>OX381719.1:9159077-9759077 GCA_947462335.1 Harmothoe impar | reverse complement strand
TGCAAAAAAGAGGTTTTTATTTCGGTTCCTATAACATTCAAAGCTGAGACAGTTTTATACGTTTGGAGACCCTGGCAGGTCTACCTTACCTTGGCCACTCGGCCTTATATATATACCCCCACCCCGAGCCCCCTATATATCAGGCCGAGAACTATTAACACCGGTGTCTTACATGACCACGATTCGAGTGTGATTCGAGTCCCCTACAATAGCAATAAATGAACTGCACATGGTCTCATTTCAGTGGTGGAGAGAGACATCTGCCTCCAGCCTGTGAGGCTGTTAGCTGACGTCAGTCACGCTGAGCAGTTCTGTAACGCCACTGGTGGAACGCTCGCAAAGATCATCAACGATAAAGAACTGGCTGAAACACCTGAGTGAGTGGTTTTGATACAGGCCACCCCACTACACTACAACATTTTATGATGTTTATACATGTCTCCTTATTATGGGAAAACGTTATACAATGTTTAAAACTTTACTTTGATGTGAAATAATATATTTTTGTTCTGGGACGAGTTGTTAATTATATAAAAACAACAAATATGGAGTATTTGGGGAGTGAGTCAAACCAAGTACATTAAAGAAATCTTGCGATATTTGCAAAGATATGTATGAAGGTAGATAGTATTTTCACACAAAGTACCAGAAATATGAACTGTAAATCTGCTACTAATCCACGCAGTACAAAATGTTGGGTTGTAGTACACAGTCAAGCAAGTACAATATTGCATAGTATGTCACATGGCTGAACAAAAGTACCTGCACAGAAAAATATAATGACATTGCACCACGTTCAATAGGCTGAATACTTGTGAAAAATGTCTATAACAAAAGATTAGTAGCTAAGCCAAACAACATGCATAACTATTTAATTTTTATATCTTTTATATTTGCACAACTCCCATATAAACATATAGTGCAAAAGTAATTAGTGTTGTGCAGCCTGCAAGAGTTGCAATAATAGAGCCAGGCCTGCAAACTAACATCTGACTGACTAAATGGCCTGTTTGATAAAGCTCCATATACTTCTCAATATGGGTAATCAACTTTACGAACAATGTCCAGCATGGTTTCAGCTCTTTTTCCATCTTATTTTTTTTTGTTTCAGTTCAAATGATGAGTACTGGATAGGTACATACGATCTTGATCCGCCAAAGGGTGTACTCATGAAGAGTCATAGCTTTAATGACAAAACAGGCACTGACCTTTTGTATTTAAGATACTTTATATGTGAAATCCAGCCAGGTGAGTGAGCTACATTTGAAGCTGATACAAATAAACTGTAACACATAGGACCTCAGAGAGAATATACACACAGGACAGAAATCAGATAGAGAGGTGCCAGTCATAGCTTTTATTACACCTGATAAGGCACACTTGAAATTTAAGAAATTAAACTTCAGCTAATTTTATCACTATTAACATGCAATTGTTATTAGAATAAGATGCATATTATTACATTGTAATTTACTTGTTTTATTCTGTTCTCAGCTGCCACCTGTCCTGGGACCATACCAGAGGTCCCCCACAGCTCAGCCACCACTAACGGGACCCATGTTACCTACACCTGTGATGACCGACACAGTTTTGATGATGGAAGCCCAGCTAAAACAGTCCGATGTAACTGTGCAGAGTTCACTAGGCTGGCTGGCTGCCACAGTAAGTTTAATGCTATTTTATAAATGTACCAGCATACTTTGATGAATGAGTTATTTTCATGCCACTTACATGCAGCAAAAGATGGCAGATTTTTCTCTTGTTGCTACACTGTAAAAAAATGTCGTCAAAATAACGGTGAATCACCGGCAACTTTTGGGACATGACTTTCACCGTTTTTTTAACGGTGACGGTCACCGGCAATTTCACGTAGAATCACTGTTCATTTTACGTAGAATCACCGTTAATTTGATCTAGAATCACCATTAATAGATTCAGATTATTCAAATATACAGAGATTCAGCATTATTGCCAGTGCTATTACAGACTTTGGGAATATTCTATAAGCCTCACAGGGAGTCTGATTATGGGGACTTTAGTTACTGTAGTATACATCTAAAAACTTACGGATAAGCCATACTTTGACTTTGTCCTGATCCTATACGCCACACTGGCGATCTGACTTGCATACTAGCCGTGGCCTATACAAGAGATTTAACTCAATAGGATTGATATAAGGCAGAGTTTCCAGAGGTGGGGATATATGCATAGTATGTTACCACAAAATAGGTGTATAGATCCATACCGCTCCTTTCTTCTGGATATTATCAAGTGATCATGGTATTTTGTCAAACCTATCACAAGATTGAATCGTTAAATTGTCAAACATATAGATTAATTGAAAATAACCATTATTTCAATATGTATACTCCACTACAAGGGCTCACACACTCCAGAAAAGTCTTTTTACAAATCAGGCCACCTATCTATGGCAGGATCCACTATATGTGGCTCCCTCTGGGATTTGACATTTGAAGATGAATTTACATTGAATCATTGTAATCCAAACCAGGTTAGCATTTAACAAGGATGCACTGTGAAATGGCTGATATCTACGATGCTTCATTGTATTCTAAATAACGGTGAATCAGTGTTAAATTTAACAGAGTGAATCTGTAAAAAGTACATTTATTTTCTACAGTGTAGGTCTAGTACGAGAGTATTTTTATTATTTGTTGTTTTACAATGACATTCTTTTTAAACGGACCAATAGGAAGAACATTTATGAAAAGGAATCAAAATATTAATCGAAGTAAATTTGGGAAGAAAAATCGGGATAACTTTGAAAAAATACATAGTTCTAGGTAGCCCCTTTTGGTTCATCTGTTCCCGGCAAGCACTCAAGCCTATTTCAATGGGGTGGTTCGCTGGTGATAACGTATGCTGTTTTATATATAGGGGAATCATCAGTTAGTATTGAATACCCCCAGAACTGAAGTCTAAGCTGTGACATGGTAGCTGGGATATAAAAATGTATAGTTGTATTAATTTAGAGAAATGAGCATATTAACTTAGGGGTACTGCATATAATGTAATACTAGGATACTGTGCTAAATACTTTAAATGTGCCTTTTGTTTGCTGTCATTATATTGTTGGAGCATGAAGTTAAATTAATTAAGGATACATATGTCAATACTTATGATATTGTAGAGTTCGTCTCTATGTAATTAAATAAGGACTCGAACTGCAGTTTTCATGCAGGGATGCAAGTAAACAGGGTTTATTAATCGTTCTCCTGGACAATAATGCTAGTCGTCAATATATGAGGTTCGATCGGATGTATATGTATCTTTCGGTATCTTTTAGTATATCACAGTCAGAGACCTGAGAAGGTCTGCCAGAGCAAGGGGGTGAGGACAGCTTATATACTGTCCGCCTCCGATAGGGGTGCCCCCTGGCTCTGGCTGCCCGAACTACCTTGTAGGCGTTCGACTAAACTTAATAATATTAGTGTCCCTACAATATATTCATAACTCTTTATAACAGGAACTTCCCGTGATGTGTGCTTCGCCCATACTCCACTAAGAGGAACTCTCACATATGACCGGGCCTACTGTGCATCGTTTGGTACAGCACTAGCTAAAGCTCTGAATGTAGATGAACGGAACAGATTACTGAACATAATGTAAGTGGCTTTATTATTCTTTTAGAAGTAATATGTGTTATACTATAATGCTTTCATATGTGACCCGTTTAATAAAATGGGTTGGAAGTCGCACATGAAAAATGTTGTGATATTGCCATATTCGTGCGCAGCGCATCAAGAGCTTTTATTAACTAATGGTGAAACAACCTCCGATGTATGAGATATCTGGTCCTAAACTTTCACTTGGTAAAGGATGGCGCAGAGCGGTCCCTGTGTTGATAGGGACGCATCACCATGACAACATCGCCAAGCGCTATCTGGGGCAGAGGGACGCCCGCCCTGTCAAGTTCCCGCGCTCGATCCCTCTTGCTCGATCACTTACTGAGATTGCCGTGTGTATGTGCATGCGTGGCAAAGTGTGTGCGTGTATTTCCCTGTTAGGCCCATTTGGGGCCGGAGTAGGTAGGCCTAAGTTTGAGGGGGGCAGCCCTGACCGTGGTCAGAGCCACATTTTTCTTGTTCAATTTTTGGCAAAACTACGGAGAAATCTGGCGGTGGGAGGGTTAAGGGGCGGTTGGTAAGAAAATTGTTCACACAGACACTCAAGTGAAAATCTGGCCCCCGTTGTCAAATAATGAGCACTCTCTAGACAGTGCTATCATACTTGGGATGACCGGGATGTTTTTAATATTAATGTTACAGTCGCAATTAAATGTCATCAATAGGTATTAATAGGTCACAAATTTCCCCCACAACTAGTGTATTTTCAATGGAATAAAATTGTGCATGCTTTTATTCCAAAATGAACATATATTGGGCAATAAAATCTGAAGTAATTAGGGGGAAATGGAACAAATAGGAAGTCAATTATATTATTTGTGAAAATTCTGACTCATTTTTAGCGAAATCCTTTTTTCCCCGTACACATCGGATGTACTTTAATGAAACACTTCGCTATGTCACATTCATCTACCGCAGGTCTCCGGACTCATGGAACGCATGGCTGGGTGCATTCTACAACACAACACTGGGTCTGTGGTTCTGGGACAACCAGGAGCTCATTGTGTATGACAACTGGCTTAAGCCAACGGGAAATAGAGAGCATGGTCTATGGCTACACAACAGCCCTAATAGCAAGTTCTATGACCATTGGCCAACAAGCTGGCCTATCTCAATATACTGTGAAAAGGAATATGGTAATTACCTTTTTACATTTGCTATATAAAGTTGGGTACTTGTGCAAGTAAACATAGCATCCTAAATTAGTGCCAACTAAAGCGGCATTCAAGTGGATGTAGTCAGTTTTAATTTCAAAAATAGAAGCGAGGGTGCTTCTTTGATGACCAGATCTAGGTCCATTTGATAGTGAAAGAGAGGAAATAATGTCCCTATTCATTTGTGTACCGTGACACTATGTGTGAATATTGGTACTGACTTTAAATGCCACCTGTCCTTCCATATTGATTGTTCCACTCTCAAAGTCTTAACTAATTAATAACTTCACATAAACTTCAAATAAACGCTTCCTTCCCAGTCAACATTGCTTAATGGGGCCCATATGTGTTTTCACCTGGGCAAGCTGATTTGCCAACCCTGGGTTTTGGTCCTTTTTGTCCAGGGCTACCAGTGCGAGCCCAGATGGGTAGCCCTGGACAAAAAGGACCATAACCCAGATATGGGCAAGCCCAGCTGGTCCAAGTAAAACACATATATGGGCCCCAGGGACCAATGCTGACTGGGTTGTGAATCACTAATAGTGACTTCTCTTCATGAAATTCAGACCCAAGTGTACCATGCAGTGCTGACCAACCAGGAATAGTCCATGGAACAGTGTCTGCAACAACCGCCACCCATGTTACATACAGATGTGATGAGAATTATGCCTTCTCTGACGGTGAACCTGAGAAAAGCTATCCCTGTGGCTGTGAAGTCATGGCTAATGTGTCAGGTTGTCTGGGTAAGTAACTCTTAATAATCCAAGAGTTTTAGCTCAAAACAAAATGTAAGGTGCAACATACACAGAGGCAAATATCAGAGTCACTCAATGTCGCCAATACTACTCTCATACAAGGGTCAGGCACTGCTGGACTATAATAGATGGGTCAAGGGCCATTCTAGTGAGGGTCAGGCTAGGCTGGACATTCAATAACAGGCTGGACCTTGGCAAACTTGCTTGAAAGTCTGGCCATGCTGGATCCTCATGCCATAGTCTGGCAATGCTGGACTCTTGGGAGAGTCTCTATCAGCCTGCAACAGTCCAGCATTGCCAGACTATGGCATGAGGATCCAGCATGGCCAGACTTTCAAGCAAGTTTGCCAAGGTCCAGCCTGTTATTGAATGTCCAGCCTAGCCTGACCCTCACTAGAATGGCCCTTGACCCATCTATTATAGTTCAGCAGTGCCTGACCCTTGTCTGAGAGTAGTATTGGCGACATTGGGTGACTCTGATATTTGCCTCTGTGTATTCATACTTAAAAGGATGAAAAAACTATATAACTACTGTTTGGTATCACATGTCATAGCCTTAATTCCTTTCTATACTTTTATTCACCATATATGGAATGCTATTGGTGTTATGTTATGAAGTCTGCTATAATGATTGCATATCTTTGAACGGATAAAATTGTTTTACTTCTTAGTGGCTGAGAGAGACATCTACTATTTTAACACGGCATATGAAAATACGCAAGAGATTGGTGCACTATTCTGTGACGATTACTATGGAGCTCTGCCAAGATTGTACAGCATGGCAGAAAGAGAAGCACTAAAAAGCGTGATGTAAGCATTAACTGTGAACATTGTAATATCTTATGAACAGAAAACATTCAAATTCTAGATTTTCGGAGATGACCATAACAAGAATTGTGGTTGTTGCTGCGAAAAAAATGCCTCAGGCACTGCATGACGTCAGTGCGATGAAGTGTGAAATGACAACTCTGTCATTCTGTTTTAATTAATCAACCTGTTGCTATGCCAGGCAGATAAACAATTAGAATAGCTGTTGCTAGGTAACCAGCTGTATTAGCAACAAACCAATAGAACCATTGAATTTCTTGGGTCCATTCTAGGGGGGTAGGTATGATTACATCTTCAACCTCAGGACCATGGAAATGTGTGTTGCTAGGCGGATAAACATTTAGAATAGCTGTTGCTAGGCAACCAGCTGTATTAGCAACAA
This sequence comes from Harmothoe impar, assembly GCA_947462335.1. Classification (NCBI taxonomy): domain Eukaryota; kingdom Metazoa; phylum Annelida; class Polychaeta; order Phyllodocida; family Polynoidae; genus Harmothoe; species Harmothoe impar. Next base: position 9,752,311 of record OX381719.1, on the reverse strand, counting down.
GGCAATAGAACCATTGAATTCCTTGGGTCCATTTGGGGGGGTAAGTATGATTATAATTAACCTCAGGACCTGTCAAAGGTTGATTAATATTTATTGTTAACACATATGCATAAATTTGTGTTGTGACTCCTTAATCCAAGATGGCCGCACCCGTTCTGACTTCTGGTGAAGTGCAAACATCGTATACCTTGTCCTGGTGGTGCCTGGCGGGATCACCAGGTGGCTATGCCACTACTTCAGCATTATAAATATCATTAAAAAGGCGTCCCAAACAGTAATATGAGGATCTGTCAAAGGCAGTGTCAGCCAATAGTAAAATAGCCTGCTTAACCATCAAGACAGAAACAGATTATTTACAATGCAATATAATATGAAGCAAAGAAATATGTAGCGTTTCATTGTACGGATGTTGTGTTGACATATCAATGCTCTTTGTATTCCAGCACGGGGGAAACCCACTTAGCGGCATACACAAATTACACCAGTGGGACTTGGAGGTGGTCAGTAGATGAAATGATTGTGTGGAACCTGTTTAACACATATCAACCAAGGATCTCTACAGTTTACCCATCCTTGACAATGCAACCAAACCACAACGTTTGGCAGTATGGCGATATACGTGGCAGGTACAGACTCGCATGTGAAAAGATAAGAAGTAAGTGTGATACAAGTACATTAACCCTTCAACCCTTTATGGCTGAGCATCAACTATTGTTGATGCCATGGATGGCCATGTATCAACTATAGTTGATACAATGGCTGGCCAAGCATCGACTATAGTCATCATAACTCAGCTCTGCCCAGGGAAAGTTCCTGCAAAAATACCCATCCCCCACTGCTTGTCAATAAAGTTTTGGTGGGGCTTAAAGGGTCAAGAGAGCTATTTATTTCAGGGTTAATATTGAGAACCTATTGACTTGTACACCGAGTGCTGTATTACATACCCCTGTAATACACAGCAACAAAATTATGTGACAACATCTGACGTCAGTAAAAGGTAATTTCTGCACAGCGTTCAACATCAGATTCAAAGGGAAAGACTAACCTTGTATATTTGGAATTGTCTAATTCAGAGCAGATTGTTACATAGACCACTTCTGAGGGGATATTGATTTCGAATCAGTGCCAGCCAAGGGTAAATTCAGACTGCTAGGTGATTTTTACCTACAAGACTTTAAGGGAGAGTCCAAAGATAAAGTAGCATCTAAGGATATTAGGTGGAGCGACTAAAATAGCTCAGCTTCAGTCCATTCTATATAAAATTCTAAGATGCGATTCTGGTGAAGTTTTATGAACTTTATTTCTGACATAACATATTGCAGGACGAGAAGTGACATGTGACATTGAGGAGCCTCCCCCAGTAGACGGTGCGACCTTCACCCACAACGGGACACATGTTAACTACACCTGTAACGAGAGATATGGCTTCAAGTATGATGAGCCCTACAAAGTTTATCCATGTGATGTGGCAAGCCTGGCTCCACTCTACCCCTGCTACCGTAAGTACATTTGTATTCAAGCTCTCTATTCCAGGTAATTTAGTGTAATGCAATTAATCATGCTATTGTAACGGTCGCGGAAAAATCGTCTGGAGAAAGCGGGACTCGAACCCACGACCTCCTGACTCCGAAGCCAAGTGCTCTACCCCTGAGCTACTTCCCCGTCTGACAATCTAACAGCGCCGTATGTTACTGGGTCGGCTCAGTAACCACTGCCCTTACACAGCTCCCCCAGCTTCTATCATGCCCCGTAGCAGCCAATGATAGAAGCTCACAGTGCCGAACCGATCCAGCCAATTTGTTGACTTGACTCCATGCTGAACTCCAACTGCCCGTACTGGGAACCAACTCTTCACTACCTGCTCCTCCAACTACCAACCGCCAGCAGGTGGCCAATCCCCAGCAAGTTGGGATGCTCCAACCGTCTAAGTCAACCGTACCAGCGAGTGCACTCGCTTTCTCCACCAGTGTAACGGTCGCGGAAAAATCGTCTGGAGAAAGCGGGACTCGAACCCACGACCTCCTGACTCCGAAGCCAAGTGCTCTACCACTGAGCAACTTCCCCGTCTGACAATCTAACAGCGCCGTACGTTACTGGGTCGGCTCGGTAACCACTGCCCTTACACTATCACCTAGTGCCCACAGATATTTCTATACATGCCAGTGAGGTCATTTATAAATGTCTTGGTAAATAAATCAATGACTTGGAGCTTGCATGCTTAGAGCCTGTGGTCCTCTACATGTAAACTATCCAATCATAAATTCCCATGTATAGCTCACAGGTTGTGCATGAATCAAACTTTAATTTGGTACCAGACATGCCTATGTACGGCTTGGTTATATAAGGGCGTTTATTACTACAATACAGTATCAAAGGTACCAATAATCATCCCCCAGGTGTAGGTTATGCAATTTTGTAATACTCTAGGTGCAGGTTATATGTGAGTTGTGGGTAATATGTAAGAATTTAAGCAAAGTCTTTCAATTACCATGAATTATGGGTATCATGCGAACCAAATCATGAGTGTGGGATTCTCCCAAAGTCTAGGTGTGGGTAGTATAAGGAGTTTTGAAATTTTGCATTTCAGAAACTCCCTGTATCCCCCCCCCCCGTAGCTCCAGCTCCAGGTAGCACCTTTGACTGTCAAACCGTCCCCACCCAACCCTGCAGGTAGACAGCATTAAGGACTCTCAGCACCCAAATTGCACTAAAACGGTTTTGAGGGTTTAATTCCAAGTACATGTGGTAAACCTTTACATATTACACATCATTTGAACCATCTATAGGACTTTTATCAAATTCCTTCCATCATTTGGAATTTTTGTCACTGTGGAACGTGAATGGAACAAAAACGTTCTTTTATATCTTCTCTTCATTATAACATCATTATGGGATGGGAAATGGACATAATTCTTAGGTTTGACTATTTTAAACTGATATTGAAATCAATGCCTGCGGTCCTTTTTTTTCTTTTCTTGATAGTCCAATTATTAAGGCCTACAGAACTCTTCAAAGTTGCATAGTTACTAAAAAATGGTAAAAATGGCTATTTACCCCTATTATCACCCACTTTTTAGCTAACTTTGCAACTTTGAAGAGCTCTGTAGGCCATGATAATTGGAATATCAGGAAAAGAAAAAAAAAGACCCCAGGTATAGGCATGAATTTTAATTTTCAATTGAGAAATTCACAAATTTGTCCAATTTCCATGCCATAATGCTGTTGGGAAAAAAAGAGGCTGAAAAAGGAACGTTTTTTTTCCATCCACATTCCATGGCTACTAAAATGAGAAATAATCGAAATGAATTTGATAAAACTATTATAGATGGTTAATTAAATTTATAACATGTACAGGTTTAACACATTTCCTTGGAAGTATACCCCCAAACTATTTTAGTGCAATTTGGGTGCTGAGAGTCCTTAAGGGAAACTGGGCAGTGGTAAGGGTGGGATTGGTAATAATGTAGCAATTTTCCAAAAGTCTAGGTGCAAGCTGTACCAGGGTTTTTCTCTATGTGCACTCAGACACCCGCTACAATGGTCCCAAAGTCTGTTCGGTAATTTCATTTAAACAAGCCAGTTTCTGATGCCACCCTGTTTTGTTTACTGTAGGTAAGCAGAGAGACCTCTGCCTGGTATACTTCAAGACCTGGGCTACTAACCAGGGGGCAAATAACTACTGCAAGAAGATAAACGGGTCGCCCATGAAAATCACTTCTGACGAGGAAAATCAATGGGCAGCAGATATGTTGTAAGCATTTGGCACTAGCTTTTATATGCAGGATTACTCACATCACTTTAATTAGACATTTCTCCCTCAGACTTGGACATGCCTTCATAATAGTGAGTGTTCAATCAACACATGTATACATATGTCAATATTAATTCTGAACCCTTAGAAACCTCCCTGGTTTAGATAGTTTTCATGATTGTGAAAACCTTTATTTCATTCGCTGGTTATATTTCTTGGATCATCAGGACTGGAAATACATGGATACAAGGCTCAGACAAGGAGGAGGAGGGTGTTTGGCGTTATAATGATGGGAGCCTGATGATTTACAATATCTATCTTTCTTCGGAGAGTAGTGACAGAGACTTCATGTATATGCGTAGCGCAACTAGTTGGGTAACACACCTAGAGGGTTCCATATATAACGTCATATGCGAGAAGGAAACAGGTAATGTTGCACACCTTTCATTGCTGAACATACTAATATCTGAAAATTCTACTAGAAATCGTAGAATCAAACATGGCTCTATGGTAAAACATACCTGGATGTGATAAATAGACACTGACTCCGTGGGATATGCCCCAGCCCTACTCGCGAAATATGTCAGAGACGGTATAAATAGGTGTTGTCATTTGCGTTAATTTTCTTAATTTGAAGGCATTTGATGAAGGAAAGACAACTTTTCCTTAGCCCTTTGTATTATTTGGGGGCCATTGAATACGGTGCTTGATGCACAAGAATGGTTAACCTTTCTTTATGGCTCTATTTCAAAATATAAGCAACTATGGGTTCACCTCATCTATTCCCAATGAAAAGGAGAGAAAAATGGAGACAATTTCCATCTATTTTCTCACAGATCCGTCCGTGATCATGACCTGTACATCCCCACCTCCTGCCATGCCCTATGCTGACATGACGTATAACGAAACACACGTCACCTACACCTGTCATGCTGGTGCAGCGTTTTATGATGGAGACGTGACTAAAATCTACACTTGTAGCTGTGCATCGTTTGAGGTCAACCAAGCCTGTATTCGTAAGTTATGATATAGATGAATCATATCACTAAGTGAACATTTAAGTGAATTTATTTACTGAATGTGATACTCTCAATTCCTAGCTAGATTTACCAGAAAACTAAAAATACTAATCAAAGGTTCTGCCAATGTGAGGCTCACCTTCATGACATAATTTTCAGATTCAGGCATCAATGCTGAGTTATAATAATAGCCGCTGCTTACATCATGTTTACAGAAAACACGCGGGATGTCTGCTTTGCTCTGACTAAACTGATTAGCATTCAACCGCATCAAGCAGCCACGTGTCGACATTACAACTTGAGTATCGCTAAAATGATCGGTGAAAACGACATAACTGCTGCATTAAATGTGATGTTAGTATGGTCTCTCTACAAGTTATACCTCTTTTTGTTGGCCTTCATACCATCAAACATGCTCTACCTGGGTCACTCATATGATTTCTTGGTTACTTACATATGTAATCAGTCATAAAAATGAGTAGCCTAATCATGGTATTGGTAAACAGTTTAACTGCAACATAGGCAGCCCTTTAACAAGGAAACAGGAATGAATAATAAGTTATGGGCAAGATAATTAACAATTATCTGATTATAAATTATAAGCGGCAGAGACTGCTCACAACTCTACTACCTGCCAAAGGTTCTCTCTGGTATTGGGGATTATAATTATGTGTTGTGATTCCCTCCAACAAAGCATCAATGTAAATCATATTAAGGTAAGCCAATATATCCTATCTACATTACAACACTGCCATTGGTTTTAATTGTCAAATTTCAAAAGACCAACCCTGTCGAAATAACCCTGTCAATAGACCAAAACTTATGAACCTTTGTATATGTATTCTTTGCAGGGACGGTATTGAGAAAGTATGGCTTGGCGTCACTGCAGACCAGCTACAAGGGATATTCATCTATCCAGATGGAACACCTCTTGTGTACCGCAAACATCAGTTGTATTTTAGGCCGAACTCACCTGATGGTTTCTTTCTCCGCTCTGATGGGTTTATGTATGAGCAGGCACTAACCGGGTTGCATAAAGGACTCTGTGAGGTACAGGGAGGTAGGTGATGCTTTTCTTTCGTTCTGAAGGAAGGCTCTGGTAACAGCCGCTGTGACCTTGAACTAGGGTTTAAATGGTTTCAGCAAGTTCTGTTGGCAGCTTGGAACCAGTGAACAGGAACCAGCATGTAAGATGGTAGCTGTCCCATCATACTTTGCTGTTCCAGCTCTGGTTCCTGTTTGCTGCATTTGAGCAATAAACATTGATTGCTTGAACCCAGCAAAAGTTCAAGTTCAAGGTCATAGTGGTGTTTACAAGTGCCATTCTGTTCTAGAATGGCACGTGGGACAAGTGTACTTTCTGCTATGAGATTGATTGTAAATATCCTTACATCTGTAAGGCAGCCATTAACAACTTTAATACAATGTTCAGGGCCAATGAATACCAAGGTGACTCAGTTTTGCCAGGAAATGCTTAACAAATGCAGGAATCAATTGCCTTGATTAAGCCAAAGTTTTAGCATTTAATTTTATATCTTTCCATATTTCTTATTCCTTTCTTAAACTAGATAATAGTATGGTATAGCACTGTGATGTATTATTGACTTGCATCTGAAATTTGTTTCATGAAAGAGAATATTTAACTAGAATATTAATTCAAACTGAAATGAATGATTTAAATGCATGGTGGATTTTTAAGCTTTCAAAAATATGTTATCTTTATACGTGTGATGAGTCTCATAATGATTACCACAAAATTAGGTTTCTCAGGCTCATTGTCACTTGCCATCAATTTGACGCATAATGCCTTTTCCAGCTTATACTTGTGCCGATGCACCAGAAGTGGAGAATGCTGACAAAACTGTAACAGCCACTGAGGTGATCTACACATGTCAAGCTCAACACACATTCTGTGATGGAGAGACACAGAAAACCTACTCCTGTCTCTGCGCCCAGACCGCTGTTATGGAAAGCTGTATACGTTAGTAGCTAGCACTTACATTTTTGCCAAGACAGTGTTCCCTATCCTGTGTGTAGAAAGACCCACTCTTTCAAAATGTATCATAATTTCCCATTTGTAAATTTGGTAAACGCCTTGAGTTGTATGCTCGTATGCGAGAATTGACGGTAGACAACTTTACTGAGAAAGGATTTCCTAGCACAAGAGGATTATTGTGGCTTCATTAGTCAGAATTCCTCAAAACACAGAACGAAGAATTTCTTCTCAAATACGCTTTGTCAATGCGAATTAATGTCCACTATATCATGTTTGTTCCATAGCTGAGTCTCGTGCAGTGTGCCTTGCAATTCCAATCCCACATGGTAGTTTCCACCCTACGGCACGCGCCATTTGCCAATCCCGTAATGCAGAACTACCCAGGCTTATAACCAATGGTGATGCGGCGCTCCTTCAGGACTTTGGGTAAATCTGCTTTGATAATAGTGTGTAAATGCATGTATCATTACATAATAAAGGAAAAAAATCCTGATTGCAGAAGGCCAGATTGCCTGTGTTTCAAAGCATAATTACAATGATAACTGATCATCAACATATGTGCTTTCCTCCCCAATTATCAGAAAAAGACTGATGCATGTAAGCATGCATGCATGTTATATATATATATATATATATATATATATATATATATATATATATATATGTATATATATATATATATATATATACATATATATATATATATATATATATATATATATATATATTGTAGGGACACTAATATTATATATAGTCGAACACCTACTGAGTAGTTCGTAAGGCCGGAGCCAGGGGGCATCCCTATCGGAGGCGAACAGTATAAAAGCTGCCCTCACCCCCTTCTCAGGTCTCCGACTGTGATTGACTGTATGAAAGTATCATTTGCTATTGAAAGACCCGAATGAGAAGGAACATCAACTATTAGCTTGTTTGTACAGGGTGAAGTCATAATAAACTTCTTTCTTTGCATCTCTACATGAAAACTGTGGTTCGAGTCCTTATTTATCGAATTACATAGAGACGAACTCTACAATATATATATATACTTATTAAAACTTTTATAAACTGTTCCTTGTTATAACCCTATAACCTGCACTGGGTTACCACCAATACATATAACAACCCAGGGGTGTTCCAAACCATGATTTCAGTTCAGCTCATATGCCCCTCTATTTCAGATTGACTAATGCATTTGTTGATGGAGATAATGCCAACCCTGATCATGTCTTCAAATACTCTGATGGCGAATTGGTACAGTGCACTATACAGAACCACTTGGGTGATTCTTTAAATGATTATAGCGGCCAAGGTGTCCTATACGTGACTTCTAGTTGGAAATATAACAAGTTAAACGTGAATAATTTTGGCAGCATTCTATGCGAGGTTCAGAAAGGTGAGTGTTCAATGTCATTTTGATATTGTTATCATGAAGAGAGTATTTGTGACCTGTTTTAATGAAATGGGTCGGAAGTCGCACTTTAGAAAAGTTGTGATAATGCCATATTTGTATACAGCTCATCAAGAGCTTTCATTTGGTATGTGACATGTTTTATATTAGCCAATATTTGCTAAGTTAATCCTATGGCCATCATTTTAGGGGAAATGGGAATTGAAATCTGGTTTATAAGTTAGTATGTCAGAAGATAACTATTCATATGTTAGAAAAATGTCAAAAACTCATTTTTTTAAATAATTTCTTTTTCACCCTATGCTACTTAAAGAGCCCATATCTAGGCTCTTAAAAGTGTGACTTCCGACCCATTTAGTTAAAAAGGGTCACATTTATTCCACACATTTAAATACACATGGATACGAGTACAGCCCACAGTGACAGAATCCTGTCATATATTAGGCGTTTATAGCTGTGTCTTACGAAATGAGTTTTACTGGGTGCAATCTTTGACAAGGTGCAATCTTTGACCAGCTTGAAAGGAAACTGTTTATTTTGGGCAGATGTAGATAGAAATTGGTGCAAAAAGTTAATGGATGTTTTAAGACTTTATATTACTAGTTTTATTTCAATTTCTATCCACATATGCCCTAAGGGAGAGGCCATTTTTTAACAACAGGGGGGGTGGTGGATTTGGAGGGGACCAAAAAAATTTGGACCCCTCTTGAGACCAAAAAAATTTGGACCCCTCTTTAGACCAAAAGAATTGCACCCCTTTTTAGCGAAAAAGCCCGCGCGTTACTATAGCTCAAAGGGGTCTGCCGCGCTCAATTTCAACTTGCCTGAGGGGGGACCAAAAAAATTTCGAACCCTCCAGCGGGGGGAGCCAGAAATATTTCGACCCGCTCGTGCAAAAATCCACCGACCCCCCCCTGTTGTTAGAAAATGACCACTCCCTAAGCCATCAAGAAGTTTAGGCAATATGATGCTTAGTCTATGTTGTTTTGATGAACTTCCTGGGTTTAGGGACTATCTGAGAATAGAATATCACTCTATATATATATAAACAACCCCTTAAATGTACTCAGGGATGCAGTATATTTGAACAGCCATAGACAAAGATAGTTTGATTACTTGCAAAATAAAAATATTTCATTTTCTCAACCATCACAGCAGAATTGTTTATACATTACCAATGATATTCCAGATGAGGCCTGTACACAAACACCTCCTGATGTGCCGCATGCCACATTTGTCTCCAACTCCACCCACGTCACCTACAGATGTGAGAAGGGCTACACATTCATGAATGATTTGACAGAGAAGGTCTACCCCTGTGAATGTGTCAACACTGCTACCATGGACCCATGTCTAGGTGGGATAAAATGCCAACTATTTAGTAGATATCATAATAATTATTTTCCTTATTCACACCCATTTGCTCAGAATAAATGTTGAAATCCTAGTTGCCAGAGTTCTGTAATGCTACTTTCAAATCTCAATTACCCATGTAACTCAAAAAGCTAAATTTGGTCCTAGAGTATAATGTGAATCCATTGTTTTCAATTTCAGGACCACGTCGATTGTGTTTTGTGCAGTCAGAAATCCAGCTTGACCTTGAACATGCAGAGGATTTCTGTAACAAAAACGGAGCTCATCTGGCTAAAATTGACTCTGATAAAGAAATGGACCTTATAACCACGTAAGCAATTACCGCTATGAGTGAATCCATTTAACAGAATTTATTATTAGACAATTTGTGATCCGTTTTAACGAAATGGGTCGGAAGTCACACTTTTAAGAACCTAGATATAGGCATTTTAAGTAGCATAGTGTGGAAAAAAATATTATTTTTGAAAAATGAGTTTTTGACATTTTTCTAACATATGAATAGTTATCTTCTGGCAAACTATGTCAAAAATCGAATTTCTACCCTCATTTTGCTCAAGATGATCGACAATTGTAATGTATAATATAGTTAATATCTAATTGAAATGTTAAATATTTCATTTTAATTAACTTCCATTTAAATCAACCAAAAAATACCAAAAATATCGCATTACAGTGAATTTTGGGCAATATAACACTTGCCATATATCAAATGAAAGCTCTTGATGAGCTGCACATGAATCTGGCAATATCACAACATTTTAAATATGCGACTTCCGACCTATTTCGTTAAAACTGGTCACATATTCTGAATATTATGAACTCTGTACAGGTTGTGGAGGGTCCTGTAGAGCATAAGGTTATTCATCTAACCTGATTAAAAGATTCAATAATTTTTTAGTTGAGCCTTAAATGGCAGGAGTAATGATGACCTTCTCCATCTAATATAACAAATTTAATAAAACCTTATCAATGACTTCTTTTCTCAGTGGGGCAACAAAAAACTACCTCATTTCTGCAAATGACAAGAACAAACCCTGGGACTTTAGGTAGGTAGTTGTTGGCAATTTACATCGTTGCATTGTCATTACACTTTGCTCCATACTGATAAACACTTTCAGGACTGATGTTGCTAAAAGATGACATTTGGCGTCATGATGCACCAATGCAGCCCTGTGAGTAACTCGCCGCTGCTGCATTGGTGCATCATGCCGACCCTACAGGATGATGCTTGAATGCAGCATTGGCGAGGTACTCACCAGGGTTGCATTCATGCATCATGACGACCAAGGACATGATACATTAATGTATTATGCTGTCCTTAAAGAGTTAAGAAACATGGTGGCTATTTGGATCCAGTTTAAATAAAAGGGACTCTGTTGGTCCGGTTGAAGTAAGAGGGATTTGAGGGACTAATCTATGTGTTTATTTCATGGTGAATACGGACTGTCAAAGTTAAAGCAATGGGAGGGCCATTCCCTCGGGGGGCGTGCAATAACCTTTTATTTTTTATGAAATACTGCAGTGCCATTGATTTAACCAAAAGGCGCCGTATTTCACCCCCCCCCCCGTGAAATAACCCATGCTCGTATTTCATGACCCTGTGACGTCATCAAAATAGCGGTTTGTTTACATTTGAACAGTGTAGAAAAAAAGCTATTTTAATCCCTCCAGCCCCTGTAGGCCCTAAATATTCAATTTTGAATAAAAAATAAACACAAAGGCACACTCGATTTTGGTCTGTTGCAAGATTATTTCACTTGTTGACCCTCTGGCCGCATTTCACTCGGCCTATCGCCTCGTGAAATACGGCCTTAGGGTCAACTCGTGAAATAACCCTGCAACAGACCAAAAACTTGTGCACCTTTGTCTATAGGCCTTATTGCAGGCTGTGGCCGTATTGCACGCTCTGAGGGTCACGTGCCCAGTGCGAAATTCAAAATGGCGGCCAACAGAAGTAAACAAACACTGTGGAAGTAAACAAACATCGTGGAAGTAAACAAAGATGGTTGTTTGCCAACTATTTACTGTAAATACCCTGAAATAAACACAGAGCATCAATCAAAATTGACCTCTTCAGTGGTTATTGCACGAGTGGTGGTTGGGCCGTATTGCACGATGGCCGTAGGCCTAGTGCAAAATAACCATTGACTCAGTCACTTTAGCGTGCAGCTTTGTCTATATATGTCACATTAACTACCCATGTTTAAATTCTACGGCAGATGGTGGGACAACACATCTGTCACAGTTCCTTGGGGCAATAAAAAGACAACGCTGGACCAAGATGCAGCATACTTGAGGTAAGTCCTCATACACTACTTTCACGAACTCGCCATTTTGTTTATTTTAATAGTAAAATCGCGCACCTTTACCACTTAGAGCAACTACCAAAACGAGGCCACTGCTCTAGAAAACGGAAACGCCTATTCTTTAGCATTGCGAGCAAACTTTTTTGGTCCTAAACAAAATATCTATGGGTCCCTCACCCTAATTAGGCCATGGGGACGTAGTTGTAGGTGAGTTTTTAACTATATCGGGTATTTTTGGTGGTTTTGGACCTGGTAACACATAATATTAGCGTCCGAAAATGCCATGAGCGATAATAGGGGGCACTATCGCTCCTATGAAAGTCTGTTTCTGGTGAAATACTTTGCTTTTTCAAACCATTAATGGTTCGATTAAAGCTAAACCAGTAACATACTTTGATATTCATCAAAATTCTTACAGTTATTGAAGCCAAGTGATAGAATCAGTGAGTAAGTTTGATGATCGATTCAAAGATCGCAGCAGTAGCCTCGGCGGGACGCTGTGAGATTGACAAAAGTTGCGTCAGCTATTGGCAGCTTGTTCCCGGCGTGAGGCCTCTGTTCTAGCCTTACTATGGGTACCGTTACGTTAGCACTAAGACAATCGCAGCTCGCCGGTGTGTGAAGGTGGTGTATAGGTAGGGCCCTAGACCGGGGGTACCTGTGTCACTTGTCGATTTTAAGAAATGCCAATGTCCCTTGTCGATTTTAAGAAAAGGGTCTTGTCCCTTGTCACTAACACTGTAAAAATGTCACCAGCCCTCATGTCACTTGTCGATTTTAAGGAATGCCTATGTCATTTGTCGATTTTAAGAAATGGGTCTTGTCCCTTGTCACTAGGCCCATGTCGATTTGTCGATTTTACCTGTCGGGGGCCCTATAGGTAGTTCAGCAAGAGATGCCTCCGGCCTGCTCTGATACAGAGACAATACAAAGACCATACAAAGGCCTCGACCTCATAGCGGAATAACCGAGCCCAATGTTTGATTCTTTAACATAATAACTGTATACATTCAATAGAACACATTTTTTTAAAGTTGCACATAGGCCTCGGCTAGTATGGAAGGTAGATCGCCAATGCAGCTTATAGGGTCAGGACAAAGTGAGGGTATGGCTTGTACACAAGCTTTGAAATATACTACTGTACAAAGTCGCCATAATCAATTCTCATCTGCAGTTTATATAAAGTTAAGGCTTATACATTAGAGTTTACGGTACGGAGACCCAGTTGTAAACAACGCACACACTCCTGTCATATTTACCATGAAATAGAAAAACGAATGAATGATGATACAAATTCAAAATTCTATGATATTGTAATAAACGATACTTTGCTCCTCTATGATATTGTTATAGTATCAAGTAAAAGAACAAAGTCCACACAGTTGATAATCAATAGGTTTATTCAGTAACCTAGACAGGCAAAGCTCTAATGGTGCGAACTCCCTATAGAGTTCGGAACGGGTCAGTAGGCTGATATAGCCGCAGTGATCTCGGGGTCTCTTCACCAGCGTGGCTCAAGAGTAACCGACGAGACCCATCGGATGCTGGGTATATATAGGCAGCCAGCCTGCGGGCGCACACGCAGACCGGAAGCCTATAGCGACCTCTGTCCATACCCCAAGCCCGAAGCAGGTGCTGCCACCTGCCGTCGGACTGAAGGGTTCGGACGGAGTTCGCAACACAGCATCCAACAGAACCCGTCATATAAAACCCTGTATAACCCTAGCCCCTACAATATCAATAGCCTTAGATATTCATCTCGTCCATTCTCTAGACCTGAATGTTACTCCAATTCCATCTGGAGTTTTCCAGTTCCTATATAATTGTTATGTTGGCATGGCCTATAAACGGCATTGTACGCCTGCCCAACGTTACACGAGGGTTTTTTAAACAGAATATACTCATGTAGCTGGTGAGACCTACTTCTCATTATCATCTAAAATGATGATTCCTGTCATCTACATTTGTTTCTGTCATGTTGTTTTCAGCACAGACAGCAAACTGTACCATCAGTACAGTTGGGAATCCTCGTATTTCATTTGTGAAAAGGAACTGCGTAAGTACAACACATTATTATTGTCACACTTGTTACCTTCAAGGACAGCATATTGTCCCATGTGTAATTGCTCAAAGTCATGCTTTAATATGACATTGCAATGTACAGCCACTTAAGGGAGTGGTCATTTTTTAACAACAGGGTCGGGGTGGCGGATTTGGGTGGGGACCAAAAACATTTCTACCCCTTGAAGGGGGGAAAACCAAAAAGATTTGGACCCCTCTTGAGGGGGGACCAAAAAAATTGCACCCCTTTTTAGCGAAAAAGCCCGCGCGTTACTATAGCTCAAAGGGGTTGGCCGCGCTCAATTTCAACTTGCTTGAGGGGGGACCAAAAAAATTTCGACCCGTTCACACGAAAACCCACCGACCCCCCCCCCTGTTGTTAAAAAATTACCACTCCCTAATATGACATTGTAATGTACAGCATCTTAAAGCAACAGCTACTGACACCAGCACAGAGCCAACAAGAAACTCCATGTGTAAAAATAGATTCATAATAATGAACATCACATGTTATTAAGAAACATTGGTAGTAAATAATCATTAGTAGTTTGAATTTGTGATGCAACAAATTAATGCTGATTAGGTGTATCAAATGTTATCAGTTTAATAAATTTCCAGCTAAGGTATCCTGTGCGGTACCAGAACAGCAGCGGTCTGCTCAGAACTTTGCTACTGAGGCAGAATGTGAAGACAACAACTACTGCTGGCAGGTGCCAACCTCAGGCAGCGTACCCTCCTGTTTTGACCCCATAATACCAGGTATCAGCAATTCATAAAATTACCATACCATAAATGGCCATTCTAAGTTAATATCTAAACAAGAAGGATGAAGGCATCATTTAATAAAAGAGAGGATGGTATTATATTAGTTCTGTCTTCAACTGTCTTCGTGATGCACCAATGCATTGCACTGTGACCCTTGGGGATTCTGACCCTTGGGGATTATTTTAACTCCATATGGTTGCCATGAAGCATAAATACAGGATTTGCAAGTTACTGACAAAGCACATTTCAGAGCAAATAATTCTGCTTTTACTACACAGATCATTTTCCCATCAATATCAAACTGATTTTGTTGTTTTTGCTCAGCTGGTATGCCAACCAATGAGGAGCTGTGTGGGACTCCTCCGTCCATAGCGCATGGAACCTGTGTGAACGTTGACAATGTTGTCACCTGTACCTGTGACTCAGACTCACAGTACTCAGATGGTACTTCACAAAAAAACTACAGCTGTGACTGCGCCAGTCTTGCTTCAATGAAGTTTTGTTCACGTGAGACATTGCCATCTAGATCATACCTTACAATTATTGTTTGAAAATGTTGCCAGAAGTTCTAATCATGATCTGTAAGATCTGAAATAATATGCCTGGGGCAGCATTCATCATGATTCATTCAAACCTTTAAACTAAAAATGTTTAAAAAAATTAAGACCAACATCGTCGGCATTTTTTAACTAGTAGCTGAGACATGGAAACTTAATAAAAATAGTTTAGTATCTCTTTGAATAATCTACATTAATTACATTGAAATATTTCTTTTTATCTCCGGTATTTTTAGTAACGACCAGGGCAGATCTGTGTCTGGTTGAGTCATCACTGAAGAGCCCACATGCAGAAGCACAGGCCTACTGTGAGGGACACGGTGGTCGACTACCTATCTTGTACTCACAAACTGAACAGGACCGCCTACGGGATATGTCGTATGTTCCACCCCTATGGCTTATAATTTCAAATTATATGTGAAAAAAATACTAAAGTACTGAATGGAAGTAGATAGTGAAAGGCTAGCTCTAAACTCAGCTGTATATCTTAAGTGAATAATTCTTTTTCAACTTGTTTTCTATCAAATAATGGGAATAATTTTGTTCCAAAATCTATTCCATTGAAGTCTATCCACACACTTTTCATTTTCTACAAATACAATTGTGTCATGAGATTTGAACATAGTCATTTTGCATTCTTTTAGGAGGTGGGTTATTTCAAATCTATTTAGCTCTGGTAGTTTTTTTTACCATTAGCATATTTCGGAAGTTTGTAAACAATACTTCAAATACATATTATTTTCTAAATGCTTTATGATTACAGCATTGGTGAAACTCTCTGGATTGATGGTTCAGATGAACTGGACGAGCAAATCTGGATATTCAATAGCACTGGGGATTTAGCTGCATGGACTAACCTTTCACCTGGACCCAGTAACACATCAAAGAACAACTTGGTTTACAATAGAGCGGTTGATGAATGGTTGGAAGCCTTTGCTGATGAAATACATGGGATCGTTTGTGAGGCAGCACCAGGTAAAATAATTTTATGTTTTATATTTATATCAATGCAATTTTTCTTGTATAAGACACTGAATAACATTTATTGTATGGTCTTTGCTTGGCTGGGATGCAGACATATGTGGGTCCTATTATGAGTGATTTAATGTACTGTACTAGAACAGAATGTCCAATAAATAAGCAAATCCTGTAAGTGGGACTGATATTCTTATTTGCATAAAGCCACAGAATATCATTTTTTTCTGCAGACAATGTTGTGTGATCCATTATATTTTGTATTACATATGGCAGGAATAAAACATGCTATGGCATGATTCTTACTGAAACTAAAATTACAAGACTGAAAAACATAAAACTTTTTTCTACTGATGATGTTTTATACAAAAGTAAATAGGTCCAGGAACCAGTATCCAGCACTTGGTACTTGGAAACTACTCAGATACAAGTATCACAGATCACCACCTTTTTGTGCCATTTTGTTCTTTCATTAACTTGTGTAATTTTGTCCAGGCCCAGATTGTAGTGTGTCTACTAATGTGGCGAATGCTGACCGGACCCTTACAGCATCCACAGTGACTTACCGCTGCCAGGACGGATACACTTTCTTTGATGGAACCAAAGAAAAGACCTACAATTGCCAATGTTATACACTGCTTAATATTCTACATTGTGAACGTTCGTAGCTTTTCTGTTTCATAGATGACAATAACACAGATTATCTTTACTAAGTCAAATTTGTTCCAATAAAAGTATTATGGACCTGCATACTTCTCAATTACTCATAGTATTACAAGATTTAAATTTTCCTAATGATTTTAATGCAACTTTATGGACAATTATAACATCAGGAGGACCCTCTCAGTTTGGAGTTCATGTTAGCAGATGCTGCTTTTATTTCAAAATGTTTGTTCTGTGTGCTTGTTTAGCTCTGGTAAAGACGCTATTTGTGTCATCATACCCAACGACCTACGGAGATGGAGAGGATACTTGTGCACACCTGGGTGGATCTCTGGTTCACGTCAATGATGAATCTATGAGTAACACCACACTCCAAGTCCTGTAGGTTTACACATTCATACTTTTTACTGAAACTTGCTCCAGCCAGTTAATAATGTTTATGCAACAATATAACAATACCTTAGTTTTAGTTCCTTTTGGATGAAATTATTTATAATTACAGACCTCATGAATGTGTGTACTTTAACCCTTAAAATAACTATAGGATACTGAATTACACCAGAGCTTTTTGGCTTATTAGGTCTCTTTCTGTATGGATTGACGTAATTATTATTTTCTCAGAGACGAGTGGAAACTATCATCTGCATGGATTTCCTCCAAATCCACACAATACTACGATTTTGTTGGAGTTGATTGCCTTACCATTGACGGGGATGGTCAATGGGCAGATACAACCTGCACTCAGAAATACCATTTTGTATGTGAAGTAGGAAATGGTAAGTAGTTTTTGCCTAACGTTTACATATGTTTTCACAGACATGCTCCCCAGTTATGCAGGTTTAGGGCTGAGGAAGGACAAATCAGAAAGTTATTGATGTGTTTAAACAAGTTCATTATATTGAAAGGTATATATTTTGGCTCCTTGGAACACTTTTTGATACATCTCTAGCCCTAGCGGTTCAATTTTTATTGCCTCACGAACTCGATTGTCCGTTTTTGGGGACTCCGGGACCAAAATAAGGTGATTATGTACATTATGTCTTGGAGTACATCACAGCAGCTAACAATTTCGTTTACAAACTGGGACAACATATATCTTAAGGCATACCAAGAATGGATACCCTCAGAAAAATAAATTTTGAGATACAGCTCGATGAATTTCGAAGATTTATCCAAAATATTAAAATTTCAACCACATACTCTCATTTTACCCTAGTTCACTCAAAATGGTTCAATAATTATAATTGTCAAAAGCACTCAATATCCTGATGGTATTTACTTTAGGAAATATGGACCATTAGGATCCTTTGTTGAATCTACTTGGCACAGTACTGGCCTAAAAATCTGCTATTTCACCTTATTTCGGTCCCAGAGTCACTAAAATATTGTATAAATGTAGCTTAAATTAGTGGAATCATCAGATTTCTGATTTAGAGCATTAGAGGGGGTGGATAGGAAGCAGGGTCACTAAAGATAACTAAAATATATTGGATATTGACAATTCTGTGTGGATTTTACTATTATCAGTGAGGCGAGTGACTCCTAGACCAAAATAAGAGGGTGACTCTGGGACCAAAATAATGTATCACCATTAACATTTGATCCTGTAGGCTGGAATATTGGATTTTTTTTTTAATTTCTTTTTTTCTGGCAAAAGACACAATAGTTACCTCACAATCTGGGGTACAAGGAATACTGTTTGAATATTGTTAGATTACTGTAAAGGGGTATCAAAATGTAAGGACTTTTGACAATTTTGCCTACAATACACACTTAAATGGCTATGGAGAAAAAAATACGGTACATATCAAGTGGAAACCTCATAAATCAATTGACTATACCATAGGCCTAACAGAAAATGCTATTTGGGATGGGCTGTTGTTTACTCAGTACACATAGGAGACATGTAAAAGATGTCATTTTTAGCCTTTTTGACGTTTTTAGGGCTTTTGAGAGCTTTGAAGGGCCATAAAACATAAATTTTTGACCAATACACAAAAAAAAAGAAAATTCCTAAAAGTATAGGATGTATTCTCACATATACCAAAAAATTGATGGAATAAAATGATGCAAAGGATGTTATTTTGTAGGGGTATAAGGCTGATAGGGCCAGAAATAGCCAAAACTGCATAACTCAGGAGTTATATATATATATTATACACTGAAAAAATCCTCAATGTTTAGGAGTTTTCTGTCAATCTGAAATTACAAAACTTAAACTTGATGCTGTAGTTATCAGAATAACCAGTTACTTAATCATTTGACCAAGGCAGGTCTTGGTACAGATATATTATCTTACACTTGCATTCATCAAGAGGAGTACAAAACTAAAGCAGTTGAAATTCCTAGAAGAGAAATTTGATAATGTATTGAATCTTTCAGAACCTGAACGATTACCATGGAGTGTGAAGTCCAAACTGACATGTTGGAAATACAATGCTCTCCTGTGGGGTTTTCCTGGTCAGTATAGTCACACACACACATATATCCTTAGGACTGCCAGTACTTTCTGGAGGGGCCCTGCCATAGCGTATTGTTTCCAAAGCAAACACAAAATCCTGGCTTTTGGAGGGCCCTTTTTGCTACCCGCATTGATACGCTATGGCAGTGCTAAGGATATATATATATATATATATATATATATATATATATATATAGACATGGATCGCACATGGATAATTCTAGAGACATGGGTGACTAAGGCTTACTGTAATTCATTTTGAGAGAAGAGTACAACTTCAGGCCACAACTTCATGATGCTGTTTGTATATTTCCAGCTGACCTTTACCCATCACCATGTCCAAGATCCAGTGTGTATTTCACGCCTGGTTTGCTTCAAACATGGACGGTAGCTAAGGACACTTGTACTGCTATGGGTGGAAAGCTGGCACGGGCTACAAGCAACAGTGAAGCTAGACGTATGGCAGCAGTCAGGTTTGTCACCCCATTAAGGGCTGCTATAACATATCTGGATAACTCTTCACAGTTACAGGAATAGAACTATAGATAATTTGTCAATTTACCCTAGACTGGTACTTCTTATTCAGGAAATATCCTGAGTGGCTGTTTCATTTTGGTTATTTTTCCCTAAGGTATAAGTGACTATATAAATAATTTAAGTTGAATATGGTAAATGACATGTGTTAAAAGGCAATTGGGTTCAGCTACTCACATAGACATATTATGCACAATCTCTCTGATACTTATTTTAATGATAGTTAAATTGTATATTTCAGTGTAAAGCATGGTTTCCAAGAGATTTGGGTCGATGGACATGAAGAGTCTGGTAAGATGCGCTGGGCCACCGGTAAGGAAACTTACAGCCCGCTTGGTGTGACTCTGACAACTAGCAGTGCTGACTCACTGGAGTGTCTGCAGGCTGAGGGTCTCACTTGGACTGACGGGGACTGTGACACTCAGCAACACTTTATCTGTGAGAAGAAAATAGGTGAGATCTGCTTCTGATGTACGCATGTATATATATTTATATATATATATATATATATATATATATATATATATGTATATATATAAGAATAATAGTAAAAAGGCTGTGTATATACATATATATATATATATATATATATATATATATATATAAATATTTAATATATATATGAATAATAGTAAAAAGGCTGTGTGTGACTTTCCTGATGGCATTAGGAAGTTAACTCTTAGGAGAAATACAAGCGAGCACTCGCCGGCCATTTGAATCTAAATTTCTCAGTTTTCATATCTGATCATCATTGTTGTAGTCATAAATGGGTTTTTTTCAAAGGGAATGACTGGCCGGATACAAATTATTGCACTTGGAGAGAGGAGCTGACACAAACATGGACAGAAGCTCAGGCCACATGTCAGCAGCATAGCGCTGACCTAGCATGGGTGGATAATGATTGGGACTTGACAAACCTCTTGAAAACCAGGTAATGCAAATTTGGATAGAGCCTTATCGCTAAAGGTTAAATGGAAAATGATGTGAGCAATATTTTGATAGAATTCAGGAGACAAATGCTGATAATTATTTGTAATTTAATTCATGCTCAATTGTTGTGAACATATGTGCAGGGGTAGACACTAGCGCTGGCCAATGGCCCATAATTTTTGGGCCCTGGCCTATAGTTTTCCTCACGGGAGTTAATGTTAACTTCCGTGTGTGTTGATGATTTTAAGTGATGACTCCATGATATGGCTCTGGGCTCATGAAATCACACCTGAAGTTTGGAAATTGGGAAGTGGTGTTCCAATCAGTTGGAGTGAATGGGCAGCAGATGGTCAGGACTCTGGTACACTCGGATGTATGGTGTACGATGGTGCATCCCGCAGGATGAGGGAACACCAGTGTGATGCTACTGATGTCACCAGCTTCTTCTGCAGACGCTCAGGTACAATGTTCTAAAAGTTACATCCCAAATCACTGTAAGCAACTAGTCCAGGCATTGATAACTAAAAGGACTGTGGATTAATTAAGATGAGTTTGAATCACATTGAAGGGGGTCAATTTCAGTTTAAAACCGTTAGAAATTGAAAGTGCCACTGGAATCATGTTAATAAACCTTAACTACTAGGCCATTACGTGAGGACACAGGGCCCATTCAAAAAGCATTAGTCGGGAGACCACAAGCACCAAGCATTACCTTTAGCATCCCTAAGATCTAGCAACAGCTGTTCAATGGAAATATCAATGATTCATTTACTGAAGTGGATTTATATTTGAGGTTCATGATAAGTCAAATTGTTAGTGGATATAGTATGGTATAATTGTATAAATACCATAAGTGATTAATAATCATATTTCATCCCTCCCTACCCCCTTCCCCAAGTAATATCATCCAGAGGATTCTTTAATCCTTTGTAATGAAAATGCTAAAAGACGGCATTTTAATAGAATGATGTGAGTAATGAATATAGACATGTATATTGGAGCCATTATGTCGTTTATGTCCAGCTGAGTGTTAGTCCAGTTGCCAGGGGGGGATTATCCTTGCAACCTTGCAATAAAAAACCCCGAAGAGGTTATGACTGATTTGGGTACAGGAAGACATATACTTTCAGAATCTTGACGATGCCCGGCTGGCATCGTTGAGCATTTTCCGAAATTCAAGATGGCTTCCAAGATGGCTGACGAAAATGTTTAAAGTCATAAATCAGTCAATTCTTATGTGATTTGCATGTGTAATACCTCTAAATTGGGGTTTTTGGGCATGCCTGATTGATTAAAAGAGTCAAAAAGTCATTTGAGTAGATATCCATGGTGATAGCATGTTTCTGGACCTGTGACAACTCTAAAACTATGTTAAAATGATGTATCTCAATGAGACCTTTAATTTGAGATATTACATGAGTGTAGGTGTTGAGAAATGACAAATTTCTTATAATAACATAAATTTTGTATAAGAATTGGCATGCTGGTTGCTATGGAAACATCGTCAAGATTCTGAAAGTATATGTCTTCCTGTACCCAAATCAGTCATAACCTCTTCGGGGGTTTTTTCTGCAAGGTTATCAAGCTGGCAACTGGACTATGTCCTATTGATAGCTGCATTAATCTGGAGAACGTACATTCAGTTAAATAAAAATTGAATTGAAATTGAATTGAAATTTCAGATATAGAAACCCCCAGCAGAATGACTCTTAGGAACCAAAAACTAGGCTGTGATTCAGGATATGGATTTCCAGATGGAACAACGACAATGGTATTTAATTCTTCGACTGACTGCAAGACCATGAACAGGATCGTGGACCCTGGTGATCAGTACAGCACCTGCTACCGTAAGTACAGTTTTATGGTCATTTGACAAGATTTAAGTTTTTTTAAAGAAATGTAGTTTTAGGTTAAATGTAATACAATTATATCAAAACAAATGCAAAAGTGCCATGACCTAGAAAGCCTCTGCTGTAGGCCAAACTCCTTTATGACCAGACCCCCTAGTTTCCCTAATTTCAAAAATCTGATTGGCTTATCAGAGAGGTTTTAC
This sequence comes from Harmothoe impar, assembly GCA_947462335.1. Lineage (NCBI taxonomy): Eukaryota > Metazoa > Annelida > Polychaeta > Phyllodocida > Polynoidae > Harmothoe > Harmothoe impar. The sequence goes on along the minus strand of OX381719.1, from coordinate 9,729,458 downwards.
TGTACTTTAACTTGAAATTGGGATTTTGTTATGGAACCTGTCATATGAAATTATCATGTCTCTTTGTTTGTACAGCCACAAATAACTTCATGATGAAACATCTGGGAAACTACAACAGAGGAGACGAGCTTACTCTCAGTGATGAGAAGCATGAGACGTGCACAGACCTTGTCAAGGTCTGGGCTAAGGGACCGAAAATTGCCTATTTTAGAAAACTTTTTAAAAGTGTTTCACCTTTCAATGTAACGATGATAACGAATCCTGAACTCTACGACCTGTTAATGAATAATGGAGAGGATAAGGTGGGTATACGGGTGGACGTCTACAAGGACTCACCATGGGAGGGTGATACTTATGGAGGGGGTAAGACCTTTACCAGGTGTACCAAGGTTTCTGTTGTAGCGTACAGTTGTCTGTGTGTCAGTGATGGTGAACCGTGTTCAGTGTTTGTGTCCATCACTGTCCGTGATCCAAGTGTCCTGGTTAACGTGGGTAGCCTTCAGCTGTGTCACATAGAAATGACGCCAGTCAGTTAGATATAGCCTGAAATTGTCACATAGCAATATGATATCAGCTAGTCAGATGGACAGAAAGAGAAACACATAGCAAAGACACCAGTTAATTTGCAGCCTACCCTGGACCTTAACAACAGTGTCATACTACTAAGCGACACCAATTCATCAATGCAATGCTAAGCAACCAATTGTCATAGCAACAAGTAGGTAAGGCTTGCTTATTCTTTAGGGACACTTTAGTAGTGGTAGGTATCAATGAAATTAAGCTAGCAACCCTGTAAACCTGTGTTGCTAAGCAACCACTCATCCTAGCAACAAACTAATCACACCATTGAAGTCCTTGGGTTCAATTTAGGGGAGTAGGTATGGTTAAATCCCTTTTCTAGTAAAATCCATACTATGAGATATAGATTTCCAATTTATTTGGCAGTCATCTTGGTTTCAGCATATTTGAGGGTGTTTCAGCGCTCCAATTTGAGATTTTTTTGATGATTCTATAAGGCTTTCTGGAACATGTGGTGATGAAATAAATTCTGTTGCAGTTTGTGGCAGGTATATCCCTGGATATTGACTGGACTATGAGGGAGATATACATATTCAGGTTTATGACTGAGGTATTATATATAGTGGCATTACGATGAAGGTAGGATGGTCATTGTAAACACCAATCTATGACAGAGTAAAGAATGTATGTATACATATTCTATACATATTCAGTTATACCAAAACAGCATAGGTCACATACAGCCTACATGAGAAAAACTAGTCATACATAACCTATTGCCTTGGGGATTCTGTAATGTTATAGGAAGATTATACTGGATTATGTGGGAGAGTAATATCTGGGAGGGGTTAATAGGGTGCTCTAAGGTGGGTGGTTACCGTAGGGTGGTGAACTCTGTAAAATAATGTTAGTGGCAGAGAGGGTAATGTCATAACAGTACAATGGTGAAGATGGAGTTGTGTTAGCAGATTGACTACCCTGCATCTTCTCCAAGTTAGTGGCAAACACATCAGATGATATCTATATTTTCTGACAAGGAAAACAACTATGTATGAAGAAATGGTGTTGTATTGCTTCAAAAATGTCTATCATTTGCTTTATAATAGGGTTAAACATATACAAAAATACATATTTACCATATTGAAAAAAAGATGAATATCAATTTAGTTTTTTTCTGTAAATACTGAGTACGTTCTGTGATGACATGTCATAGTTACATGCAGGACGAGAAATATGACTGTTTTCTATATCTTTTTGAGAATCCAGGAAACCAATGCACTTGGTAGAGAAAGTTTAAAATCATTGGAAACATTTTAGATAGTCTTTGCCTTACACAAAAGTGAGTAATTTAGTCCTTACATTTACTACTTTAAATAAAAGTGTTAGGTCTTTGCTTAAAAGTCATGAACTGAGAAGGGCTAGGCAAGTTGATGAATACATTAACGGAAATGGTTTGATTAAATGGCACTACTACTTCTATAAATAGTTTTGCATGTCATGATTGTCATTCAGCATCCTATATATGTGTATTTTGAATGAGAGTGCATTTTTGTGTATTCATATTTTTGATGAATTTAGAATTTTTTCTGACCAGTCCACGAGAATTCCCGTGGCCAGTGATAATCTTCACCTGCATATTTGGTGCATACAGTGAGGTAAACAAGGATTGCCATATTAATAGAAATCCTGCATTTTTCTGGTTTGTGCAATAAGTTTGTGTGTGTCCAGTGAGAAATATTCAATTACCTACTGCATTCGTGTACATACTTAAAGAAGACCACATACATATCTAGGTGTATATGAGTAATAGAAGCACAGAACGTATTCTGATTGATATATTCCAGCATGGTTGCTTGAAATCTTTGGCTTGAAATCAGATAGCTACTCAACATAGGCAAGACCTTGTACTTTTGCTGTGACATCAAACATCACATTGCCTGTAATGAACACTTGATACATATGTATTTAAGCACATTTGCGTCTGAATAATATGTATAAATATATCATAACAATCTTTCAATGAAGATATATAGGTTTATTGCGATTGTAGAATAATAATTATTTAGAGATATTTGTGGACATATACTGATAATATTACTGAGACGTTACGCTTGTATGCTGACTGCTAGAACTCTGTATGCCCAATTTATTTGTTTTTGTGTACAGTCACTAGGTACTGTTTGTATAGATATAGAGCAATATCTATTTGGTAACATCGCACATGTCATTACACTATGATTCATGAAAGTTTTACTGCCATCATAAACATGTATTGTAAAGTCACACATTTTTCGAAAGTAATACCAAAAATCTAGATGTAAAATGTTTTGCTCAATAAACGTCCTCTTCAAGGAAATCGTGTTTAGTTTAATATCAATAATTCTTAAACCCTATGATGACAGTATCTTGCCATAAAGCCACATTGATTTTGTGATCATGATTCCTGTTCTCTCATGTTATTTAACATTGAGCTTAGGAAAACTAAATCTGGAATTGCCTTAGGTTGTTAAATCTGAATGAGGGATACTACATCTGAAACTAACCCTTTAAAACTGTTACATGTTGAGGATAGATCCCTGTCTGAGAGGTCTATGTGATTTAGCCACCAACCTTGTGGGGGCTGTTCACGAGTTAACCGTAATCCAATCATAATCAGAATAGGCTACTTACATGGGGAGTGGAGTAAAGGCTCCTCATGCCGAACAACACCTATTTGTAGGCATGCTGATTCATATTATTTGCATTTTACTACAAGTAAAGACTGTTTTATGGTTAAATGGTTTTACCTGCCGATTAAGTATCGTTTCAAGGTTACATGGCTATATATGTGGCTTAAGTAAGAATTCCGTTTCAGGGGCCAGGGCTTCACTAACAGCTTAACTATGAATTATGTTTCAGGGGCCAGGCTTAAGTAACAGCTTAAGTAAGAATTATGTTTCAGGGCCAGGCGTAAGTAAGAATTACGTTTTAGGGGCCAGGGCTTCACTAACAGCTTAAGTAAGAATTATGTTTCAGGGGCCAGGCTTAAGTAAGAATTACGTTTCAGGGGCCAGGACTTTACTAACAGCTTAAGTAAGAATTATGTTTCAGGGGCCAGTAAGGCCTAAAAAAAAAAGCTGTGTTCCGGTAACATGGCCCAAAAAGAAGAGGGTAGGTAGGTCGGATTTCTTTTTTTTTTACAATTTTTCTTTGGTAAAAAGGTGAATTTTAGGAGTAAAAACACCAAAAATGTCTTAAAAATAATTAAAAAATTGCAAAAATGTCCCAAAAAAATTAGGGTCTGCCCCAAAAACGGAGGGTCGGTCGGGATACCGGAACACAACTCGTTTTTTTTAGGCCTAAGAATTACATTTCAGGGGCCAGGACTTAACTAACAGCTTAAGTAAGAATTATGTTTCAGGGGCCAGGTTTAAGTAAGAATTATGTTTCAGGGGCCAGGACCTTACTAACAGCTTAAGTAAGAATTACGTTTCATGAACATCTCAAGGTTACTTGGCTCTACCTGCAGCTTACGTAAGAATCATGTTTTAGGATAGCATAGGTTGATCGCTACTCATTGAATATGGACTCCTGCTCAGCTCTCTGCGCATATAGCTCAAAACTGTCCATTTTATTGCACTTTAAATATTTTATGTATTTGAGCTAGTGATATTTGCTATTTTTAACTTAAATCAGAATATTGGAATTATTTACCAATAAATCATTATCAAGATTGATATAGATCTCATCACTGTGCTTACGACAACCAAGGGTATGAGATGTATACACTTTTTACCCCGATCCTTGGCCTTTTGCCCATTGTTTTGGCCTTTAAATATGAGATTTAGACCTTTTTTGTCCTATTTTTTAACTTCAAAGGCCCAAAACCCTAAAATTATGCACGGGACCCCCTATCAAAATTCCTTTAAAATGTTAGCTATTGATCTGAACTAATTTTTGAAAAAAAATAAAAAAATGTTCATGGATTTTTTTCAGTGATATTAGGATATTGCTGAAGAATTATGCATTAAATTTGAATAATCGTCATAAAACCATCACGTTTTTTCATACAAAGGTACATTTTGGGACCATTATTTTATTTTTCCCATTCAAGGACATAACCTAGGATTATTCATGTGCAATACAAAATCAATGTGGGCATTGGTTCACTAAGAAAAGAAATCATGAAAATTTCCCTTTTTAAAAAATTTATTGGCAAAAATAGAGAATACTTTTTTTTTTCAAAAATCTGTAATAGAAAAAGTAGCGCGGGACCCCCCCTATTTTTTTACATTTTCCATTTCTTAATGATCTAAACTACCATGAGGCAAAAAATTAGGAAATTCTATGGATGAAAAGTTAAGAGTAGCGATCACCCTTAAGTAAGAATTATGTTTCAGTATCCTTTCAAGGTTACATGGCTCTACTTGGGGCTTACTATTTATATCCATAAGAATAGAAAAGGGAGCAGCCAGCTCAACGTGCCAAGGACACCATTTATACCCTGTCAGAGGTAGACACACACACGTAACCACATAGTAGACTAAAACAGAACTAGAATTGTGAGTAGGATACGCTCGGTGATTGTGCCGCTTTAAGGGGCCGTCACAGCCTAGAAGGGTCGGGTGGAGTCTTTCTCAGAGGATGCAATACAACAATATGGGATCGTTGGATGTTGAAAATTGTCCATACTTATGTATGTTTCTTATTGTGTTTGAGGGGGGGGGGCAGGTCAAATGTATGTATATTTACAAGTTTACTTGATGACGACATTACCTTTATGTTAAAGCTAGATCTATGCATAGTTGTGACGTATTCTGAATGCAAGACACATGACCTCCTTAGTTGTCAATAACTGATTATTACCGGTATAATTTGATATACATTAACATCATAAGCAATCCCAGTAATTTTTGAATTAAATGTGGAATACTAATATAAAACATGATAGTGTTTCGGAATGATGTGGAGAAAAAATGTGGAAGCAATGTGAAAAAATGTAAATTACACACTGGAATCGTTTTAAGGCTCAGTCTCATCAGATTTATACAAGTTGGAAGTCTCTGACGGGGTTACCTCTTTGACTGGCAAGCCTGAAAATGCATATAATTATGACCAAATTGAAGTGAAACCTGCAATATATAGTGTCAAAATATCCATTAACTTTTTCCCAACTTTTCCGTCTACATAGCCGCCATTTCAGCCATTTTGACGCTAGCTAGTTAGGTAGAATCAGGCAGGGTCAGCAGCTCAAAGCAGGCATTTTATAAAATGATGGGAAGCCTACTCCAGAGATGGAATCATATATGGCCACCAAAATAATTATCTTTGCTATAAACCTCCAATACAGGTGGGTTATCTTAAGCTAAAAGCAATGATTTTCACATAAATCAATCTATCTATCTATCTGTTTTCTTTTCTTGGATAACCCTCTGTTGTAAAAAGAAAAGAAATGGAAGCAAACCAATTTTATTTGTCAATGTTATCAAGAAATGTTTCATACCTCAATTCTTTTTTAAAGAGAATCTGAACGCATAATTTGTCAGGGTGGGATAAAATATGTGTCTTTAGGCCTATATATAAACATAGATTTTAAGATCAAATATAAAATTGTTACTTTGTTAATCTGTCTAAATGTATGCATGTTTTAATACGTAGATACATAGGTGATAATAGATAAAGGCCCATGGCCAGATGATATTTTGGTATCGTTCCCCCTGAGGTGGAGCTGGGGCAGTATCCCGTGAAGCCGCAGGCTGAGTGGGATGCGATCCAGCTCCACCATGAAATAAAACCACAATGCTATTTCTATTGGAAACTATCCTCTATATGGTGTGGACTAACTGGTTACTACTAGTATTGATCGACAGGGGGTAGTACTAGCTTTCCCACCCGCCGTTTTGGTGGAAATTCAAAAACTTTTGATCCATTTTAGACAGCCATCTTAAGTACTGTACTATAGGAGCAAAACCTCCCCTGTAACCATACCCCGACATTTGGGCGATCCTACATGGTACTAAATGCTACATGAGGAATTTGATAGATCATGACATTGGACATGGGTCTTTGTTGAAATCATTAGTGTGACATGGCCATTTCTTAATATTGACAGGGGAAGTGGGGATCCTCCATCCAGACTCCCCAAGGGAATGTAAAATTAGGAAATGATATAGCTCAGGGCGTTACCGCTTCCAGTGGTTCAGTGAATGATGGGCAGATGGCACTGCCTACTGTTCAGGGTTCGGGGAGCTGCTGGTAGGTGGCGAAGTTGTTCCGCCACGTGGCAGGAAGGGTTTTAACCCGGGGGGGCACTTCATATGTTTTGTATACACAGGTGTGCGGCTGGGAAGGGCACTTTTTGAGCAAAATCCCCCTCACCAAGGGTCTGCTTTTCACCAAAATCCCCCTCACCAAGGGTCAATTTTTACCAAAATCCCCCTCACCAAGGGTCACTTTTCAGAGATTTCAACAAAATCACCCCCAAAAGGGTCACATTTTGCCCAAATTCTTTGTAACAAGGGCCACTTTTGACCAAAATTCTTACACCAAGGCCGACTCCTCGGGGAAAATTGCTAAAACCTAGGCACTTTTGTCCAAAATCCCCCTCAGCAAGGGTCACTTTTGACCAAAATCCCCCTCACCAAGGGTCACTTCTGACCAAAATCCCCCTCACCAAGGGTAAGGGTTGTCAAAGGGCCAGCCGCACACCCGTGTCAAAAAAAAATTGAGTACCCCCCCCGGGGGTTTTAATCATTTATTGACCACGTTAAAATACACAGTAATTCGTGTCCATCGTCGTCCATAGTATCACAGAGTCTTAATGCATTTGTATTAAATATGTATACGATGTGTAGAGATGGAATATATAGCCAAAGGTGCACGAGTTTTAGCCTGTTGACAGGGTTATTTCACGAGTTGAAGGTGGGGCCGTATTTCACGAGGCCGTAGGCCGAGTGAAATGCGACCCCACCTTCAACAAGTGAAATAACCTTGTTAAGAGGCTAAAACGAGTGTTCCTTTGGGTTTATTTTTTATCTTTTTCGATTCAAATTTGATTATTGTAGGGTGTAAGGGCCTAATTTAGCTGAAATAGCCTTTTCCTACACCGTTCAAATGTAAACAAACCGCCATTTTGATGACGTCACAGGGCCGTGAAATACGGCCATGGGTTATTTCACGGGGTGTGCAATACGGCGTTCTTTGGTTAAATCAATGGGACTGCTGTATTTCATAAAAAATAAAATAAAATTGACAATGCCAATAATGACTGGGAAACGGCACTCAGCAGAGCTGATTTTTGGTGCCAACCTTAATAATTTATTATGACATCTTGGGAGTACACTTGTTCTGTAAAGAGCAAGATGGACTAGACAGGACATCACAACTTGCTTATTTAAACGAGTTTATGTAGTACTTTCTGATTCGTAGCTCCTACCATTCCTCCACATGTACCTGTACCTGTATCATGCTCCAATACCATCTATGTTGAGCAGAGGTTTCCTATGAACATGTTACCCTTTACTCATGCCGAACTGTGTCGTATTATTAGATCTGGAACCTGTGCCATGTAATTCACTGTACTGATGTCACAGAACCTGTTCCTTACTGAATAAACACACCTTCTTCTACCTCTGCATACAAACCCAAGCCAAACTAAGTTTGTGTTGTTCCTTATTAAGTGGAGTAGCAACTGCCACACTATTGTTTATATGTATTTTACAATAATAAATAATATGCTTCATGGTGAAATAAAGCTATTGAATCCACAGAGACTGTATCTTTTGATAACTATTACTATGGCATCTGTCAAAGCCTATGACTGACATTTGGGACAGGAAAATATATTTTCAGAGAAGATGTATACAATCATATTGATGGTAAGTTAACTCTTTAAGGACAGCAAAAAGCCAAAACGCATCATGCCCATGCTGCATGGATGTAGCCCTGGTGAGTAACTCGCCAGGGCTGCATTCAAGCATTATGCCGACCCAAAGGGATCAAGACACTCCTGAAGGGTTAGGATGATGCACCAATGCAGCACCGGCGAGTTACTTGCCAGGGCTGCATCTTTTAGTGACATCTATCCTTAAAGGGCTAAAGTTTCACTGTTATCATGGGTCTGGGTATATGATACACAGTACGTAGAGTAGCTCTTTCATTACTCATTTCCGTAATATGTGACCAGGTAATTATATAAATGACATCCATTTACACAAAATGTGTCTCTATTTTACTGTTGCTATGACATATATAGAATTTATAACATGGAGGGGAAATCAATGTGTTTATTCAACATCTTAAATGGAAAGAAAAGAATGGTTACACACAAGACATCATCAATATGATGATATAGCTTGGTCCATTCAGTGTACAGGCCTAAAATTTGTATAGCATCTGCATGGTTTATTGATTATATTTATGATTATGATGCATTTGTCTAACAAGGGAATACTTTGAACAATGATTCATATAAACAGTAGTAATAATAACCTAGTTCTCCTTATATGGTCATGTAGAGCACTGCATGACTGTTGGAAATTAAGCAAACCTTGTACTGCGTAAAGTCACTATTTAAGCAGCGTTAAGTTCAGGACTACTACGTTAATGTCGCGGAAAGGTCATAATGACATTTAAGCAGCTTTAGGTGGTATTCCCTGGAATTAGATATGCTTAAAGTGTGCCTTAAAGCAGTCATATATTTGGTTAAATACCAACATTCATGCAGTGGAGGGTTGATAAAGGTGTGTCACTTACAGTAGGGGTATGCTGGATTAGTGAATTCCTGCACTGTAAAATTTGAAAGTTTTGTTGCCAAAGTTTAAATTTAAGTCAAGGTACACTTTTGAGACTTTGGCCAAGGGTTATTTTTATTTTTCTACATTTCTACTGATTCTCTGTAGCCTCTATAGAGAGCAATTGTATTTGATTTCATCTAATTCATGAATAAAATCTTGAACCAACATCCCATCAGATTTATTTGTGTCATTATCCATGATCAGAACATGTCTGTGAACTGTCTGGATAGAATTTGAGGCCTCCGCAGATACTTTTGTCACTAGACACAGATTGAATCATAAAGTGAAGTTGGCTCAATACATATTTGATTCTACTGAACCATTTAATCACTGTATTGAACATTGAAATAGATTTTTTAATTGTTTGACGTATTGGTTTTCATCAGTCAGCCTTCTTTTCCTCCTCACTTGCAGTTTCTGTCTGCTTCAAGTTATCCGATATCTTATTCAATTCTTTGATATCCTCGAACAGGTTATTGAGCTCCTTCTCTCGTAGCTCATTTTGTCTGAATATCTTCTTAAGCGACACTTCCTCCTCCTTGGGGACATGGGATGGTGAGGCATGCCGCAGGTTGATGAGAGGCTGCGTCTGATTGGCCGGTACAAAGATAGGCTCGGTCTTCCCCTGACCGGTCCCAGGAGGCCTGGGGGTCACCTCTAGGGGGTCCTTCCTGGCTGTAGACATTGGTGTTGATTTTTGTTCATTTTGCTCGGTGGCCGGGCCTGGGACCTTGATGGCTTCATCGCTATGGGGAGGTTTCTGAGCCTTAGACAAGCTCTGAACCCCCTTAAGCTGCAAGTCCTCCTGCGGTGGCTGTCCATCCTCATGTGGCCGTATGGGGATTGCTGTAGACACAAAGGCTATGTTGTCTGAGCTCTCCTGCAGAGCGGCAGTAAGGGCCTTTCCCTTCCGCAGGTCATCATAGCGCAGTTTGTTGACATTGGACCCACTAGAGGCCCTGGGAGACTTGGGCGTGCCTATAGGTCTGTAGTTACTGGGGTCGTAGTGAAACGTCCTCGCTCTGACGTCAGCTTTGTTTGCTTCAGCCGTACTGGCAATAGCATTCATGAGGTTGGCTGTGGAGTCTACGGCCAGGGGCTGGTTGGTCTCCCACACTATCGGGGTGGTGGACGGGGGGATGTGGCCTCTCTCTGTCATCGTGGTGTCACTGCGGACTGACTCCACCCCTAGAGACTTGGCGTCTGACACGTCGTCCGGCTTCAAACTGTTGGTGTCGTGTTTGGAGCCGTCACTGTGGGCCTTCTTACTGTGTTTGTGGTGTTTGCCCTTAGAGGTGGCCCCTTTGTGCACCTTGGCCTTCCTCTCCTCCTGTTTGTACCTCCCGGTTACAAACCACTCGTTCCCCCGGCGCGGCGTCAGTAGGTTCGGCTGCCGCAGTGTGGGTTTAATCATCTTGTCTTTGTCGTTTTTCACCTGAATAAGGGCCTGGTTTTTCTGTGCGGCCAGCGCATTAAGGAGTCTAATCCTCTCCATGTTGAAGAGTTTCTCCATCGGGTCAGCCGGCTCAAGCACACTAGGGTCAAAGGGGTCAAAGTCCTTGGCGACCTCTTTGACCTTGGGAGGGTATTTAGGTTTATCTGGGTCCTCAATCTGCCTGACACCCACAGTCAGAGGGGGCGGTGTCCTTAAAGCATGTCTCCTCCTCCGCTCTATTTGTGCCGATCTCTCCATCTGCATCCGCTCATGGCGGCCGGGACCTTCATTCACACTGAAGGTCGCTCGCCTCCGGGGGACGACCCCAGGTTGACTATGGTTGACCTTGGGAAGGAGACCTTGACCTGATTTGAGTGTCCTTGAGATGGCGTTGGAGAGGTTGGCGTTCTCGGTTTGGTGGAGGTTGTCACGGAGACGGTTCAGCTTCTGGAGGTAGGCCGCCGTACGGTCTGGGGTCATCCTGAAATGTAGTATATGAACATGGGTTATTTGTTATGTACAGTCTGGTGTCATCTTGAAATGTAGTATGTGAACATGGGTTATTTAATATGTAAGGTCTGGGGTCATCCTGAAATGTAGTATGTGAACATGGGTTATCCATTATGTATGGTCTGGTGTCAATCTGAAAGGAGGAATGTGGAAATGTGTTTTCAGTTCTGTAAGTTCTATAGGTAGTCTGTTTATATAATTCTTAAGGAAATGAATTTGATTGAAAATTGAATTATTGATGATAATCAGTCATGATTATGGTTTTGATTTGGTTAATAATATTTTGATTAAATTAATCAAATTTGGTTAATAATGATTTGATTAAATTATCTTGAATAGATCTCAAACCTTTTAATAGAACAAATTGACCTTTGATAGAAATGTATATAGGTGCAATGTTCTGCTAGTCACTGAAAAATTCACAACCATTTGAAGCAAGATAGTATGGATTAGTTTTACAGTACTTTGAGCTGTTGTTTTGCCATTATTTTGATAAGGCATTGACTTTCACGCTAAGGTTCAGGTTTAAGCCATTTAAAGAAGGCATGGTGCCTCAAAGTTAATCTATATTTGTGACAAACTTTATATATAGTGCTCAGTGTAACTTACCTGCTGTCGTCAAACCAGGAACACATAGTGGCCGCTACCGGCTCCCTGCGCTCCACGGGGTAGACGTAGGATGGCTTCTGAGGCGCCACCCCCATACGCTCCATCACCCTGACAGCGAAAGCAGAACATTAAGCAACATTTAGATACTGTTTCAATGACCTAAAAAGGATATACTTTATAAGCAAATAGAGACATTCAAGATGTAGTAGACTTTGTTAGACATACAATCTAGTGTTTTGATTTCACAATGACTTTCACATCTTGATTATCATTACATTCATTTAAACACCAGGGATTGTGGTCTTTCATCGAAGCAGACGGGTTTCTCAGCAGAAAATCAGAAGAATCTCTGTCCCTACATGGTCATGATGTCTTCTAATATATTTGATCCAGTTTTGATTAGTTTAATAGCTGAAGAATTATAATCTTTTTGCAATCTGTTTCTAGCTTTATGTGTCAAACTATTTACAATACTGGTCGTTATCTGGTTATGGTGTGGCCGATTCTTTACAGAGTACCAATATATTCCAGTTCTTTCTTCAAGTTCAATAGTATAATATCATGCCATTCTTGGGGCAAAAAGTTGTGGCCGACTACTACCACTTTGAGTACCTTTTGTAAAAGAATGCCATAATTAGATACCATAATTAAAGAAGGGTGGACGATATAAGAGGTGGGTAACATTTCATTGTAATTTTATGACTATACAATCAACATTGAGTGAAGATCTTGTAGCGGAGAATGAAGGTATACAGGAATCTACAGAAGCTACAATGGGAATAACCGGTGGCAGGTTATTCCTCATTGAGGTATTTGCCTCATTTCTTATTCACAAGGCACCAGTAAGTGGTAACGAGTTGGCACCCGATCAAACCAACGAGTAGCTAAGGGTGCTTTTATGTCTGCCATAGAGCGAGGGGCAGGTGGGTGTAGGGAGCGTGGTAGGGGGTAGGAGGTAGAGGTGGAAGGGAAGGTGAGGGGGGTTATAGGAAAGGGTTTGCTTCTGGTCATACAAAGTCAAGGATCTAATTTAGATGAAGCAGAGAACTGTCTAAAACCTGGCTTCCCATTATAATTCAAATTTCCTTATTTAGACTGGAAGAAAATAGACGCTTATTAACTTGTAGTTTTCCTTGTCCCAGTATACTTGAAATACATCTATTGTCGTAATTTGCAGGTTTGCTTTAATTTTAGTCGGAAGATAATTTATTGTTTATGTTGATAATTTCTATGTGATAAGTCATGACCTAACTAGTACTATGAGTTTCTGACTTATTTGATTTTGTTTAAATAAAACGAATCTACCCTGTAATGGACATGGAGCCAGTGTTATTGAGAATGCTGTGAAATGTACTGTAGACCTTTACACTGACTCATGGTACACTGTTTTGTCCATGAATAAGCAACAGGTTAAAAGGTAAAGGTTACATGGTAGGTCTTGTTTTGAAAAGAATAGTCTGGTGATCGGCAACCTCTAGTTTCCTTTCCAAGTGTCTGTATGGGACCCTTGCCAGGAGGGGTGGGTTGATTGAGGGTCCCTTGGGACAGCTAGCCTCTTCCCCTCCTTACTTGAAAGAAGCTATCCCTCCCATTCAGTAGCTTTCAATTCTTTGGGGATTGCTTTCCAATCTGCTTAGCGTTGGAAAATCAGAACACAATTGGGAGACCAAAGCTGAAATGGTCTCTTATGATCGGAGCAAAGTATGTTCAATAATGGAGTCATAATCATCCGTCTTCCCTTTTTTGCGAATAGTATAAGCAACTGCTTATACTATTCGCAAAAAAGGGAAAACTGCTTTGACATACAAATGCACACATATACACTTGATGTACCCCATTGACTGCAATGAAACTGAATAGACTACGGCACCTTATGTTTGGCATGAGTGCTGAATCAGAGCTGGGCAGCACTTAATTTCACAATATTTACACTAGCTATGGTCATGTTTTGAGAAATAAATGATGGGGCTATAGAGTACCGTGGGGTATTACTGGCACCCTAAGGAGTTTTTCCCCTGGCGCAATTTGTGTAAGATATTTTGAGAATTTGTTTTTTCCCATCCACGGAGCATGGACTTTGTCACATTTTCCATCAGTTATGGGCAAAATAATATATGTAGTCATATGAATATTAATGTTGGAATAATTCAGGATTTTGTTGGTATTACTGGCATGGCTGGGGGTATTACTGGCACCCTTATACTTCCCTTAGAAAAGGCCATAGTTTTACAAAAAAAATATAAACCGGCCATGTTGTTGGCACAAAATTATGTGTCATCCATGAAGGAATTAAAGTGGGAGACATCTTGACATGCCACACTCATATATCATTGATATATACCCAAACACAGACTTGGACCCTACACGATTGCGGTGACATTATTTGCGAATGTTGTTTTGGATACCCAAAGAATCCAAATTACTAAGGAAATGGCTTTGCCCTTAAACCAAACCTCTACATCTACAATGCAGTGTCAAAGAAAGAATCAATAACTGATTGTTATCATGTTCATATTAACTAGAAAGGATGATGGCAAAACGGGTGCCAGTAATACCCACAACTGTAGAAATCTGTTGATGTTACTGGCATCCGCACCATCTTGGGGGCATTGAGACCCAGTTCAAAAATGACTGTTCTAGCAGACAAAGGATGTAAAATGGCCGTGGAATTTTGCTTAAAGCTTATGAAAACTCATATAGGGGGAGCTGTGAATCTGGATGCAACTCTAACATCTTGGAAAAAACAATATAACTGTACCAATCTTGTGCTTGATGACTCAATGATCATAATTTTGAAGGGCATTATCCTAATCACAAAGTTTTATTTTCAATTGTTTTATCTTTTAGGGTAAGAGGATAGGTCCCAAAATGTCTTGAATTATTATTGGCTACCCTGAGGCAATTTGCCTAGCAAGAAATCCGCACAACACTGCCAGGGTGCCAGTAATACCCCACCCCCCCCTGCCAGTAATACCCCATGGTACTCTAGTTTAACTAATTTAGAGGTGGAGGGGCAAAAAAGTGCCAATTCTGTCCAGAAGCAGAGGGCCACACCATACTACTAAGGATCAGATATGGGGATGACTGGTGGGACTGAGCTGTAGGCAAAATATATGTCTGTGCACTGACACATACAGACTGCTATACATGAAATATTGACCACTGCTTAAAACATGTATTGTGGTGAAAGACATCTGTTGTGCAAGTTTACCACTACATAATGCAGCACATTGTATACTGTTACATGTTATAGCATGGTGGTTGTGCCGTGAGACCCCCCGGTGTGCTGCTAAGTACTGGGTACACCGCTAACAGTCCCTCACCATTGTGTGGGGTACGGCTGGTAATTACTGCAACTACAATACCTGCATTCACACACCATGTACAGGGCCTTTAAACCTGTATGGGCCGCATACCGCTTGGATCTTTCATGCCCTTGGTCTACATGTTGCATGAATGCAGCCCTGGAGAGTAACTTGCCAGGGATGCATGCATCATGCAGACCCTTTGGAAGTGTCTTTGGAAGGCCTCACCAATAAGTTACTTACCAGGGCTGCACTATGACAACAAAGGGCACAATGCACTATGCAGTCTATAAAGGGTAAAACCTTTAAAGCCCCAGCGCCCCTATATATAGGGCTGAGTACCTGTCCCGGCCCCACTCCGACTGCCGCTGGAGGGGTACTGAGACCTGCGCCTTTAAGGAGAGGCCAATACTGACAACCTCATGATCATTTGTCATTAATGTTTACTAATACTATGTTTGTGAGAAGTATTCTGGCGCTGCATTAGGGAATCACTATGACGCCTCTATAGAGTTACATGAATCCTGAAGGATTAGCATTGTCCATGAATGCAACCTTGTAGAGTTACTCACCAGGGCTGCAGTCATGCCTCATGACACAAGGGAAACATAGCTTTAAAGCACTCTGCACTTAACCCTTTAAGGTTGTCGTGATGCATAAATGCAGCCCTGGCGGGTAACTCGCCACTGCTGCATTCAAGCACTATGCTGACTCTACAGGGTTGAGACACTCCTAAAGGATCGGCATGATGGCTCAATGCTAACTTGGGCTGCATTTGTGCATCATGGCGATAAATGGTACTTTTAGGGACATGCTGTCCCTAAAGGGTTAACAGTTTTACCCAGTCAGCAACAACAATGTACACTACAGGCACTTATGTAAGGACTCCTAAATGGCAGCACCAACTGTGGAAAGGGTCAAAAAAGGAAATGGAGAATTCAGTCACATCAAGTTACACCCCTCCCACTCTTATAAAGTCCAGAGTACAGGTCATTGCTCCAGCAGAAAGAGAAGTTGGACTTTAGAACCTAGTTCGACACATCTACCCCTGTAACAGGGGTAGAAACCGTGTGCCTTTGGGCTAACCAAGTCACTCTGCCAGTCTGGCAGAGTGGCTATTTTGATGGAAGTATTCACTCTTCAGTCTAATGCTTCCAACCACATGTCCCTCAATGTATTCCCACCTGTTCACCATCCACAAGGCATTCCTAATACACTCTTAGACACTCCTCCCACCACTTCTCCCTGCTGCTGAATTCAAAATGTGTGACATGTTTGCAGCAATATAAGTATGCTGGACATATAGAGTACCTTTTGGGGAACATGATGGACCATTTTGAGGGACTGACAGTGAGTACATTTATGAGAACAACACCCTTTTTATTCCCACCATAGGATACCTGCTGCAGTCTGGTGCAGTAGCGCCAGATGTGTCAGACTATTAGAACCATGCATGTTAGGAACTGCTAGAACATATGTACACTGACATGCTTTGGCTCCCTATACGACCAATCTCTCAGTCACTATAGCCTAACCTATTTGGTAATATTTTGGCTCCCTATATGACCAACCTAGGTTAGTTAATATTGTCAGATTGGTCAGTACTGACCAACTCACCCTAGTCTTTCCATTTTAGGCTAAGTCCTTTTGAGTAAGGCATTAGTAGGTATAGTCATATGTTGTTTTACCTCAGTCATTCTTGAATTGCACTTGGTCATGCCCGACCAATATCCTTATGACCAAGCTGGGATAGCCACTACAATACAGACTTGAGGCTAAGAGGCGGGGCTGTTAGATTATCTGTGTACTAGGTAGTTTCTTTATGCCCAGTGTTTGCCTTCTGAAACAGTAGATCTATATGTGATGCGTTTTCCCCTAACCAGTCACATCTCGCACATCATGGACCAGAGCATATCAAGTCAAAATAATGACAATTGAAGAGCCATTCACATTTTAGTGTGATCCAGCATACTGTTATCTACTGTTATTCAGTTTAGCAGATTTCTCTGACTGGATTGGCCGTGATTTTATTGGTTGGTTGAGATTTATCCATGAGTTTAGCATTATGAACTTTCATACGGTGATGAATCAAAGCCAACTGACATCAGTAGAACACACCCTGTACACCAAGGTTTTACCGATCGTGTTTTATGCTGCAGAAAGTGTACATTATACATGAAAACACATACCGCTTCTGAAGACTGATATTTATGCCAGCGTTCCATTTCCCTAGTGTTGTGTCCTTAGTTCGGCGAATATGTTTTTGGCTCCCCATGGCTTCCTTGACTAGGCTCATTCTAGACGGTTCCATACAATCTCTATCTTATGTTCTCACTAGAAGACCGTGTCCGTACTAACAGAGCGTTCGGTAAGTAACCCATCTCCTGTCTGTTAGACACTGAAAGCCGCAATGAGCGCCAACAAACCTCCCCGTGATGGGAGATCACACAGAGGGGCTCCACTCTCCTCCATCACTCTATAATCCATGAGGACATACCCGCTGGGAATCACCGACACGGTGTGGGTGAGAGGTGATGCGGCTATACGGGCAGGTAAACAGATACCTACCAAGGTCCCAAGGGCCCCTCTACACGAGTGTGGGGAGTTACACCCGGGCAGGATTTGTCTTAAAGGGGCACAAGCACCACCCAAACTTAACCACATGGTACGCTAGAACAGTACTAGAAATGTGAATGGGACAGGCTTGGTGATTATATCACACTAGCCCCCTTTAAGGCCAACATAGTACTTTACTGCAATACACAATCTTGTGGGTTTAACATTATGAATTCGGGACTAGCAGGTCACTCTCTGACACTGCGCAGCTACATCATGATAATAAAAAGTGACTTGGAGCATATCATGCAGCCCTAAATGCGTCATGATTTATTAGGATTAGTTATGTCTAGGCCTACACTATAAATGGTTAGTGTAGGTACACAGTAGAATCTACTGTAGATCTACAGTAGAATCTACTATAGAATGGATTAACAGTAGAATCTACTGTAAATTTCAGTAGATTCTACTGTTTACCTACAATAAACTGTAGACCTACTGTAGAATCTATTGTACACCTACAAAAAATGGCAACCAACTTTTTACAGTGTACAGTCTGATGTGTTTCTTGTTGTGACATCAGATCCTATCTGCGTGGTGCATGAATGAAGCCGAGGCGGGTAAACTCACCATGGCTACGTTCATGCACCATGCTGGCCCTGTAGGATTAATGCGTCCCCAAGGTGTCAGTATGATACATGAAAGGAACCATGACAAGTAAAGTTGAATGTGAAAGCATGAATGCAGCTATTAACTGGTTGGTGCTGCCAAGAGCTGCCTAGCATCAGCTGTATTCCTTTATTAAACATTTTTGCCCTATTTCGAATGGCACTGAGTGCTTAAGGTCAAATCCCACAACGCGAGAGAGGCTTGAAAAACGTAGTTTATTATGAAACCCTGATCACTCAGCCGATTCTGAGGCCTACATTGGGAAATGGCAAGGATCAATACAGTTAGATATTTTCCCCCAGAAGACCTAGAAAATGTTGCTTATTAGAATATGTCAATGATTTGATTTATATACGGGGGACACTCCAAATATCTTTAGGCTAGTTCAGAGGGAATAGTCAAGACAAATCATACTGTGAAGTAACTCCCCTCAAACAGATCCTTTAACCAGTCCTGCAAGCAACACTTGCCTGCCTATTATTGACCACTGTGGGATTTGGAGAGGCATAAGATCATGGGACAAATGTTGCGATTTACAATATTGGCAACAGTTGCCCCTTGTTATTATGTCAATAATCAACACTTTCTGGCCCATTTTTCGCGTTGTGGGATTTGACCTTTACTTTGGACATCCTCATTAATGAAGTCTTAAAAGAAATCAATTTCGAAACCAAGGGACACCAGTTGAGAAGATGAAATGGCTAGTGACTGTAACGCGGAGTTCACTTCAACATGTCATCAGGCCTTTTGGTTCTTAAAAAAGAAATCATACGTATACATACCAAAAATAATCAGTGCACTACAATAGGTGTATCTCTCATATCCTCCAGTGGCTAAGAGTTAATACCCTCTCAGCATGGTAGGGTAGAGTTTCATGTGGTGAGCCAATCTCCATCTGGGGTAATCTCATCTATTAGTCATGTGACCACCACCGCCCTACCTCTACCAATTAGTGCTGCCCAGACTCCTGACATAAACAGGTCAGGGTCCTGATTCTCCCATCCCTTTGTATCTGCACTACTTCCTTCTCTGCCAAAAGGTGGAAAATCACCCTGAAAACTTACCTACGCCATGCTCTTGAAATATAGATTTATGGAAGTATGAATTCTGATTCTGTGAGAACAAAGATACCCTGAGCATGTGATATGAATTTTCACAAATGTTTTTGACAAACCAGATGAACCAGAGGTCAGTAGTCTGTGAATATCCATGCCTGCCGGTCTGTATTGAACAAAAGCCAGGCAGTACACTACTGATCTAAACGACGTTCCTCAGCGATCGTGTTGGCGGATTATCTTTCAAATTGGGTCAAAAGGCAGCAAGTTGGTATGTTTTGCAAATAGGTTCTCTGTACTTGCAGAGTTCAATGTGAAGTAACGATCATCCCTGAGCGGGATGGCTGCAACACCGGTTAGTCTTCAGGAATACTCAGGGTAAAGATTTAGAGTAACATCCTGCTAGTCCATATACCAATCTGCCTTCCTCAGAGCTATACAATATCCTGCTTACAGCGCAGAGAGAAGAAGTAGGATCACTGTAACTCTCAAATGGGAGTCCGGCCCCAATCACTGTGGTAACTCTCCCCACAACTCTTAAGTCACTCCCAATCATTAGGGAGTCTTAGAACAGAGTCATTATAGAGTTATTTTAGAGTCCTGCTAATGTTAAGGAGTCACGTTAGAGTCCTGGGGAGAGTTACCTCAGTGATCACGTCGGGAGTTACAGTGATTCTACTTCTTTTTTGTGTGAGGACATGAGGGGATTCATAGAACACCACAACACCAATGGGGAATTAGAGCCAAAGGAGGTCAATGCAACTCTGTATATCTGCTATCAAGGAATTCCCTTTGTGGACCTAAATCACAGAAGTGTGTTTCACTATAGCATAGTTTTGTTTAAGGTGGGTCAATATGATGCCTTTTTCGTCCACTGCGCCGTCTTCTGCACAGGTACATTCTCTAGTTTGACCATAGAACACCAGGGCACCCTTGTTTCAAATTGGCCTAAGTAACATCAAATGGTCATAAAATAGGATATGGATTTTCCCTGACCGGGGCGGGAACCACCAACCTTTGAATATGAAGGCATCCATTCTACCACTGTGCTATGCAGTCTGTAGTGGTTGTCCTCATTGGAAGTCATACATAGGTAGCCCTCAGTATATTTCTATTTCTTTTTTTTCAATGGGCCTAAACCTTAGAAATATGTGCGGGACCATGTGTTAAAAATATACTCTCTAGATAGAAAACATCAAAGCCTATACTCCGAGAGAGTTATATAGATATTTAGCTACTTCTCAATACAATTTCATGTAGATATGTGGCAAAACACTGTATAATCCATCACATGACACATTAACTTAAGGCTTAAATATCTCAGAAAATATCCCAGGATCCCCCTATTTTCTGAGTTTCTTTGGAAAGTGTATGCTATTATGGTCTTATGGTGAAAACCTGATGAAAATCTAGCTACTTTTACATCAAGGCATTGACCCACCTTAAACAAGAACCCTGCATCTATTGGCTACATCCTTTGGTCTATATTTAAGAATATTCATTGGTTATAGTTTATCATCAGACCATTAATTGATGCGTTATAATTACAAAAGGGCATGCTTTATTAAAGCGCTATGCAAGCCCTAAAAGAAAAGGATCCTGAAGAAACATCGAATGCCATATATATGTTAACTCTCATTGCTAAACACCTTACTAGGGTGTTCCATCAAAAAATAATTATTCGTCTTACACAATATTAAAAAAGCAGATCTGATACAGAAGACTTGGACTAATTAAACAACAACAGGGAAATCGGGAGCGTACCCAATAATGCATTTTGTCTGCTCACTCTCCACCCTACTCTCTGTGTTCAACTGTAGAAAACAAGAGACCAAACATCTGCTAGGAGAATGATTTTTCACAACACTACAGAGGCTATTTGCGATAGGCTGAGGCATTCCCACAGTGCAGTCTACTAGGTCAGACGAACGCTGTCTGCACGAATTTCCCGCGCCACTATCGCCCGCAGCGGAGATGCTGGTTCAATGTAAGAAAAATAAAAATGATTAATTCGCTGAGAGGTCTGTAGGAACCACTTAAAGTTGAAGAACGCCTGATAATCTTACCCCTGCTGGATATATCCTATCAGCCCAGTGGCACCCCTACAGTCAAGGCACGGTGAGGGTCTGAGCCCTGCTGTGCAATTACCGTGCATGTAGCTACAGGCCCAGGGAGAGGAAAACACATGAAGTTCAAAGTATAATGCAACAACGGGTCTATATGTTACCGTAAAAACCTTGGCTATAAGCGGACCTTGGCTATAAGCCGAATGTGAGTTTGGGAGTAAAAATTCGGCTTATAACAAAAGTGATTGAAATTTGTTTTCACTATGTTCCTACATTATTAAAACCTCGCCTATAAGCCGAATGGGAGTTTGGGGCTTAAAATTCGGCTAATAGCATATAAAAACGCCACATTAAATTCGGCTTATAGCCGAGGTTTTACGGTAGGTAAATACTTATTTTACAAAATTAGAATTGCACTCATTGCTGTTCAGTGGGTACATTATATAGTGAATGATATAAAGGCTTAGTATTGATATTTTGACCGTCACTAAGGTTAATTTCCGGGGAAAACTTATAGACAGTTCAGATTTTATGCCCTCATTCTATTATTATATATTTGTATTAAAATCTGTCTATTCCCTGGATTTTCAAATATTGAATTATACATATGTTGTACTACTTGAAAATTTGATTTTTACCATAATTTCACAACTATTCGTGGAAAGGCCGGGGATAGTCTTGGACATACCCCTGTATGTAAAGAATAATCCTATGTGGTTCGTTCTAATGGGGCATTGATGGTAACCCCCGGAAATGATATAGACTGACATAGTAAGGAGCCTGCCGTAACGTACAGGCAGGTGCCATGCACTGAAAAAGTAAACTTGTCTCCAAACTCTTCAAAGTGACGGTCATAAAATAAACGAGTCAAAAGTCGTCTTACCTATCAGGTTACCATCCCACAAATAGAATCTGGAGCTGGCAAATGTCGGGTTTTGGGCTGGCACATGCCAAGTGGGTCTTCTATCTCCAGCTAGAAGACCCACTTCCTTGTCACTTAGACAAGTTTTTGACTCGTTTATTTTATGACCGTCACTTTGAAGAGTTTGGAGACAAGTTTATTTTTTGAGTGTGGGCCGCACATACCCACAGTGGCAGCACTGGGGACACGCTCTGCTGACTGTATGGGACACCCTAACCTTACAATCCATGTATGTGAGTGCATGTATAATGAAAGTATAGATCAATAGACCAATGGATTAAACACAAATTACTTCAATGGCTAAAAAGAATCAATGGCTGAGCACTGTTTAAAAACAGCTGTGAATTATAGCCTTATAATTTCCTCATCAAAATCTTAAATTGCTCCCTGCGTGGTCATGATATTTTAAGTATTATGTTTACTGCATTGTAGTTGTGTAGAATTGATATAAAACTTAATCTGTCCCTTGTACTAAATTAAACATCAATCTGACCAGACTTGTACAAAATATATAATTGACCAATATCTGATTACTTTAACAACCCCCTAATAATCCTCCGCATGGTGCCTTAACCCTTTATGGACAACATGTTACTAAAAGACAACGTTTGTCATCATGATGCACCAGTGCTACATATGTGCATCATTCCGACCCCCTAGGAGTGTATCAACCCCATAGGGTCAGCATGATGCTTGAATGTAGCACTGGCGAGTTACTCACCAGGGTTGCCAACTGTGTCTCCTACGTGGCTCTGGTAAAATAGAGAGTCAAACCGCTAGGGACTCTGCTGATATGACGGGTCAACTTTGGTTGACTCTGTACTATCAGTGTCAACTCAAGTTGACCCTCCATATAAGCAGAGTCAATAGCTGTTTGACACTCCATTCTTACCAGAACCACTTGGGGACAGAGTTGACTCCTTTACTTTTCTCTGTGTAAATGTCCTTAAAGTGTTAATCCTGGCCCTGTTCTCACCTGAGTGCTATGAGGGGTGTGATAGGGTTGGCATGATGCAGGAATGCAGCACTGGTGAGATACTCTCCTGGGCTGCAATCATGCATCATGCTGACCAAAGGCATGATGCATTAATGCATTAAACCTTAATGGATTAATGGATTCTCACCTTGCTGCCATGTGGTGTGTGGTGGTGCTGTATTAACGTCCCTGACGCCTCCCACTGCCGCCTCTACTCACTAACCACCTCACTCACACACAGCCCGCCGCCACACAATGTAGTCCCTCCACACCCAGTGTGTTACTGCGCGCTGAGAGGTTAATGGTGCCTTATATGGACGCCTGGGTAGTCTGTACCAGGGGGGTAGGGTCCAGGTAGTGTCAGCACTGTATAGTATAACACACTAGTCTCTTAATTTCAAGGCTTCTTAGTGTTCTCCCTCAAGGTACACAGAGAAAAGAAACCGCGCCCAGCTACCTCCAAAATGACTCCCCTGTCTAGGGGAGCCCAGGTCCTCAATTGTTCTCATTCTGGTGGCAATTTATATCTGGACTCCCTTTTGACGCTGTTTCTTCTTTCTGTGTAGTGTGTACATAAGCGCAGCACAGAGTAACACACTCACTCTTTTCATTTGTCAGCATCATGCACGAATGTGGCAAACCGAACTGGAATTGTTCTTATCTCTTGAAGGAGCCAATAGTATTTTATTGCGCTATACAATTTTCCATTATGATGCTGGAATGCAGCTCTGTGGAGTAGCTTGCCAGTGCTGCAGTTATGCATCATTTCAATATTACACGGTTGATACACTCCCAACGGATCAGCCGGAAGCATGTACACACTGCAAGGGAGTAACTGACTGGTATGGGGCTGTCCATAAATGATGTCACACTATTTTGGGCCATTTTCAAGACCCACCCACCCCCCTGTCACACTTATGTCACAAAAGTGCAGACACCACCCCCCACCCCATTCGAAAAGTTTACCGTAAAACCTCGGGTATAAGCTGCACTCCTCACTTAGGACAAGCCACACAGGGGGTCTGATTATGGAGAGTTTAGCACTGTAATCTAAATCTTCTCGTTTAACCTGCACGCACACTGTGTGCCGATCCTATAAGCTGCACCGCCGATCTGACTCGCGTACTAACTCGACGCAAGATTTTACAGTAGTTATATAGCGTGTCACAGTTGTCCTATCAAAGACGTGGCGACATGGTCATTCTAAAAATCAACATGAAACATGGAGCTAAGTGACAGAAGGAAAGAGATAAGTGACATGACATGGGGTATTTCTTAAAATCGACATGGGACAGGACAGGCTCTTAAAGACGACGTGGGACATGGGGATTTAAGTGACAGGTGACATGGCCATTTCTTAAAATCAACATGCGACATGGGAACCCCTCCCCCATCTATATCCCCTTGTTAGGTCACTCAAAATGAAGCTGCTTTCTCATCACTGCGCAATTTGAGCAACAGCTTTTAGCTGCTTTTGTCTAGACACTTCGCAATCTGGAGGAAATAATCGCTTTCCCTTACATGCTTACCGATACCTTAGGCCCTAATCATTCTATTAAATAGCTTTTATTTGTATTTTCCAAAGTGTGACGTCACACTGGGCTTGACACCCCCCACCCCCCTGTCACACTTTGTCACACTTGGACCAACACCCACTCACCCCCTCCAGTGTGACGTCATTTATGGACAGCCCCTATTATGTAGCCAGTCAGTGTATACATTATAATTATAAACATTGCTTTAACAGCAGAAATGGCCACACAGCTCCTTAGGCCTTACACAACAGCAGAGCCTGGTGGTGGTATGGAGGTAGCCTGCAGACAGTTAACTGCTGCTGTATGGAGTTAGTGCTGGGTACCGCAGGGAGGGGGCGCCACTGGTCGTGGTCAGACTACAGCCTCAGGTATACAGCAGGATAAGCCACTCACCGTAGACGTGCTACATGGTCTTTAAGTTGTTTTACTAAATATATATTCAAATAACTGTTTGATGCCAAAGAAAGATTGTGAAATGCCTTACGGTGCAACAGGAGTTGACTTAGCTTAAGATGTTAACTTTTCCATATAGTATGTCCTGCCCTTCGTGCCCATCCCTATTCCTTGCCATATGTTTTCCTCCTTTCCTCTTATATAGCTGTGTCTCATTAGATTGGGCCAAGGTCCAGTCTTTATGTCCTTTTCCAGCCTTTCCCCAGTCTTCTTGTTACCCCTTCTTCCTCATCTATATCCCCCTAATTACCGCATGCCTGCCCCATGGCCCATATCCTACTTGGCTTACTCCCTCCCTGCTCATTCTCTATTGCTGTCTGTATACATTGTTCTCTACCTCTCCCACTCAGTCCCACTCTGTATAACCCTTTAAGGACAGCATAATGCATTAAAGCATCAGGCCTTGGTCGTCATGATGTATGAATGTAACCCTGGCGAGTAACTCGCCAGTGCTGCATTCAAACATCATGCTGAACCTGTTGATACACTCCCGAAGGATCATCATCATGCACCAATACAGCACCGGCGAGTTACTCACTGGAGCCATATTGGTGCATCAAGATGACAAATGTCACCCTTTAGTGACATCTGTCTTTAAAGCGTTAAACAAAATGAATTTATCATATTGTATCATATACAGGCCCCTATAGCATTATCTGTATGTCTGACTCATTACACCCTCTGGGTGCCCCACACGTCTACAGTCCCCACCTGTTAGAGCCACCTCAGTGAGAACCAGCTAAATATTGATGTATGCGGCATGCGGGGAGTAAGACGTCTTGCCGCATGCAGCCCGCGTGTTGATGCGCCAAGGCGGCCATTGTTTTTGTTTGGCGGCGTTAGCAGTTCATCGATTAATGGCTGCTTGTGGGATTAAGTCTTAACTACATGGATTGATTTATTTGCAAACAATTTTATATGTGGTACTAGTATTGCCCTAAAATGCTGAGGTCATATGTTTCTAGCAGAATCATAGAAAATTGGATGGACTATTTGAGGAATTGTTTATTATGATATATCATTGAACCATCAGGCTGGTACAATGTTTCCCAAAAGTTGAATTAACAACTATTAAATCCATGAGTTTTTCTATACACAAGTCTATATAACATTAGACTATGAGGTCATCCTGTTCTACATTGCAGCCTACATATCTCATCCATCTTATAAAAAAGATACTCCCATAACCTTTTTTGATTTCTTTCACAAGAGAATTGTTAATCACATGAACAAGAGCCTTTGTTTTAGATACCGAGTACAGAAAGGGTTAACAGTCTAGGGGGCAGTGCATTAGTCTGGTGTGCTGTTTGTGTTTGGTATTTCTGTCTGTTTAACCCTTACAGGTCGGCATCATGCTTTATGGTTCACATTTGTCGTTGTGATGCACAAATGCGGTACTTTGGAGTAGCTGGTGACGGTCATAAAATAAACGAGTCAAAAGTCGTCTTACTTATCAGGTTACCATCCCACAAATAGAATCTGGAGCTGGCAAATGTCGGGTTTTGGGCTGGCACATGCCAAGTGGGTCTTCTATCTCCAGCTAGAAGACCCACTTCCTTGTCACTTAGACAAGTTTTTGACTCGTTTATTTTATGACCGTCACTTTGAAGAGTTTGGAGACAAGTTTATTTTTTGAGTGTGGGCCGCACATACCCACAGTGGCAGCACTGGGGACACGCTCTGCTGACTGGATGGGACCCCCTAACCTTACAATCCATGTCTGTGAGTGCATGTATAATGATATAGACCAATGGATTAAACACAAATTACTTCAATGGCTAAAAAGAATCAATGGCTGAGCACTGTTTAAAAACAGCTGTGAATTATAGCCTTATAATTTCCTCATCAAAATCTTAAATTGCTCATTGCGTGGTCATGATATTCTAAGTATTATGTTTACTGCATTGTAGTTGTGTAGAATTGATATAAAACTTAATCTGTCCCTTGTACTAAATTAAACATCAATCTGACCAGACTTGTACAAAATATATAATTGACCCATATCTGATTACTTTAACAACCCCCTAATAATCCTCCGCATGGTGCCTTAACCCTTTATGGACAACATATTCCTAAAAGACAACGTTTGTCATCATGATGCACCAATGCAGCACCAGTGCTACATATGTGCATCATTCCGACCCCCTAGGAGTGTATCAACCCCATAGGGTCAGCATGATGCTTGAATGTGACACTAGGGGGTCACTCGGGAGGGCTGCCAACTGTGTCTTCTATGTGGCTCTGGCAAAATAGAGAGTCAAACAGCTAATGACTCTGCTGATATGATGGGTCAACTTGAGTTGACTCTCTACTATCAGTGTCAACTCAAATTGACCCTCCATATAAGCAGAGCCAATATCTGCTTGACACTCCATTTTTTCCAGAGCCACGTGGGAGACACAGTTGACACCTTTACTTTTCTCTGTGTAAATGTCCTTAAAGTGTTAATCCTGGCCCTGTTCTCACCTGGGTGCTATGAGGGGTGTGATAGGGTTGGCATGATGCATGAATGCAGCACTGGTGAGATACTCTCCTGGGCTGCAATCATGCATCATGATGACCAAAGGCATGATGCATTAACGTATCAATCCTTAATGGATTAATGGATTCTCACCTTGCTGCCATGTGGTGTGTGGTGTTGCTGTATTAACGTCCCTGACGCCTCCCACTGCCGCCGCTATACTCACTAACCACCTCACTCACACACAGCCCCCCACCACACAATGTAGTCCCTCCACACCCAGTGTGTTACTGCGCGCTGAGAGGTTAATGGTGCCTTATATGGCCGCCTGGGTAGCCTGCACCAGGAGGGTAGGGTCCAGGTGGTGTCAGCTTCGAGCTCTCCAGGCCCAGTGCCGCCATCAGGCGGTACTGGGCCTGGACAAATTTATATCTAAATAAAATGATCCGGAATCCTGGATCATTTTTCAATGAGGTGTGTGGGTTCGAATCCCACCTTGGCACAATAGGTGGTTCGTTTTTTACATTACCTATTAAACCCATTTAAAGCATAAATCCACCTATAATGACCTAGTAGTATCACCTATTAAATATGTGACTGGGTAAATTAGGTTAAATTTAGGTCAATTATGTAGATATCAATTGAAGTACTGATTGAGCCACAGTGGGGTTCGAACCCACATCCTCCTGAGTGCTGATACACAATAGCATAGTATATGAGGGACAGTGTAGGTATAGGTCTGTAAGTAAACCCCCAAACTGTAAACGTACAGTCAGGGCCCGAGAATGGGTGGTGTCAGCACTGTATACATATAGTATAACACACTAATATCTTTCAGGCTTCCTGAGTGTTCTCTCAAGGTGTTGTAAGCACAGCACAGAGTAACACACTCACTGTTTTTATTTGTCAGCATCATGCATGAATGTGGCGAACCGAACTGGAATTGTTCTTATCCCTTGAAGGAGCCAATAGTGTTTTATTGCATTATACAATTTTTCATTACGATGCTGGAATGCAGCTCTGTGGAGTAGCTTGCCAGTGCTGCAGTTATGCATCATTTCAATATTACACTGTTGATACACTCCCAAAGGATCAGCCAGAAGCATGTACACACTGCAAGGGAGTAACTGACTGGTACTGTGTAGGTAGTCGGTGTATGATAATGACAAACTTTGATTTAACAGCAGATATGGCCACGCAGCATCCTAGGCCTAACACAACACCAACAGAGCCTGGTGGTGGCATGGAGGCAGCCTGCAGACCGTTAACTGCTGATGGCTGTGTCTCACGACCTTGGACCAATGTTTTTGTCTCTGACTGGGTACCAGCTCTGACCGGGTGCCAGCTCTGACCGGGTGCCAGCTCTGACCGGCCTGAATAAAAACGGATTTTTTTAGGGCAGATGATGATAAAAATGGGCAATTAATGACTAGTTTAAAGAGTTATAACATCCATTAACCTTTTCAGCCAAATTCTATCTCCATCTGCCCTAAATAACCCGATTTTATTCAGGCCAGTCAGAGCTGGCACCCGGTCAGAGCTGGCACCCGGTCAGAGCTGGCACCCAGCCAGAGACAAAAACATTGGCCCAAGGTCGTGAGACACAGTCTGATGTATGGAGTTAGTGCCGGGTACCACAGGGAGGGGGCGCCACTAGTCGTGGTCAGACTACATCCACAGATATACAGCAGGATAAGCCACTCACCGTAGACGTGCTACATGGTCTTTAAGTTGTTTTACTAATAATCTCCTTAGATAACTAACTGGTTTTCAAGCTGTTCTACTACTTATCTCTATTTGATGCTGAAACAAATCAAAGAAGGATTGTAAAATGCCTTTTTGGCAAACATGCTGGAGTTAACTTTATCTAAGAAGTAGTTTTCAAATGTTATATATATTGTTTGTCCTTTCTTGCATATTGTGGCCTTGCACACTCGTAATTTCCTTCGATTTCTTCTCCTTCTCTTCTCATGATTCTTTGATTTCTCTCTACCCTATAAATAATTGATATTCTCAACAATATTCTCCTAATCACCTTGCTCCTCTCTCTATTTCCTGTACACTATTACATCCTCTGTATAACTAAAATCACAGATTTAATCACTCCCCAGGGTACCTCACACGTCTACAGACCCACCTGTTAGAGCCACCACAGTGAGAACCAGTTAAATATTGATGTATGCGGCATGCGGGGAGTAAGTCGTCTTGCCGCACGCAGCCCACGTGTTGACGCGCCAAGGCGGCCATTGTTTTTGTTTGGCTGCGTTAGCAGTTCATCGATTAATGGCTGCTTGTGGGATTAACTCTTGACTACATGGATTGATTTATTTGCAAACTATTTTAAATGCCTAATCATTATTGTTCTATAATGCTGAAGTCACATTAAGATCACAGCATTCATCATAAAAAGTATGGAGGAATTGTTTGAGGAATTGTTTATTATGATAGATCATTCAACCATCAAGGTTTCCCAAACGTTGAAATAACAACTACTAAAAGGTCAGATAGTTCAATGAGTTTTCCTACACACAAGTCTATATAACATTAGACTATGAGGTCATCCTGTTCTATATTGCATCCTGCATATCTCATCCATCTTATACAAAAGATACTCCCATAACTTTTTTTGATTTCTTTCACAAGAGAATTGTTAATCACATGAACAAGAGCCTTTGTTTTAGATACCGAGTACAGAAAGGGTTAACAGTCTAGGGGGCAGTGCATTAGTCTGGTGTGCTGTTTGTGTTTGGTATTTCTGTCTGTTTAACCCTTACAGGCCGGCATCATGCTTTATGGTTCACATTTGTCGTTGTGATGCACAAATGCAGTACCTTGGAGCAGCTGGCAAAGCTGTTCCCAGCGCTACATCAGTACATCGTGTTACCCTCTAAAGTGTTCCTGAACTCCCCCCCCCCCCCTCCTTTATCCCCAATCAGAGAAATGGGGTCCCAGCATCATTTATGGTGCCACGGTGTTTTCTTAAAATCGACAGGAGTCATGGGTCATAATGGAATCAACATAATCTCAAAATCAACAAGGGATATGGGCTTTTCTTAGAGTCAACAGGAAGGCATAGTGATTATTGAGTGACATAGGCCATTTCTTGGAATAGTATAGAGTGAGTAAAAACAGCAGTTACCTCTCACAGTGTCATGGTGCTGGTTATGTAGCACACCTTCTGTAAAAGGCTGTGTCTCACGACCTTGAGCCAATGTTTTTGTCTCTGACCGGGTGCCGTCTCTGACCAGGTGCCGTCTCTGACTGGGTGCCGTCTCTGACCGGATGTCACTTTGGGAGTTTAGTTATGTTCTACCAACAGCAGGAGGCTAATAATAATTATACAACAGCTGCCATAACGTTTTACATATCCTTATATTTATGAGTATAGGTTAACATTTAAAAAACATGTTTTTCTGACACCAGGTCAGAGACGGCACTAGGTCAGAGACGGCACTAGGTCAGAGACGGCACCCAGTCAGAGACGGCACCCGGTCAGAGACAAAAACAGTGGCTCAAGGTCGTGAGACACAGCCAAAAGTTATCTCAGCCAAACAAACTCTGACTGCAATTGACACTTGGTATTACCATTGTGCTATTTGTGCTGCTGGTAAGTTGGCAGCTTCCATTAATAAAGGTGACACATAGAAACCTGGGGTGTTTTCATTGTTAATGCCAAGCTCAATAGCAGGGCCCAATAGTACGTATAGCCAGATTCCATGTCTGGGGCACAGGTCTGCGCAATGGCAGGTCTGTGTATGAGGCTTGAAATGGTAATTAGACTACTATTCCCTACATGGTACCCTGTACTAGGTGAACCGGAATGGCAGAAGCTGGTCTGGAACCATAGGCTTAAAATGATCAGCTCGATTATACTAGGAGTGGACAACTGTATATAGCGCACGGTATGACAGAGCTAGATGCCCATCATCTTTATAACCTAGATGGCCCTACTGTACCATGGGTTTGGACATAGACTGTAGCGCCGTCTATTTAGGAATATACAAACTAGTCCACCATCATCTTCATACTTAAGATGGAGCAACATGTCTATAGCCAAATACATGGTACAGTAGGGCCATCTAGGGTATAAAGATGATAGGCCTCTAGCTGTGTCAGACCTTGTGCTATATAAAGTTATCTACTCAATGTATAACCAAGCTGATCAAACCGGACTGAGGTTATAGGACGGAGGGGGCATCTGAGTAGCGGAAGTGTACATAGTGTACCATGGTGTGCTCTATACAATCTGTAGACAGGTCTTAACTTTGGTCTTAAGTTCTAAAATCAGAATATGTGTACCTCTTGAATAAACCCCGCGTGTAAAGGCCAAATGGGATAGTGCGGACAGTGTACCTCTTTCCAAATTAGAACTAATGGAAAGTGGCCTTTATACAGGTGTGATATAGGAGCATGCTGTGTTTTGGTTAGGACCGAGTGCTGGAGGTGTTAGAGATATTGGCATGTAGATTAACAATAATATTGGTGTTGGTGGTCAAACAAGCCACAGCAGGGGGCCAAATGATCATTACATCAGCAGCAGTTATGTAAGTATACTATAGTTAAAGTCATTGTATATCGGACATCCATTTTCTTCTACAAAATGCTAAATTTACTATTATGTATTTAATCCATTTTATTGCACTAAGTGATTTACATAATCAACAATGAATCAAATATATGAAATCAATATGGAGTCCTCATATTGGATCTGAGATGTAAATCAAGTAATGTTTGAACAACATTTAATGTCATTTAGGGTGTGTTTGTGCAAGCATTAACGACACCCAAGCCAACCCTATCAGATTGACATGGGTGTGCCCAAGACCGAAACAACCTTGCACTAATTTACTAGGTAGTACTTTATACAACCAGCATACTAGAAGATTTCAAAGATAAAGACATATTTAGGTAGAGAGAGAGACTGGGGTATCTCAGGGAGTAGTCATGACCATGTCTTGGTAGATTCACCCTAACCCCTTAATGGGGTCAGGGTCTACCTACAAAAAAGGCTTTATTCAAATGCTGTCTTGGTAATTGCTTGCGGGAGAGTGTTGAAATAGACTTGATGCTTTGTCATCTTTTAGCTTATAAATGTATGCAATGAAATCAGTCGAGTTTTCCTGTAGCCACAGTTCACTAGTAATGGCACCTTAATTTGCTTTTAATTTCTTCTTTGTAGGCACATCGTCCACGTAATTGAAAGCTGCAAATACATTCAGGCAGGTTAAATTGTGTCTTAGATTTAAGACCTTTACTCTGTAAACACAAACATTGCTAAAGGCTGGGAGGATAAGAGGGCCATTGGGATTCCTGCCTCAAAGGGAAATATTTACCAAGGTCAAAGAACAATCCCAAACTCAAATATTTCCGCTGCTTTCTAATAACGGTATGGTAGCCAATGGACTGACACCCTGAAACAATATCATGCCCCTCTTGGAGCTACAGCAAATAGTTACTATTTTCAGTTCTGTAGATAAGAGGTTTGGGATGAATGTATCCCTAAAGGTTACCTAGGACCTAAGCATTAATGGAAGAGGCAGCCAGACAGGAAAGGGAGTCACTGTAAAACCCCTCCTAAAGGGAGACACCACCTATGAGCCGAACAGCATATAGTTTGGGGAAAAAATCGGCTTTTATGAAAAAGGTTTAAAAAAAATTCTCTTTAAGGTAATGTATCAAAACCCGACCTATAAGCCGAATACCAATTTTGGGGGGGGGGGGGAATTAGGCTTACATGAAAAAAAAAACGGGGAAAAACGCAATTAAAATTCATCTAATAGGCGAGATTTTGCGGTAATGCTTGAAACTGGCTTCAGTTGGAGACTTAGAATTGTATACTTTGATGGCTTATAAAACTTTAAACATTTATTATTTTGCTAAATCTGATTTATTTCATGATTTTTGCACCTAATAGTAAATTTTCTTATGTCCTATCCTTTCATCCACCAGGGGGCGTCACACACTATTCACTGTAAGCTCTGTGGTTGTAGTATGTATAAACTAGTCTGGGACAGTGTCCAGACCCAGCGTCTGCTGCTACTGCATGCTGGGTAATCAGGGATTTGCCGCCCAATCCTGCAGATCACACTCTCCCTGCACATACTTTGTAGTCTCTAGCAGTGATATGGTATATCATAATAGACTGGGTATCTGCTTGGATATGGAGACTTTTACACCTCATGGTCAATAGACTCTAGCCATATACAATGTCGTATAAATGAAGTCCCTCATTTATTGATTCCACATTCTCCCAGCACTGTGCTGTACCCGGGGGGGGGGGCACTCAGATCTGAAATGAATACCCACCTCCAAACGGCCCACTGAAGCGGTAGCGGTGGATCTAAAAATTAGGGGGGCGGTGACTCTTTGTAACCTCAAAGATAGGGGGCGGTAACTCTAGAGGAGGGGCCAGTCATTGGGTCTCAGTTACATGTAATTGATAAAATGTAAAGAAAACAATCATTATCCGTGTCTACTGCACTGTTTGCATCAGGAAATACAGGTAGTTTTACAGGGGTACCTGAAATAACTGGGGCGGTGACACATATGTGAGGAATCAGGGGGCGGTCCATTGTAATTTTTAGGGGCGGTGGTTTGGCAGCCCCTGTTTTTAGGCAGGCGGTAGTTTGGCAGTCGGCGGGTACTGACATAGAGTGAGTGCCCCCCCCGGGGTGCTGTAGTATAAATCATGGTGACAGTTGTTGACTTGGTATGTGTTTGGAGAGGTACTTAAGGGGTACCCAGCAGACTGTGAGAGGTCCTGAATATGAAGTCTGGAGTGCGTCGCAGAACAGGAAACGAATTTGTTAGAATAAAATGAACACTAGCTTAACTACGATGAGAAATTTGTTTTAGAGATGGTCTTTTTTATTGAAGAAATGGTGTACTTCCAAAGGTCAGTGTAGGGGGCCTCCAAATTCCTTCCTACACTGACAAGGTTTCTATAGACAACCATCCCATGTGATAGACATGTCCCTTCTTAAAGTTATATTTGCAATAACTTACTCTTTTACCAAGTGGTTTAAGGTATGTATTTGATGCAATCTAAAAGTGATATGCTTTGAGGATTTCTTTTGAAGACATTTATTACATGATACATTTGGAGACCGTTGCAGACAGCCCCAAAACTATTTCATTAATTAATACAGTGTTACTAAAGGAAAATTACATCAATTTCTGTTCTGCATACATTGCATCAAAGCAGGCAGTAACTCACCAGTTCAGAATGCATGCATGATGCAGACTTTATGAGATTAATGCATTCCCCTAAGTGTTGTCTACATTGGCAACTGTAGGATTGTATTATTCTACTGTCTAACTGCCTCTCTCTATTACACTGCCCCCCCCCCTCCCACACCCATATCAAACCATCTAATGATATATGAATCATGAATTTAGGTGATAACAGAATTACATTACATTGTCATATCGCTATTACACGCCGGTTGTCTGGATATAATCTCACATTATGAGGTGTTTTATCAGGACTAATACACATTAAGGGAGATTGTAGACCACAGTGTCGCATGGTATCTAGATACTAGCCACATAAGCGGTGTTTTATCATCAATTGATAAAGATATAGAATTCATCAAGTTCTCCATGCACTCAGCAATGGTACGTTAGATGGTATTCTAGTGCCAAGTAAAGCAACCATGGCATGGGGTTGATTGGGCATATACTGGAATGATGGCATACACACACAAGACATGATTTAGCACTTTAATTACAGCATAGTATCTATCTATAACCAACTATCTCTCTCTCTCTCTCTCTCTCTCTCTCTCTCTCTCTCTCTATATATATATATATATATATATATATATATATATATATAATATATATAATATATATATAACTATCTATTTATCTATCTATCTATCTATACATCTCTCTATCTATATATCTGTCTGTCTGTCTCTATATCTATCTATCTGTCTGTCTGTCTGTCTGTTCATATATCTATCTATCTATATCATCTATCATTGAGAGGACCAACCTGATCTTCAGCCTCTGTGGTACGGCACATGGTATTCTAGGCAGACTGGAATAATGGTATAAGCACACAAGGGATAATGTAACACCTTAGAGCCAGTATGATACTCAAAGACTCTATGTGTACCAGTGTAGCATTGCTACATTGATGTATTAGGATAAACCATGGGGTTGATGCTATGTGAATGCACCAGCAGCAATGTGCATCAATCAAGGCCTCGTTGATGCTCTGTCCCTACATCATGGCAACAGGTCTTAATACACTAAAATGCAAATACTGGATAGCTCTCTCAGGTGAGAAGACAGACGTTTAGAGCGTTATCTTAATCTTAAGTCTTAAAGTCTTAAATTCAGTGTCTTACGCAGGGCCGCTTCCATCATTAAAAATAAATCATTTCAATTTTTTTTTGAGTTATAATACATTAGGGTGACGTTAGGGTAGGTAAATGGGTTAGCCAACCATGACCGGATTTTTTTGTAGTTATAATAGATTAGGGTGACGTTAGGGTAGGAAAAAGGGTTCGCTAACCCAAGGTTAAGACTATTAAGACTGTCTTAATTGTCTTATTAAGATAATGCCCTAAACGTCTGTCCTCTCACGTGGGAAAGCTAACCCGTGCGTGCCACTAAAAATAGTATGCTGCCATTAAATGACTTAATGAGTATCTAGTTAGATTTTCAGTATTGGCCAACGATATTCTTTAAATCTCCCTGTCTCAGAATCTCAGTTAATAGCCTATGTCTGCTAAACCATGAAAGATGCAAATGTACTTTTTATCATATAATGTCATACGTTTTACAATATGAGATATCATCTTTACATTGAGATGACCAACCTGAGCTCCAGCTGCACAGTCTTCATGGTAATCCAGGGCCCCATGGTAATCTCCCAGTGCTGTAGGTGTGAGGGTACACCACAGTCCTACCCCCTGTACACCATGTCTGGGTTATAATCCACTCTGTCCTGGCTCTGCTGTACTACTAGTGGTGCTGCCCTGTCTACCTTAAAGGCCCAGTGCCCCTATATATAGCGCTGAGTACCTGTCCCGACTCCACTCCGACTGCCGCTGGAGGGGTACCGAGACCTGGGGGTTTAACACACAGGTGACATGACCAGGTGTGACCAAGGCCTTATACTGGGGGTCCATGCAGTGTATGGGTTGTAAATAAGCATGCTTTTACAGGTGGCAGCTAACCAGCACTCCCTTGTCAGTGCGGGACACTGCACCGTATTGCTATTTAGCATACACTATGTGACAGGTTGTCACAGTGTAGTGTTAAACTGAGATGCATGAGTCAATGTATTTACATCTTAAATTAAAACCAATTTGTGATCTTTCTTACAATTTAGTGGAATAAACTAATGTTGTAAGGTGATAGATGGATATCCCTTTTAAAGGCCTGCGGATGCACCAGGTTGGTGCTGTGTTGCATTTAGGAGAAATTTGTACATGTATTTCTGCCCCGGAATTGCCCCCTCCCCCTCCTCCTCTTCTTTGTACTACAGTAAAATTCCGCTATTACGAATTCGGTTATAATGAATTTTCGGATATTACAAACAAATTGCTGTGCCCAAATCGCTTTCCATACATTCCTATAGTAATAAAATCCCATTATAACGAATCTTTTCATATGTAAATTCGTTTATAACGAATTTTTTGGGGTCAGGTAATGAGTTCTCTCTTTGATTTATCCTCACCTAGGTCTTTGCCATTGATATTCATTCACATGGGGAGGGGTACAGATATGCTAGGGCCGGGTACAGAGCCAGAGGACTTCTGGCTTTGATGTCAACTCACCTGGGGCGGGGTACAGAGGCAGTAGGGCCGGGTACAGAGCCAGAGGACTTCTGGCTTTGATGTCCACTCACCTGGGGCGGGGTACAGAGGCAGTAGGGCCGGGTACAGAGCCAGAGGACCACTGGCTTCGATGTC
The DNA here is from genome assembly GCA_947462335.1 of Harmothoe impar. Lineage (NCBI taxonomy): Eukaryota > Metazoa > Annelida > Polychaeta > Phyllodocida > Polynoidae > Harmothoe > Harmothoe impar. The sequence goes on along the minus strand of OX381719.1, from coordinate 9,691,684 downwards.
CACTCACCTAGGGCCAGGTACAGAGTCTCTATGCCGGGTACAGAGACATGCGATCCATGCCTTTAATATGCTTTACCTAGGTCGGGGTACAGACTACAGAGGCAGTAGGGCCGGGTACAGAGTCACTAGGCCGGGTACAGAGTCACTAGGCCGGGTGCTATTTCGGGCATGCGGGTGCAGAGTGTAGTACAAAGACAGGTTATGATTTGTTTCTCTTGCCTGCATTTATTTCATGTTTATAATCGTTAGAATATCATATAAAATGTATTAGTATATGCCTGCTGCTTCCTATGTATATAAGTTATATAACACAGTGTTTATAACTGTATAAGGATGTCCACAGTGCTCTGTTTGGATACTACGAAATTCGTTTATAACGAACTTTTTTGCTTGTCAGAAGCACTTCGTTATAACGGAATTTTACTGTATTAGGTGTCACAGGTGCGTGTATGAGTGTCCAGCCCCCCCTCCCCAACCTCCACCCAATGACTGGCCTGGCATGACTGCCTACAATGCTGCAAGTATGGGTATCATCATGGTGGAACAGGGACATTACTCTCTGCATTTCTTTTTAATGTGTAGTCTTACAGCATTTACATTCCACCGTGATGGCATCCATACAAGCATACTACATGTACAAAGCTCATGGGAACAGCCAACGAGGGCAGGTAGCCCAGCCTTACCCCACCCCCCTCCAGCTTTCACACTCAGCAAGCGTGTACATGAGGGGCATACTGCATGAAGGGCGTCAAGTTATACAGCTACGTTATATGTTGAGACAGTGTGTGTGTTAATAATGCCGTGGACCATACCTGTTTTACAGTCAGTCAATAGAACAAAGCATGTGCACAGTTACTTCTCCATACTACTTCTGATGTATTTTTCTCCAGGGAAATTTCTTCGATGCCTGTGTCAGGATCGTAAATCAGCCAAGTCCTAAAGTTACCAGGTATCTCACTTCTGATTAACAGGCCTCTCCATTGAAAGGATAGTATTTAAGAATCCACTGATGCGTTTTGTATATCATTGTATATATTGCAGGTGAGAGAGTCAGGTTGTGTAAATGTCCACTGTGTGTGCTCTATAGTGAACCAGTGTGAACAGAACATTAAACCTTTAAGGATGGCATGATGCCTTAATGCATAATTCCCCTGGTCGTCATTATACATGAATGCAGCCCCGGTGACTAACTCGCCAGTGCTGCATTCATGCATCATGCTGACCCTATGGGGTTGAGACACTCCCAAAGACTCGGCATGATGCACCAATGGAACCCCAGCGAGTTGGGGCTGCATTAGTGCATCATGACAACAAATGTCATATTTTAGTGACATCTGTCCTTAAAGGGTTAATTGGACACCAGACTCGTATCCAATACTCCACTACTTCCTGTGTGGAGAGGCCATTAAGGGTGGACAGGGGGGATCTGTAATGGTCGGCTTCATAATACATTATTTGTCACTTTATGAATAAGGCTACATCCTATGGTTGGGCAGTGCAAGTGTTTGCTGCGATGCTGCAACATTAGTGTGAGCTTACAGTGGTAAAAATTGACACAGCGACACAGGGGTTTTAAAAATCAATGAGCACAACATTTCTTACTAATAGCATTCAAAAACCTGTCCATGGAATATCCCGCGAGATGTCGCTAGATACAAAACAACCACAACCATATCTGGCCAGGAACAAGCTCCATTCAGAGAGCAGAACCAAGATCTCATGAGACCGTCGGTGTCAGTGCAAAGACAGAGGTTGCGGGAAAAGTTCACTCCTGTTTCATTTAACTTTTACCAGGCAGCTGGTGGCAGCAGATTTGTCTTGTTCAATATCACACTATAAATCATGAAATGTAGCACCTCCCCATGGTCAAAGATTGCATCCAGTCAAATATTGCATGCATTCAAAGATTGCATCCAGTCAAATATTGCATGCATTCAAAGATTGCATCCAGTCAAATATTGCATGCATTCAAAGATTACATCCAGTCAAATATTGCATGCATTCAAAGATTGCATCCAGTCAAAGATAGCACCCGGTCAAAGATTGCACCCGGTCAAAGATTGCATCCAGTCAAAGATTGCATCCAGTCTAACGTTGCACCCTGTCAAAGATTGCACCTGATCAAAGATAACATCCAGTCAATGTGACACCGCCGCCCGGTCAAAGATAGCACCCGGTCAAAGATTGCACCCGGTCAAAGATTGCATCCAGTCAAAGATTGCACCCTGTCAAAGATTGCACCTGGTCAAAGATTGCACCCGGTCAAAGATTGCACCCTGTCAAAGATTGCACCTGGTCAAAGATTGCATCCAGTCAAAGATAGCACCCGGTCAAAGATTGCGCCCTGTCAAAGATTACACCCTGTCAAAGATTGCACCCGGTCAAAGATTGCACCCGGTCAAAGATTGCACCTGGTCAAAGGTTAAACCCTGTCAAAGATTGCAACCTGTCTTGAAAAGATTGCACCCTGTCAAAGATTGCACCTGGTCAAAGATTGCACCCGGTCAAAGATAGCACCGGTCAAAGATTGCATCCAGTCAAAGATAGCACCGGTCAAAGATTGCATCCAGTCAAAGATAGCACCGGTCAAAGATTGCATCCAGTCAAAGATAGCACCGGTCAAAGATTGCATCCAGTCAAAGATTGCACTCGGTCAAAGATTGCATCCAGTCAAAGATAGCACCGGTCAAAGATTGCATCCAGTCAAAGATAGCACCCAGTCAAAGATTGCATCCAGTCAAAGATTGCATCCAGTCAAAGATTGCATCCAGTCAAAGATTGCACTCGGTCAAAGATTGCACTCGGTCAAAGATTGCACCCTGTCAAAGATTGCACCCGGTCAAACATTGCATCCAGTCAATGTGACACCGCCACCCGGTCAAAGGTAGAATCCAGTCTAACATTGTATCCTGTCAAAGATTGCACCCGGTCAAAGACTTTCAACTTGGCCCGATCTCGTGAGACACAGCGATAAAGTGTGGCACCTCCCCTGGTTGTACTTAATATCAGGTCCAGCAAATCTGTGTCCGACCGCTCAGTGCGGGATATAAGGGGATTATCTCCTTAATCCTCTACTACACTATTCAAGTTAAGTAACCCACCATTTAATCCAGCCCTGATCTGACATTATTCAATTATTGGCCTGTAACCACCGTGGGCGATTAGTGTATGGAGGGTGGTAAGTGTGAGTATTGATTACTTGAAGGGCAGCATCGTGATTTAATTCCATTTTGTCATTATGATGTATGAAAGTAGCCTTGGCGAATAACTCGCCACAGCTGCATGAATGCCCCCCTCAGTTTGTACACTCCTGAATAGTCGGCATGATGCTTGAATGCAGCACTGTTGAGTTATATGTCGGTTCTGTATTTATACATTATGCCAGAAAAAGGGACAAAGAATTAAATCGTTATACTTAAAGTGAGTTTACCCTCCAAATGTAATCCTCCTAAAATGGATCCAGGATAGTGACCATGGTCATAATTCCCTTCCTACCTACTCCAGGCATGCTCAGTCACTACTATGCTGCTCAAATCTTATTGGCCAATTGTAGTCAATGGGTGGAATAAAACTGTGCACTGTAAAAGCCAATGTCCTCACTTTCGTGGCTGGAAGATGTTAAGGTTGATTTAGAATTTGGTAAAAATCGGATATGCAGGTAATTGGTGTATTCTGAATGAGAAGAAAAAACAGAAATAGAGATTTAAGATACTGTGAAAGTACTTATTTTCATGGTTTAAATTTTCACGGATGAGTGAAAATTGGCAAATTCGTGGGTATTTATTCCATACTTAAGCATATAAAAATTTCGCAGATTTTTCGTTTCTGCGAAAATCGTGAAAATATATACCAAGCAAAATGAAGTACTTTCACAGTATGCAGTGTAGCTTTTCAGCGATCCATAGCGGTCTCAAAGGGCCAGGTTTGGGTCGGGGGGGGGGGCAGAATTGCCATTCATCCTGGTGTTAAACTCATGCATAACTTTGTTCAGTTCAGGAGCTAAATGATATTGAGTAGTAAGATCCAATGCAGTGTTGACATCTTTGGTAGTTAGGCGAGCTAGTAGTTATGGACTTCCATGGGGAAGTGTACAAATTAGAGACAATCTAAATTTCTCTTTTTCAACCAACAGCATCAAAGCTCCCTTAATGCTCCATTTGCCAGTCTTTACAGCATATATGATTCTATTTGCTTTCGCTTTTAGGTGAAATGGAACTACTCTTATAAAGTGAAAGTAACAGTCTATTTTTAAACTTCATGGACAATCCAATGTCGGGTCAACTAGCATAGATTTCTCTATTCCTAAACACTTTATGCCTCTAATATGCAGCAGGCACAACAGAGAAAGTCTTTTTGATATGGACATATCCTTGGTAAGTTGTCATATGTGGTAGTATTAGAGTATTATGGAGTATTCTCAGACATGCTGAGTTGGAGAGACAAGCGATCAATGTTGTAGTTTATTAAGTGCTTACCAGTGCTGCCCTCACGTGTTAAACATGGGAATCTACCCTAAAAGAGTTCAGTGCATGGCTTAGGTAAGTTCATTGAGACAGTTCTCTAGGCTATCAAGCATTCAATTTTACCGATCTCATTTAATTAAGGTGGACATCAATTCACGGAGAGGACTTAGGGATAATAAATGACAGATGATTATATTGTGAGCATCTTTTGATGAGAATATGGTTATTACAATATTACTATTCATGTACTCAACATCATTTCATGAATCCTCATCTGTGAATCATGTACTGTATTTTAGAAAATCACCTTGTGAAATAAAATACTTTATAAATTCAAAAAACATGAGTGAGAACCTACCAAAATAAATGACATGGACTACATGCATTCTCCGAGTCGCCTAAGGCTATAGGGGGCGCTGTGCGCAGAATCGGCGGCCATTTTGTTGGGGGACGTAATGCACTGTTATGGTCTGGAAAAAATCCTAAAATCGCTAATTGTGGATAGTTTAGACAGATCTTGGCCTCTAAAATAATCAATACATCGAGATAAATGCATATTTCTCGATTCATCCGAGAGTATTTGTTCATTCAGACCCCTATTTCATCAAAATCAACATATTTGTATGCTACGTCTGGACTCAGCAACGATATACGTCCCCCCGAAAAATGGCGGAAATTTGACAGGAAGTCACTGTCAGACTCGGAGAATAGAAGTCTAGGCACCCAACTACCTGCACCTGCTGGTTCAAGGGTTTACTATCAGGATATGGCTGTGTCTAGACAAACACATTGGCACAAGTTCGTGAGACACAGCCTAATATATGCTAGTGACATTATGCCCAAGCACCCACCATCTCCACCTTGAGGAACTTTAGTGTCATCGCTTGCAACTAGGCTTCTCGGATGAAGTAATTCCAGCGGTGCTGCAGTATGTAGTAGTTATAGGCCATGTACCAATCTGTACGCGAAATACAGTGAAGGAGCCTTATAGGCCCGGGCTTATAGGCTCCCTTCACTGTATACCCCTACAGATTGGTACTAGGCCTATAACTACTTTATACCACTAGCTGTATGCAGTATACAAGAGGTATGAAATGCTTTGTTCTCCATGCCCGCTGTGGTATAAATAAATGTAGACAGGTGCTGGCGTATGAATCCCCCCCCCTCCTCTCCCAGGAGAGAGGAATGTAAAATTGCCATTGCCCCTCACATAAGAGTGATGGCATTTGGGTTGCCGAAGGTTGGGTGGTACTAGCTTGACATTATACCCACAGGCTGTGGCATAGGTTGCATGACATGTCTGCCTGTGGGCAAGGGTAGAGATAAACATCGCTATCACAACACCACAACCTAGTCTGAACCAAGGGTTTAGTGCTAAATCTTAATTGCCATTCTACCACTAGTAGATTCAATACTCTCAACTACCTAGCAATGTGCTCCAGATTACTTTTATTTTGACATTATGAATCGACTGACTTGTAGTGGGGTGTTGAGGCTGGCTAAGTGAATATGAGTGGTCACTTATTCTACTACTTGACCACCACGACCCTGGTGGTGAGATTGAGCACTATAATGAGGCACTGAGGAGGTAGAGCCATCCAGTAGATCCAGGCCACTCCTGCTCAAGTGGATGCCTTGGGGTGCATGCCCACTCACATTCATGGTTATCGATAACTATCTGCTCTTGAGGATTTTTATCCATGGTTAAGATAGTTTGAATCAGTTATGAATGGCATGTTGGAGATGTAGGGAGTTAGTAGCTTCTGGGATTTCTTTACACAGAGGAAAACAGGTGTCGGGGCTGACCTCTGTAGGCGGATTTATGCAATTCTGACCTATCGAGAAGGGGTCAAATAATGCTAGCCTCGAGAGGGAGAGTCATGTAATGGTGGATACTGAAATGAGTCTCAGACAAGGCTTGACACTATAGGGAGAGTATGGCATAGTCCGAGCTACCTTAAGCATGTCATTTTGCCAACTTGGTTGCAGTTTTTATCACCCATCAGCCAGAACTTGTCATTTCTATCAAACACCCAGAACGTTCATTATCATAGATTTGAGAAAATATCCAAGAAACTCACAGTAGTGTAGCTCTGAAGACAGTATAAGGCTGTGTCTCATGAGATTGAGCCAATGTGATAGTCTTTGTCCGGGTGCCATCTTTGACCGGGTGCCATCTTTTATTGGCTTGATAGAAAATGGTTTGTTTAGGGCAGATGAAGATAAAAATGGGCTGAAAAGGTATAACATTTTAAATTAGTAATTAGTATCCCATTTATATTGTCATCTCCTCAAAATAACCGTTTTCTATCAAGCGGGTCAAAGATGGCATCGGGTCAAAGATGGCACCCATTCAAAGACTATCACATTGGCGCGATCTCATGAGACACAGCCATAAATTGTGTGACTTACTTGGGTACGACGTCGGCCCAGTAGTTGACCTTCTGCTGGTCCCACAGGGCTAACTTCTTCTTAGGATGCATCACGGGGACACCTGCGGCCTCGTGCTCAGGTTGCTACCATTCAGCCTCTCCCTGTACCACCATGGTAAGTGTTTTATGCACCATTTGAATCTTGAAGGCGCAGATCTCGGTACCCCTCCAGCGACAGTGGAAGTGGAGCCAGGACAGGTACTCAGCCCTATATATAGGGGTGCTGAGGGTTTAAGAAATAAGGCTCTGGTAACTCCAGCACTGCCCCAATACACCACTTTTAGACTCTAGTTGCCGCACATCCTCTCGTATTCATTTGTCAATTGTCCATGCGATGTGTGCATTTAGATGTTTTTCTCTCACTATCCTAATGGGGTAGAGCTATATACTGTATAGCTGGTTAGTTGCAGATATATCCAAAGTAGTTTGAAAAATCTGGCTCGTCTATCTTGCTTGGGATGGCCAATGTCATCATGGTTTATGTATCAGTCCAGTATATGATAGGCTTATAATATGGTTTAATAATGGTTCTAGAGTTGTTTGTTTATACCCAGCTCTGTATTGTTCTACCATGAGATGTTCCTCACCTTCCCTCTATAATAACAGCTTTACCTATGCTGACCAGTACCATAAATTATTTGGTAGAGCAACGGTTTAATAATATAAATCCACATGTATAAGAGAGCAGTGTCATATGAGTAAATCCATATTGCCTTGGTTGTAGGATAGTTTCTTATGAAGCTAGTTATAGTTGATAGCTTACAAGTATGTGCTCCCAGGTCTATGAATGGATCCATATTGCTCCCCAATAGCCTGAAGGAAATGATATACCAGGCCTAGAGAGCATGCCTTAAATCATGAACCCACGGGCGGGAGGGACTAGAAATCCGCTGTGCAAGTGTAGGTATGACCTATATATTATACAAGGGTGTGTCACAGGTTGACTCCTGTCTCCTGTGCACCTCCATTTCTTTAGGAATATGAGCAATCTACTTTAACCTGAACCAAACAGACAGGGCAATTTGCAAAAGCATACCAAATTGGTATCCCCCTGTAAATTATTGGGTGATTATCTCACTAATACTTAAGAAATTGGTGATTTGGTGTTTGTCCACCTTGTCCTGTGTGTTTACATTTTCTGCAGTCCTGAAAGCATGTGTATCAATGACAGCTCATTGGTCAGGGGGTAATGAATATTCATGGTACAATGCCTGTACAGCCTGATAGTACCTGTACGACTGAGGGTCATTAACATAATGTTCTGGATGAGTGGAGCCAACATAACATGGGTAGTTAGCTGGGGTTTGGTGAACGACCAGGGGCAGTGTCCAGTGAGTGGAGGTGGGTCCCTGGGGGGGGGGGGGGGGGGGGGGGCACTCTGACATTTATGGATACCATGTGCATACATCACCCCAAATTTGTACCCCTTTAAGCGGGACAAAAATCCACCAAAACACCCCCCATTTGGCGGGATGACCCCCTAAAATGTGAAGAAAGCAGCCCCCTTTTAGTGGGACACCACCCTAAATTTGCCAAAATGGACCCCCTTTTGGCAGGATACTCCAAATTGGCCAAAATTGTATCCCTTTTAGCGGGACAGCCACATAAATTGGCCAAAATCAGACCCCTTTTAGCGGGATAACACCCTATATTTGGGCCAAATTTTCCTTTTTTACAGGAACTTCCAGACTTTTTAGTTGGATTTTCTTGGCCCAGAAAACATACCCCTTTTGCCCCAAAATGGCCCAAAAAGGACCCCTTATGGCGGGTCCGGCCAGACCTGCCAGTGGGGCCAAAAAAGGACCCCTTTCCCGGGACTTTGTGTACACATATAGTTACTATAGGACCCATAGGGAGTGCCCCCCTCCCGGGAGGTGGGTACTAGTGAGTGGGTAGGGGAGGTAGGTGAGGAGGGCAGGTGGGGGCATTACAATCAGCAAACAACAAGTCTGAGGCTGAGGACTCCATGCAGGGGCACTTCATGTGCAAATTCATTCATGAAGAAAGCCACATCAAAATATGTGTGTACAGAAGATATTCATTATAAATCATGGTTGAGTCACACAAAATTTCTTAAAGCCTATCTAAAGAGGGAATGTTTAATTCACAAGTTTGGCAGCAAATAGTTCTCTGGACAACCACCAGAGGGCACTCAACAAAAAATGGCAGAAACCAAGATGGCGGTCTAGTGACATACCCTTGTAGTATTATCTAGGTAGCACCTCAGTCTCCTAGCACATGTCTAGTCACTCCCGCCCATGCATGAACCCTCCGTGGGTCTCGTCCTCCAGTTTAGCACACATTAGTGGTGCTGTGTGTTTACATTGTACATTAGGTACTTCACTGAAGGAGCCCCTACAGTCCCACAAGTACCAATTAACATGTAGCAGAGTGTGTGAGCACTGCAGGCCTTCATCCTATGTCACAGGCTTAAACTGAACAGCCTGGCTATACTGGGAGTTGATGACTGTATATACCACAAGGTATGACACAGCTAGATACCCACCATCTTTATACTCTAGATGGCCCTTCTGTACCATGTATTGAGCAATAGACATGTGGCTGCACCTGAAGTATTAAGATGATGGTGAACTAACCAGTTTGTTTATTACTAACTAGATCGCGCTAACCTCTATGTCCAAATACAAATATAGATATAAGCCAATTGTCATTGGGGACATAATCCAGAATCTCATGGTTTCTCATATGTTATCAGCATTTTGGTATAACTTGGTTATTTTGCCAAAGTAATAGGTCTCTTCACCCCACCCCCTTTTACTATTATTGCATATAATCAGATATAATCTACATCACTGGGTCGTCCTCTGGTTATGATGTTTACATACATCATTAAATACTTCATTTATGGCATGACTCCAAATTCAGTTCCACAGCGCAAACCAATTAAACCATGACCCTCCTGGAAGTTCTTACTGCTAACCATGGAGCACATGCTCACTGGGGGTAAGGGTCCTGATACATTCCTGACCATTTCATGCTTGGCAGACCATAGACTCATAGACATATATGCATTGTGGATTATAAAGTAGAGTCCTCCCTCTTTTGTAAACACATATACATCTTTCTTGCACTGACATTGAATACGATCTGCAATTATGGATTTGCCTTACAGCCAACTTCATCATTCTTAATCCCCAGTGGGCTCTCAAGCTTGCCATTTAGCCTTCGCATCCTCCCACGCAGGAATCTTGCTGTGTCACCTATACTGTATGTATATGATGATATAGAGTTGTCGATTCCAGTTTGTTATCTCCTATTATAAAACCTATATAGGCACCTCCTCCATTTTTTGGGTCCATGACTAATCATCGGATGTTACTCCTATGCGGTTAGTTGAGGTATAACAACATCTGAATATCCTTTTGTACTGAGTCTAATACTATACAGTATAAATGGTGGTTTGACCGCTCAGCCCTTTGGCACCTCACTCAGTTCCTCACAAGTCCCTGCATCTTCTAACAATGTTTACATTGAACATTAAATGCCCAGCGCCCCTATACATAGAGCTGAGTACCTGTCCCGACTGCACTCTGACTGTTACTGGACGTGCAGTAAGATCTGCGGGTTTAAGTCCTTTAGTTTTGGATATAATTCAAATCCAATTACAAATGGACTGTGACAGTGGTCTACAGGCACTCATGCATCCCTGTGTTACCTTATAATGCCATTAAGTGGTCTATACGCTGTACAATCTCCAGTGCAGAGGGAGTAAAACAAACACTCAAATTGGACACCTCTGCCCCAAGGCAGAACTAGTTCGATAATTACACTTGCCCTACTGGGTTATTTTGTGTAGTTTCTACATAACTAAGCATAGAAGTGTGCACTCTATTTGGCATTTGTTTTGGTAATCCAAAAAGCACAGACCTGTATTATACCCAAAAGACTATTTCTCTGGTGAAAACACTCTAGAAACATTGTAGATTAAAGATACCTGTATTTGAGATGAAATATGAAAATATCAAATTATACGGACAAAGGCGGGATATACTGATGAAGATTACATATTGATAAAGGTAAACAAGAGTAGGAATATGACCCAACGTAGTAGTATCTAGATGCCTGTGGCAGAGAGTAACCATCTTTGAGTGTTTGTTGTGATTACTCGCTGCATAGGAGAGTGAAGTCATGGACCTCCCAGACAGAGATGAAAGGGGGGAGGGGGAAATCAGCCTCGAGCTCTCCAGGCCCATTACAGCCTGATGGCTGTAATGGGCCTGGACAATTTTGTATCTAATAAATGTAACCTAGTTAGAAAATGATCCAGGATCCTGGATCATTTCTTAATCAGATAGCTCAACCACTGATTGGTTAGCAATGGTCACATGACCATGCATGAGGTTGTGCATGGCCTCATGGGTTCGAATCCCACCTTGACAAAATGTAGGTTCGTTTTTTTACATTTTTTATTTGGCCTTTTTGAAGCATAAATACCCCTATACTGGCATAGTAATATTATATATTACATATTTGGATAGGAACAATAGTGTAATAGAGGTGCATTGTATAGATATAAAAATTACTACCCATTGTGCCAAGGTGGGATTCGAACCCATGATGTCCAGATTGCTGGTATCCAGTATAAGTCAGTACATAAGTACTATCCCAGACTGTACACGTACAGTCGGGGCCCGAGACTGGGGGGGAATCAGCTGTACACCACTAGTCTTAGGTGATAATACCGAATAACACTAGGGAGCGCCACACTATATAATCCGTTTTAGGAGTGGCAATTAACCAAGGCATTTGATTGCCTTGAACCCCCTTGAACCCTGGGAGTAACAGCAGTGGTCTGGTTGGCCCAGTTGTCTAGGTTGGGTAAGCCTTGTACTCAAGCTCTGCAGGGTCATTGCATATCTTGGAAGCTGCTAGCACAGAGTGTCAGTGTATGTGTGATGTCACTTCTAGCTAGGTTTAATACTCCTACGAAGATGTCTGCTGATCTATAGACTGATACTGAGCTTTTGTTGCACCACCTAGCGAATTACTCTATAAATGAACATTAACACTTTTAGGCTGGGATGATGTATCAATGTGTCATGGCTGAGTTTCACCAGATCGATACAAGTTGATAGTCTATGACAGGCTACCTCTTTGACCGGATGAACTCTTTGACCGACAAGCGTCAGAACGACTGAAATGTATGCAGAAATGCCAGGAAAAGGTTAATGGGTAATTTAACACTATATATTATACATTTTGTTTCAATTTGATTATAATTATATGCATTTTAACACTTACCAGTTGAAGAGGTCACCCGGTCAAAGAGATCACCCGGCCAAAGAGGTCATCCGGTCAAAGACTATCAACTTGTATCGATCTGCTGAGACTTAGCCTTATGTTTAATCGTCATCATGATACCCCATCAGAGTGATAGCCAGTAATGAGCAGTAGTCCATAATGCTGACTCTGTTGGAGTATACCAGCCTAGTATACATCTTCTAGAGTGATGCATGGGGCAATTCAGATTTATTCTCAACTCCCCATAATTGTAATGCAGATTTACACCCTGAGGTGCATTTGTGCATCATGCTGTCAAAATAATTACTGCCTTCGCCCTCGTCTGGCCCTTGTCTGGACCGACCAGTAAGCTGTGGTTAATTCTATTTACCCTTTCATAACCATAATCTATCTGTTACATATCCCACTATATATTACAATGCATCCTGCTTGTTCCCTTACTGGTTGGAGGTGTCTGGCACCCCCTGGCGGTACCCAGTAGTCCCTTTACAGCACTCAGTGCCACACTGTGTGCTGCAGACTGTGGGGAGCTGTGTGTAATCCAGTCTCGGGCCCCCGACTGTATGTATACAGTCTGGGAGAGTTCTTATGTACTGGGTTGTACTGGATATCACCAATCTGGACATCATGGGTTCAAGTCCCACCTTGGCACAGTTGGTAGTAATTTTGATATCTGTACAATGCACCTCTATTACACTATTGTCCCCATCCAAATAGGCCAAATAAATAATGTAAAAAAAACGAACCTTCATTTTTGCCGAGGTGGGATTCGAACCCACGAGGCCATACACAGCCTCATACTTGATCATGCGACCGTGGCTAACCAATCAGTGGTTGAGCTATCTCATTAAGAAATGATCCAGGATCCTGGATCATTTTCTAACTAGGTTACAGTTATTACATACAAATTCGTCCAGGCCCATTACCGCCTGATGGCGGCAATGGGCCGAGGCTGGGTGTAATCCCCGTGTAGGCTGACTAGATTCTGATTGGATTAGGATTAATCAGCTCCTGAACATTGACCATGTCACAAGGCTGAGGGGCCAATAAATTTATGACTAATAACTACCTGCCTTTAGTTTTTGCTGGTGTAGCTCTTGGCTATTCTAAAATAGGCATCGGCTATGAAAAACTCCAGATTCGAAAATAGGTTGTTCAGAAATTACACTTTATTCATTCAGACATACGGCTGGTAATCATACAGACGGATAGTGACAATCAAATATACTTCTGAACACCAGTGGTCATATGAACATACAGGAGCTATACGCTCACGGTCTAGTATACAATTCCCAGAGATCCAAGGCTCTCTCCTATCTGGGTCGACTCTATATTGACCAGACTCCTCAGAGGGAGTTCTGTGTCCGGAGTTATTTACCAGTGCGTCTATCTCCTCTTGTTCCCCCAGAGGGTGGGACAGAGAAAGACGCAGGGCGACCAGGTTAGGAGCAGCAGCAGGACTAGGCCAAAAGGGTACAACAGGGTTCGAGGAATCTCTGTTGTGGAGCAGTCAGGCTGGCCGAAGTGCACAGCAAGACTGGGTCCTCGATTAGCAGAACCTCCAGGTTTATATACTGAGCCTTATGTAATTCTCTCCATTACTCGTAAACACTTGAGTTCCCGAGGAACTCCGGGTAACCTTGCACCGGTTCATCCGGACCGACACGGTACCCGGGATATATCGGGTAACACGTGGCGGTCTCGGCTCAATGCGCATTACCAGGTCGCGCTCCACCAATCCTCAGGTGCAGGCTTATGTAACCACATACCCGGCACTGGACAGGAGTGCGGCCTGGATACACGGCAACACACATACTCAATATAACCCAAACTGGTTCTATAGAAATAGTACAGCGGCGTCCCACTACACTGGTTTCAGGCATACCTAGATTTTCCCAGTACATAATATGATAAGTAAATTTCCAGTTATTTCCAATTAGACTATTTTTCAGAAGTGTCACCAGAGTTCATAATCAGTGTTATGCTGTGTATTCTGGACTGTAGACCAATGCAGCAAAAGAAACTGATTTTTCTGAAAGGTTGTTGATAAAGATTTTTATAATTTCTGAATTGTAATTGAGAAGTATAAGATAACCTCAAAATCCTGCATTCTAATATAAGCCATTTGAAAGATAGTTGCCCTGTGAATCTCTAACCATTACAGACAGCAGTATGAGGATTCTGCCCAAAACAATGTAGACATAACTTTATTATGAGGGAGTCACCCTTTCTTGATGCAGGGGTCTATATATATATAGATAGCAGCTCATGCCAGATTCTGGATAATGCCACACGGCTGTACAGGCCCTATTTGGAGTAGGATAAAGATATAGACATGTACAGTCCCTATTTGTAGCAGTGAGTTGAGGGCCATACCGCAAAGTGCAGACTTTGACGTGTCTATAGTAAAGTTCCCTATTTTCGGACAGCACCCATTTCTCCATAATTTTCTCTCTAAACCATCCTTTACAAACCTCCCTGTTTGAAAGTAAGATGACATTTGTGCCGTTTGATGGGCACAATCAAATACGGTATCTAACATTAAAAAAATGTCCCTCCCCCTAATAACTGCCCCCCTTCTATTTGAGAAAAAGACCCACATTTCCTTGATTTGGAGACATTGAAAGTAATAAAATGCAAATTGAGATATTAGGACCATGAATCAGCATTTCTACAAATAGGTGTTGTCCGGCATGAGGAGCCTTTACTCCACTCCCCGTGTAAGTAGCCAGATCAGATTACGATTGGATCATGGTTAACTTGTGATCGGCTTTCTAATCGCTGTGTATGTTATAGTGACCCCCTGTGTCTAGACATTAATAGATCAGGTTATGTTCCACCTAGACCCCTGGAGTGGAAATGTGTCCAGATTAATCATTTTTGTTACAGACTAAAATAGACAAATCAGTAATATGATTTTTTTTTGTCATAAAGAAAATATAATTGTGACCATCGGCCAACAGACCTTGGTCTGGGCCCGCACATTTCCCAAGCCATGGGCCTGTGTGGGCCACAGTTGAAACAGTTAGTGTCTACCCCTGCTCTGTTATCGATGGCACCATAGGTTCTTGCTTAAAATAGGTCAGGTATGCTAGGTACTGTAACAAAAATGTCACAAGGCTCCAATTAAATATGGGTTCTAATATGCTGAACACAAAACCAGACAAGTTATTTACAGTTGAGGTGTTTTTATTAATGTCACTGGCAACTGAGTACAAACTTACAGGAATAAATATGGCTGACCTTGCCTGAACCTAAATACTGGTCCAAACTCACATTAAATAAATCACAACAGATAGCCTGTAAATTATATCTAGCAGTAGACTGCAAAGACTCACTCAGATGGGTGGCAATGGTGCTGTCCTCTAGTGTGAAACAATAGACTCTCAGACTCTTGTAATCTCCTATGAAATCCACAATTCCCAGACCCTGCTGCTGGTGGTGTCTTTGAACTTCTGAATTGTTCCTTACCAGTAATTGTTGCCGGGGTACCCCCCCCCCCCTAATTATAAACAGGCATTTTGATTGGTTTAAAAACTCCCTTGTAAATGGTTGTCATGGAAATGGTCGCACGGACATGCTGTCTCTAAAACCTCTGGAGTTGGTGTTCTGTGAAGAACACCACTCCTACAGCTTATATAAGTGGATGTTATTTAGTTGATAGTCTAGTCTACAATTTGTCTAATAAAGATATAAGATCCTAATGGAGGATATTTGATGAGAGCATCTAAGCCTAGTGTAACTGGTGAACGGCATCATGTTGATGGCCGAGTTTGAACGGTAGGGGTCGGCGTGACGATCGCCGGTCACCGCCCGCGACTTTCCTCCTCCTCGGTCGGTATTTACTACAGTACTATAAATCTAGGTGGGTACCATAGAAGGATCCCCCCCAACATAGTGACCATACACTGGGGACCAGTCCTACTTGAAGGAGGGCCTGATACGCCAGGAGAGCCGAGATAATCTAGTGGTAACACATGTAGCTTTAATGCGATCGGCTCGAGTATGATTCCCAGACGGTGCAGCACATTTTACAGCAAAAACAAACAGAACGCCCTGTTTGTTTCTGCCTCACTGTTGTGAGGAAATAGTGGTATAAACGCATTAAAGGGTTGTTGTGAAAGCATTTGTTTAGTATATTGGCTTTATAATGCACTCGCCTTCGGCTCGTGCATTATCTGCCGATATACCGAACGCATGCTTTCAAAACAACCGGTTAGTGCATCATTGACCATGGGAGAGCTGGGACAGGGATGGTACATAGACAGTATCAATGAGAGTTACTTTGGGTCTGACATATCGGGGAAGTCATATGACCCAGAGAGCTAAATGACTCCTCGAGGTGACTCCCTTAGGTCAGCCAGATAGTCACCTAGGCTCCCTCAGGGGACTTGGACTCCCCTAAACAGGGGAGTCATTCTGGAGGCAACCTGGACTCCCTTTTGACGCTGTTTCTTCTCTCTGTGTAGCCTTGATGCAGGAAATATATTCCCCTCATGGATAATGACCATAAAAGATGTGATGAGGACATGAATGAAGTTCATAGGATGTTGGTTCAAGATATTCTTTATGAATCAAATGAAATCAAGATTTGCTCTCTACAGAGATTTCTAGCAAAACATAAGAAATGCAGAAAAAAATGACAATAACCTTTGCCCTAAGTCTCAAAAGTTTATTTTGACTTAAATCTGAATTTGGGTAACAAAACATAGGACTCAGTATCATGAGATTGATGCATTTCTTGTTCCTGTCCGACTTGTCAAAAATATTCTCAAATCATATTTATAATTCTCATGTATATACTACTCCTCATCCGCTATTACACTGCACTTTCAGTTTTTTGAATTTCATCAAATTTCTATACATTTCATCCATCCAAAGTTGCTGTATCGCGTTCCTATATGGCTTGGGATACCTCCCTGACACTTTCTATACATCTATACATACTTTTTTTTCTACCAAATTGTACCCTGAACATTCTCCTTTTAACCCTGGGCATTGCTTTTTCATATTTTTCAATCATTTCTGTGACAAATGTGTCTTTACTGTTGTGGATCCTGTTCCTGTCCGTTGCACTTCATTCAGTATTTTTTGAAAACCAAAGCTATTTAAGTATTTACAATACCCTCCTGATATTCTAGGACATAACCCCCTTCCCTACATAAAATATAAAGTATCTCATGATTTGGGTTTGTCAGCTATGGCATAAATACCCTCGTGTCATGTTCCTGTCCGACCTTTTCCTGTTCCTGTCCGGCTATTTGACCAGCAATAAATCATAAACCATGTATGAACATAATAGTTTTTTTCTTTAATTCTTTTATATATGTCTCTAGGCAATACATATAAGTGCTTGTTGCTTGTTTCTACTGCACTCTATGGCCACAGGAAATGAAATTATGTTCCTATCCAACCGTATCCTGTTCCTGTCCGGCTGTTTTAGAGGAATAAATGATTAACCATGTAAGAACATGATAGTTTTCTTGTGTAATTCCTTTAAATATGTCCCTTGGCAGTACATATGACTACTAATGGCTTGTTTCCTCATGAAAAAAGCTATAATATACCTATAGAAATAAAATGTCTTGTTCCTGTCCGACCATTTCCTGTTCCTGTCCGGCTGTTTGACCAGCAATAAATCATAAACCATGTATGGACATGATAGTTCTTCTCTTTAATTCTTTTATATGTCTCTAGGCAATACATATAAGTGCTTATTGCATGTTTCTGCTGCACTCTATGGCCACAGGACATAAAATTACGTTCCTATCCAACCGTTTCCTGTTCCTGTCCGGCTGTTTTAGAGGAATAAATGATAAACCATATAAGACCATGATAGTTTTCCTGTGTAATTCCTTTAAATATGTCCCTTGGCAGTACAGATGACTACTTATGGCTTGTTTCCTCATGGCAAAAGGATATAAAATACCTACAGAAATAAAATGTCTTGTTCCTATCCGACCATTTCCTGTTCCTGTCCGGCTGTTTGACCAGCAATAAATCATAAACCATGTATGAACATGATAGTTTTTCTATTTAATTCTTTTATATATGTCTCTAGGCAATACATATAAGTGCGCATTGCATGTTTCTACTGCACTCTATCGCCACAGGACATGAAATTATGTTCCTATCCAACCGTTTCCTGTTCCTGTCCGGCTGTTTTAGAGGAATAAATGATAAACCATGTAAGAACATGATAGTTTTCTTTTGTAATTCCTTTAAATATATCCCTTGGCAGTACATATGACTACATATGGCTTGTTTCCTCATGAAAACAGCATATAAAATACCTACAGAAATAAAATGTCTTGTTCCTGTCCGACCATTTCCTGTTCCTGTCCGGCTGTTTGACCAGCAATAAATCATAAACCATGTATGGACATGATAGTTTTTCTCTTTAATTCTTTTATATTATGTCTCTAGGCAATACATATAAGTGCTTATTGCATGTTTCTGCTGCACTCTATGGCCACAGGACATGAAATTATGTTCCTTATCCAACCGTTTCCTGTTCCTGTCCGGCTGTTTTAGAGGAATAAATGATAAACCATGTAAGAATATGATAGTTTTCTTGTGCAATTCCTTTAAATATGTCCCTTGGCAGTACATATGACTACTTATGGCTTGTTTCCTCATGAAAAAAAGCATATAAAATACCTACAGAAATAAAATGTCTTGTTCCTGTCCGACCATTTCCTGTTCCTGTCCGGCTGTTTGACCAGGAATAAATCATAAATCATGTAAGAACATGATAGTTTTTCCCGGTAATTCCTTGATATATGTCTCTTGGCAGTACACCTGTGTGCCTATTGCATGTTTCTATATAAAGTGGTCGCCAGTAAAAAACTGCAAAGTTAGGTACTGACAAAATGTGTAAAAAAGTGACTTTCTGACCATTTTGGGACCAGAAAAAATGAGAAAAAAGGCAGTTTTTTAGCATTATCTCATTATATAGGACTAGGATATCATGTTGGCAAAATTTGAATTTGGTTTATAAACAATATTTGTTGTTTGAGGGACATTGGTCTGGCCGGACAGGAACAGGAAATGTGCACTTTGGTTAGATAAAATAGGTAGAAAAAACATTAAATAAGAAAAATAAAAAATACAGTGCAATGCACCATGAGGCCTAAAAGAAGCATCAGAAATATTTTGTTGATCTGAGCATATTTTTGCAAGCCGGACAGGAACAAGAAATGCACTGATCTCATGATACATAGTCATAGTCATTTTCACTAATCTACCATACTCCATAAATGACATTTTTACAGCTTTAACAGATTCAGGGTAGATTTACAATGAGTTGAAGACTTGTATTGGGGATTTATTGGGAAAGTGACACTTGAACTTTACCATTGTGCACATAAAATAGATGAGCATGAGCACAAATTCCAGTGTCCCATTTAAAGTATGTGTCCTTATCAAGATGAATCTACCATACAATCAGTAAAAACATAGTATACACTCTCCATAGTAAACATACTCCACTACCCGAATTACATGTACAGCAACTGGGTGCTGTACAGTTACAGCAACTTCTACTGTAGGTTTCATATTGTTGTTCTCATCAATTTATATGAATTAATATGCATGCATGGAGAGTACTTTCCTGCATAATAGTTCAATCTCAGCTAGAATAATACACACTACACAATACAATGGTTTAATCCAGCTTCCATACAGCTGAACCGTGTTTGATACTGGCTTTCTTCTTCTTCTTCTTGCTTTTCACTCCGGTCCCGAAGGGACCGGCAGGCGTATATCGCCGCTAAGGCTACGCCAACATACTGGCTTTTCCCCAGTCCGGGCACTTAAGTATTTACCTTTTCCCAACAATGTGGTGTCTATTCTATACTTTTGCTGTGTTTTTTTGTATTAGTCAACACAATTATGCAAATATCAATACACTTAATGATGACTGCATTCAGTCTCTCTCATCCATTCTTATTTTACGATGTTTAGAGAGTTTGTGAGGCTTTATTTGACCCGGGATAGGGTTTGGTGGAATAATTAATACAGAAATAGTCTACTGCTGGCACCTAGTGGCGGAAATCTACAGCACAATGTACTGTAAATGTACAGCAACATTGCCAGAGACCCAATTTACAGTATATAATGCTGTAATTATACAGCAAATAGTGCTGTAATACCAACTACAGCAAAAAGTGCTGTAAATGTACAGCACATTGTGCTGTTTAAATACAGTAACTTCTTACAGTGTAACTGCGCACCGCAACCTTCCCCCATACCCGTCCATCATTGACAGCTTGAAGCCGTGAACTCTGGCCCCCTGGTGGTAAAGTCGTACACTGCACTGTGCCTCCTGCCACTGTCTACTCACAACTGGGTCAGGAGCAGCGCTGCAGCAAGCAGGCAGGAGTCTGTACCACCAACGTACATGTTACACCAGACCTCCAAGAGGCCGGTACAGGAATTAAACATCCACAAGGTATGTAGTCTTCTGTATGTAGGAGCAGGGTACGTAGGGGGTTTGGATGGGGGCGGGGGGGGGGGGGTCTATACCCCCTTACCTCTGCAGCAAGTCAGACTTTAGTCGTTACCAACCTTGGGGCCCTTGATGGGGGGGGGGGTCCCCATGTCGCATGTCGGTTTTAAGAAATGACTATGTCGCATGTCTATGTCGCTTAAAATGCTCATGTCCCATGTCAATTTTAAGAAATGTCCATGTCCCTTGTCACTATGCCTCAGGTCGCATGTCACTAGGCCTCATGTCCCATGTCGATTTTAAGAAATGCCCATGTCGCCATGTCGATTTTAGGGGTCGATACCCATAACCTTCATGTTACATCCTACCTGTCCCTACCTCCAAGAGGCTGGTACAGATATTAAACATCCACAAGGTATGTAGTCTTGTGTTTGTAGGAGCAGGGTACGTAGGGGGTTTGGATGGGGGATGGCTAATACAATGGGTTCACACCTTCACCGAAGGTTAAGTCAGATAGACAATAGCTCCCGGGGAGGGCACTGGCTCTATGACAGTACCTGCCAACTGCCAAACTACCGCCCGCCTAAAAGAGGACCTGTAAAACTTCTGCCCCTCATGAATGCAGAAGACCGCCTCCTGATTCCATACAGAGAAGCCACCGCCCCTGTTATTTCAGGGACCCCTGTAGCACTACCTTTATTCCCTGATGTAAATAGTACAGTAGACATGGATGACTGGAGACTGGAGACCCAACTACTGCCCCTTACTCTAGAGTAACCACCCCCTTTTTTAGGGTGCTGAGAGTCACAGCCCCCTCATTTTTGAAATCCACCGCTACCGCTTCTGTGGGCTGTTTGGCAGTGGGTAGCAATTCAAACCTGAGCGCCCTCCCCGGGCAATAGCTATCACAGGGCATTAACCCACGGTGGAGGGCTAAGACAAAGCGTTTCACACCTTGCCCTGTGAAAAAGGTTGCGGTGGTTATTTTTACGTACACTCAGTTACTCATAGGGTATCTATTACTTAGAATTAACCACAGTATACTGGTAGGGCGACTTGGTCTTCGCCCTTGTCTAGCCCCACCAGTCCGCTGTGGTTAGTTCCAATACCTTTTTATAGCCATTGCCTATCTGTTATATATACATGGGGTATGCCCCGGAGCTTAGGCCAATTTTTTTTTAAAAGGTTGGTTTCCGGTAACATGGTCTGGAAAGCAAGACCTGTGTCTTTTTTTGTGTTTTAATTTTTATTGCTTTCCACATTAGTAGGCCTGAATTGAGAGTTTTTGTTCTAAAATCCTTAATAATTGTCCAATTTACGAACCGTAAAAACTGGGAAATAGCTAAATTTCCCAGATATCAGTAGAAATAGGGGGACCCGGCATACCTTTGCTACACCCGGTCAGGGAACCGGAAACAAACTTCTTTTTTTCAAAATTGGCCTTATTGTCAGCTTTGTGGACACTTTGAGGAGAAAAAGATTCGGAAAGACGGCATTTTATTTTATTTGACATTCCTAATTTATGGCATGAGGGCGGCCCCAGAATGTGCATGTCCCTTTCGATATTTAATGTCCTTCAATGGGTCTTTAATTCCTCTATCCAAACTTATCGATGTGCACAAAGCAAGCTGAAACGCATTGCTGTAACGGGTTGTTCACACCGCCCATTAAAAGCAGTTTACTTCAACAATGTACACATCATTAGGGATCTAAATACATGCCCTCATTAACTATGCATACAAGAGGCCCACATGTGTATCCTGGGGGGGGGGGCACTCCCTCAGATCTGGATACTATATGTGAACATAATTCCAAGGGAAAGGGTCCGTTTTGGGTACTAGGCACGGACCCGCGAGGGCCCTTGATAAGGGATGATTTGTAAGCTAATTTAGGGAGAAAGGGGTACATTTTCAGACCTTAATGTTTTTTAGAGGATAACTTTTACCTTATTTTCCTACAATATTTCATGGTCACCTGAGATTAGGACTTTTTTTTTACGGTCACACGTATATTTTTCAGGGTCACCTGTTATTAATGTCTGCTTTTTTGCTAACTTTCCCTCTAAAAGGGTATGATTTTTGACAATTTCGTATACTGACTAAAGAAACGATAGGGAGTGCCCCCCTCCCCGGATGTGTATCTAACTTCACTCTACTTCAGACTGGATTAGCATCAGCCTGTTTGCTGTGGCCTTGGCTGCCTTCAATCACTCCCTTAAGGACGGCATAATGATTTAGTGCATCATGTACCTCGTCATCATGATGCATGAATGCAGCCCTGGCAAGTTATTGAGCAGATCTCCCCCCCCCCCCCCCTCCACGGCTGTCTTATACAGATTACTTGCCTACATAAGTTGGTCTCTACAAAGCTTCTACTTAGCGCTATACCTGTCATGTCATACAAAGGTGTGAAAAACAGCGCTTATTAGGGGGGGGGGGGGGGAGGGCGCTTATTACATCAAATACGGTGACGTGTCTAAACCACAGCGGCCACAAGTGGAAATCAAAAAGTGGAAAGTGGAAATCAAAAAGTGAAAAGTTTAAATCAAAAAGTTAAAATCATGAAGTCAAAAGTGGTTTCAGGTTTGAGATTAAGGTTTCCACTTTCAAAGTCACACTGTCAATCTGTCAGCAGCTTGTGACAGGTATCTTTAAGCAATGGGCATGGTTCAGAAGCCAGAGAAGGCCAGCAGTCAGACCAAAAAGTCAAATAATGCAAAAGAGTGAGAATTTCTTAAAATGTACAATTTTGTGAGAAAAATATAAAATTCCTTTGAAGGGTCAGATTTCCCAAAAATGTACAATTTGGCAACAAAAATGGTAATTTTTGCAGGAGGGCTGGATTTTCCAAAAAAAAGTCCAATTTGGTGAGAAAAAGTCAAATTCCACAAAAGTGTCAGATTCTCGAAAAAGGTGTTCGTAATTCCCGTTCCCTGGTGGAAAGTCTGAAGGGGTAAAACACTAGGGTAATCACTGCACCCCTCCCGTATCAATCCACTAACGTGGGATGTGTGCAGGTGGACAGAGAGGTCCGTTGTGTAATGGTTAGCATACTGGATATCATTGCCAGAGATCCGGGTTCGATTCCCGGTGGATCTAGGTGAAAACCACTTTTCACCTATATGCGACGTCCGGACCACCTGACGTCTGGACCCCCTAACGTCCGGACCCCCTAACATCCGGACCCCCTAACGTCCGGACCCCCTAACGTCCGGACCCCCTAACGTCCGGACCCCCTAACGTCCGGACCCCCTAACGTCATGTATACCCTACACCCTAATATTGTGATAACCATATAATCAACACCTGTGTTTGACTAAACATATGATATGTTATGACAGTGTTATTGCCTGGCTGAAAAAGGTAAAATTAGAGAGCAGACCTTTAAACTTTTCTAATAATACAACCTGATTTTCACCGTCTTGGTAGCATATCATAAATAAAATAGTGAATAAAGTTAAGTGAATATGAGAGCCTCTACAATGGCTCATTTACTTTCCTGACTGCTGCAGTCAACAGAAAAGAGGAGGTGGGGTAAAACTTATGATATGCATATATATACATTGTATATATATATTTATTACACGATTGGGCCACTCATCGTGCTTTTTAGGTGATATCCCCGTGCTGATATCTAGTGATATCGGCACCCTTCCGGTGGATATAGGCACCCTTCTGGTGGATATAGGCACCCTTCCAGTGGATATGGGCACCCTTCCGGAGGATTTAGGCACCCTTCCGGTCTCTCTGAGCAATTCCGAGATTTCGTTACCCATAAAATCTGCAGTTTCATATATGCAGGTCCACTGCAATGACTATATAATTTGTCCTTTTTATCCTTGTGACCCTTTTAAGCCAATGTACAGCACACTTTGCCGCCATGAAAGGGTTAAAGGGGCAATATCACCACTCACACTTAACCCCATTGTAGACTAGCACAGTACTAGAAGTGTCACACAAGGGCACACGCTCGTTGGTTATGCCACTTTGAGTTGCTATTTAAAGTGTGGTTGTTGTTTTTGATATGGGTTGGTTTTTCCCATTAAGCAAGCCAAACTGGTTCCACTCCTTCATAATCCCCCCCACCCAATTTTTCTGGCCAACCTATTTTTATATACTTGTGGAGTTTTTACCTAACAAGGGCTCCAATTTCTTTTTGGTTCCACCAAAATCGATCCAAATTACCTTTGCCCTCAACCTGAACCCTGTTTTGTGAAATTTTAAAAAGGTTACCACTGCTTTAAGCTCTATTATGTAATACATGGGGAATTATGAATATGATACATGTATCAGGAATATCCTCTCATTAAAATATCTGTTTAATCTCTTTGCAGGGGAAGGATAAATGCTGTGCCTGAAGAAAAGAGGATGCTGGTAGAAAGACTATCTGAAAGCTGATCAGGTTTCAACATACTATTGCTAGAAGGCTATACTACAGATAACAGTACCAAAAATGGAAACCAGGTACAATTTGCTTCACTGGCATCATTTAGCTTGCTGTGAACTTCATCGGAGGACCGAGCTGATGCATGAAATAATAAAGGCACGAAACGCGGATGACTTGAGGGAAATGCTGGCAAACGGATGGGATCTAGATGCCTCCGTTACAAGGTTTTCGTGTGGGGAACGTGAATCCACCAACCGCCCGTTGACGCACCATCAGCTGAGCTGTATAACTGCCCTGGACAATGCAGCATCATCATGCTGGTTACAAGGGGTACATATCCTCCTTACCGCTGGTGCAAAGTGGTCTGCAAGATTTAGAAATGTATTGTCTTTATGCCTAGAAAAGAATCATGTCACGAAGAGCTTTGCATTTTTCAACATTGCCATGAGGTTTTCTACTCCCACAGATATAAATACCAGAGGACATCACTGGTGCAGAGCTCTGCTGTGGGAGATGGTCTGCCATGCTAGTTCTCCTCATGGCAAACCTCCCAGTTTTCTGGTGGAATACCTAGACCTCTTTTATCAGCATAGCGGGGATGTCAACGTGGAGTACGATGGTTCTCGCCTGCTTCACTGCCATAGTAACAGCCTGCAGTGGTTGATCAGGCATGGCGGGGACATCTCCCACATAAAGCTGACATACCTGAATGGACACTTCATCCCACGGTTACTCTACACTACGTCTAACCTGTATGTGGATGTACCTCTGATCCTGCTGCGGGCCGGCTGGAGGCTCCCGCACACGGCACAGAGGGCGCTAAGGGCCATGCGGGCCGACATCACCGCCGGTAACGGCTACCGGGAAAGTGGACAGGCCATGGAGGCGCAGTTAGCAGAGGTAGAGGTTTTTGAGTTTTGAGTTTTCAAAATTTGACTATTTCATTCCAACAGTATATTTAAATTTAGTCTTTTCATGCTTTTAATCCACCTTTATTCATTATTACACCCTTGAGATAATTTCTTGCCTTTATAAAATGAATATAAAGAGGCTGCAGCTTAGAGTTTTCTCCAGTTTTCGTGGCCACCTTACTATTTGTGTAAATTTACAATGTGTCATTTATAATTAGCTTATTCAATGTATTTTGAAATGCAATTAATAGATATTTATCACAATTTTTATCCAGGTCACATATTCATCCATTCTAATGTTTCCATTAGGTAGAGAAACAAGAACCACGGTGCACGTTCAGGAAACGCTCCTTCCCTGAGTACTTAGCTCGGCAGGTGGCGGACCTACAGGAGTTCAGTGATGAGTCACTCAACATCTACCCACAACATAACCCTGTCTTAAAACAAGACACCAGGCATTTCAGTCAGTATGCCATTACTCAGATTGACACAGTGCTGGAGTTCCTGAGTGAGCCCCAGTCCCTGCAGTGGTACAGCCGCCGCTGTGTGCGGGAGAACCTGGTGTCACTTCAACCATCGGTGGTAAAGACCCTCCCCATCCCAGCAGTGCTGAAGCGCCACGTCTTGTGTCATGAGCTGTAGAACTCCTACGAACACTGACAGGAGAGGAGGACTTTTGCAATGAGCCTCTACTAGAATCTTTTTGACATCTGTCTTACTGTAAAACCTCATATAAGGCTAACTTGTATATTAGCCACACCTTTGACAAACTCTATAAGCCTCACAGAGGGTCTGTAAATTACTAATTTAGTCCTGTAGTATAAATCTAAAATAAACTTGTGCAAGAGCCACACCTTGACTTTGTACTGATGCAATATTAAAGCTTCACTGGCAATCTGACTTGGGTAGGCCTACTTGTAGAGGCCTATCCATGAGGTTTTACAGAATTATTCTGGATGCATACAGACTGCAGTAACAACTGCAATATCTGCTATTATAAGGACATGTTCATATTGAAATGATTCACGTTGTATTTTATAACTTAAATTATACAGGACTTCACATGTACTATCACAGAGAGCAGTATTTAATATAGTAACGTGTCAACAATCGTACAGAATTTAAAGTAGAATACTTGAAACATTCATTATTAATAAATTTTCAATGGTACTATTTATCAAGTTGGGGTATTTGAATCTTATATAATTTTATGAGAATTGAACATATTAGACAAAGATACATATTACTGAACAGCATATATATTTGTGATAGTTGTATAGAAATATTTATCACGTGATCCCAACATCTTTAGGTATCAAAGTCGGGGTGCGGCTTATACGCACATTAGGATTATACGCGAGGTTTTACAGTAGTCAGTAGCATTGTAGTCTATCAATATCACATGTTTGCACAATCATCATTTATTGACAATTTGTATTTGAATTTTTATTTAAATTGACAAAAACATGGCAAGTTGCATTTCTTAATCATGTACACTAAACAGGCTATGTGACCTTGGTCCTTCGCCACAGGCTCAATTTAGGTTGTGAGACCTAGATTAGGTTTGATACCAAAGGCATATTCATAAACCTATACCCAGTATACTAGGAATTGAACTCGGGAGATAATCTATGCATGTATTTTAATGTTTGCAGTCACTAAGCATTCAATAATGATAATTACATTAAGATGCAAGAATGAACAAACTTTTGAGGTGCTTTGACATTTGCATACCTTGCATAATCCTAAAACTGCATACCACCACCCTAATCTTAAACAAATGAGTTCAGTTATTAACCGGTTCATAGTTGCGTTATCATTTTCAACAAAAGTAAAGGAAAGAAAGGAAAGGGGTTCAGGAGCCCCTGCGACAAAAATTGAATGTGTGGCTTATACCACAAAAGACTGAGTTTTGGATTTATCATCAAGTTGAATTCGTCCTATACTCATGCGTTTTTCCATCAAATATGGATCAAGTAATTAGTTATCATTTACTACTTATTCAAATTATGTTGTTTAAAAGGAAAAATACTCCAAGTCAAATTCAGATTTGTTTGTTAAAACATGTGAGGAAAATATACATAGCAGATGTCTTTTATGATTTCCAGTGATAGAAGGTGGCAGGTGGAGCTGGTGTTGGGACAAGCCAGAGTCTGAAAGGTGTTCTTAAAGCTGGGCCGTCAGGGAATAAGTTCAGCATTTTGCATACATGGACTAAAATAACAGTTCCACCAGAGGGCAGCAGTTTTTGGACAGGGGACCATGAACATTTTCCAATCCTATCTTGTGCCTGTAAGAGCTGAGCTCCAAGCCCTTAAGAGCCCTCTTTTGAATCAAAACTGAACTATATCCAAAAGTGCTTTTGGCCTCACTTCAACCATGACAGTCAAGCTTTAAGTTATGAATACTAGAGACCTGTATGGCTGGTTCTACACATCAACCTTCAAACTAATAGGTTTTAATCAGCTACTGATTATCAATCAATGTAGTCACCTGTAACTACTTCCTGTATGACATAATACATATTTATCATTCAACTACATAAGGGGTAAAATTCTAATGGGTAGATGCCCATAGGGGTAAAAGTCCCAGGGGGTAGATGTCCTAAGTAGGGGTAGTTGGCCTGGGGTAGATGCCCTAGGGGGTAGATAATAGGCCCTAGGGTAGATGACTTGGGGGTAGATGCCAGGGGGGTACTTGTCCTGACTTATTGTCCTGCCATCTCATGATGGACTATATCCAATAGTCAGAGTGACTGCTTTAGAGCATTAAAGCATTAAATTCATAGTCACTTGACTATATATACCAAATCAGCTCTTTTAATGCTTGACTATAGGTTGACTATATGACTAACTTACTATAGACATAGGTGACTAACTTGGTATAGTCGTTTTTGCTACATTCACGTGACTATAGAAGTGTAGTCAGTAGTGACTAACATTTCCAGGGCCATTATTATCAGTGTAGCCACTTCAAATGTCTATCATCCTTATCTGCATGGTGAAAATGGTAGATTTCTGTAATGGCAACAACAAAGAGACCTATAATATGAAAGTTATTCATTGGAGAGGTCATGTGATGTCTTATTATGTTGCTAGACCTTGAGAATGTGGATGTAGCCACTTTAAAAGAATGTCTATCGCCCTTATTCACAGAGATATAGCAAAAAACTGTAAATCTCTACAGTGGCTGCCATATGTCAATACCTGTAACTGGTAAACTGTGCACTGGAGAAGCCAATTGATGTGGTCATTATGTTCCTAGACCCTGAAAATGTGGATGTAGCCACTTGAAATTCATGAAT
Source organism: Harmothoe impar (assembly GCA_947462335.1). NCBI lineage: Eukaryota > Metazoa > Annelida > Polychaeta > Phyllodocida > Polynoidae > Harmothoe > Harmothoe impar. The sequence goes on along the minus strand of OX381719.1, from coordinate 9,662,477 downwards.
GTCTATCACCCTTATTAGGAAAGCTATGACGAAAATGGTAAATTTTGATAATGGCTACCACTATTAGGCCTATAATGGGTAAGTTATGCATTGGAGAGGTCATGTGATGTATTCATTATGTTGCTAGACCCTGAAAATGGGGATGTAGACACTTTAATTGAATGTCTATCACCATTAGCTGCAAAGCTATATCAGAAATAGTGAAGTTTGGTAATGGCCGCCGCTATTTTTTTGGCCCTTTCCTTTTTTCAAAGAAAAACGATAATTTCAGCTGGCATCCACCCTGAACTTGTTCAATATAGGTTAAACTTCAAGTCTGACATGGATGCCAATCCCTAACATTCCATCCCTCATGTGGTAAAATTTCAGATTCTGCCACCCTACTACTGGGCAGATTGGGGTTTGAAAATGCACCTTAAAACCGCTTTTGTTCTTTACAGAGGTAATGAATTTTCTTCTGGGTTGTGGCAATGGACCTCTCAGAGTCTCCTTCACCGGATTCCCAGATTATATTATGTATTTTCTTGTATAACAAAAACCACCGGATGTCCCTAATTCTGGTATGTATTGAAGGGAGTTCTAACTGCTGAATGGGTTATATTTCGAATGCAACAAAGATGGCTAAAATTGTGGAAAGAAATCACAGGGGGTTCCTAAAGGCCTTCTGGATAGACTAGCACATATTGTTTTCTGCTATGTAAAGGGTTGGGGAATTTTTAAGACATGCAAAAAAGTGAAGTGGCCAAAGGTGGATTTTAGTCCCAAAACAGGGCAAAATGGTAGTAGAGAGGTAAAATTTCAAAAAAGGCTAGAGATCACTTTATGAGGGATGGAATGTTAGGGATTGGCTGAATTTATAGGTTTTTTTTAAATAGGGCCCGATAAAGGCGGCCATTACCAAAATTCACTATTTCTGATATAGCTTTACAGCTAATGATGATAGACATTCATATAGAGTGTCTACATCCCCATTTTCAGGGTCTAGTAACATAATGAAGGCATTGAATGACCTCGCCATGCATAGTTTATCCACTATCCACTAATAACAGTAGCCACATCCACATTTTCAGGGTCTACCTACATAATAAAGACATCACATGACCTCTCCAGTGCACATTTTACCAACAACAGGTTTTGACATATGGCAGCCATTGCAGAGATTTACCATTTTCGCCATAGCTCTATGAATCAGGGTGATAGACATTATTTTAAAGTGGCTACATCTGTATTTTAGGGCCTAGCAACATGATCAAGATACCACATGACCTCTCCGATGAATAAATTTCATATTATAGGTCTCTTTAGGGTTGCCATTCCAGAAATCTACCATTTTCACCATAGCTTGCAGATAAGGATGATAGACATTCATTTAAAGTGTCTATATTCATATTCACAGGGCCTCAGAACATATAAGTGATATCAATACTGGCATTTTAATATCATATATAGAATCATGTGATCCAAACATGTTATTATAGACATGAAATGAGGTATATATTCATATCCGCAGAATAGTATCAGTAACATACAACCATATTCTATCACATATAGGCAATAGAAGATAGCTATGCATGTGCCAGTTACTACAGATTATACTATGATTTTGGCGTTTCCCGTGCCGAGAGTGGATAATTGCCGTGCGGTTATCTCAGGATATACGCAGGCTCAGAATTAATTTTTTACACCAAGACGCTTCTATATATTTTAACAAGGTAATGAAAGATGGGCCAAGCCATTTTGGCTACGAAATTAGATTGCATCGTCCGGGTTGCGAACCCTGGCCGTTGAAGCCAAACGCGAGCACCTAACCTCATGCGCCATGGAGACGACACATATAATGTGGGTAGGAAGCCAATAGTCTCTTACCTTGTCGCCATGATTTCTATCATCGTCCGCTCAATGCGTGTTGAAAAACATCCAAATGTGGGGAAATTAGACCATGACCGGTTTAATCCTTCAATACAGAACATGTTTAGAGCTCCTTGTTGATGATGCCGTGCTGTTTTACCCTTTTAATTGCGTAAATTCCTCATATTTCGACATTTTGCGATCGATACCAACCCGGTCGGGGTGGGTGCAGGATGATCAGCTGATCGAGGCCAGGCTGCGGAAATTAGGTCAGTCGGTCACGTGATCGGACGCGTCCCGCTGTTTACAAGTCTAACCGGCTGGCGGCCTTCACAAAATGTCGAAATATGAGGAATTTACGCAATTAAAAGGATATTTCTGCACGGGATCGTCAACAAAGAGCTCTAAGCATATATACTGGATTGAAGGAATAAGCCTGACATGCTCTAATTTCGCCACATTTGGATGTTATTCATTACATATGTGGTACCGCTGGGAGAATCATGGCACTCGGCTATGCGGATCGAGTCTGCCAGTCGGCGAGACAAAATGGACAATTGAAAAAGGTAGGTCTGACACGTTAAATGGTCACATATTTGAAGAAATAGTGGTATAAAGGCATTATTGGCTGGTGAGTAAAGCATTTGTGAGGTCTTCATTATTGCCAGATATACCTCACGCGTGCTTTCCCCATCAGCCATTATTGCATCAATATAGGATTGCCAATGTTCATATCACAGTTGCTGGTGTAGGCAAAGAAATATATAAAATATTCACTATGATATCATGTATTGTGTGTTGTTATACCATATCAGCTGTGGGTACTTAACCAATAACGTATGGCTAACAGGTTCACGAGAGGGTGTATCGTAGGATATCGGGCAAGAGGCGCGTAGCGCCGAGTGCCCGATATCCATACGATACACCCCGAGTGACCTGTTAGCCATACATTATTAGGTTTATTATACGATTTATTGATTCAAATGTCCTTATTTACCTTTAAAACGTCCTAATTTCGCCATTTTGAAGGATTATTGACTGAATATCACTCGAACACCAGCAGCGCCATGTTGTTTTGAGCTCCCACCAACCCTGCTCGCTGATTGGTGGAGCCTGGTGACGTCATAACCTCAATCTCCAACACTGAGTCCAACATAGAATTTGTAAGGGGGCCAGCTTGGGGCTATGTTATATACTAACCAGCGTTTCCCTCCAGACTCAACACAGCCGGATTGGCGTGGGCGCTAGCGACTTCGCCTCGCACACCAGGGGTACCCGGATCGATCCTGGGTGGAAACGAACCATTTTTAAAATGCCTATTTCTATGTGAAAAAAAGCCCCTAGAATTATTTTAACGAATAGGTAAGTAAAGTCCAACTTCCAGTTTTATAGTGAAAAAGGAATTAGAAAAAAATATTGATTTTTAAAGAAATTATACCAAAAAATGTCTTTTCTTCTGTAACTCGGTAAATAATGGTCCTACAGGGCTGGAAATCCGCCTGTAGACTCCTTGTTTCGCCACCTCCCTCTACCAGCGCCTACACGGTGTGGTGGTTAGCACGTCGGACTTCAAGTCTTGATGTAGCGTGTTCGAGTCTCCATGAATCCTCGGATTTTATGGGGGACGAAATTTCGGAATTGCTCAGGACCACCGGAAACGGGATGATATCCCCCGGAAACGTGCTGATATCCACCGGAAGGGTGCCGATATCACTAGATATCAGCACGGGGATATCACAGAAAAAGCACGATGAGTGGCCCGATCGTATAATAAATCAGAATATAATGGGGCAACTGGTTTAACTGATCAGCAGGTCTTTATGTATGGTGGTTCGTAAGGAATAGAATGGGTGTGGCTTAGCAATGAAAACTTTTGACAGGTTTGCCCGATTAGTGTTTTAGAGAAATGAAATCTGGTCAACAGGAAATTTCCAGATACCAGATACTGTAAGGAAAGCCAGGATGATAAGTTTAAAGGTAATTGATTTATTCTTATGTTAGCATTGTGTGTTTAGTCTATGATTATAAGTATGTTTTGCCTCTTGGTAGAGTGTTGGGTTTGCCATTAAAGATGATGCAGCATGCTGGTACCACCTCGTGGGCACTTATACGCGAACCAAACCTTCAGCACAGGTTATACAATATTCTCAAAGACTAGGTGCGTGTAATACGAGTGTTTTTCTTAGTAGAGTACAGTACTAAAACGGCGATTTTCATACCCGAGATGCGGGTTTTACGATTCTCCCAAAGCAGGGGTGCAGGTTATATGCAAGGTGCTGAATATACCCGGTAATTTACTATAGGATTTTAAGCAAAAATTGAAAGAAAGGGGTTGGGGCCCCCCATGATATGCTAGTTAACTAATATAAGGCTACCCTACGCATAGTGAATAGGTCAACCCGGCTAACAAAAAAACATCTTCCTTGACAGTTGGAAAACGTTTAGAGGAATTGTGCAAACGTTTGGAAAAACGTTTATAAAACGTTAAAAAGGTTTAAATTTGCAAAAGGTTTTGTTGCAAACTTTTGCAGACGAATTTGGGTGACCATCTAGAAGCCAGACTGAGAATCGAACCCGGGATCTATAGACTGTGGTTTCCAGGCAATCCTTCTTGAGCTAAGGGCAAGGCCACTCAAAAAAACTTAAATTGTTTCCCATCACAGCGCGCATCATAAAAATCATGATTTGGGGGAAACTTTTCTCCTCTTTATTTTGACATCTTTTGATGAAAAATATGTTAGAAATTGGAGGAATATAGCCAAATCTGGTATCAAATTAAAGCTTATGCTGTCAGTAAAGAAGTCAGCTAGAAATAACTTCCATTAAAACCTATTTGGCGGATCAATAAATATCTAATTACTAAAATGCAAAAATTGATTGCGAAAAGTCTACATTTCCCTATACATAATTAGGCCTAAAAAAAGAGAAGAAATTAAAAAAAAATCGTCATATTTTTCACTCCTTGGTGATGAGAAACTAATTTTTTTGAGTGGCCTAAGGGGGCTGCTGGTTTGGGGTTTACATAAGTCTGAAATGGGCCCTGAAAGGGGCCTTATCATGACACTAAGGGCATAGCCAATAGGGACCTTTAGCAAACCCGACATAGCTAATGAAATGCAGACATAGCAGTGCTGAGAGCATACCTACATCTGGGTTGAATGAGCTACGTCGGGTTTACTAAAGGTCCCTATTGGGGATATATATTCACCACTAAATGTCCTTGCAGCAAGGTTCACCCCCCCCCCACCCCCACCACCCCCCTAGGCTGTGGATGCAGCCCTGCCAACGTGTCCTGTACAGCGTGTCCCGGACACCCTTGGCTTCTACTGGAGACCAGAGACACCCGTTAAAACGTCAGGTAGTCGGATTTGACGTCACAGACTAAGGGCCGAGCCATTTATTACTAGTTGGGGGGAGGTTGTGTTTTCCACAATAAAAACCAAAATTCCACGACCCCCCAGTAAAGATTATACATGGTATATTCGCTCATTAATATAGAGACGCGTGATGACCCCCACACCTATATTAGGAATTTGAGAAATACCCCCCCCCCCCCAAAAAAAAAAGAAAAGATTAGAATTAAAGACCATAACAAAACAAAACACATGCACCGTGATGCCCTCTAGTAGGCTTACTGTTAAGGCTATCCATTTTAACATTATCCATTTTAAGATTGGAAAGATTTTCTTGTTGACGCTCCTTCGTGCATTTTGATCCCCTCCCCCCCCCCCCCCAAAGCTGGCAACAAATGACTCGGTCCTAAATCCCTGCACTCTGATTGGTCAGAGCCAGTGGGTTACCATGGTACACATGAGTATAAAGAGCCTTGTCAGCAAGCATTCAGTACTTGTGAGGAACAGGAGCAAGTCGTGTGAACCGTTTTTTGTTAGATTAAACCCAGAAGGCACAGACAGACAGACAGGATGGCTCCACTCAAGATAGAGGATTTCTCCACCACCGCCGTGATCACACTGCTAGCATGTTGGCAGATGGGTAGGTGCATTATTTGGTACTGATATCTTTTTGAAAGTTTTGAAATACTTTTTATTGATCATGTCATAATATGCTAAAAGTGGATTAGCGAAGTCAATATGTATCAAAATATCACATCATTGTAAAATCAACCATGTAGGTACATATTTGTTGATACAGTGTTCTGGCGCAAAATATGAAATGATATAATATATCAAAAGGGTTTGTTACGTCACCTGCGCTATTCCTTTTCACTTTAAAAATGTATCCACGTATTTCTGAAATCGCTCGTAATAGAAAAAGAATGATACTTTGGGGGCCTACTATATTAAACGAGAGGGAAAATACGATCTTTGGGGCCTATGAATTTATAGGCCCGAAAAGTCCTGTTTTAATACATCACTTAGGCCCAAAAAAAAGTTGCGTTCAGGTATCCCTAGCTACCCTATTTTTTTGGCCCTATCCAAATTTTTTCTTTCTTTTTGGAAGACATTTTTGGGGTTTTCTACCAGAAAAAAAACTCATTTTTTTACCTGAAACTTCTTTTTTACTGATATTATACAAAAATCCGAGGACTTTTGTCTCCAAATCCTTTTTTTTTAAATGTTGTTTTTTCTTGAAGAAAAAATCGACTCATGCACCTACCTTATTTTTTGGGGGCCATGTTACCTGAACACAACTTTCTTTTTTTGGCCTTATTATGATAAACGGGGAAATCCATCAGGCTCATGAGGACGTCCCACCTCATTTAATTGCATCATTATAAGTCGTTTGTGCAGCAGTCCCATCGGTTGAGTGATTTGAAAAAGAAAGGACACATAAACTTTTTTGAATTCCACATAGATTCTCGTCCTTTTCCGTGCCTATACATGGGTCCCCTTTTTGATTAGGCTGTTGATTATTGCTCTTCAAAATTTTGTGTCAATCACATTTTACCACTGTTGCCCCTGTCAATTCTCAAAAAAAGAAATTTAAAAAAAACTATCGACTCTATTGATTGTCAATAGCTATTGCCCTTTTCTATTTTCATTCCATCTTTTTGGGACTCTGTCCGTTGATTTTATAAAGTGCTGTGTCACCCCCAGACCCAAAGAGGAGATTGTATTTAATGTTGTTCTAACATTGATTGATAGCCACATATAATTATTACAGTAATCTGGAAATTTCCTAAGGTATGCTGAGCTGGGGACCAAGACGTGTGCCCTTTAGTTCATAATTTTACCATGAGGTGTCCTTGCATTAGTGTTCACCCCTTCCCCTCCCCCCCTCCAGCTCCCCCAGCCCCCTCCCGCTCACCCCCCCCCCCCACCCCCCCCCCCTTCCCTGGGGATGCAGCACTGCCAACGTGTCCCGGACCGCGTGTCTGTTTTGGCCATCACGGCCCATGCATGTCACGTTATTCACGTATATATACAGGACACCTATACAGAGACATATATATACAGAATCCCTTCTCCATCACGCCCCGTTGCACTTTGAGTTATTCAGGTCCATCTATACAGTACACATATACAGCTACACGTATACAAAATCACCGTTGCACCTTAACCCTTTAAGCCCGGCATGTTTCTTAACCCTTTAAGGACAGCATGATGCCTTAATGCATCAAATCCTGTAGGGTCGGTATGATGCATGAATGCAGCCCTGGCGAGTAACTCGCCAGGGCTGCATTCATGCATCATACCGACCCTACAGAATTGATACATTCCTGAAATCACCCATACAGATACATATACAGAATCAACGTTGCACCTTAACCCTTTAAGCCCGAAATGCTGCTTAAATGTATGGGGGTGGACCCCTAAAATCGACACGGCGACATGGCCCTTTCTTAAAATCGACATTGAACATGGGGCTTAGTGACATGAGGGAGAGAGTAAAGTGACATGACATGGGGTATTTCTTAAAGGGACATTCTCATCACTCGCACTTAACCACATAGTAGACTAGAACAGTACTAGATTTGTGAGTGGGATTGGCTCGGTGAGAATGCCGCTTTAAATTCGACATGGGACATGACATGTTCTTAGAGGCGACATGGGACATAGGAATTTAAGTGACAGGCGACTTGACCATTTCTTAACATCGACATGCGACATGGGGACCCCCTATCTACACCCCCAAATGTGCTATTTGTTGTCACGATGCACTAATGCAGCCGCGGCGAATGTTCTTGCCTGGGCTGCATTACTGCATCATGACGACACTTTGGGAGTGTCTCAACCCCGGCGGGTTGGCATGATGCTTGAATGCAGCCTTTGTGAGTTACTCACATGGGCTGCAGTCATGCATCATGATGACCAAGGCATGATGCATTAATGTGTTATGTCATCCTTAAAGGGTTAAGCGATCAGCTTTCATGATACCGGCTGACAGTACCTGTTTTGTGTCAAAAGGGCTATTTAAGAAGTTATCATTCAACCCATGTTAGAATAGAACAGATTGACCAAGATCGTGTATCGCTCAGTCAAGTATGTATGTATTACATGGAATGAATTGCTTAATCGGCCATACAGATTTATGTAGGCCTTTGTTTATGCTTGAGCAAACTATATAGACCTGTATGATCGGCTCGTGAGAATTGCCTAAAAAATCGGGTAGTGGAGCCCCAGCTTATGCAAGTCACCCCCCCCCCCCCTTCCCTAAAGATGTGCTGAACTGCTCATTTTTCTTGTATTGGGTTTTTGTGATTATAAGCTTTTCAAAATTTTCAATGTAAAAAAAATGAATGGTAGATCAAACCTAAGAAAACGTATATTTTTATAATATAAAGGCTGCAATAATAGTAAACTTCAACATTATAAACCCAAGTAAAACTGTGTTTATGAATTAAGGCAAAGCTGTCCCCGAAAACATCTTTCCATAAAAGAAAACGGGTTGCCATCACATGTTTAAAGCATCCTCCTTTAAAAAAACAATAACCAAAAAAACAAACTTTTAATTTCTTTTTTCAAAATGGCAGTGTATTAATACCCCAAAAATATTGTCGAATCAATTATCTGATACATAACAAAAAAAAAGCATTATTTCATATAGAGAAAAAAAGTTTCTATGCTTAAGTACTACAATGGCTGTTCTCCACAGCCCTGTGGAGAAACTGATGTTCATTCTCCATGGCCTATTTCTCCACGATCATAGCAAAGAAACCAATTTTTAAATGTATATTTTGATCAAATTAATCAAGAATTACATTAAACCAGCAGCTCCGCTGGGAAATTCGTGCAGACAGCGTTCGTCTGACCTAGTACACTGCACTGTGGGAATGCCTTAGCCTATCGCAAATAGGGTCAGTAGTGTCGTGAAAAATCTTTCTTCTAGCAGATGTTAGGTCTGTTGTTCTATACAGTTGAACTCAGAGAGTAGGATGGAGAGTGAGCAGACGAATTGCATTCTTGGGTACGCTCCCGATTTCCCTGTTGTTGTTTAATAAATACAGAGATCCACTCTTATCAGTCTGAACTCCTGGTTTCTCCACTCATGGTGCAGTGGATCATATCACACTCTGCTCTGCCTCGTGTGATACAATCCAATGCACCACTTATGGAGAAACCTGTCATTCAGACAGATTATCGTGGACCTCTGTCTATGTTCCGGTACTTATTATACCAATGACATCCCTCTTATGAATAACTGTGTTCTGATTTATTACAGCCAACTTTGCCAAAGCAGTCAGAGCTTATAGAGCGAAGCCTAAAACCACACCCCCTGCCGAGGGAGACAAAGCCCCTGCCGAAGACGCAGCCCCCGCTACAGCGGCCGACCCCAACGGCCCCCGTATGGCCAGGGCACAGTGAGTATTGGGAGACAGACAGACAGACAGACAGAGACAGAGAGCGAGAGAGACAGAGAGACAGACAGACAGACAGACAGAGACAGACAGGCAGACAGACAGAGACAGACAGAGACAGACAGAGACAGAGAGAGACAGAGAGACAGAGACAGACAGAGCCAGACAGAGCCAGACAGAGAGCGACAGAAGGGGGGGCAGAGAGGGACAGACATACAGCACGAGAGACAGACAGAGATAAACAGACAGAGAGAAGCAAATAGAATGAGACAGAGACACATAGAGAGAGAGAGAGAGAGAGAGAGAGAGAGAGAGAGTGAGAGAGAGAGAGAGAGAGAGAGAGAGAGAGAGAGTGAGAGAGAGAGAGAGAGAGAGAGAGAGAGAGAGAGAGAGAGAGAGAGAGAATGATAATTGCTAACAGTTCAACCATAAACCTTCTCATTTGTAATAACGTACATACTCATTTCAAAGTTATATCATAATAGAGCATAGATACTATACATACCAACCTCTCACCTCCCACAAGACTATGCTATTATATAAATAAATAAAAAAAAGAGAAGGTTTCTCATCACCCCGCACGTCATAGAAATCAGGTTTTAAGAGAGAAAAAAATAGTTTTTGCTAAATTTTGAGGAAAAACATGATATGACTGGACAAATATTGGTCTATTTGGTATCAAATTGAAGCTACTTTTGCCAGTAATGCAGAGGGGATAGAAGTAACATTTTCCACGCTTTTAATAGATCAATAAATTTTTAACTACTTAAACGCGAATTTTGGTCACGAAAAAATGATGATCCTTTACATTTTAGCCTGTAAGTGAAGAGAAAAAAATAAGAAGTAAAATTCGGCCCTTGGTGATGAGAAACCACATTATTAGTGGCATTTACTGATGGCTTCCCTTTTATCTGTTTCAGACAGAACTGTGTTGAGTTCTACGGCCTGTTCCTAGGTGCGCTGTGGGTGGCGTCTCTGTTTGGTCATCAGTGTGAGTATCTCAGACCTTGTGTTATGAAAATAGATTTTTAATAAAGTTTAAATTTAAAAAAAAAAGAAATTAAAAAGGTGTGCTTCAGGTTCCCCGACCATACCGAGCAAAACAGGGCCGGCCCTACACTCTAAGAACAGTATGCTGCAGGAACATGCATATAAGGAGTTGCACACACATATTTGCAACACACCTTTGAGATCAAAACACTTTTGGCAACGAGTGTGCAGTAGGTAGTGTGTTACACCAAAATGTGTGCTAAAAGTGGCTGCAGAAAGGTGTGTTGATAATTTTGTAAACTTAACACACTGTTCTTAGAGTGTAAAGGTTTTTATCCAATTTTGAAAAGAAAGTTTATATTTCGAAGTCAATTTGATATGAGTTGAGGCGAGTCGGCACTAAAGTCAATCGCTGGCAACTTTTCTGGCCAAAGTAACAAAAAAAAGGGGGGGGGGAGAAATCCAACCTTTACCTACCCTAGATTTTCAGGCCATGCAACCTGAAACACACCTGTTATTTTCGTTGGCTGAAGTAGTTTCTTTACATTTTGAAAGTAAGCTTAGGAAGTAATTGTGGGGTGGAGGTGCCTCAAAACATGCTTTCTATGATCAAATCTCCCGCCTTTATAGAGATGGAAAATCGCTAGCATTATTAAGCACCTTCTTAAACTGAAAATAATGAAGCTCAAATGTTAAATTCGAAATATGTCGAGCCACAGCTCATGCTGGATCGAAATGACAATGACAATAAAAAGAATTAAAAAGCGTATTATTAGCTTTCCTGTGATTCCGTTTTGGCATAAATGAAAAAAAAAGCTTGTTATTTGCTATCCTGTGATTTTTGGCGTTCATTTTTGAAAATCCTATAATATGCTATCATGGGATTCCGTTTTGGTCTAAATGCACATCAAATATTCACCTTCAGACCCTGCCGCCATCTTGGGAGCAATGTTCCTTTATGGACGCCAGAACTACTTCGATGGATATGTAAAGGACGACAAACAGAGGTAAATCATTTCACCACCCTCTGAATAAAAGTATACCATGTTCCTTGAATGCAATTAAATGAAATATACCACTATATAGTGACTTCATTTTGTGGGAAAGTATAAAATTGGTATTAAGTATCATGCAGTTATCATCTAATTAAAGCTACCAAGTAAACAAAAAACAACACGTTATATATATATGCATTCACAAACCCACAATATCCAATAAACCCAGACCTCCTTCTCCCCCCCCCCCCCCGGCTCTTCCTCCCCTACCCTTCTTCATATCTGGTGGATTCTATCTTCCATTGCACTAGCCATAACCGGCTATGTAGCGCTGTCTGAAGATCAATTATATTGGAGGCTTTAAAATGTTTAGACAGATATAACGTTTCTCTATGGCCCCTTATTATGGCAAAATGTTACATAACGTCAAGACGTTATTTTGACGTAGAATAAACGTATTTTTAGTAGGTGGGTATAATCTAACAAAGTTGGTGCGGCACAGCCGTGCATAATGTTCATGTGTCTGTGTGAAAAATTTTCGCACATTCGGTCCTGCAAATTTTCAATTTTGTAAGACAGGCTACATGTTTGAAGGACCGGATAGCTACATATCTGATGATTTATGCATTTTAAGTATACACAATAGTATCCCAATGGGCACAAAATTCAGTTCAATGTTGAATCAATATTGAATCAACATTGCATCAACATTGGCAACCATTTTTCAATGTTGATTCAATGTTCTGTGCCCACTGGGATTGTCCAATAAAAGTATATTATATTTGTAATCATTAAGGGCCAAATAAGGATAGATTCATAGTTTTACACAGTATATTGACAAACATATGTCCATGCTACCTTTCAGACAGGCAGGTTAGAACACTTGGGAGGTTTCTCTCCTGTGTGGGTCATCATGTGTAGCTGACTGTATCTCATGCCTCAATGCTACCTTTCAGACAGGCAGGTTAGAACACTTGGGAGGTTTCTCCCCTGTGTGTGTCATCATGTGTAGCTGACTGTATCTCATGCCTCAATGCTACCTTTCAGACAGGCAGGTTAGAACACTTTGCAGGTTTCTCCCCTGTGTGTGTCATCATGTGTAGCTGACTGTATCTCATGCCTCCATGCTACCTTTCAGACAGGCAGGTTAGAACACTTGGGAGGTTTCTCCCCTGTGTGGATCATCATGTGTAGCTGACTGTATCTCATGCCTCAATGCTATCTTTCAGACAGGCAGGTTAGAACACTTGGGAGGTTTCTCCCCTGTGTGGGTCATCATGTGTAGCTGACTGTATCTCATGCCTCAATGCTACCTTTCAGACAGGCAGGTTAGAACACTTGGGAGGTTTCTCCCCTGTGTGGGTCATCATGTGTAGCTGACTGTATTTTATGCCTCCATGCTACCTTTCAGACAGGCAGGTTAGAACACTTGGGAGGTTTCTCCCCTGTGTGGGTCATCATGTGTACCTGACTGTATCTCATGCCTCCATGCTACCTTTCAGACAGGCAGGTTAGAACACTTGGGAGGGTTCTCCCCTTTGTGGATCATCATGTGTAGCTGACTGTATCTCATGCCTCCATGCTACCTTTCAGACTGGCAGGTTAGAACACTTTGCAGGTTTCTCCCCTGTGTGGATCATCATGTGTAGCTGACTGTATCTCATGCCTCCATGCTACCTTTCAGACTGGCAGGTTAGAACACTTGGCAGGTTTCTCCCCTGTGTGGGTCATCATGTGTAGCTGACTGTATTTCATGCCTCCATGCTACCTTTCAGACTGGCAGGTTAGAACACTTGGGAGGTTTCTCCCCTGTGTGGGTCATCATGTGTAGCTGACCGTATCTCATGCCTCCATGCTACCTTTCAGACAGGCAGGTTAGAACACTTGGGAGGTTTCTCCCCTGTGTGGGTCATCATGTGTAGCTGACCGTATCTCATGCCTCCATGCTACCTTTCAGACAGGCAGGTTAGAACACTTGGGAGGTTTCTCCCCTGTGTGGGTCATCATGTGTAGCTGACTGTATTTCATGCCTCCATGCTACCTTTCAGACTGGCAGGTTAGAACACTTGGGAGGTTTCTCCCCTGTGTGGGTCATCATGTGTAGCAGACTGTATTTCATGTGTCCGTGCTACCTTTTAGACAGGCAGGTTAGAACACTTGTGAGGTTTCTCCCCTGTGTGGGTCATCATGTGTAGCTGACTGCATTTCATGTTACCAGCTGACTGTATTTCATGTTACCAGCTGACTGTATTTCATCTTGACAGCTGACTGTGTTTTCATCTTGACAGCTGACTGTATTTCATCTTGACAGCTGACTGTATTTCATGTTACCAGCTGACTGTATTTCATGTTACCAGCTGACTGTATTTCATCTTGACAGCTGACTGTGTTTTCATCTTGACAGCTGACTGTATTTCATCTTGACAGCTGACTGTATTTCATGTTACCAGCTGACTGTATTTCATGTTGACAGCTGACTGTATTTCATGTTGACAGCTGACTGTATTTCATGTTGACAGCTGACTGTATTTCATGTTACCAGCTGACTGTATTTCATGTTACCAGCTGACTGTATTTCATGTTACCAGCTGACTGTATTTCATGTTACCAGCTGACTGTATTTCATGTTACCAGCTGACTGTATTTCATCTTGACAGCTGACTGTGTTTTCATCTTGACAGCTGACTGTATTTCATGTTGACAGCTGACTGTATTTCATGTTGACAGCTGACTGTATTACATGTTACCAGCTGACTGTTTTCCATGTTACCAGCTGACTGTATTTCATGTTGACAGCTGACTGTATTTCATGTTGACAGCTGACTGTATTTCATGTTGACAGCTGACTGTATTTCATGTTACCAGCTGACTGTATTTCATGTTACCAGCTGACTGTATTTCATGTTACCAGATGACTGTTTTTCATGTTACCAGCTGACTGTATTTCATGTTACCAGCTGACTGTATTTCATGTTGACAGCTGACTGTATTTCATGTTGACAGCTGACTGTATTTCATCTTGACAGCTGACTGTGTTTTCATCTTGACAGCTGACTGTATTTCATGTTGACAGCTGACTGTATTTCATGTTGACAGCTGACTGTATTTCATGTTGACAGCTGACTGTATTTCATGTTACCAGATGACTGTATTTCATGTTACCAGATGACTGTATTTCATGTTGACAGCTGACTGTATTTCATGTTACCAGATGACTGTATTTCATGTTGACAGCTGACTGTATTTCATGTTGACAGCTGACTGTATTTCATGTTGACAGCTGACTGTATTTCATGTTACCAGCTGACTGTATTTCATGTTACCAGCTGACTGTATTCCATGCCTCCGTGTTATACCTTTCAGACAGTCTGGTTACTCGCTGACCATGCTGGCTCTCCAGGGTCTGTTTGTTGTGGCGCTGATCGGACTCGGCAACACCATAGCCATCCAGTACATGGACTACGACGTGATGGGCCGCTACCTCATGAAGAAGAATATCGTACAGAACTAACTATTTATGTTTCAATAATTATGTCAATAATTATTTTCTTTCAATCAACTTTACAAACACAGTGTATTACCATTAGTTTGTACCTCCCTAGTACACGCCAATCGCCAGTAATCAATCTCCCAAAAAGGCCGTCTGGAGCCAGGAGAATATGGGCACCACACTTTTATTACAGAAGCCCAACCTGATACCTCCAGAATAAAAATTACATAAAAAAAAAAGAGATCTCGTGAACCTCGTTTATTGACAAATAATCACATTCAAAATAAGGTGTACATTTGTTATACATATAGATATGTTATAGTTATATGATATAAATGAAAAGTAGGTGAGAGATGGATAAATGATCCTTCATCATGAATACCATCCATACATAAACAGCTGAATATGGAGAACAGCTACCAATTATCTTGCCTAATGCATATATGTATTGTACCGAGTGCGGGGGAGTCAGGTAGGACCGACGGGACCATTATAGGATGAGACCGGACGGTGCCACTGGCCTGATGAGGAACATAGGTTCAGCGAGGGTCGATACCGCACCGACAAGACGACTGGCATCCCGGTGCCAGACTACTGTATAAGTCGGTACTGGGGCACCGAACGGCACCGGGATAGATAATAGAGACATGGGACACAAAATCAAGACTTAGCTGGTGTGAGCAGACCAAGTGCTCAGGAATAAAGATTCATCAATGTACTTACTGTCTTATTGTGTTGTGACTTATATTGCTACTATGTAGCTACTATGTATATACCTATTGGTAATTTGAATGGAAAACATGAGAATTATGGACAAATATGACATATTTCATATCACACTGTACTTACAGTGCTGCAAATGCGATGGGATACATGCATATTCACAACTTGAGTGGCTTAAAACCTCGCGTATAACCCTAACCCGCGTATAAGCCGCACCCCGACTTTGGGCCCATCCTATAAGCCGCACCAGCGATCTGAATAGGGTGGCTTTAGAACTGCACAGTACTATAGGAGCAAAAACTTGCGTATAAGCCGCACCTGGACTCGGTGCCGATCCTAAAAGCCGCACCAGCAATGTGACTCGCGCACTAGCCGCTTTTTATACGCAAGGTTTTACAGTAGATCATTTATTTCTTAAAAGAGTCTCACATGCTCCAATATGTGATCTTTCAAACCATAATGAATTAGTGCTAAAGCACTTACCTAAGGGAGTAACCATTTTTTAACAACAGGGTGTAGTGGATTTGGGAGGGAGCAGCATTTCTCCGACCCCTTGACCTGGGCTGGGTGCGAGAACAATTTTGCACATCCACGCGAAAACCCACGGCGGCCCCTGTTGTTAAAAGGTTATCACTCCATAATAAATGCTTTATCTCCTGTTAAATCCCACTTCATTTGGTGCCAAGGCTTACTGGTGCAGCCCAAGTCCTGGGGGGACTTGGCCCGCACCAGTTTCAAATTTGGTACCTTTTAATCACTGGAGCCATTCAACAAAGTAGCAAAACAAATGATTCCTCTTGAGTTGAGGGGTGTGTGTAAAAAAAAAGTATGCTCCTTTAGAAAATTTTCAAAGCACGTAGGAAGAAATATAAAAGATAAAAAATAAAATGAAAGTCAGGCTTTTGGCACTTTAGGGAGTGCTCATTTTTTAACAACAGGGGGGGGGGTGGATTTGGGAGGGGGGGTAAAAAATTTGGACCCCTTGACCGTGGGGAGGGTAAAAAATGAGACCCCTCTGGGGGGGGTCAAAAAAATTCAACCTGTTTTGAGGGAAAAAGCCCGCGCGTAACTATGCTACAAAGGGGCGCGAACGCGCGCGATTTTCAGCCCGCCGGGGGGGGGGGGGGGGGTAAAAAATTTTGACCCCTCAAGGGGGGGGGTGAAAAAATTTTGCGCGCTATGCGCGAAATCTCACCGCCCCCCCCCCCCCCCGTTGTCAAAATGAGCACTCCCTTACGTATGTATATCTGTGCAGAGAAATATCGGTGGAGAATTAAAAGAACAATCAAATTAAATTGATAAAGTCCCCACCCCCAGGCAACACCCCCCCTCCCCCCCATTCTCGACCCCCCCCCCCCCCCCCCCCCCCCCCCCCCCCCCACCCACCCACCCCACCCCTTGGATGCAGGCGAGGGCAGGGTAGGCGCGGCAACGCGAGGGGCGCGTGTGCAGGGCGGCGCCTCAAGTCCGCGGGACTTGCTCACCCGAAGCTTTCTGCGTCAGGCTGTCCGTTGTAGCGGGTCGGGCACTGACAGAGGCAGACACAACTTCTACTTCCCCCACACACGGCCTGCTTGCACTGCGAGGACAAAAACAAACACAGAAAATCATGAAATCGCGGAATTGTGTTGTAAATACACAGGTTTGACAGGCAGGAAGCCCAGCCCTAGAGTATTACCTGCTGTCGGCGTGGATGTACATGGTGAGGGGGTAGCTCCTGCCTAGCCTACCTGAGTGACAGTGTCAAGACTGTCACTAGGCCTACTGACATTTTGGACTGACTGCCGGTCTCATCCCGCAGCCCGCATATCGTCACGCCCACGTCACACGGTGAAACTAGACTGAGGTGCACTGACACAGACTCACACTCACAGTAGGTGAGTTCGGGGAGGGCCAAAATAATGACTTTGGTGATTACCAGGACCAGCGTGCCCGTACCTTCCGGTAGACCCTCACAAATACCCAGCTTTAGCAGCTGAAGCTGGGTCTTTGCAGAAGTCTACCAGAAGGTACGGGCACGCTGGTCCTGGTAATCACCAAAGTCATTATTTTGGCCCTCCCGAATTACCAGGACCAGCGTGCCCGTACCTTCCGGTAGACCCTCACAAATACCCAGCTTCAGCAGCTGAAGCTGGGTCTTTGCAGAAGTCTACCAGAAGGTACGGGCACCCCAGCAAACACACCTTTACCGGTCCTGTACTGGCCCACACCTGGCAACGGTACTGGGCCAGTACAGGCAATCGGTACTGGACCAGTACTGGGGTGCAAATGGCACCAGTACCGGGCCAGTACAGTATGCCAGTACTGACATGGTACAGGGCCAGCATCGGACCAGTACTGGACCAATGCTGGCATTTTGGTACTGGGCCGGTACCGGACCGGTTACTGAGCACTGTTTAAAGTATAATGTAGTCAAAAGCATAAGTAATCTGTTGCAAAATTAACATTATATTATACCTATTGTGCTTCAAGGCCTGAAGACTTAGGCAATCAGTCACCATGGTGCAACAACCAGCTACAGTTTATAGCCAGAAGTATAGCATACCAGTTTTTGACAGAGATAACGCACCTTGCAGGTCTTATAGTTGTGTAATAACCAAGCAAAAGGTGTTTGCAAAGACATGCCCTTTGTTCTCCCATTGTTTATAACATTTAATGTAAAAGTTTGTATTCCATAAGATTTCACAGGAAATTTGTTTCAGGCTAAACTATTAAAAACTATTTTGAAGACTCTGAGGGTCATAATTATAGAGATATCATATGCAACTAAACCCTCAATATCATAAAACATGCACCGGTGACATCTGGTGGATTCTTTGAAAACTACTGTGCCGGTACCGGCATGTTGGTAGTGGCATGCCGGTACTGGGCCAGTACCGGCATACCCTTACTGATATGTCGATACTATGCCGGCACAGTGCCAGTACAACCAAGCTTAAATGGCATTATAATGGCTCTGTACTGGCAGTACTGGCCCGGTAGTGCCGGTACTTGCCTGTACAATGACGGTACTGGCCCGGTACAGGTGTGTTTACTGGGACGCTGGTCCTGGTAATCACCAAAGTCATTATTTTGGCCCTCCCCGAACTCACCTAGTGCAATCTTTTCTGTAAATTGACTGAAAGCTATAAGAACTGGTAAGGAGCAAGTCATTTTGAATTGGCAGCTGTGGGGAGAAGCTCAGAGTCAGAAGGGGGGAGGGTCATAATCTGAAAATTGAAATAAAAAAACAAGCTTTCAGTGACAGTGAGAGAGAGGGAGGTGGCGAACCTCTAACTAGTCTAAGCTCCCCTGCCCCCACCTTAAAAAAACAGGAATGGAATGATGGATGGTCGTGAGTACTTGGATGCATGAACAATATTTAATTTTGACCCCCCCCCCCCCCCAGGGACTTGCATAAATTTTGTAAATTGATTGAAATATATGAGTATTGGCCCAGTCATGTAGAGCTTGTTGAGAGCTTTTCAGAACTGTTTATAATTAGATCACCTTTCTACTGTAGCTAGTTGCCGAGCAATCAGGATCGAAGACCCTGAATTGATGGGTATCTGATTCCCATTGAAACACTGTTTAAGCTGGATCCAAAACTGTGATCAGAGCAGATAAGAAAGATACCTTGAACAGACAAAGGAAACAGGTTAAATTAAGATAAATCAGCTATTATTTAATCTTTTAGGATGAAATTTTCAGCATACTTTGAGCACCACGGCTGAGATAATATGACCTTGTTACAGATGACCTTTGACCTAGTTACATTGACCTTTGACCGAGGGCTAAAATGTCATATGAAATGTCAATTTATGATAAATCAGCCGCTATTTAATATTTTTGGATGAAACTTTCAGCAGACATTGTTTGTCATGGATCAGATAATATGACCTCATTCCAGAATACCTTTGACCTACTTAAGCTGGCCGTTGACCTAATTAACTAGGTCAAAAGGTCCTAAGAAAGGTCATTTGAGGATAAATCAGCCATTATTTGCTCTTTTTGGATAAGATTTTCAGGATACTCTTTATGATTGATGTCTAACAACTAACTTTTGTTCACTTTTTTTTTTAAACAAGAAGAAAACATTTTAATTGAAATTAAATCTTTTTTCCTAACAATTTCCTTTGATTTAACTCAAAATTGTACATGGCCTATTTTGGCTATTCATATCTTATGAAAAGGCTAGGGGAGCTGCATTGCCCCCAGGCCGTGGGGAAAAAAACTCATAATTACTCACAAATGCCAGAAATCAAATTTACGTCTATTTTCATATCTAGAAATGGTCACTTTTTTTTTTGAGAATTTTAAATTTTATTTTTTCCAAGTTCTCATGTTTTCCCCACGGCCTCGATGGCCTCTCCTCCCGTCAGCTAGCCACTCGCCAAATCGCCAATGGCGAATCAAAGTTAAATTTGGCTAATTTCCCTCGATTTGGTTGCCATGTATTATTCCACAAACAGATGTCGTTGGAATCACTGTAGGGGGGCCTATTATGAATCGTGCAAAGATTGTGATTAGAATTTATAGCAAATAAAGTTTGGCTAATCAATGCTGAATTTGGCTAATCAAAATGGATTTAAATTCGTCAAACTGGCTAATAGAATACAAGTGCTAGCGCTAACCCAGAGCCTGTGCAGTGGGCTGGGGGAGCTGCACTGCCCCCAGGCCGTGGGGAAACCTAAAAAACTCATAATTTTGATAAAGTCTGGAGGGGGTATGGGGGTTCATCATAAATACTTGAAATTAACTGTGTACAATCTTATTGTTATGAACTAAATCCCTATCTAAGTGAACATAACCGTATTCCAGTATTAAATATGATTTTGTTAGTGTAAAGTTGACCAAATATTCATGGCTCCATTACATAGGGAAATAATGCCTGCACAGGAAATTGGCACCCCTCATCGTGACCGCTGAAGTCATAGCTTTAAAACAGTACCCGAACATCGATCATAGGTCAATTAATAAGGTCACAAGGTCAAATTAGCTACGAGTACATAGTGGCACTCCAGGAAAGTGCCTGATCACAATATCGGCACTAGCGCTAGCGTGATCGCGGCAGGTGCTTATGCAAGTCCCAATCTTGCCGCCAGGGCCCTTTTATCACTAGACCCCCCCCCCCAACACACACACACCCCGGGCCTATATCTACCAAACTCCCCTTCCCCCCTCGCATTTAATGTTTAGTGCAAGACAATGTAGACAGACTGAGGGGGGGGGGGGGTGGTCGAAAAATATGTTCAATAAAATTGCGCACTTGTCTTTCACCCCCCCCCCCCCCGCCTCCTCCTGTTCAAGGCTGTTGTTGAATAACCCTGACCACTATCTAAAGGCCTGTTAAAAATGGCCTGACCTTTCCCCCCCCCCTCAAATCCATCAACCCCTCATCCCCTGTCAGTGTACAGTATAGTATGATTGCCCCTACTGCCTCTGTGATATATTTTGACTCAATTTATTGTTATGACTTATGTGAAGATCATTGCCTAGATCTGTACAACTTACTAGTCCTGTGCATTTGGAAAACTGTTTTGGTTGAGGAAACATGTATCTCTAAATGGGAACAAATATAAATTGAAGACAATACAATATAATGCCATGGTTTGGTAGTTTCGGTAATTGAAATTTTGTGGGAACCCCAGGAAATCTTCTGATCTGAAAACAAAATATTGCATCAATATGTTACTGCATTGAAGTTTGATTTCCCATGGCTTGATTTCACACAAAAATGTTAGATTAATTCATGCGTTTTCTCCCTCTCTGTTATAGGTGTTACCCCGGGATATGGGTTATCAATACTCGAGGGGGAGAATCACCGTGCAGACATCAGAATTCCACCAAGAGGATGTCTAGAGACACAGAAGGATTGAAAAAGGTACCAGACTTCTGCTACTCCTGTTATCAAAAGTTTTTCTTCAGTGCAACTAAAACTTTAGGAAGAGTTCCAACTGCCTTGATGAAAATGAATGTGTAGAATTCTTATCCACAAGTTGAACTCTTAACAGTCCACCTTCACTTACATCATGTCTGGTACACAGGTAGATACATGTGCTGACGGTGGTGAAGTGTTTACGTCACTGGTAGAGGTAAAGTTAGAGGGTAGTGACGGGACCCTCCCCCCTGATACTAACATGGAGCGGGGAGCTGCCCCTGACCCAGACATCAAGGAGGAACCTCTGTCTCCTGAAGCCAGTGATTACGAGGCAGGTAGCGACGCACTCCCTTCTGATCCAGACACAGAGGACGACTTAGAGACTTACAGGACGGACAAGGGTTTTAAGTGTGACAAGTGCAAGAAGGTTTATAAGAAAGCTAAAACCTTACAGAAACATCTGGCAACTCACCAAGCAGCTGATCCATCTACAGACTGTGAGAAAGTAGTCCCCAGTCCCACTAATAAGCAGAAGACTCCCAGAAGACGTAAATCTTTTGTTTGTACCATCTGTGGTAAAGAATGCAAGTCGTCCTATAAACTACGGCTGCACACAAGGACCCACACAGGGGAGAAACCTTACAAGTGTTCTCATTGCCATAAGAGATTTAATGATGAGTCATACCTTAAAACACATGTGAGAAGCCACACAGGTGAAACACCTTTTGTGTGTCAGGTGTGTAACAAGGGGTTCAGTCAGACGTCAAACCTCAAAGCTCACATGGTCACCCACACTAGTGAGACTCCCTTTCTGTGCAACAAGTGTGGGAAGAGTTTTGGGACGCTGCAAAGGTTAAAGACACACATGATGACGCACGAGGATAAAACAGAAGCAAAACCTCATGTGTGTCCAGTCTGTGGTAAAAGATGCAGCAGCCAGTCCGGCCTGATACATCACAAGAAGAAACACACCGGGGAAGACACATGTGTCTGCTCTCAGTGTGGTCTGTCACTGAAGAAGCAGAACCTTAAAGCCCATATCAGAAGCCGTCACTCCGGTGACAACAGTGACAGTAAGATCAGTAAAAGGAAGTCACAGAGAATGACATACATTGGTCCGAAAAGGTTCAGCTGTAATGAATGTGATAAATCATTCATGCACATCCCCAGCCTTCACCGACATATGGCAAGTTTGCACAGTGTAACAGAACAGAAGTCCTACACCTGCCCGACGTGTGACAAAGTCTATGTATGTTCACAGAGCCTCCAGGACCACATGCTGGTGCATGGGGAGGCTCCCTCCTTTACCTGTGAGACATGCGGTAAGGGGTTTGTGCGGGAATGCAGACTGAAGATTCACATGATGTCCCATGCAGAGGCCAGACCTCATGCCTGCACTGTCTGCGATATGACGTTTAAACACGCGCATGTCCTAAAGGGTCACATGAATGTACACAGTGCTAGTAGGGAGAATTCCTTTATATGTACAAAATGTAACAAGGGGTTTGCCCGGATGTCAGGTCTGAAGCGCCACATCGGAACACACACAGGAGAGAAACCTCATGTGTGCGAAGTCTGTGGTAAAGGGTTCAGTCAGCCAAGTCACCTCAAGACACACATGAGCACACACAACGCCGAACAGCCATACACGTGTTCTCACTGTGGGGATACATTTGCTTACTCTAGATCCCTGAAAAGTCACATCAAGTTAAAACATCCTGATGAAAAGATTCCTGTCAGAATTGACTTCCGTAATGACTTTGCTAAGACTCCTGATCTAAATGTGAGTGATTATGATACGATAGAAGACGTAGCTTACCCACCTTCTGATGAATTAGGGACATCAGACGAGCCAAAGCCAATGATAGAAGACTTTCCCATGCCTGATGCAGGCAACAAAATAGCCAATGAAACTGATGTATGTATGACTACTGCTGAAGGCTTTTCTGATTCTTCACCAATTGGCACAAGTGACATAGTTGATAAAAAGATACACTGGCATGATGATGCCCAGGAAGATCTCATGGGTAAAGCTGAGCCACAACAAAATCTGATTGAAGCATCTTGTTCTAATGCAAGGCAGGATGATTTAATTCACAGTACAGATGCACAGGAAGACCAGACACATATGGCCCATTCACAGGATGGACCTATAGGGCAGAAAGACAATGTGCAGAACTCTGGTACACAGGATGACCTCACAGACATGTCTAATACACAAGATGATGCTGTCTGTGCTGAGCCAATATTGCCTGTTACAGACATTAGGGGGGAAGTATGTAAAGGTAGCATGGTGCACATCAATATACCCAAGAAGTGTGATGAGGTTTATAAGAGCATCAATGACTTGGGAAATGACTTGGAGAAACATATGATTAATCAGCTCGAGGTACTGCCACCTCAGCAGACAGAGAAAGCTGCCTGCGATGAACTCTCTACAGGCGGTAATAAGGAACAAGGTTATGAGTGTGACTTGTGTGGGAAAGTTTATAAGAAGGCGATTAGTTTGCAGAAACACAAGATAAATCATATGGATAAAGCGGATACTTATAGCCATTTAAAAAGGCCCTTCAATAAGCCCCTTCTGTGTGAGTTCTGTGGGAAGGAATTTAGTACGAGTGCTGGTAGAAATAGTCATAGGATGATCCACACAGGAGAGAGACCTCATGTGTGTTCAGAATGTGGTAAAGGGTTCATTACGATGTACAAGCTGCAGCGCCACATCCGGAGCCACACAGGGGAGAAACCTTTCATGTGTCAGCATTGTGGTAAGAGGTTTGCTGATGTGTCACACCACAAAACACACGTAATGTCCCACACGGGGGAAACACCTTATGTGTGTCAGGTGTGTAACAAAGGATTTACTCAGTCGTCCAACTTAAAGAGCCACATGTTGGTTCACACTAAACAGACTCCTTTCCAGTGCAAGAAGTGTGGTAAATCCTACGGGGACCTCAACAGGCTGAGAATCCACCTGAAAAGCAGCCACTCAGAGACCAGGATTCACATCTGCACCATCTGTGATGAGGGATTCACCAAGGTGGCTGACCTAAAGACTCACATGGGCACACATTGGGACTCCAAGTCCCACGTGTGTACCGTGTGTCACTTGGGGTTCAGTGAGGCCTCAATACTGGAGCAGCACATGACCGTACATACAGGTGTACCCGTGGTACGGGAGAAGTCTGATGTGCAGAAGTGTAACAAGGGGCCCAGAGGGGTACAACGCCATGAGTGTACAGAGTGTAACAAGTGGTTCACTTATTCCGGGAACTTGACCAAACACATGAGGACCCACACAGGAGAGAAACCTTACCTGTGTCCTTATTGTGGACTAGCTTTTGCACAGAAGGCTAACATGAAATACCACATTAAGGGTAAACATAGCGGCCAAATAACTCCCATCGAAAATTTTGAAAGTTATGAAAATGCTCGTGATAGCTTGGATGTTGGTGCAGGTAAAACAATTGGAGATGAACCCAGTGCATCGTCCAATGATATGAATCTAGCATTGCCCTTATCATCAAAAAAGAAAAGACCACCAAAGCATAGCAATTCTAAGACGGGTAAAAGGGACAAAAATGTAAAGGCATTTGTATCTCTATCTTCAGCAAGAAAAAATACAACAAAGAATAACAGTTCTAGGAAGAGAAATGTTAAAAAATCCAAAGCAACTGATATTTGTATGATTTGTGATGAGAGATTTGCGGATGAGTTGTCGCTGATTGTTCACATGAAGGTTCACCAGCTGGACAGCTCCCATATTTGCCCGAGTTGTGGCTGGGGTTTCCTCAACAAGGCAGGTCTAAAGCAGCATTGTAAGAACCACACAGGGCCCGCCGTCCTCAACTGTTGTGTCTGTGTGCACGGGTTTGTGAGCACAGCCCAACTCACAGACCACCTCAAATGTCACAAATCCACTCTTGTGTTGTAGTCATGTTTTAATTATTTTGTTTCGGTCAATGGTGTGTAAGAAAGGTCCCCACAGACCACATGTTTTAACAAGACCTCAGCTCGGTGAGCGAGTAGGCTATAGGGTACCATGGGAAGGTGTACGACTAAACGTCCATGGTCATCTTTGCATGCCTTATGACTCTACAAAGAATCACTGCCATCTAGTGTATGTTATGCACACTACCTCTTTGTAGAGTCATGCAAAGATGATCATGAACTTTCAGTTGCACACCTTCCAAAGGTACCCTATAGCCTACTCCCTCACCAAACTGAAGTCTTGTTAAAACCTGTGCCACAAACAAAGGGCATATACCTTCATGTAAAAGGAGAATCTCTATTTTTATGATCAAAGCATTGAATTAGTTATTTGGACATGATGGTAAAGAATTCATGTTGTGTGCATCTGCTTTATTATGATTTATTTTGATGATAACATTGAATGCGACATTATCAGGGCCCTGGGTGCTTATAAAAATATTTCGGTTGCATTTTATCGCTTGCAATAACTGTCTGTATTGCATTCATCACTGATATGTTGAATGTACATAAAATCTTGATATTCAGTTGAATATCATGACATGCACACAATATCTTTCAATATGAATCTATACACAAGGTGTATTATATCAAGGTTTTTTGGATATTATTCCACGGTCATGCAGTATACAGTTAATTTGCTGACATGACTATGTCACATACCTCTTTTCCAACACAGATATGAAAAATCATAACATTAAACATCTATGTAAAGAAATGACTCCATTTTCTGACTTCTTTTCTTCAGTATCATTAGACATATTTAGGGGAATCAAGTGGAAGAACAAGTTGATGCTTTCACCTCTACTGTATTCCCTCTAATAAATGGCACCTCTCTTTTATTGGCAACGTATTAGACTAGAAACAATGTACCCTCTCACAATTTCTTAACTACTAGATAGATAAAAGTTTGTTTACTATATGAAACTAACAGATAACTGGTAAAAAGTAGAATCAATTCAAAATGTAACTTTACAATAATATTAAGATTATTTCCTACATCAGTTCAATGTATAAGGACCAGAAATGTGCAGTCAATCCAGCAAGACTGGCAGACAAAGATACTAACTGTTTGGGCTGCTGTTCTTTCACAAAATGTGTAGATCTATAGAAGAATCATTTTTTCAGGTATAAAAGATGTTAAACATTGAAAGCTAATCAATCAAGATTTGAAATAAACATAACTTTATACTAATTCCCGCCTTTGTCTCTTTCTTATAGGTAGTAATATGTGGCGCATCACTTTATTCACGTGGAGGAATAGGACCGACTCATGGATGCTAGAAATGCCAATCGAACAACACGGAAAGTGAAAGGTGTCAAGACTTCTATGCTGACTGAATAAAACCAATGAATCTTGCTACGGTAATTAGGACTACTTCTTGTGAATGCATGGAAGTGAGAACTTGTGAGTCTCACCTTTGAATTCTTTACAAGCAATGGGCTTAAAACCATAACTGAAGACAAGTTGAACTGTTACTCCAACAGTTTATAAACCCCCACTTACATCATGTCTGCTACACAGGTAGGTAAACGTACTGACTGTGGTGAAGTGTTTACGTCACTGGTAGAGATAGACGGGACCCTCCCCCCTGATACCAACATGGAGCAGGGAGCAGCCCCTGACATAGACATCAAGGAGGAACCTCCATCTCCTGAACCCAGTGAGTACGAGGTGGGTAGCGACGCACTCCCTTCAGATTCAGACACTGACGAAGACTTAGAGACTTACAGGACGGACAAGGGTTTTAAGTGTGACAAGTGCAAGAAGGTTTTTAAGAAGGCCAAAACCTTTGAGAAACATCTAAAAACTCACCAAACAGCTGATCCATCTGCAGACTGTGACGGAGGACTGCCAGGTCAGCAAGGGGTGCATCCATGTGAAGTGTGTGGTAAAGTATTGTCCAGTACGGCCAGCAAAGAGCGGCACCGGATGACGCACACAGGGGAAAGACCTCATGTGTGTACAGAATGTGGTAAGGGATTCATCACTGCACACAAATTACAACTACACATGAGGACCCACACAGGGGAGAAACCCTACGTGTGTCCACACTGTGGTAAGAAATTTGCTGATGACTCATACCTGAAGTCTCACGTGAGACTCCACACAGGAGAAAAACCTTATGTGTGCCAGGTGTGTAACAAACGGTTCATTCAGTCCTCTCATCTCCGCACCCACTCACTCAAACACACTGGGGCGACCCCCTTTCTCTGTAATAAGTGTGGGAAGGGGTTTGGGAACTCCCAGAGGCTAAAGAAACATATGGTGACCCATACAGAAGACAAACCTTATGTGTGTCCTGTCTGTGGTAAAAAGTATGCCGACCAGTCCAACCTGATACACCACAAAAAGACACATACTGGGGAGGACATGTGTCTCTGCCCTCAATGTGGTCTGTCACTCAAGAAGCCCAACCTGAAAGCTCACATCAGAACGCACCATTCTGAGAAACCCTTTGTGTGTGGTAACTGCGACCGGAAGTTCCGTACTAAGCAGGCTTTGGAGGAGCATGAACGAGAGCACACAGGGCAGAAGCTGAAATGTAATGAATGTGATAAAGAGTTCCTACACGTCCCAAGCCTTAAACGACACATGACTGAATTCCACAGTGGACCGGACCAGAAGTCTTACAACTGCCCGACGTGCGGCAAGGTTTACATCTCGTCACAGAACCTACAAGACCATATGTTGGTGCATGGGGAGGCTCCCTCCTTTACCTGTGAGACATGCGGTAAGGGGTTTATACGTGCATGCAGACTCAAGATGCATATGAAGTGTCATGCCAAGGTGAAGTCTCACATCTGTAAAGTCTGCAATAAGGGATTTAACCATGCACACGTCTTAAAGAGCCACATGGCCATCCACAGTGACGATAAGCCCTTCGTATGTAAGGAATGTAACAAGAGTTTCCGTCAGATGTCGAACCTGACGCGGCACATGAAGACGCACACGGGAGACGCGTCCTTCGTGTGCTCCGTCTGTGGTAAAGGGTTCTCCTGCTCCAGCAGCCTGGAGGCACACTGCAGGATACACACAGGAGAGAAACCTTATGTGTGTTCAGACTGCGGGAAACGATTCAACCAGCCAAGTCACCTCAAGACACATATGAGAACACACTCAGGGGAGCGGCCGTATGTGTGTTCTTATTGTGGAAGCGGGTTTAGTCAGTCATTGAACCTGAAAAACCACATCAAGTCTAAACATGCTAATGAGCCCACTCCTGTCAGATTTGACTTCCATAATAACATTGCTAAGACTCCTGATCTAGATGTGGAGGAGAGTGATGATGATACAATAGAAGACATAGCTTACCCATCATCTGAGGGTGGCAACGCAATGTCTGACCATGACATAGACTCAGTATCTGGCTTACCAGAAGAGGAAAAACCAACAATAAATGACTCTTCCATACCTGATGCAGACGCCAGAATTCCCAAGGGACCTGATGTTTATGATACCAGCTTTTCTGAGTCCTTAGCTCTTACTGTACGCAAGTCAAATCACATAGTTGATGAACCGATCCACTGGCCTGATGTAGAAGAAAATGTCGCCTGCAAGTTTGATCCAGAAGAAAATCTGATCGAACGTCCTGATATAAATGGAATTCTGAATCGCCTTTCTGATACACAAAAAGGTTTGCTAGATACACAGAAAACTCTGGTCCACCAGGCTGATGCACAGAAAAATGTGACAGGACTTTCAGGTGTACAAGAAGCCATGATGTATATTTCTAATACAAATGAAGGTAATCTCAACCACTCCACAGATACAGAGAAAGAAATTATACACGTGCCGAAATCAGAAGATACACAGGAGGAAATTATGCACAGGCCAAAACCAGAAGATATTATACCCAGTTCTGATGTTCAGGAAAAGGAATTTGCAGTCAGTGGTGAAATACAGCCACCTATACCAGACTTTAACGGAGAAGTCATGTATACCGGGAATAAAGATGAGGGTTATACATGTAAGAGATGTGGCAAGATTTACAAAGTGGAAAAGAACATGGAAAAACACGCAATAACTTGTGGTGAACCATTCCCTAAAGGCCTAACTAATGCACAAAGTTTGGAATGTGATACCTGTGGCAAAATTTTTACGGATGCGAAAAATTTACGGAAACACAAGATTTGGCACAAAGAGGATAAGCCCCATTTGTGTGAGTTCTGTGGGAAAAGTTTCCGTACCCACGGCACCAAACAACGACACAGGATGATCCACACAGGAGAAAGACCTCATGTGTGTTCAGAATGTGGTAAAGGGTTCACCACAGCGTATAAACTACAGGGACACATGAGGTGCCACACAGGTGAAAAACCATTTGTGTGTCAGCATTGTGGGAAGAGCTTTGCCGACTACTCCTACTTTACAGTCCATGTGAGGTATCATACGGGAGAGCT
The DNA here is from genome assembly GCA_947462335.1 of Harmothoe impar. Taxonomy (NCBI): domain Eukaryota; kingdom Metazoa; phylum Annelida; class Polychaeta; order Phyllodocida; family Polynoidae; genus Harmothoe; species Harmothoe impar. The sequence goes on along the minus strand of OX381719.1, from coordinate 9,632,418 downwards.
GCGTTACATCTGTCAGGTGTGTAATAAAGGATTCGTTCAGTCGTCCAACTTAAAGAGCCACATGCTGCTCCACACCAGACACACCCCCTTCCAGTGTCAGGAGTGCGGTAAGTCCTACGGGGACCTCAACAGGCTGAGGATCCACCTGAAAAGCAGCCACTCAGAGACCAGGATCCACATCTGCAGCGTCTGTGATGAGGGATTTGCCAAGGTGGTTGACCTGAAGACTCACATGAGCACACACCGGGACTCCAAGTCCCACGTGTGTACCGTGTGTCACTTGGGGTTCAGTGAGGCCTCAATACTGGAGCAGCATATGACGGTACATACAGGTGTGCCTGTGGTACGGGAGAAGAAACCCCAGGTGCAGAGGGAGAAAAGGGAGCCCCCAGCACCCAGGGTACCTAGACGATATGAGTGTACCAAATGTGACAAGTGGTTCACTTGGTCCGGAAACCTCACCAAGCACATGCGGACCCACACGGGGGAGAGGGACACGTGTCCGTATTGTCAAAAGTCGTTTACACAGAAGGGCAACTTGAGACTCCACATTAAGGTTAAGCATGGAGACCAAGGGGCTCCCGGCAGTGGGGATGTCAGTGTAGGTACAACATTGGGAGATGAACCCAGTACATCCTCTAGTACTGCAGAATCTGTGTCTCCTTCACCAAGGAAGAAAACGCCAGTAAAACATAAGGGTTCAAAGACTGATAAAAAGGCCAAAGTACCCAAGGTACCCGGAGAGCCAAAACGCCATGTGTGTACCGAATGTGGTAAATGCTTCGCCAGCGCTAATAGCGTGACCAAACACATGAGGACCCACACAGGAGAGAAACCTTACCCGTGTCCTTATTGTGGAATGTCTTTTGCACAGAAGGGCAACATGAACACCCACATTAAGAGTAAACATGGCGGCCAAATAACTCCTGTTACCAAAACCAAGCGCCGTAAAAAAGGTGACCTACCCCAGGGGCCTGATGTTTGTATGATTTGTGACGAGAGTTTTGCGGACGGGTTGTCACTGATTGCTCATATGAAGGTCCATCAGCTGGACAGCTCCCATGTTTGTCTGAGTTGTGGCCGGGGGTTCCTCAGCCGGGCTGCGTTGAAGCAGCATTGTAAGAATCACACAGGGCCCGCCGTCCTCAACTGTTGTGTTTGTGTACACGGGTTTGTGAGCACGGCGCAACTCACAGACCACCTCAAATGTCACGAACTGTAACATGTAATATGTGGTAGATATGATACAAGTGACTTGCTGTATGAGTGATATAAGCCAAGGACAGGGTAATTGTACAAGGCGTCAGCCATGGATAATTACCATTGTCCAAGGCTTATAACACTCATGCAGCTAGTCACGAGTATCATATCCGACTTACACCCACAGTAGGAGAGTGTGCTTAGTGGACCATATCAACATACAGCCATGTACGTAAAATACAGTTAGGCCATTTTTTTTGTTCTCTCGGCCAACTGTGGTGTAAGTAAACATATTTTATTTCGCATTTGTGCCACAAAATGTAATACACCAAAGTCATCTTCTTTGTCAATTTCACGCAAGAAAAAAATCAGGAGGTATGAAAATACTCCTCTTGGAAGATTTACCTCTCACATAAAGTCAAGGTCCTTATGTAATTCTGTGGGGGTTCTGTTGAGAAATTGTAAACTATACATTTTTGTAAAGTTTATGACCCCCCAAATCCCTAAATCAGTTCCCAAAGTATGCAACATTTTTTCTTACCATGGCAACGGTTATCCTTAGGAACCCCCAAAATCACCTCGAATGACACATTAAATGTCAAATGATAAAACATACTAGGCTGGAAGTATTTTTTTGAAACAAACTACTACACTTACCCCCTCCCCCAAAAATCATGTCTAAGGATTCTACTTTTCTTATTTTCATATAGTTTTGTTCTACAAACTATGGTTGCCTAGCAACCGCTAATTCTACATGACATTTCCTTAGCAACAGGTGTACTTTGGAAAGAACAATTTGAACAAATGTTTCTGGTGTGTATATGTTCTTTATTGTATGGTATATGTTTATAATACACTAGTATTATAATTATATGCAGACTCTGCTAAGTAACTCTTGACATAGCCAGGTCTCATATAATTACAGACCTTATTGCCTCATCCTGTGAGACAGTAAACAATAACAATGTAGCCACACAAAAACACCACCGGCCAACTGGTAGTTCCCACATTCACAAGGGAATTGGGCTTGGGGAAGTTAAGAATGATAAAAGGTATAGTGATAATAAAGACTTGAAAATATATATGACTCATTATGCTAAATGTGAATATGATTTGCACAAAGTTGATTATGCTTTTCATTACATAAAGTGTGCATGCATTATGCAGTTCATTCCAGTGGTTATTATATGCTTATTAGGCAGAAGTCTGCCAATAGGGCAAACTAACAGCATGTTTATAGACAATATGCAACAGTAGTGACACTGCAATTAGTATGATAATATAAGATGTAAAATGTAAAGTGCACTTTGATAAAAACTCACTGACTGAACTCAGCTGTGGACAATTCAACTGGTCTTTTTATAAGTGACACAGTCTGTGTAATGATCCTGGATATGTCACATGCATAGATACAAAATGGCAAGTGTGCATTTCAGACATCTATCCTGGCACAATCATACTGGCAAAACCATATACCGTAAATTCTTGCATATTACCCATTCTTGCGTATGACCTCCATCTAGACTTTGAGAAAATTGTACTACCCACACCTGGGTTCTGAAAAGTGTTTCTTTAGTATCGTACCATACTACATTACTTCCAGCTCCAACCTAGACTATAATAATGTGTAACCTGCATTGGAGTTTTGGTTTATGAATACCCCATGGGTTCTACGTGAGAATTTATGGTAATCCAATTTATAATTACTTGAGCGTAAAGAGTAATTTTACATGATGTAACCCCTGATAAATTCTATGTATATATTGGAACATGAATGTATAACAGGTGTAAGTACATTAAGTATTCTTCAGAACAAACTTGAGCTCATTGACAAAAGATCACAATAGCTTCAGGATATGATGACTTGGACTTGGACTATGTGATTATTCAGTGGATGCTGTAAAAGTGGACAGTTTCAACTCATCCTTTCTACAATTCTTTATCAAGTATATATCTGTAAATAAAGCACCTAAATTATGCATTACTCTCAATAAATGAATCTGCTATAACAAATATAGATTTCTGGTATAATAATTTCACAAATTTCCTGGATTGTTTAGTTATCACATGGTACCTGTATCAGACATCTGTAATGGCTAAATCACAAGGGTTTCCTGTATGGCAAATCTGTCCATGGTCATTCACTAGCCTGGATTGGGCTTAGCTAATCACACATAACAATAAGGTTTTACTATGAACCTGCTGGCTGTGCAGTCCCAGTAAATGTTACAAAGTCTAATGCACCTACATTATGCAATTATCTGGAGGTATTGGTTTCAAATCCCCCATCATGACTCGAAATCTCAAAACCTTTTCCATAGGTATGGAATAAATGTGTATATTATGCAATTATCTCCTTCAACTACTTATCAGTAATTTGCTGAGACTTTTCAACATATTTGAGTTTTATAAGGTATTTGACTAGTTTACAGCAGTGTGTGCCTAGTGTGACGAGGCGTTATAATTATATGGCACACACTGAGTGTGGATTGCCCAGGTCAAACCTTGATATATTTTTTTCAATTATGGATATACTTTATTCGACATAATTAGCGCAAGAGTGCTGATGAATGCATTTCAATTGTTTAAATTTGGGTTCATTGGATTCCTAAATGGGAAAGGAGTCTAACCATAATTGGTTGATAAGATTTTTGTTTCCTTCGGATACATTTGAATATAGTGAATAGATATGTAAGCACCCTAATACATTGACTCCCTCTGCACAGGGGCTCTGGAAATGTCTAATTCAGGACCATACTGCATATACCGTACCGTCGTGTATAAGCGCACCGGCGCTTATAACTTTGGAGGGGTGTTTACCCCCGGCACTTATACAAGACAGGCGCTTATTCAAGATCTATATTTAGTGCTTAAGAGTTATTTCAACACCCCCATACCCCCGGCGCTTATTCAAGACCGGCGCTTATTCAAAACCAGGCATTTAAACGCGGCGGTACGGTAAGCCTCACCCCGACTCTGGGCCGATCCTATAAGCCGCACCGGCGATCTGACTTGCGTACTAGTCGCGGCTTCTACGCAAGGTTTTACGGTAGTTTAGATGAGTTTGGTCACCCTACGGAGGAGGTCTGGGTGGTGTCTGTAGAGTAGATACGAGCCGACACCGAGCACCGCCGCCAGTTTGGTCACCGTCACGCAGGTATCCACCGACGGGCCAAACCGCTCCAACAAGGTCTCATCAAACGGTAATGCAGGCACACCCTGCAAGACAAGGACACAGTGTTAAACATGGATAAACCTGCTTTAACCCTTTTTTTAAGTGTTTTATTGGGTATATCATTGGATTCGGCGCATTGCCGTTCTGCCTCCAAGCCCCCTTTTTCTTTTTGTAGGGATCTTGAAGTAGAACAACTCACAGTCGTGCCAGTCTATATATAAAGAAAGTTAGATTCATGGGCTAAAATAAACATGTATACATTTACTACTGGCGGTATAAAGTTGATGACCGGAAGAATGCATGTGTCACATGCTCCAAATTTTGGAGTGATCTAAGGTACTCAGTCGTAGACATCAACCGTCATAGACATCAGCCGGTCATAGAGTATTAACATGTATCAATTTGGTAAGACATAGCCAAATAAACTCACTGGGAACTCGGGTTCCTCCTGGAAGACCTGGTCGTGGGCTATGAGGCTGCGGTGAGCGAGGATCTCCCGGGCGGCGCGCTCCCCCGCCTCTATAGCACCATCCATGTACCCGGTCCAGCGGGTAGCCGTCTCTGTACCCGCAAAGTACACACGGCCTATAGGGGCGCGGATCTCCCTGCAGGTAGGATAAACATACAAATCAATATTTTTAGTACTGCTTCAGCTTTCCTGATCTCATAGCGAAAAAACACGTGGCAGAGCTAGCTCATTCTGTACACACAAGCACTAATTGTGCCCTGTCAGCGCTATCACTCAGATGGAGCCACGAGCACCACAACCAGAATTTCTGTTACCACCTTGTTCAAAAGAAAACTTGGGACCATCCAGCACAAATATACCTGCAAAACGGCTCAGCAATTCGTAAACTGACACTGTTGACAATTGATAGTCAGTAAACCCAGAAATAAAAGTGACCTTTTTTTTTTTTTTAACTTGAAAAGTTGAGGCCACTGAATAAAGGTCCTCTATAGTTAAGTACCGGTCTTCTCAACAGGAAAAAACTTGAAATCAGAGAAAAACTTGAAAACTTTCATCCCTGACAATCAACTGGCTGTCAACTACTGACAGACAGCTCACTCTTTAATTTACTTGAGTCGACAATGATTTTTACTCACTGCCCGAAGCGCGTCATTACGCCAGGGGGTAGGTTAGACTAAATAAAACGCTGACTCACCGCCCGAAGCGTGTCATGACCCCGGGGGGGTAGGTACTGGTGTAGCAGCCCCCTGAGAACTCCTCACTGTTCCAGTCGTTCTCCTCGTACCCGATAGGCTGAAGGAAACATAATAATACATGACGTACATTAATACTCCCTGTCAAAGGCCACCCCTCTAATGCAGCCAACCCCTCTAATGCAGCCAACCCCTCTAATGCAGACACTGTTTTTGTTGGCAAACATACCTTGATGTACAGAATATCTCAAAGTCCCAAGGGTGACACGCAAATTCGTGAAGCGTTCCATATTTTTTGGCACTTTATTACTTGCGTTGTCTGCTGAATATTTACACACTGGCTGTGAATTGAGAAGAATCCCGTTTATGTTACGAAATTATGGCCAATAAAACTCAAACTTAAATTGGAGGGAGTTGACTGTATAACAGATTCACTTCCCTGTCAATTATACCCCTTGCATAATAGAAGTTTTTTGGCAGATTTTACGTCCAAATGAGTAACATAGCTTTACATATCTCAGAAAATAGGAGGTTAATGAAGGAGCGCAATTTATCCAAGGATCTTTATTGGTATCAGGGCTATATGGTTCCTTTTGAACAGAGGCCCTTCAGAAAAACTGCCAGATATACCTTTATGAAATAAATGACTGAAGGTTCCAATGATTTCCAAATTTTAGTATAATTGTAATTATTGTTGATTTTTATTTGTGACATGAAAATTGTGAAAAAAATCATGAAAAAGAAAAAAAACATTCTGGAAACAATAGTGGGGAAATAAACTATTAAGAGAACATACATTTAAGGCTTCCTTTGATGCAAATATTCGTGAGTAGCACTCGGCGGTGGCCTGTTTACGCTCTTCTCGCGTCATGAGGGAAAGACGTCGCGCCTGGTCACCCATAATGAACCTGACGGGGAAGCAGACCACAAGGGGATGAACATCAAGGATATAGTTTAAATTTTGAGAACTTCTTTATCAGGGTTCCCACAAAAATTTCAGTTTGAAATTCCATGACATTTATTACATTCTTGTGGGGGGTTAAGGGGGTTAGCCCCTGAGAAAAATTCTAAAACACATAAAGCAAATGGTACATTCTCAGAGATTTTGTAATATCAATTCTATTATTTTCTTTTTCCATGACTTTCCATGACACACAGCAAATTTTAACAAAATTCCATGACATTCCATGACTTTCCATGACTTGTGGGAAGCCTGCTTTATGTGCTTGGCGTTTTTAAATATGAAGGGATATGTCTATAATCCTCGATGAACCGGGGGGTTTTTAGTGACCACATCCCCACCATGGAGAAATTGTAATCTATGTTAATGATTTTGAACTTGAAATATTTAAGCCAGAGAAAGCTCCCCAAAAAGCGATACCAAGCCTGAGATTCGTAAAACATAACTTCACAAGACTGTTTCTTAACAGATCTGAAAGAATCACAAGACCCTGAGAAAGAACATCCTTTGGGTACAACAAATAACACAAATCTGACAAAATTCAGAGGGGTATACAGGATTAGGCACTAACTTTCTGAATTATGGGCCACCTGGGCCCGTAGCTCAAAATGAATCTATGGGCCTGGAATTCAAGCTGTGGGCAAGGGAATACAAACTACTTTTTTCAAAGAGAAAATAAGATATATTCCTCATATAACCATGTTTAGTACAATGGGACCAAATTGCTTCATTTGCTCACAGTTTTCTCTTTCCAACGACATATTACATGACTATATTGCAAAATTTCCTGTGGGCCACCCGGCCCATGGGAAGGTAATTCTGAAGAAAACTACGGGCCCGGACCCAAAACTACGGGCCATTGGCTCCCGGGCCAGCGTAAGTGTCTACCCCTGGGTATGAATCTGATATAAAGTTGACTGACCCTGTAAGCGCGGGGCGTGATCCGTCCGGTTTACAGTCATCCACCGTGTTGCCCACAGGCTCGATGCCATCAGCCGCGCTGGTAAAGCCGCACATACCTGCAACCATACACGAGTTAGTCAACATCCGTGCCACTGTAACCCACATGATTTATCATTTAGAGAATAGAAAACGATGTTCTTCAAGTTGAGACTTTCTGTTGCTCTATAATGCACGATGGTGCCAAGCCTTTACATTTTATAAATATATTTGTTCCACGTATATTATACATGGAACACTAGTTATAGGGTTCTGCACTGACTAAAAAAATGCACCGCAAAATTTGGTGCCCCGATGTATAGAAGGCATTATTATAACATTTTTCTCCAATTAGAAAATGTCATAATGAGAATAACTTTTGTTCTAAATTTTGGATATACTGATTACTGTATTCGACGTAATAAGCGCACAGTGCGCTTAAAAAATGATTATGGACCCCTTTTGTAGTTAAGAGTTTAATTGGGGTAAAAAATTGAGATATTCTTAGTTGTGTGTAGTATTATCGGCCAAAAACGAGAGGTGTGCGCTTTTATTTTCAATAAAAAGATTTATGCTAACATGGCAAAAACTTCTACCCTAAAACCTCGCGTATAAGCCGCGGCTAGTACGCGAGTCAGATCGGCGGTGCGGCTTATAGCATCGGCCCAGGGTCAGGGTGTGGCTTATACGCGAGTTTTTGTTGCTATGGTACAGTACTAAATGTCACCATAGTCAGATCAGTAGGTTTTACGGTACTTCAAATTGGCCTTAACCCTTTAAGGATGGCATGATAGTTTAATGCATTATGCCCTTGGTCGTCATGATGTATGAATGCAGCCCTGGCGAGTAACACGCCAGAGCTGCATTCAAGCATCATGTCGACCCTACGGGGTTAAGACACTCCCGACAGAGAAATTAATATCACGTTTTCTCCAATCAAAAAGTGTCGCACTTCTGTTCTAAATTTTAGATGTACCGTAAATTCCCGCGTATAACCCGCGGGTGCAGGTACTACAAAATTCCCAAAGTCTAGGTGCGGGTAATACGAGGGTTTTTTGTGGTATAGTACAGTACTAAAATCGCAGTTTTCAGACCTCTGGTGCGGGTTATAGGGTTCTCTCAAAGTCGGGGTGCGGGTTATACGCGAGATGCGGGTTATACACGGGAATTTACGGTATATCTATTTTCGATTTTTTTTAAAAGCAAAATCTTCTATTTTAATTGATGGATTTTCAAAATGCTGGGTTAATTAGACACAGTAGCAATATAAGTTTCATGCAATATCCATCAGTTTGATGCATTATGCCCTTGGTGGTCATGATGCATGAATGCAGCCCTGGCAAGTAACTCGCCAGAACTGCATTCAAGCATCATGTCGACCCTACGGGGTTAAGACACTCCCGAAGGGTCAGCATGATGCACCAATGCAGCACCAGCGAGTTACTCACCGGGGCTGCATTGGTGCATCATGACGACAAATGTCATCTTTTAGCGACATGTGTCCTTAAAGAGTTAGCATACCATCTTTCCTCCAGAAGGGTTTTGCGTAGAAGACTGAGTTCTTGATACACGACCCCATGGGGACCCGCTGTATGAGCTGTAACCGGGTCGGCGGCAGCGGGGGGTCAAAGGTCAACTTCATCTGTAGGGTCGGGGCCACCGCCACGATCAAATGACGCGCCTGGAAAACAGGCAAAGGTTTAGGGTTTTGAAACTGCTGTGATGTATGGAATACTGTTCTTTCTTACTATTATCAAATAAATCTATTGACTTTAGGGTTCTTTGCAGTATATTTGACATCATTGTCCTATCATATAAATTCATTAAAATAAAATAAATGAACTAAAATAATTTTCACATTATATGCGATTAACTCGCCGAAGCTTTATTGGTGCATGATGCCGACACTTTGGGAGTGTGTCAACCACATAGGGTTCACCTGATGCATGAATGCAGCACCGGCGAGTTACTCGCCAGTGCTGCATTCCTTCCTTAAAGGTTTAGTGTGACTAACCTGGTAGGTTGTACCACTAATGGTCTCTACAGTCACCGGTCCATCGCGGTCCGAGATACGTTTTATCGGTTCCTTCAGCTTCACACGATCTGCAGAAAGATTAAAGAACACATATATGCTAACTCTTTGGGGGCTGCATAGTGCTTAAACGTGTTTAAGCGCAGAACTTGGACACCCAAAATCTCTTTAAAATTACTCATATAAGTTTCATGTCTCTGTATAAGCACAGGGGTTAACAGGGAAATTTACAAGCGCAGACCCGTCATGATGTTCCAAGTGTCATTTTGTTATGTTACTACAGATATAAGGCCACACCAAAACAGACAATTTAAATCAATTTTATTAAAGATAATTATTTTGGTCAATGGATTTGTACATGGAAAGAATAATTGCATTTCCGAATAAAAGGTTTGGTCTGATGGAGGTACTGAGGCTTGCATAGAAGCCGAACCCTCACATGAGCCACACCCCTAACTTTTAAAACCTATAAGTCAAATGTGGTGTTTGATTATGGCCATTTTAGTACTGTAGTATATTAATACAAAAGTATAAGCCGCATTGTGGCATATGAGCCTATGTACCGTAAAGCCGCGGCTAGTACACGAGTTAGATCGCCAGTGCGGCTTATAGGATCGGTCCAGAGTCAGGGTGCGGCTTATATGTGAGTTAGGCTTATACACGAGAATTTATGGTAAGCACGTTTAGTATCAAATTAAAGCTGATAAAATTCTGATAAGCCGCAGCTTCTACCAAGACTTTATGGTAAGTGCTTCTAACCCACCTCCCAGTATACCGGCGATGCGCTCGCTGACCTGCATGGAGCCGCCCTCTATCTTCCTGTCCTGACCTCCGTTCTCCACCTCCCAGATCCGCTTGGTGCCGCCACATGACCGCACGTACCTGGGGGAACCAGCACAAACATGCTGAGTCATTGACTTTAAATTGAATTTAAATTTCTTTTATTTATTCTGGCAGAGGACCGTATTATACAATGGTTTTAATCAATACCGTATTCGACGTAATAAGCGCACACCCCCAAATAAGCGCACACCCCCCGTTTTTGGCCAATTTTTATACTACAAATAACCAAATATATCTCAATTTTGGACCCCAATTAAACCCTTAACTAATAAAAGATGTCCATAATCATTTTTTAAGCGCACTGTGCGCTTATTACGTCGAATACGGTATTCATCTTCTAGATTGAAAATTTCCCTTTACTGTTGGTTTAACATACAGAGGTACCGTAAATGGCGATCAAATTCCTTAGAATTTACTTTAGCCTTTTACTCCCACAAAAATGCATGTTTCAGCGTTGGGGAGTGCACATACATCGTCCTCACCAAAAGCAATATTCATCTTCTATTAAATTAAGCTCTGGGGCCTATTAGTTTTAGATACGTCTTAAAGTAGCATTCTCACCGAGCGTTTCCCACTCACAATTCTAGTACTGTTCTAGTCTGCTATGTGGTAAGTGCGAGTGGTGAGAATGTCCCTTTAATGGTTTAAGGGCAGCATAATGTTAATGTGCTGTCCTTTGTTTTCCCTGGTCTTGTTACATTTTCATCCAATACATGTACTACAATTAACAAAGAGTGAAAAGAGACTTTTAAAGGCATGTGGGCAGCATCTGCAAAGGTGATAATTTATTTTAAGTGCCCCCCCTATTTAAAAATAAACTGTGCTTTACTAATGGACAGTTCTAACGACTTATTGATTTAGTAATTTTCCTTTTGTCTAACTGACTGTATGATTTTCTCCCTGAAGGTAATGTGTACCGTATTCGACGTAATAAGCGCACAGTAAAAAATGATTATGGACACCTTTTAGTAGTTAAGAGTTTAATTTGGGACAAAATTTTAAATGTTTTTGGTTATTTGTAGTATATAAAAACGGCCAAAAACGGGGGGTGTGCGCTTATTAGGGGGTGTGCGCTTATTACGTCGAATACGGTATACCTCAAAACCTTGCATATTGGCCGTGGCTATGATGCAAATCAGATTGCAAGTGCAGCTTATGGGATCAGGACAAAGTCAAGGTGCAGCATATATACAACTTGCAAGTTTTTAGATGTATGCGGCTTCGCGGAATGCAGCCCCAGCCCCATCAAGGGGGAACGATACAAAAAATCCTCTGGCCATGGGCCTTTGTCTTTATTTCATGTTTTTTACTCTTCAAAATATGTTAATTTGCATGTAAATGGCCATAATAATCTGACGTCACGGTATCCCATGAGGGACATGGGATACAGGAGTTCTAGTACTTAAGCATAGTGGTCTTCGTATCCACCATGGAATAAACTACAGGGTTATAGGGTTATGTCAAAGTTAAGGTGCGGCTAATACGCGAGTTAGGCTTATACACGAGGTTTTACAGTAATACTTGCTAACTCTGAGACTCACCAGAAGAACCATAGGACCGACACCTCCCCCGGCTCCATCGACACGTTCGCATTCACAAACGCACGGCCAAACTCCTTTGCAGCTCTGGTTTACGACAAAATATGAAATTACATAAAAATGTGAGTAAATATGTATACAGGATTTGTTTAAGTTTTGTATTTCCCCGACAGATTGAAATCGAAAGGCCCCGTATTTCGTTGAAACCCTTTATAAGGGTTGAAACGAAATACGGGGCCTTGAGATTTCAATCTGGAGGGGAAATACAGAACTTAAACTGATCCTGTATTTATTTTTAAATGCAGATGTCAAGTATTAAAGGAGAAAAAGACATTTTATTAACCTGTTTCCTCTCGCAACACCTCCGGACGCCGCCATGACACCTTGCTCGATACTCACTTCCGGTCTGTGCGCCTGCGCCAAAAAAATAGACCCCCCCCCTTCGATTGCCTAAATTGTCTTTATCTGTTCAAATTAGGCCTTATTTTCCATTTTGATATGTTAATTTCTTGAAAAAGAAGACGATAAAAGTATAAATCGTCCTTTATCGCCGAAAAATATATCGTCGCCCGAAAAATCTAGGTCAAGTTTAAGTTCAAGACGCCTGAACCGCTGGCAAGTTGATCCTGTCAAGTCGAGATTTCGGCGCTACTGTTTGTCGCCGATCCATCAAGTTAACAAGACTCAACCAAATTTTCTGGGGGGCTAGGGCCTAAATTAGCTATTGTACGTGTAAATATAGGATGTTTTGTAGGTTTTAGGCTATGTTTCCATTAAAAATAATGTATTTTAACACCCAAACGAAGCCAATTAAAAAAAAGTATCATGACGACGAATTCGTAACGAAAACGTCGCGCACCGTCCGGGAATCGAACCCCGGCCTGGCGCATGGTAGGCGAGGACGCTAACCACTCGGCCATTTCGGACCAGCTACAGACTGGGATATCAGTTGGCGGAGTGATTCTTATGCTGAACCGGAAGTGAAGTTTTCGCGAAATACGGAGGTTTGAGGAAATACGGGGGCTGGTTATTCAGCTTTTGCGAAATACGAGGCTCAGTGCTGAAGCCTACCTGACTTGATATTTACTCAAACCATTTAAAAATAAACCAGTATATCATCATAAGAAATATAGATGACAGTTATACGGATTTATCTGCAAAAAGTTAGAGCGCACTAAAATATTATTTTATTATTGCATTAATTTCATATACAGTACTGTATATGTTCTGGTCTAGCGTTGTCCGGGAGTAAAAGCCATTTGAGAAAGATAACCCCCCATCAAACACTAAAATACTAAACAGCATTGCGCTGGAAGATGCAACAGACTAAATCTGGATATTATTTCCAATGAGGGGGAGGGGGATGGGGGAGGATCCCAAGCACCCCCATCCCCTGGATCCGCCCCTGCTCACATGTTATTTTCTTGCTTTGGCTAATGCTAGATAAACAGGTGACCAAAGACTTGAAATGTTCAAATTGAGGCCCCTGAATAAAGGTCCTCTATAGTTAAGTACAGCTCTTCGCGACATGAAATAACTTGAAATTATGGGAAAGTTTGAAGACTTTCATCCCTGGATAAAAATTGGACGGGACTGCATTCAAGCATCATGCAGACCCTACAGGGTTGAGACACTCCCTAAGGGTCGTCATGATACACCAATGCAGCACCGGGGAGTTACTCGCCGGTGCTGCATTGGTGCATCATGGCTACAAATGCCATCTTTTAGCAACATCTGTCCGTAAAGTAGGTAATGTTAAGTAAGTGATGCCTCACTCTGGGCTTGAGACACCCTCGAAGGGTCGTCATGATGCACCAATGCAGCACCGGCGAGTTACTCAACGGGGCTACATTGGTGCATCATGGCTACAAATGTCCTCTTTTAGCAACATCCGTCGTTAAAGGTTTAAGTAAGTAATGCCGTACTCTGTCCAGCAGTGCGTGTTGTACCACTCCCGCATGGTCATGTGATCCCACACCTCAGCATGTCGCGATGTCCACGGGGCCTCCACAGGGATCTACAGGCACCAAACACGGTCAGTGTGTATCTCAAGTCACTAAAAGATCTCTGATTGATATTTTCCCGTTACTGTTTATTTTTAACGCATGGAGAATTCTGGGGAATTTTCAAAACATAAAATTTCTAGAATTTTATTTTTGTCAACCCGGTTTCACTGAAATGTACGTTTCAGCGTCGGGGAAAAAAAGATCTCTGTTTTTCTAACTGACTCAGTTTGATTGATGCAGTAAAAAAAGGGTGACTTCCCAGAAACGTTGTTGGCAAAGTTTTTGAACAATTCTGAAGTATGACTGACAAAGATGTAAATATATCATTAAAAGCCACCCTTTCTTGACACATGGGTCATAGTCGTGGATCTGTAAACTTATTTGAATTTTTTTGAAAAGTCCTGATGTACTTCATCACGTAATTCATCAATTCAATATCGTCTTTTTTTATTATTAATATCCATGAAATATATTTATCCGCTTTTTTACATACATTTCCTGACAACCCATTGATATATCACAAATATAGTTTCATTATTTATAGCAAGATACCCAAATTGATTTAAAGATGAGACTTTTATAGTCTATAATTTCGGCTGTCGAGGGAGCAGAAATAGTCCTCGTTTATACTTCCAACTCGAAACTCCTTATTTACCTTGATCTTTTGACAACCTAAAAGTCATTGATAATGAAAAAAAAATTCAAAAAATTCTCACCTCAAGGATGACTTGGTCCATCTTGCGGAACAGATGGTTGACGTCGAGCCACGCGAAGGGATTCCAGAAACGCGGCCAGGACCCGGTGAAGCGGCACTGGCTGCCCTACAATATTACACATAAACTCAACTCAATTATTTCATGTCAAGTATTAGAAACCCATTTGCTCTGCTTACATTCGACGTAAAAAGGCTTTTTAAATCCCATGGATGCAGATACATTCTATTTTTCCTATCAAGTATTCTCTCAAACTTCGTCTTAACCCTTTATTTGTGTATCAACACTACATGTCTGTGTCCTGGCAGCTTTTACATTATGAGATTTTCTCTCTCTACAAGACGCATTTTTTCCAAAAAGTAGGGGTCATCTTAAAGGAGGGGTTTTATGGTAGCCAGAATAGAGAATAGATTTTGTCATGCGATTTTCCAATTTGAGGAAGTGGTGGTTTCCTTGATACAGTATTCCTGTTTGCCCCTCCACAGTTTCCTTAATACTGCTCCAATTTACAAACAAAAAGAGCTAAAAGTTGGCTCAATGTCTTGGCAATCCAGCGGGACAATTGGTCTGGCCACATTTCTGGCCACATTTCTGCCGGACATTGGAGATGTCAGGCAGGATTTCGAAAAGATTTCCTATAGCTACCTTAGAGAAATGCACGTAGTCTCCCTTGTTGTAGATCTTGTACGTCTTGAGGCCCAGCTCGTCACACATACGGAGAATCCTGTTCTGGGACGGCCCGATGTACGCCCCGCCCACGTCTGTGTAGTCGTACGACGGGTCCTGTACGCGCAATGAGAGGAAATAATCGGTAATACACTAGCCAACCCTGTAGATTCTCCAAGTCTAGGTGCGAGTTATAAGGGAGTTTTTGGAAGTATAGCACAGTACTTAAGTAGCAATTCTCAGACCTCAGGTGGATTTTACCGTCTGGCCATGATATTAGGGTTGTTCGTTCTGCGATTTTTATCACTCAGTGCAGTCCAATTTCAGAAGTGTGCATGTTTTCTTAACATTGTGACCGCCTTAAACTACATGCATCTAAAAACTATTCTTTTAAATCTAGCCAATTGAGAGAGAGAAATAACTCGTTTATCTTTTTATATCCAATAATATATATATATATATGTAAATGATCACTGAAATACTAGCATCAGGGGAAAATGTAAATAAAAATAGCGTAATTCACGTACCCTTTTGGTGAATGTGCGTCCCCCGACCCGGTCCCGAGCCTCCACCACCAACACGTCCTGGGACGCCTCGTGCAGCAACTTGGCCGCAGACAGACCTGGTACACAGGGGGGACAACTTTTTTATTCATAGTGAATAGTGTATGTCAAGGCCTAAAAGAAAAAAAGTTGTGTTCCGGTAACATGGCCAAAAATAAACAGGATCGGTAGGTTGGATTTTTTTTTTTTATCAATTTTTTTTTTATCCATAAAGTCAATTTCAGTAGTAAAAACGCCAAAAATGTCATTTTCTCAAAAATATTAAAAAAATGTCCCAAAAAAATTAAGGTTGGCCCCAAAAACGTAGGGTTGGTCGGGATACCAGAACACAACTTCCTTTGCTTTTTAGGCCTAAAGCCACTTTAAAACGATTACCAGCTTTGCACTGGGAAAAAAAGGCGAGAGCAGGAGTTTTTTTTTCATTTGTTATACTTTTTTTTGTGGTGCGGGAAAAACTTTTTTTTATTTATCCTTGTCATTCACTGTAAGCACATGGGAATAAGGATAAAAACACAGTTGAAATTGCATTTCTAACCTAACAAAGAGCTGAGATTTTGAAATATTGCAATTATTGCATTGCTGATCTTTTGTTTCATGCAGCCATTTTTTTTCTTAGAAGATAAAAAAATAGAATCAATGCAGACATTTTTAAACTTTAAGGGTGCGGGCGGTATCCTCAAAGCTGATCAGAAAGTCATAAAAATAATTTTATAAGCACCCAGGGCGCTTATTACGTCAAATACGGTAACCCAAAATTTAACCTTCAGACTGCCATGATTCGGCTTAACTGCATGCCGTCATCGTGCAATACGTGCCCTCTGGACAGGACCCATTCGTGGCACCGCCACAGATCCAATTCATGAACTTTAGGGCTACGGGTAATTTTCACTTTACTTGTTCCATTATCTGTAGCTCTACTTACCACTTATACCTGCCCCTATGACGATGACGTCATAGACGTGTGTTGTGGACGTTGCCATGGTAACTCAGGCTCTCTGCTGTAGACAGTCCTCTAAGGAGTATTCAGGGGCTACACATACGGCACCTAGTGACAAAAATGAGAAAAGTAGGTAAACCAAGGGAGTGGCCAATTCTATTAAAAACTACAGGAGGTGTCGTGCGTTTTCAAGTGAGGGAACACATTTTCCTCCTCCGCGCCCTGGGATGGGTCGTTCAGAGCATTTGAGTTTGGGCTTCAGGGACAAAGATTTTGGCCACCCAAATTTTGCAAGCGCAAAGGGGGTTTAGGGGGGTTTAGGGGCATGCCCACCCAAGAAAATTTTGAAATTCTACATGTGAAATGGTGCATTCTGAGACATTTTCTGACCTGTCAGGGATATGATATTCCTCATACTTTTGTAGACTTTACTACAACACCAGTAGGAGTATCTGAACATATGATATATCATTTTGTAGCTCTTGCTCTGAATTTTCCGGGACACACACCCCTGCGGGCGGGACACGAAACAGAGAGCCGATTTCCGGGACTGTCCCGGAAGATTCGGGACGGTTGGCAATCGAAAAATCTACATGAGCCTATTAGGGAGTGATCATTTTTTGTCTACAGGGGGGGGGGGGGCATAAGAATTTAACCTGTTTTGGGGCAAAAAGCCCATGGCCATGTGTTACTATGCTACAAAGAGCCCACGCGCGTGCCGATTTTCGACCTGTGGGGGGGGGGGGGGTAAAAAATGTCGACCTATCGACCGAGGGGGTGAAAAAGATTTTGAGCCCACCGCACAAAAACCCACCACCCCCCTTTTGTTAAAAAATGATCACTCCCGTTAAATGACAAGGGACAAGACCTATTTCTTAGAATCAAAAAATGGCTTAGGCTAAGCCATTTTTTAGCCTTAGCCCATAGCTGAACCCACAACGTCATTTGCGTACAAAACTCGGCAGGGCTAGGTCCTCAACTCAGTGCGCCTTTAAAATTGACAAATGACATGAGGCCTGATGACAACAGGGACAAAAGCCTTTTCTTACAGGGAAAAGGGACATTGGCATTTCTTAAAATTGACAAGTGACACAGCACCCCCCCTCCCCCCCCCCCCCCCCCATATGCTATTGATAGAGTTCAGTAGCCTAGCCTAGGCTATGGCAGTATGGGAGCTAGGCTACTCCCCTGTCCCTGTATTATAAACTGGGGGTATAGATGGGGGGGTCTCCATGTCGCATGTCGATTTTAAGAAATGGCCATGTCGCATGTCAATGTCGCTTAATAATCCCCATGTCCCATGTCGATTTTAAGAATTGCTTATGCCCCCTGTCACTATCTTTTCAAACCTCATGTCGCATGTCACTAAGCTCCATGTCGCATGTCGATTTTAAGAAATGGCCATGTCGCCGTGTCGAATTTAGCCGTCCACACCCATTAAACTTATTTTGAATATTTAATATCAAATGGAGGCCTACTTGTATAATTACCGGTACACACACAGCTGTTACATGTATGATGCCGGTAGTATAGCGGGTTAAGGGAGTGTTCATTTATTAATTACAGGGGGGGGGGTGGTGAGATTTCGCGCGGAGGGGTGAAAAGTGAAAAGTTTTGACGCCCCCCCCCCCCCCCCCCTCAAAGCGCGTGGACAATTTTTCGCCCACCCCCCTTTGAACTATAGTAACGCGTAGGCTTTTTTGCTAAAAAAGGGGCTAAAAAGCCTAAATTTTTTACCCCCCCCCTCTAGACAGGTCAGAAATTTGTACGCCCCCCCCCCCCTGTAACTAATAAATGAACACTCCCTAAATCATGTCTGCTTGAGAAAGGGGAAGGAAGGGGCGTTACCCTCTGGCCGAGTCAGGGCCGGGGGCCGGGTCTTGTCTTCAAGTCTTGGGTTTGAGATAGTGGCGTGTTTGCTGTCTACTGACCCTAATATGACATGTCAGGGTCTGAAACAAAGACAGTCTACTCACCACGATGTCAGCTTGTAGGCAGACCGGTACCCACACACTCACCCTACTGTGAAGGGTTCTAAGGTTCAACTTTAACTCACGTCACCTGCCTCCCGCCGCCCGGTCAGTGGCCCCAGCTGTAGTGAGCGATATACGGGGAAGATGCCACGGTGCTAGTGGCGGAGACAGATTACCGCGGCCGCTGTAGTCCCGTGGACTACGGCTGCTGCCGCGCCGCGACCCAACGCGTCTATAGTGTTCTGCCGCGCGGAAAGTGGGGTAGCCGGGGTCGGAGGTATGAAAGACCATCGGCTCAAAACTCCAGTGACTAAATTCGCTCCTAATACAGTTTCTGTGGGCCTTTATAAATAGGGCTATAATTAAAGAGTGTATCTACCAGCAGGGCCCACCCAACTAGAGTCCACCCTAACGTTGTGACCCACATCTATCCCCCTCGTATAAAAAATCCCCCTAAATGCATTCTCTACATTCTTTAAGAGGAGTGATCATCTTTTTTTTATCACCAGGGGGTTGGGGGCCGTGTAACAAATTTGGAAAGATTCTGACCCCTTGACCGGGGGGGGGGGGGAGGGGGTAAAAACATTTCATCCCCTCTTAGGCTGGTGGCAAAAAAATATTCACCTGTTTTCAGAACAAAAAAAGCCCAAACATAACTCTACTTCAAGAGTCTGTGCTGATTTCTGACACACCAGGGGGAGGGGGTAAATACTGTCAATCTTCCCCCCATTCTTTAATTGCCAAAATAATCACTCCCTATGTATCATATTTGAACTAAATAATGGTGAGGATCTATTCCCAAGTAGCAAACCTAACTGGGCCCCAGTTGGGCCCCGGTTGGGCTGGCAACAGGGCCCCAGTTGGGCTGCCCGACTGGGGCCCTGCGAGAACGGGCACTGGGCAAATGTCCGCGCCCAAGCGGGCTGGCCCAAACTGGGCCCCGACTGGGCCCCGGATGGGCCCCACTTTCATATTTTAGGTTTACAACTTACATAATAGGCCAGTCTAGTAACTGATTTTAATTAATATATAGCAATATATTAATTTAATGACTAATATCTAACTGGGCTTAGGATGGGCACAGGCTGGCCTGGCCCAAGTAGGATTCATTTAGGGTATCCCTGTAGGGAGCCTTTCATGTCATACATTTTCTACATGAAAGATAGAATATGTATTCACCAGGTTGAGGTCAGCAAAGATAGGACTTGTGCAAGTGGCTATTTTAGTAAGTCTAGATATTATTTCATCCTAGCCATCAAATCTTTAGCTGATATCTTTGGGATATGTGGGTCCTTGTCTTATAGTTCATTTTGAGCCACAGGATAGGGGTCTCCAGGTTAATACTTCATTTACTACATTACTTTACAAAATAAATTGGTAACTCTCATATATTATCCAAACTGCACTGAAATATCTTCATTCTTATACATGTATTAACTGGATGGCATATTTTGGCTGTATTGTATTTATGAAGAAGTGATCTTGAATTCGAGGATTTCTCTCTACATGGTATTCAGAGGCCATCTAGTGTCAAAGCTTAGAACCACATGGCCATCTAGTGTCAACGCTGTGAACTACTTGTTGGGAGGCCCACACCAAACCCAACAAAAGCCCAACTATGATTTTCCAGCAAAATCACCATTATAAAATTTCAAATTAATTTTCTTTTAAAAGGAGAGTTTAATTCACACTGTTAGGGACTTCCATAAAGCATTTCTGGAAAAAAATTGGCCCAGTCTAAGCCCACCTAAAGCCCAATCATACATTTCCTACACAATAGTGAATATAACATGTTCATACTTGGAAATTTATTAATAGAGAGCATGATTCAAGATGTCAGGGATATTTACAAGGCATGTTATAAAATTTACTTAGCCCAACTGGGGCCCCACTGAAGCCCATGGATTTGCCCAGCCCAAAACATAGCCCAGTCTAGCCCAAGGTTTCCCAAGGTAAACCCAACTGGGCGCCAATTGGGCATGTTACTTGGGTTATAGATAGAGGGCAGAGTATAAGTGAAAACCTCCTTGGAGCTGTAGAATATGGTACATAACCTCAGATTGATTATGAGAAAAATACTTGCTTTTAAATATAATATAAGGCTATTGACGACAAATACAATGTCAAAGCACAGCTGTGTGGACATCATGGCCAGCGGTAGAGACACTTAAAGCTGGGCCGTCAGGGAATAAGTTCAGCATTTTCCATACATGGACTTAAATAACAGTTCCACCAGAGGGCAGCAGTGTTTGGACAGGGGACCATGAGCATGGTCCAGCTACAACATATATATTCACCCTATTTTGTGCCTGTAAGAGCTGAGCTCCCAGCCCTCAAGAGCCCTCTTGTGAATGAAAACTGAACTATATCCAAAAGTGCTTTTGGCCTTACTTCAACCATGACCGTCAAGCTTTAAAGTCAAATATTCCAGTGGTCCGATTCTTTAAATATCTTAAATCCTTCTTAAATGTGTTTGAAATGTTAGTAAAATATCATATTTGGAGGATAGGGCACAACTCAATGTCATCTATTGGCAACAAAAAGCGCATTTAGAGGTTCAAATGTGGCGCAAGTATAGTATTTTGCAGCGTATTATCATTGGGGGAATTATAGCATGCACTCGAAAATTAGTAAAATAGGCCTATAATCTGATAATTAGTAGAATTCTGCGCTGAATCCTAAGGAATCGGATTAAATAAAGTAGGTAGCACATACGGCCATAGGGAACATTCCGGTTCATTTTTAATGAAATTGATTTTTGGGCCCTGTCATCGGACCATGTCACTTTAAAGATGGTATATCAGCTAATAGACTTCCCAAACCTTTTCTTCAAAATCGATATCACTTCAATGCCATGGGTTCCATTATCATTTTAGCTGATAAACAGTGCAACATATTTGTCTATTAATACATCATTTGAGATTGATAACAATGTACCTGATTTACCTCACTGACTCAGGCACTCCCCCAGGAGAGTATTGGGGGAACTAATCTGATAGAGAATGCACTGAGCTATGCAGTATCAACACATAGGGAGTTTTAGTGTTGACCTATAGTAAAGAATATTGCACTGCATGTGCTCATCTTATAGACTCAGACACTGCCAACAATTTTAAAAGTTAGGGAAGATGTATGGGATAGGATATACAATAATAATATGATAAACTAAAAATCTCTAAACATTTAGCTAACACCATCTTTAATAGGTTCAGAGAAGTATTAATAACACATAGCCCTGACTACGGGCAGTGCTGGGGAGCCTGTTGTGTGGTGGGTACCACACTCTGAGGTTGGTGCCGGGCCGCGTCGGACGCTGCTACAGCCACACCAGTCTCAGGCCCCGACTCTATGACAGTAGAGTCTGGGCAAACTCATTTCAAACTTGTTTGACTAACTAGTCTTCAGGAGTTGACCAATCAAATCCTATACACCAGTTCCTGTGCACAGGCTGGCAGGAATTAACAATCTAAATATAGCAGTTCCACCAGTCCCATTTGGACACACCGAGGCGGGAAAAGGTCTACTGGTTGAGTGAGTCTGGGAGTGACGCTGCTTCATCCACACGACACACCGTGATGTGGACCTCCCTCACCCTGACGCTCTGCATGGCCGCCCTCAGCATCCTGCTACCTCAGGTAAATACTGTAGTAGCTTGAATAAGGCTCAGTCTCATGAGTTTGTAACAATTCAAACGTCTTTGACCGGGTGTAGTCTTTGACCGGGTGTAGTCTTTGACCAGGCAGCATTAAAATGGCAGAAATAAGGCATATGTCGTAAGAAAAGTGGGGAAATAGTGCATCCATATATTGATACACGTTTATAGCAAACATAAATCAATTTTGTTACATTCATATACTGAGCATACTATACATAGTAGAACATACTATTATTATTTCCCTCTGCCCGGTCAAAGATGTCACTTTATATATGACCTTGAGTTTAAACAGCTTTACTGTGCATACACCCGGTCAAAGACTACACCCGGTCAAAGACTACACCCGGTCAAAGACTACACCCGGTCAAAGACTACACCCGGTCAAAGACGTTTGAATTGTTACAAAGTCATGAGACTGAGCCATAAGCGCACTGTGCTTAAATAAGCACAGGTCTTGTATGAGCGCAGGGTAAATGGTACTATCAAAATTGATAAACGCAGGTGCACTTATTGAAGCCACTAGGTTGTACAGCTTAGGGCTGTTTCATTTTTTTTTGAGTTTATAAATGTATTTATTGCACAAAGTGATTTTCAAATACACTTACAATCAAAGGAGATGTCATATCTCAATGCTGGTCTATTATTTCTGTTGACATACATGCAAACATATAGTATATAGTACAGTGTGTGTTTATAGAGAGGAGTAGATATAGTAATAACATATTAATAGCAATATCGAACACATTCATTGTCGGTCGGTCTCCCTTCCGTGGGCCGGTCGACCCTTTTCTAGCTGCCGCTTGTTAAATTGCTTAACAAGGATTAATTTAGCATTTTCCCTGAAAGCACCTATGGATTGCAATTTTCGACAAGAGGTATTTAAATGGTTCCAGAGCTCTATACCCCTGTACAATGGGCTCTTCCTGAAACCAAACAGGTTCGACGTAGGGTATTTTAATAGACCTGTGTCGGTTGAGCGCATCACTCGCCCCCCCGGCACAGGCCCCTTAAACTCCAGTCCCAGGGCCACATTGTCATGGTTGTCATCGTGTAGGTACTTGTGCAGCATTAACAGAAGCTGCAGGTCGTATCTCACTGACAGGTAGTTCAAGTTTGCTTCTCGATGTAGATCTACAACATGATGTCGCATACGGGCCTTTAGGCACAGACGAAGGCATTTGTTTTGGAGGAGTTGGAGACGATTATGGACATTGTCTGTTACTCCATTAAATAAATATCCGCAATAGTCCAATATGGGCAATATAGTCTGCTTGTAGACTAGGGTGGCAGTGCCGGTGGTCATTCTGTCCCTCATTTTACGTAACATGACGTTTCTGAGGTTACCATTTTTAACCTTTTTGCTAACTGAACTCTCCAGATTAAGGTTATTATCGAGAGTTATGCCCAGGTACTCGTACCGATCGCATGTTTCTAGTATGTCTCGACCCATCCTTATATTCAGGATAAGTGGAACGTTCGGTTTATCATGCGTGAAAGCGATTACCTTTGTTTTTTCAACATTAATACATAGGCCACTTCTGGTGAACCAGTTATAGACAATATTACAATCGGTTTGCAAAAGCGCACATGTTGCGTCTAGGTCATTTTCAGATGCATAAAATACAACGTCGTCCGCATACATAATCACACGACAATTTTTTATGTAATTTGGCAAGCTGTTGATGAAACAAATAAACAGGAGCGGCCCAAGTATAGATCCTTGGGGGACGCCATAGCTAATCTTAGAGGTTGTAGATAACTTATTATTACATAACACCCTTTGGGACCTGTTAGACAGATAAGCACATAACCAATCGCAGTAAATACTTGGTAAATCAAGGTCCCTCATGCGGCTCAGCAGCTCTGCATGGTGGATGCAATCAAAAGCTTTCCGCACATCCAGGAAACACGCCAGCAGGGGGCGCCTCATGTCACGGGCCCTGTAGATGTCATTGACCAGTCTGAACACTGCATCATGGGTACCCCTGGATGTGCGGAAGCCATACTGACAACCAGACAACAAACCATTGTTTTCTAATCTACCATAAATCTCCTGGTAAACCACTCGTTCCATTACCTTACTGGGCATGGGGAGCAAGGATATGGGACGCCAGTTCCCAATGGACCGGAGATCGCCTGATTTTGGCAGAGGCACAACAGTGGCCGCGGCCCAAGAGACAGGAAATGATACTTTATGTAGACATGTATTTATGATTGCGGTTAATTGCGGAGCCAGGATTAAAAGGGCATCCTTCAATACGGTTGAGCTGATATTTTCAATCCCACTGGATTTGTGCACATCAATGGTTTTTAATATGTCTATCACAGTAGAGTAACTCACCCGAGTAGAGTCAGTTGGCGTATATGATTTGTTTACAGGATTACAGTCAGTATGAACAGTAGGTTTGTCACCAAGACTTGTGAATAACTTTTCACCAATGCCAGTAAAAAATTCATTTATGTAGTCTGGCACTTTATCACCCTTGATCTCCTCTCCCGTTTCATGATGATTCAGGATAATTTCAGGACGATCTTTTCCCGACCTACCTAATAGTTCATTAAGTTCACGCCAGAATTTGTACGGATTCGATTTATGCTCTTCTAACTTTTGTATGAAATAAGACTCTTCTGCATTCCGTGTTAGGGCATTTATATCCCTACGGGCTTGCTTGGCAAGTTCCAGCAGATAGTCATTAGTTTTGCCGTCGACACAATATTCATGCATGTATTGGTTACGTTCGTAAATAACTTCGTAGATATGGCGAGACATCCAAGGCTTATTCATATCCTTGATTTCCATTTCGCGGACTGCACAGTGAATGTCTAGATATGGCCAGTGTGAACATCTTTGACCGGTTGCCATCTTTGATCGGTTGCCATCTTTGACCGGGTGCCATCTTTGACTGGGTGCCATCTTTGACCGGTTGCCATCTTTGACCAGTTGCCATCTTTGACCGGTTGTCATCTTTGACCGGGTGCCATCTTTGACTGGTTGTCATCTTTGACCGGTTTCCATCTTTGACCGGTTGCCATCTTTGACCGGTTGTCATCTTTGACCGGGTGCCATCTTTGACTGGTTGCCATCTTTGACCCGTTGTCATCTTTGACCGGGTGCCATCTTTGACCGGTTGCCATCTTTGACCCGTTGCCATCTTTGACCGGTTGTCATCTTTGACCGGTTGTCATCTTTGACCGGTTGTCATCTTTGACCGGTTGTCATCTTTGACCGGGTGCCATCTTTGACCGGGTGCCATCTTTGACTGGGTGCCATTTCTGACTGGCTTGATAGACAAACGATTTATTCGTGGTGGATAATGATATGAATAGGCTACTAATCACTGATTTAAAGTGTTAAAAGATCCATTAACCTTTTCAGCCCATTTATATGTTCATCTTGCCTATATTTATAAACAAGTTTCTATCAAGCCAGTCAAAGATTACACCCAGTAAAAGATGGAATCGGGTCAAAGACATTTACATTGGCCCAGTCTCGTGAGACACAGCCTTGGACATATTGAACCAGGCCCATTACAGCCTAACTAGCCTCCAGACTGGCTGCTGTTGCCCCAGGCCAGATTAAAAAAAAGTTTTGTTTCCGGTCACCTGACCGGGTCTAGCAAAATACAGTGCCGAGTCCCCCTATTCTTTTTCATTTTAGAAAAATTTGCTATTTTCCAGTTTTTACGGTTTGTAAATCGGACAATTATTAAGGATTTTGCGGGGAAAACTCTAAAACCAGGGCCTAAAAAGGTGATAAGCAAAAAAAAAAATTAAAAAAAAAAAGGTCTGCTTTGCCAGACCATGTTACCGGAAACCAATCTTTTTTTTATTTTGGCCCCAGGTAAAATAAATGATTTCATGATGAATATTATATGTCAATCTTAAATCTATGGGAAGGCTGTAAGATGACATTTGTTGGCATGATGCACCAATGGACCATGATGCACTAATGCAGCCCTAACGAGGAACTCGCTAGTGCTGCATTGGTGCATCATGCCGACCCTTCGGGAGTGTGTCAACCCCATATGATTGGGTCGGCATGATGCATCAATGCAGCACTGGCGAGTTACTCAGCAGGACTGCATTCACACACACATCATGACGACCAAGGGCATGATGCATCAATGCATTATGCCGTCCTTAAAGGGTTAACAGGGCTGCATTCATGCATCATTACAACAAATGGATCTGCACCTTGAGGCATGCTACTGTCATTAAAGGATTAAAGTTCCCATGTCCGATTTTCTTTAAATTCTAGAATTACTTCAGTGCGTTTCAAACACAGAAATAGTACTGTAAAACCTTGTGTATAAGCCTAACTCGCATATCAGCCACACCCCGACTTTAGGCTGATCCTACAAGCCGCGATCTGATTATGGTGGCTTTAGTACTGTACTATAGGAGCAAAAACTTGCGTATAAGCCACACCTGGACTCTGTGCCGATCCTATAAGCCGCACCAGCAATCTGATTCGCGTACTTGCAGCGGCTTCTATGCGAGGTTTTACGGTACAAAATTTATATAGGGAATCGGGGATAATGGAATGGTATCCATGCATATGGGCAGTATCAGGAAATCGGTTCCACTAGCCTATTTTGTGCTCAAATCGGGTCTATTCTCACAAATCGGGCTCAAACCAAAGAATCATATATATATATATATATATATATGTGTATACTGTAAGTAGGGTGGTACTTTAGATCCTGCCATAGGTTCATGTTTATAAACATGTTGATGTTTATAAAAACTCATGCTCAAGTTGAAACTAGACTTGCCAAGACTATATATAAACAGGATCTATATCCCGATTTGGGCCCCGATTTTGCATCTGATGCCGGTTTTGGCTCCCAATCATATATCAAACTGGTTTGATTTTCATTTATCTGATGCTCCCCCATTCACAGGGCTATAATCGGCCGATTTATGCACCATAACAGATAGGATTTCTTTTTGTTTTGACCTGATCAAACTGTAAAGACCTATATGATCATGATGATCGGTAAGTGAGAATGACCCAAAAAATCGGGTAGTGGAGTCCCAGCTTTACAGTGCATTTTCCATGGACTGAATTACATGCAGTGTGCACTACAAAGTACCATTTTGACTATAAAGCTGACATTTTGATAAAATAGAATTACTCTAAACGTTTGTCTGTGAACTCTGGTGAGCTATAGGCCTTACGAGCATCTTTTACAGTATATTCTCAATGGGCGGACTTACAGCGTGCACTCCAAAAGTCTTAAAATTAGCATAGAAATGATAATTAGTCGAATTCAAAGTTGACTGAGATGAAATAAGGTAGAGAACACATGAACTATGGCATAGGGAATATTTTCTAGTTCACTTTTAGGCCACTCAAAAATAACATGGTTTCTCATCACCAAGCGTCATAATAATCAGGTGTTTTTTTTGCTAATCTTTTTTGGCAAATTTGATAAAAACTGATAAAAATGGACAAAAAATGCCATATTTGGTATTAAATTAAAGCTGATAATGTCAGCAATGCAGTGGTATAGAAGAAACTTACATTTTCTCCACTTTTAAAGATCAATTATTCTTAACCAATAAAATGTGAATTTTGGTCACAAAAAAATGTAAATTATCGTGTACTACAGTGGCCCAAGAAGGTCAAAAAGTGATTTCGGAAAAGAAAAATGATCTCGCAACACATTTAGCCTGCTGATAAAAAAAATTAAAAAAGAAGAAAAGTCCTCCGTTGTCAGATTTCTAAGACCATTTTTTGAGTAGCCTTAACAACATTTATTTTTGAAACTTAATCGTAGGATCATGTCACTTCAAACAATTTATTTTTACAGGCGGTGGCTGGAGATGCATGTAGCAGCTCGCCGTGTCAGCATAACGGGACGTGTGTCACTGACTGGAACAACGCATACTACTGTAGGTGCAGCGCAGACAGGACCGGGGACAACTGTCAGCACAGTGAGTAACCATTATGTCACATATATAGGGGGCTCAGGTACAACATGGGGGCTCAGGTACAACACCACATAGGGGGCTCAGGTACAACATATAGGGGGCTCAGGTGCAACACCACATAGGGGGCTCAGATACAACACCACGTAGGGGGCTCAGGTAAAACACCATATAGGGGGCTCAGGTACAACACCATATAGGGGGCTCAGGTACAACACCACATAGGGGGCTCAGGTACAACACCATACAGGGGGCTCAGGTACAACACCACATAGGGGACTCAGGTACAACACCATATAGGGGGCTCAGGTACAACACCATATAGGGGGCTCAGGTACAACACCATATAGGGGGCTCAGGTACAACACCATATAGGGGGCTCAGGTACAACACCATACAGGGGGCTCAGGTACAACACCATATAGGGGGCTCAGGTACAACACCATATAGGGGGCTCAGGTACAACACCATACAGGGGGCTCAGGTACAACACCATATAGGGGGCTCAGGTACAACACCATATAGGGGGCTCAGGTACAACACCACATAGGGGGCTCAGGTACAACACCACATAGGGGGCTCAGGTACAACACCATATAGGGGGCTCAGGTACAACACCATACAGGGGGCTCAGGTACAACACCATACAGGGGGCTCAGGTACAACACCATATAGGGGGCTCAGGTACAACACCATATAGGGGGCTCAGGTACAACACCATATAGGGGACTCAGGTACAACACCACATAGGGGGCTCAGGTACAACACCATATAGGGGGCTCAGGTACAACACCATATAGGGGGCTCAGGTACAACACCATATAGGGGGCTCAGGTACAACACCATACAGGGGGCTCAGGTACAACACCATATAGGGGGCTCAGGTACAACACCATATAGGGGGCTCAGGTACAACACCACATAGGGGGCTCAGGTACAACACCACATAGGGGGCTCAGGTACAACACCATATAGGGGGCTCAGGTACAACACCGTATAGGGGCCTCAGGTACAACACCACATAGGGGGCTCAGGTACAACACCACATAGGGGGCTCAGGTACAACACCACATAGGGGGCTGAGGTACAACACCATATAGGGGGCTCAGGTACAACACCATATAGGGGGCTCAGGTACAACACCATATAGGGGGCTCAGGTACAACACCACATAGGGGGCTGAGGTGCAACACCACATAGGGGGCTCAGGTACAACACCATATAGGGGGCTCAGGTACAACACCATAAAGGGGGCTCAGGTACAACACCACATAGGGGGCTCAGGTACAACACCATAGAGGGGGCTCAGGTACAACACCATATAGGGGGCTCGGGTACAACACCATATAGGGGGATCAGGTACAACACCACATAGGGGGCTCAGGTACAACACCATATAGGGGGCTCAGGTACAACACCATATAGGGGGCTCAGGTACAACACCATAAAGGGGGCTCGGGTACAACACCATATAGGGGGCTCAGGTACAACACCATATAGGGGGCTCAGGTACAACACCATATAGGGGGCTCAGGTACAACACCACAGAGGGGGCTCAGGTACAACATGTAGGGGGCTCAGGTACAACACCATATAGGGGGCTCAGGTACAACACCATATAGGGGGCTCAGGTACAACACCATACAGGGGGCTCAGGTACAACATGGGGGCTCAGGTACAACACCACATAGGGGGCTCAGGTACAACACCACATAGGGGGCTCAGGTACAACACCATATAGGGGGCTCAGGTACAACACCATATAGGGGGCTCAGGTACAACACCATATAGGGGGCTCAGGTACAACACCACATAGGGGGCTCAGGTACAACACCACATAGGGGGCTCAGGTACAACACCATATAGGGGGCTCAGGTACAACACCACATAGGGGGCTCAGGTGCAACTCCTACTACTGCAGGTGCATCGCAGACAGGACCGGGGATAACTGTCAACACTGTGAGCACGTTTTTAATGGTTTTTGAATTCATTTATTTATATACCCCCTCCTGGATGCTGTTTCTCCACAAATATGGATGTCTGAAAATTGCGGAAAAAATATTCTGTATTTTGTGGTTATAATAGAAATAATAAATAAAATCATGTCTTTTTTTGTAGGGGAGACCGGGGCACATTGAACCATTTTGGCACTTTTATTTTCTCCTGACCTTGTTAAATGGATATGAACTTTGATTGTGTATCAAGCAGTTACCTTGTATCATTGCCATATAAGAGAACCTATCGCAAGACAAATGAGCTCTTTTGATGTATTTTTCTTAAATTTTAGAAGATAAAATCTGAGGGTGGTTCAATGTGCTCCATGCCCGGGGTAGGTTGATCCACCCACTGGGGCACCTTGAACCATATATGTTGAACAATCCAAATAATCACCAACATCAATAATAGAAACTTCGGTTGGAATTACCGTATTCGACGTAATAAGCGCACAGGGCGCTTAAAAAATTATTCTGGATACCTTTTAGTAGTTAAGAGTTTAATTGGGGTAAAAAATTGAGATATTTTTGGTTATTTCTAGTTTAAAAATCGCCCCAAAACAGGGGGTGTGCGCTTATTAGGGGGTGTGCGCTTATTACGTCGAATACGGTAGTTGCTATTGTTACTTTTGCATAGGATCAAGGTGCCCCAGAACTTGGAGCACCTTGAGCATGGTTCAAGGTGGCTCAGTTTTTGTGGCTCAATGTACCCCATGCTGCCCATCATAGATAAGAGTGATGTTATTACATAACACACCCAGCAGTAAAGTTGGGTTCTATTCAAGGGTTCATATGTATACTTTGACCTCCATAGAGATCTTAGGCCAGCAATGTTTTTTTATGACACAAGAATAAATGTTTAACAGTTGAAAATATTTACTTTCAAGGCCATAAACCTGGTATACTGCCATAAAATTCCCAAAAGAATAGCAAAAAGAGCGGGCGGCTCAACGTGCCTGGGTGGTCAATGTGCCCCAGGCTCCACTACTGTTACATACACATTTATGTGGATATCCGCCTTTGTTTGTAGAGCTCCACATGATATAGCACCCAGAAAAAACCCATACATAAGGTATTGAAAAATAAATTAGAATGCAGTCTTTGTGAAAGAAATTCATCCCACATTACGTTTGGTCCTGCAGATTTTCAATATTGCAGATGCACAGCAAACAGTTGCACAGCAAAATCTACTGGAACAAAAGTTGCCAGCAACTTTTGCTGTTGATGTACAGTAGAAGTTATGTACATGTACGGCAAGTCAGTTGCTGTACACCTACAGCAAAATCGACTGGAACAAAAGTTGCCAGCAACTTTTGCTATAGGTGTACAGTACTTGCTCCTTACTTGTTCATTAATTCAGATATCTGCTGTTTACAATTTGGGGAAGCCTGTTGACAGCAACCAGCCACATGTAACGAGTCAATCAGAAAATCCATAACTTTGAATAACGTACATGGTTGTCGTATAGTGTTTCGTGGCGCATAACGCATTAATGCATTATGTAAAGTTGTTGTCACCATACATGGATGCAGCTCTGTACAAAATGGGAGTTCACTATAGACCAATGCAGCAAGAAAGGGTGACTTTTTCATAATAAAGTTTACTTTGGTTTTAGCAGAATGTTCTGTATTGTCTGTAATGGATATGTTTGAAAACATTTCATATCAGAGGATTCCCAGAACGATTATCCTTCTAATAATATATATTAGAATGCAGGATTTTGAGGTTATATTCATGTATTTGTTTGTCACACTTTAGAAATGTTCAAAAACTTCATCAACAACTTTTTTGAAAAGTCACCCTTTCTTGGAGCATTGGTCTATTCATGAACCATACTGTAAACGTATACTATTTCGCGCTGTAGATATTTTCGCGATTTTCGGGGATTTTCACAGCGCAAATATTTATCCAGTATAGCCCTATAACTAACATGCCAAAATCTGTGAATTCAAATACACGTGAAATTGTATTTTATAGGCAAATCGCGAAAATATACATGCGCGAAAATAGAATACATTTGCAGTAATGAACGATTTGATATACCCATGAAGGTATGAAATGATACATGAATACAACCCTCGCAACAATTATGGCGAAATGGGCTGTTCTGGGGTGTTTCTGCACATTATGCATAAAAGGGTGCTCGCACAAACAGATTTCAACTCGTCGGGGAAGGGAGGAGCGGTGTAAAATATTTCGGAGGTGACATTTAAAATCTGAAATTGTTTGCGCTACTGCTGCTGCCTCTAATACATTATTGAATGGGAAGTTTCTGGTTGATGCCCATGGCTACAGGCTGCCACGGGATAGTATAAATATTATAGATGAGGAGCAAATCAGCAGAATCCTGTCGTCAAGGATGTTAATAATAACCAGTCACTTGTAACCACCTGGTTTCGCTGGTTTGGGCACTTTTAGGGCCACATCCCAAGCTGGCTCCACCTCGACCTCTGTTCCCGAGCATCATCGCTGGTACCGAAGGTTGCTGATTAAAATAGTTCCTGTGCGCTTGGTGCTGTTGTATTAAAAGTGCAGATGGGTATCTCGTACGAATCCCCCCCAATATCCGGGGGAAGTGATGCGGTCATAACCCCTCAAATACCAGCGATGTCACTCGGACGCGTCCAAGGACGAGTTGGGGCCAGCTTGGGCCACATCCCAGTGGGCACAAAATTCAGTTCAATGTTGAATCAATGTTAGATCAATATTGCATCAACATTGACTACCATTTTTCAATGTTGATTCAACGTTCTGTGCCCTCTGGGATACTGCTTTAAATTCACCAGAGTGTATCAACCCGGGAGTGTATCAACCCGGGAGTGTATCAACCCAGCAGTGTATCAACCCGGGAGTGTATCAACCCGGGAGTGTATCAACCTGGGAATGTATCAACCCGGGAGTATATTAACCCGGGAGTTTAAACATCAACCCGGGAGTGTATCAACCCAGGAGTGTATCAACCCGGGAGTGTATCAACCAGGGAGTGTATCAACCAGGGAGTGTATCAACCCGGGAGTGTATCAACCCAGGAGTGTATCAACCCGGGAGTGTATCAACCCGGGAGTGTATCAACCCCAGAGTGTATCAACCCAGGAGTGTATCAAAATGGGAGTGTATCAGCCCGGGAGTGTATCAACCCAGGAGTGTATCAACCCGGGAGTGTATCAACCCCAGAGTGTATCAACCCAGGAGTGAATCAACCCGGGAGTGTATCAACCCGGGAGTGAATCAACCCGGGAGTGTATCAACCCAGGAGTGTATCAACCCAGGAGTGTAGCAACCCAGGAGTGAATCAACCCGGGAGTGTATCAACCCGGGAGTGAATCAACAGGGGAGGTTTTTTAACACAGGAGTGTATGAACCCAGGAGTGTAGAGACCCGGGAGTGTATCAACCTGGGAGTGTAGAGACCCGGGAGTGTAGAGACCCCAGAGTGTAGAGACCCGAAAGGCTCGGCATGACATATGAATGCAGCACTGGTAGGTTACCGGCAGGGCTGCATTCATGCATGACAACAAATTGGCATAGTGTATAAAAGCACTATGCCGCCACTATGTGGTGCTTACATCAGTGATGGGAGTTTGGTCAGCTGACACAGAGGCTGCCTAAATAATGTAGGAGAAGTACAATCAGTATGGTAGAGTGAGGTTAATTATACGTTGGTATAATGTCAACAATGATCGACACCATCACAGCCGTCATACCAACTATATGGCCAAGTCTGGGTATATTAGACAATGCTATTACAACTACATAGAAAATGTCGTATTTAGCCAGCTCTGGCCTAGAGGTGGCCCATGCTTACAGATGCTGGTATTGGCCTCATGTTTGGCCATTGTTGAAACAATGTTGGGCCATCATATTTAACCACATTGCCGATTGGGTCAATGTTGGCTATGTGACCTCCTCTGGCCAGTTTATATGAAGACTTCTTTATGGGGGGAAAAAAAGAGAAAATGTAGGGTCGGTAGGTCGGATTAAAAACAAATTAATTCAATTTTTTAACATGTACTAGCCAGCTTCTCCACATATCCTAAAATTGACCAAAAAAGAGTAAAAATAATAAATTTCTTAATCGGTCGGGTGACGTGAAACAAACCTCACGCAAGCTAGGTGCAATCTGCATTCATTATGACTTTTATTACTGAGAGATTTAACAGAACTTTGGTATTAAATTGGATTTGATAAATGGTGTAAATATGGGTAGACCAGTGCTTCGAGTTATCTTATAACCCTTCTTTATGTCCCCTTTCCATTTCAGCATCCATGCCGTGTTTCCCCCCGTTGGTTGTCATGACGACCGCTACACTAACGGGCAGTGAGCAGCTGTTCTACCACGGCCTGACGACTGGCTGTACGGGTACCCTGACTGCAGTCAGCTTCTACTCGGGGCAGGCAGGCAGGTTCTGGCTGGACCTGTGGACGAGGAAGGACGGGTTCACGGACACCTACATACTGCACTCCTCTACTGAGATCACTGCGAGTACAGCCGGAGCTATAGGTATGTAACCTATACCGTATTTGACGTATTAAAGGGGCATTCTCACCAATCACACTTAACCACATAGTACACTAGAACAGTACTAGAATTGTGAGTAAGATTTGCTCGG
The DNA here is from genome assembly GCA_947462335.1 of Harmothoe impar. NCBI lineage: Eukaryota > Metazoa > Annelida > Polychaeta > Phyllodocida > Polynoidae > Harmothoe > Harmothoe impar. Next base: position 9,597,519 of record OX381719.1, on the reverse strand, counting down.
TGAGAATGCCACTTTAAGTGGACAGTGCGCTTAAAAAATTGATTATGAACACCTTTTAGTAGTTAAGAGTTTAATTGGGGTAAAAGATTGGTTATTCACAGAGAAATGCTAATCTTTGAAACTTAGGATTTTCAAGCTATTGTTAAAAACTGAGATTTACCTCATGAGGAAAAATGCTTCCCTTAGGCTGAAAACCCCAACCCATATTTTTCATGGAGTTCAAACATTGTGTAAATCCACCATCTTTTGGAAAAACTAGGACATGTCAGAATGAAGATTTGGGAAATACTAAGTTTTACGTTTTCACCTTGTCACAACAAGCTACAGGCACCGCAGGACACCATACAGGGCACTATTGGTGTTTTGGTTATTTTTACAAAATCAAGTAACACAGCTTTTTCTGATTTTGCGCCCCCCCCCCCATAGAGTACACCCTGACCACCCCCCTACTGGTGGTACCTGCGCTCACGGTCGGCACCCACTCAGACCCGGCCCACCCGCACACACTCGGCATCACCTACGGCAATGGCGGCTACAGACTCTGGAGAACCAATCAAATTGAAGGACAGTTCACCATTGGGACCACAGAGATAGCCGCGAGTGATAACATCGATGTTGATCCCTTGTATGGCGTCCCGTCTCTACAACTTCACATGGGTTCAACCACAGGTAACTTACTCTGATGACTATATGATGGAGCAAAGCTTGCACTTTTATGTTGCAGAGATTATCTTAACCCAGTTAACAAAATAACATTATTTTACGTCAAAATAACGTTTTAAAACTTTATATAACGTTGTGCCATAGTAAGGAGCCTTAGAGAAATGATATATAACGTTATAAATTGTTGCATAACATTTTTTGTTTACTGGGAAGGCTCCAGAACAAATCAGTCAATAGTACCCAACCTAGTTTCGGCTCCCTAGACGACCAACCTAGGTTACTCTGATGACTATGATGGAGCAAATCTTGCACTTTTATGTTGACCTACACAGAGAAAAGAAACAGGGTCAAAACGGAGCCAGGCTGCCTCCAGAATGACTCCCCTCTTTAGCAGAGCCCAGGTCCTCATGTGGCTTCCTTAGGTGTGTTAGGGAACTATGCAACTCTCCAAAACGACTCCCTTAGGTGAGCCAGGGAGTCACCTAGACTCCCTTAGGCAGCCTGGGCTCTCCGAAGAAGGGGAGTCATTCTAGAGGCAACCTGGACTCCCTTTTGACGCTGTTTATTTTCTCTGTGTACTGCTTTCTGGCTTTTACATAAGGTGGGACTGCGCTACTCGATTTTGTCATCAAATCAGGGCCATTCTCACAAATCAGACACAAGCAGATGTAAACAAATACAAATATATAGAAACCTTAATATTGGATTATCCATGTCACCATGGTTTGATAGATTAACTTCCATGAGAATGGACCAGATATTCGGTTAGTGGAGCTCCAGCTTTAGGGCACCTGGCCGTTGATAGCAGCGCCGCTTGTGGTAAATTGAGAACCTCCAGTACGGGCCCTTGGCCAGTAGGTGGAACAGCTAACCGGGGGTTATGACGTCACAGGGCAGTACCGAGTCTATAGGTGTCCACCTAGTGTTACCTGCTTGAACTTCTAACCCCCGAGCATGGATGCCCCCATGGCCTAACCCCTAGGAGTCCTATAGCGTTGGTTTTTCATTATTGGCAAATTACCTTTTGGGCAACCATTTGTAGACTTTTTGCCATGGAAACATGATTTTCATTCCAAAGTAACAATTTTTTTCTATTTGCTTTACATTCTTGATATATAGAATATTAGCACCAAAGCTCTTTATGTCTATCATTTTTACTCATTTGGCATTCTTATGGGCGCTGGTGGCCAATCCAGTACTGTAGGTGTTTTCAGTTTGATTTTTTAGGTTTCTTACAAGAAACTATAGACCAATGCATCAAGAAAGGATGACTTTTTCATAATAAATTTTGCTTACACTGGTTTTAGCAGAATTCTCTGCAATGGCTATACTTCTGATCATCTCATATTAGGATATTCACAAGACCATTATCTTTCAAGTAGTGTGTATTAGAATGCAGGTTTTTGAAGTCAGATCAATGTATTTCGTTGTTACCGTTCAGAAATGTTTGAAAACAACTTTCCTGAAAAATCACCCTTTCTTGTAGCATTGGTCTATACGGGAGTGGTCATTTTTTAACAACAGGGGGGTCGGTGGTTTTTTGCGTGAGCGAGGCGAAATTTTTTGGTCCCCTTCCTCAGACAAGTTGAAATTGGGCGCGGCCGACCCCTTTGAGCTATAGTAACGCGAGGGCTTTTTCACTAAAAAGGGGTGCAATTCTTTTGGTCCCCCCCTCAAGAGGGGTCGAAATTTTTTTGGTCCCCCCCTTCAAGAGGGGTCCAAATTTTTTTGGTTCCCCCCCCAAATGCACCAGCAACCCCCCCCCCCCCCTGTTGTTAAAAAATGACCACTCCCTAAGAGCACTCAGTCTGAGTGAGTGCAAACAGCCCCTTTCCCTTTGCAGCCTCCTGTCATGACCCACATCCACTAGAAGACCTAAGCGCTGGCCTTTGTCCTGCTGGACATATTTTCCCTGGCTTTGAAATAAAATGTGAGGGGTGGCTCACCGATATCTCGTACTATGCTAAGGTGGCAGGGACCTTTTACATTGACATCTGGAGAAAGGATGGAGCAGACTTTGTCTTCTACTTCACCACACCGGTGACAGCCTCAGGGCCTGGCCTCGAGTCGGTGACACTGCCAGACGCTGTGTTTGTCGAGGCGGGGATGACCTTGGGAATACACTGTGTTGGATCCTTCCTGATCCTGGCAGATTCACTCGACATACGGAGCGCTCCGTATGTATCGTACATGGCTAAACGGTTTACAGACTTGCACGATGAGGTCTCCTGGCTGCCCGGTGACTTGCGCTACAGTCAACTCACACAAGTCTCTGACATGGCCAGGACCCCGTCACTCATGGTCAAGGTCAACCCGGCACTAAACGGTTCTCAAGGTAAGCTTTTGATATTTCTAAAAATATTCTTCAAATATATACACTCTCATTTAAAGCTCTTGCAATCTCGCAATCTCACAATCTTGTAATCTCGCTTTCTCAGGTTTTTTTCACTCTGTGAAGTCTATTTGAATGTCAATTCTCTCAGTTATTTGACACGTTTGAAAGACTGCTGATGGATGAATCATGTCCTATCAATAAATACACTCTTTTCTTTGAAATCAGCTTCCAAGGAAAACTTTTTTTCATTTTTTTGCTAATTTTTCATGAAAAATATGATAAAAATGGACACATGGAAACATGATTTTTATTCCAAAGTAACTATTTTTTTTCTATTTGCTTTACATTCTAAATATATAGAATATTAGCACCAAAGCATATTTTGTCTATCATTTTTACTCTTTTGCCATTCTCGTGGGCCCTGGTGGCTGAATCCAGTACTAAAGGTGTTTCCAGCTTGATTTTTTAGGTTTCTTACAAGAAAGTTTTGCTTACATTGGTTTTAGCAGAATTTTCTGTAATGGCTATACTTCTGATCATCTCATATTAGGAGATTCACAAGACAATTATCTTTCAAATAGTGTGTATTAGAATGCAGGTTTTTGAAGTCAGATCAATGTATTACGTTGTTACCGTTCAGAAATGTTTGAAAACAACTTTCCTGAAAAATCACCCTTTCTTGTTGCATTGGTCTATAAGGGAGTGGTCATTTTTTAACAACAGGGGGGTCGGTGGATTTTTGCGTGAGCGAGGCGAAATCTTTTGGTCCCCTTCCCCAGGCAAGTTGAAATTGGCCGCGGCCGACCCCTTTGAGCTATAGTAACGCGTGGGCTTTTTCACTAAAAAGGGGTGCAATTCTTTTGGTCCCCCCCTCAAGAGGGGTCCAAATTTTTTTGGTCCCCTCCCTTCAAGAGGGGTCCAAATTTTTTTGGTTCCCCCCCCAAATCCACCATCCCCGCCCCCCTTTTGTTAAAAAATGACCACTCCTTAAGAGCATTCAGTCTGGGGGAGTGCAAACAGCCCCTTTCCCTTTGCAGCCTCCTGTCATGACCCACATCCACTACAAGACCTAAGTGCTGGCCTTTGTCCTGCTGGACATATTTTCCCTGGCTTTGAAATCAAATGTGACGGGTGGCTCACCGATATCTCGTACTACGCTAAGGTGGCAGGGACCTTTTACATTGACATCTGGAGAAAGGATGGAGCAGACTTTGTCTTCTACTTCACCACACCGGTGATAGCCTCAGGCCCTGGCCTCGAGTCGGTAACACTGGCAGACGCCGTGTTTGTCGAGGCGGGAATGACCTTGGGAATACACTGTGTTGGATCCTTCCTGATCCTAGCAGATTCACTCGACATACGGAGCGCTCCGTATGTATCGTACATGGCTAAACGGTTTACAGACTTGCACGATGACATCTCCTGGCTGCCCGGTGACGTTCGCTTCAGTCAACTCACACAAGTCTCTGACATGGCCAGGACCCCGTCACTCATGGTCAAGGTCAACCCGGCACTAAACGGTTCTCAAGGTAAGCTTTTAATATTTCTAAAAATATTCTTCAAATATATGCACTCTCTTATGCTTGCAGTTCAAGCTCTTGCAATCTCGCAATCTCACAATCTTGTGATCTCGCTTTCTCGCAATCGCTCTGTCCCAGGTTCTCAGTTTTTTTCACTTTGTGAAGTCTATTTGAATGTCAATTCTCTCAGTTATTTGACAAGTTTGAAAGACTGCTAATGAATGAATCATGTCCTATCAATAAATAGACTCTTTTCTTTGAAATGAGGTTCCGAGGAAAACTTTCTTTCATTTTTTTGCTAATTTTTCATGAAAAATATGATAAAAATGGACACATATTGGCATATTTGGTATCAAATTAAAGCTGAAACTCCCAGTAATGCAGTATGATAGAAATAACTTACATTTTCGGCATTTTTAAAGGTCAAAAAATCTTAAGTACTAAAATGTGAATTTTGGTCATGAAAAACTACATATTCCTGTAAATTTTGGCCTTTGAGTGAAAAAAAAGAAAGAAAAGGGAAAAAAAAGGCTCCCTCCTCATATATTTCAGTCCTTGGTGATGAAAACCCACTTTTTAGTTGTTTTGAGTTGCATAACATAAGAATTCCTCCTTTCCAGAGTGCTCCATGCAGCGTGCATCTCCAGCTCTTATTGAGGGTGACCTGACGCCCCCCGCGGGTCTCACCGTGTTCCCGGGCGTGTCTGTGCCGTGTCCAGCCGTGCTGCTGGGCGTGTCGTTCTACGCCTCCACACCCGGCACCTTCTGGGTGCACCTGGTACGGCCTGCAGGCATCCCCACCTCCCACTACAGCAGTGTCTTTATGGTGAGTGAGTCATACTGCAGGCACCCCCACCACACACTACAGCAGCGTCTTTATGGTGAGTAAGTCATACTGCAGGCACCCCCACCTCCCACTACAGCAGTGTCTTTATGGTGAGTGAGTCATACTGCAGGCAACCCCACCTCCCACTACAGCAGTGTCTTTATGGTGAGTCATACTGCAGGCACCCCCACCTCCCACTACAGCAGTGTCTTTATGGTGAGTCATACTGCAGGCACCCCCACCTCCCACTACAGCAGCGTCTTTATGGTGAGTCATACTGCAGGCACCCCCACCTGCTACTACAGCAGTGTCTTTATGGTGAGTCATACTGCAGGCACCCCCACCTCCCACTACAGCAGTGTCTTTATGGTGGTCATACTGCAGGCACCCCCACCTCCCACTACAGCAGCGTCTTTATGGTGAGTTATACTGCAGGCATCCCCACCTCCCACTACATCAGTGTCTTTATGGTGAGTGAGTCATACTGCAGGCACCCCCACCTCCCACTACAGCAGTGTCTTTATGGTGAGTGAGTCATACTGCAGGCACCCCCACCTCCCACTACAGCAGTGTCTTTATGGTGAGTCATACTGCAGGCACCCCCACCTCCCACTACAGCAGTGTCTTTATGGTGAGTGAGTCATACTGCAGGCACCCCCACCTCCCACTGCAGCAGTGTCTTTATGGTGAGTGAGTCATACTGCAGGCACCCCCACCTCCCACTACAGCAGTGTCTTTATGGTGAGTCATACTGCAGGCACCCCCACCTCCCACTACAGCAGTGTCTTTATGGTGAGTGAGTCATACTGCAGGCACCCCCACCTCCCACTACAGCAGTGTCTTTATGGTGAGTGAGTCATACTGCAGGCACCCCCACCACCCACTACAGCAGTGTCTTTATGGTGAGTGAGACATACTGCAGGCACCCCCACCTCCCACTACAGCAGTGTCTTTATGGTGAGTGAGTTATACTGCAGGCACCCCCACCTCCCACTACAGCAGTGTCTTTATGGTGAGTGAGTCATACTGCAGGCACCCCCACCTCCCACTACAGCAGTGTCTTTATGGTGAGTGAGTCATACTGCAGGCACCCCCTGCTCCCACTACAGCAGTGTCTTTATGGTGAGTCATACTGCAGGCACCCCCACCTCCCACTACAGCAGTGTCTTTATGGTGAGTCATACTGCAGGCACCCCCACCTCCCACTACAGCAGTGTCTTTATGGTGAGTCATACTGCAGGCACCCCCACCACCCACTACAGCAGTGTCTTTATGGTGAGTCATACTGCAGGCACCCCCACCTCCCACTACAGCAGTGTCTTTATGGTGAGTCATACTGCAGGCATCCCCACCTCCCACTACAGCAGTGTCTTTATGGTGAGTGAGTTATACTGCAGGCACCCCACCTCCCACTACAGCAGTGTCTTTATGGTGAGTTATACTGCAGGCACCCCAACCTCCCACTACAGCAGTGTCTTTATGGTGAGTCATACTGCAGGCACCCCCACCTCCCACTACAGCAGTGTCTTTATGATGAGTCATACTGCAGGCACCCCCACCTCCCACTACAGCAGTGTCTTTATGGTGGGTGAGTTATACTGCAGGCACCCCCACCTCCCACTACAGCAGTGTCTTTATGGTGAGTGAGTCATACTGCAGGCACCCCCACCTCCCACTACAGCAGTGTCTTTATGGTGAGTGAGTCATACTGCAGGCACCCCCACCTCCAACTACAGCAGTGTCTTTATGGTGAGTGAGTCATACTGCAGGCACCCCCACCTCCCACTACAGCAGTGTCTTTATGGTGAGTGAGTCATACTGCAGGCACCCCCACCTCCCACTATAGCAGTGTCTTTATGGTGAGTGAGTCATACTGCAGGCACCCCCACCCCCACTACAGCAGTGTCTTTATGGTGAGTGAGTCATACTGCAGGCACCCCCACCTCCCACTACAGCAGTGTCTTTATGGTGAGTGAGTCATACTGCAGGCACCCCCACCTCCCACTACAGCAGTGTCTTTATGGTGAGTCATACTGCAGGCACCCCCACCTCCCACTACAGCAGTGTCTTTATGGTGAGTTATACTGCAGGCACCCCCACCTCCCACTACAGCAGTGTCTTTATGGTGAGTGAGTCATACTGCAGGCACCCCCACCTCCCACTACAGCAGTGTCTTTATGGTGAGTGAGTCATACTGCAGGCACCCCCACCTCCCACTACAGCAGTGTCTTTATGGTGAGTGAGTCATACTGCAGGCACCCCCACCTCCCACTACAGCAGTGTCTTTATGGTGAGTGAGTCATACTGCAGGCACCCCAACCTCCCACTACAGCAGTGTCTTTATGGTGAGTGAGTTATGGTGCAGGCACCCCCACCTCCCACTACAGCAGTGTCTTTATGGTGAGTGAGTCATGGTGCAGGCACCCCCACCTCCCACTACAGCAGTGTCTTTATGGTGAGTCATACTGCAGGCACCCCCACCTCCCACTACAGCAGTGTCTTTATGGTGAGTCATACTGCAGGCACCCCCACCTCCCACTACAGCTGTGTCTTTATGGTGAGTCATACTGCAGGCACCCCCACCTCCCACTACAGCAGTGTCTTTATGGTGAGTGAGTCATACTGCAGGCACCCCCACCTCCCACTACAGCAGTGTCTTTATGGTGAGTGAGTCATACTGCAGGCACCCCCACCTCCCACTACAGCAGTGTCTTTATGGTGAGTGAGTCATACTGCAGGCACCCACACCTCCCACTACAGCAGTGTCTTTATGGTGAGTGAGTTATACTGCAGGCACCCCCACTTCCCACTACAGCAGTGTCTTTATGGTGAGTGAGTCATACTGCAGGCACCCCCACCTCCCACTACAGCAGTGTCTTTATGGTGAGTCATACTGCAGGCACCCCCACCTCCCACTACAGCAGTGTCTTTATGGTGAGTTATACTGCAGGCACCCCCACCTCCCACTACAGCAGTGTCTTTATGGTGAGTGAGTCATGGTGCAGGCACCCCCACCTCCCACTACAGCAGTGTCTTTATGGTGAGTGAGTCATACTGCAGGCACCCCCACCTCCCACTACAGCAGTGTCTTTATGGTGAGTTATACTGCAGGCACCCCCACCTCCCACTACAGCAGTGTCTTTATGGTGAGTGAGTCATACTGCAGGCACCCACACCTCCCACTACAGCAGTGTCTTTATGGTGAGTCATACTGCAGGCACCCCCACCTCCCACTACAGCAGTGTCTTTATGGTGAGTGAGTCATACTGCAGGCACCCCCACCTCCCACTACAGCAGTGTCTTTATGGTGAATGAGTCATACTGCAGGCACCCCCACCACACACTACAGCAGTGTCTTTATGGTGAATGAGTCATACTGCAGGCACCCCCACCTCCCACTACAGCAGTGTCTTTATGGTGAGTGAGTCATACTGCAGGCACCCCCACCTCCCACTACAGCAGTGTCTTTATGGTGAGTCATACTGCAGGCACCCCCACCTCCCACTACAGCAGTGTCTTTATGGTGAGTGAGTCATACTGCAGGCACCCCCACCTCCCACTACAGCAGTGTCTTTATGGTGAATGAGTCATACTGCAGGCACCCCCACCTCCCACTACAGCAGTGTCTTTATGGTGAATGAGTCATACTGCAGGCACCCCCACCTCCCACTACAGCAGTGTCTTTATGGTGAGTGAGTCATACTGCAGGCACCCCCACCTCCCACTACAGCAGTGTCTTTATGGTGAGTCATACTGCAGGCACCCCCACCTCCCACTACAGCAGTGTCTTTATGGTGAGTCATACTGCAGGCACCCCCACCTCCCACTACAGCAGTGTCTTTATGGTGAGTGAGTCATACTGCAGGCACCCCCACCTCCCACTACAGCAGTGTCTTTATGGTGAGTGAGTCATACTGCAGGCACCCCCACCTCCCACTACAGCAGTGTCTTTATGGTGAGTGATACTGCAGGCACCCCCACCTCCCACTACAGCAGTGTCTTTATGGTGAGTGAGTCATACTGCAGACACCCCCACCTCCCACTACAGCAGTGTCTTTATGGTGAGTCATACTGCAGGCACCCCCACCTCCCACTACAGCAGTGTCTTTATGGTGAGTGAGTCATACTGCAGGCACCCCCACCTCCCACTACAGCAGCGTCTTTATGGTGAGTCATACTGCAGGCACCCCCACCTCCCACTACAGCAGTGTCTTTATGGTGAGTGAGTCATACTGCAGGCACCCCCACCTCCCACTACAGCAGTGTCTTTATGGTGAGTCATACTGCAGGCACCCCCACCTCCCACTACAGCAGTGTCTTTATGGTGAGTGAGTCACACTGCAGGCACCCCCACCTCCCACTACAGCAGTGTCTTTATGGTGAGTGAATTATACTGCAGGCACCCCCACCTCCCACTACAGCAGCGTCTTTATGGTGAGTGAGTCATACTGCAGGCACCCCCACCTCCCACTACAGCAGTGTCTTTATGGTGAGTGAGTCATACTGCAGGCACCCCCACCTCCCACTACAGCAGTGTCTTTATGGTGAGTCATACTGCAGGCACCCCCACCTCCCACTACAGCAGTGTCTTTATGGTGAGTGAGTTATACTGCAGGCACCCCCACCTCCCACTACAGCAGTGTTTATGGTGAGTCATACTGCAGGCACCCCCACCTCCCACTACAGCAGTGTCTTTATGGTGAGTCATACTGCAGGCACCCCCACCTCCCACTACAGCAGTGTCTTTATGGTGAGTGAGTCATACTGCAGGCACCCCCACCTCCCACTACAGCAGTGTCTTTATGGTGAGTGAGTCATACTGCAGGCACCCCCACCTCCCACTACAGCAGTGTCTTTATGGTGAGTCATACTGCAGGCTACCCCACCTCCCATCACAGCAGTGTCTTTATGGTGAGTGAGTCATACTGCAGGCACCCCCACCTCCCACTACAGCAGTGTCTTTATGGTGAGTCATACTGCAGGCACCCCCACCTCCCACTACAGCAGTGTCTTTATGGTGAGTGAGTCATACTGCAGGCACCCCCACCTCCCACTACAGCAGTGTCTTTATGGTGAGTGAGTCATACTGCAGGCACCCCCACCTCCCACTACAGCAGTGTCTTTATGGTGAGTCATACTGCAGGCACCCCCACCTCCCACTACAGCAGTGTCTTTATGGTGAGTGAGTCATACTGCAGGCACCCCCACCTCCCACTACAGCAGTGTCTTTATGGTGAGTGAGTCATACTGCAGGCACCCCCACCTCCCACTACAGCAGTGTCTTTATGGTGAGTGAGTCATACTGCAGGCACCCCCACCTCCCACTACAGCAGTGTCTTTATGGTGAGTGAGTCATACTGCAGGCACCCCCACCTCCCACTACAGCAGTGTCTTTATGGTGAGTTATACTGCAGGCACCCCCACCTCCCACTACAGCAGCGTCTTTATGGTGAGTGAGTCATACTGCAGGCAGCCACACCTCCCACTACAGCAGTGTCTTTATGGTGAGTCATACTGCAGGCACCCCCACCTCCCACTACAGCAGTGTCTTTATGGTGAGTGAGTCATACTGCAGGCACCCCCACCTCCCACTACAGCAGTGTCTTTATGGTGAGTGAGTCATACTGCAGGCACCCCCACCTCCCACTACAGCAGTGTCTTTATGGTGAGTGAGTCATACTGCAGGCACCCCCACCTCCCACTACAGCAGTGTCTTTATGGTGAGTCATACTGCAGGCACCCCCACCTCCCACTACAGCAGTGTCTTTATGGTGAGTGAGTCATACTGCAGGCACCCCCACCTCCCACTACAGCAGTGTCTTTATGGTGAGTGAGTCATACTGCAGGCACCCCCACCTCCCACTACAGCAGTGTCTTTATGGTGAGTGAGTCATACTGCAGGCATCCCCACCTCCCACTACAGCAGTGTCTTTATGGTGAGTGAGTCATACTGCAGGCACCCCCACCTCCCACTACAGCAGTGTCTTTATGGTGAGTGAGTCATACTGCAGGCACCCCCACCCCCCACTACAGCAGTGTCTTTATGGTGAGTCATACTACAGGCACCCCCACCTCCCACTACAGCAGTGTCTTTATGGTGAGTCTGTACACAGATAATATTTAGGCTCCAGAATTGAGATAATGTAATGGGCATGAGGAAGAGGGCCTATGGTCCTGGTGGCTGTGTGTCCCACTGGCTAAATGTGCAGTGGCCATTTGACAGGGGGCCCTATGTCAGGGGGCTAAATGTCAGGGTGGCTATATGTCAGGGGGCTATATATCAGGGGGCCATTTACCCTAGAACCGAATGAAAATAAAGCATTATGCTCCTTGGGTCTGCATAATGCAGTCCTGATGAGTAACTTGGCAGGGCTGCATTCATATATCATACCGACCCTTTTGGAGTGTATCGATCCTGTAGGTTTGTCATGACGCAAGAATTATGTAGCCCTAAAATGGCCTAAATTAATTTATTTTCATTTTTCAATATTGGATAAACATGTCTGGGTCGGCCCTATTTTCTTTTGTGACAAAGATTCAGATTAACCGACCAGGTAGGGTCGGCTAACCTGATACACACCTATTTTTTGGGGGATAACAGATCAGGATTTTTTCACGCTTTAGGTGAGGGTGACGGCTACATCGGCAGGACTACAACACGTCACACTGGACATGGAGACAGGTTACATGACACAGACGGGCGACCTCCTGGGCCTCCAGGACGACCCTGTCAGCTCCCACAGCCTCCGGTACCCCCAGACTGTCAGTAACCAGGTCATGGTTGCCGCCACGGGATTCGCTGGTGCCAGCTCAAGTCAGGCGCTACATTTTGCTGATGTACAAGCCGCAGCTGAAGGGATTAGTAGCTTCCACACCGACCTTGTAGTTAACAACGGGACCAGTCTGGATGCCGACTACCCACCACTGAAGCTGCACCTGGCATATGGTATACCTAACCCTTTAAGGATGGCATGATGCCTTAATACATTATACCCTTGGTCGTCATGATGCATACATGCAGCCCTGGCAAGTAACTCACCAGTGCTGCATTCAAGCATCATGCTGACCCTACGGGGTTGAGATACAGCCGAAGGGTCGGCATGATGCACCAATGTAGCACCGGCGATTTACTCGCCAGGGCTGCATTGGGGCATCATGAAGACAAATGTCATCTTTTAGTGACATCCGTTCTTAAAGGGTTAAGGATGGCATACCGCTAAGAAATGACATTCATTGCTATGATGCACCAATGCAGCGCTGGCGAGTTACTCGCCGGTGCTGCATTGGTGAGTGAGTAACAGGTGTTTAACACCATTTTGACAAGTACGGTCACATTCATGGCATGGTGCATCATGCCGACCCTTCGGGGGGTGTTTGCAGCACTGGCGAGTTAGTCACCAGGACTGCATTCATGCATCATGACGACCAAGGGCATGATGCATGAAGGTATCAGGCCATCCTTAAAGGGTTAAAAGACAGGACGACCACTCTGTATCCTTTATCTCTGTTACCCCTTCTTTGCATCCTACTGGGTCGATATATTCCCAAAAATTTGGCATGATGCAGCCCTGGCGAGTTACTCGCCAGGGCTGCATGCATGCATCATGAGTACCCTACTGGGTTCATGAACTCCCATAGGGTCGGCACGATGCTTGAATTCAGCCCTGGCGAGTAACTCGCCAGGGCTGAATTCAAGCATCGTGCCGACCAAGGACATACTGCATTAAGGTACAATGCAGCATTTAATGAGTAAAGGATGTGCATTTCTACATTTTCATAAAAAAGCGCCATCCTGGATAGGTTTGGGGAATGTTCCCCAATGCCTTGAAATGGTTTAGTTGAAGCAAGTTGTATAGTTATTAGGTTGGGACCAATTTAACCATTTAAGGGCCGCATATTGCTTTAATGTGGTGTGCCCTTGAATGCATTAATGCACAATGCAGCCCTTAAAGGGTAAAGGATGTGCATAATTTCTATGTTTTCATATAAAGTGCCATCCTTGTGGTACTAAGAGGAGGTTTCACAATACACTCAAAAAATAAACTTGTCTCCAGACTCTTCAAAGTGACGATCATAAAATAAGCGAGTCAAAAACTCATCTAAGGATGAGGGTCTGCTAGCTGGAGATAGAAGACCCACTTGGCATGTGCCAGCCCAAAACCCGACATTTGCCAGCTCCAGATTCCATTTGTGGGATGGTAACCTGATCGGTTTGACAACTTTTGACTCGTTTATATTATGATAGTCACTTCGACAAGTCTGGAGACAAGTTTACTTTTTCAGTGTAAGAGGAGGTTCCACAATATCCTGACATGGTTCACTTGAAGTATGAAATACAGTATGTTTAGGTTGGGGACAATTAAATGGTCCTTATTTTTTTTACCCATACACATACAACCGTATACCAATGATCAAAGCAGTTTATTACTAAGATGCCTGTCCCCCACCTCCCCCTTTTATTCTCCAATATTAATGCAATTTCTCCAAATCAGTTTCAGCCTCTACGATGATGCTGCAGCCTATGTATTGCCCCACTCATGGGTCACTGTCTCGCTATAATTGATTGACTTATGCCATGTGGATGCTGAAGAGCTTGGTTCCAAAGTGACAATAGTGTCCATTTCAGAACCTTTCATATACAATGTAGCAACAGTTTTTAAAAATCCTAGTGTATGGAGGAAAGCCACATTTAAAATGTTTTTAAAAAGTTTGAAAAAAAAGTTTTGTTTTAAAAATATGGCCTTGTTCGGCCACCATACCTACTAGGCCACCATACCATGCACACATATGAAGTTATGGAATTTATTTCTTCGCAGAATAACACTAGTCATATTTGTAACCAAACTCTTCATACATACTTCCTTAACAATCATCTGATTCTTTATTCTTATGCTCCTTACTCTAACAGGTAGACTAATTTTCTTTTAAGCTATAGATGAACACTCTGCTATGAGCAAGTGCGAGAACCTATCTCTCTCTCTCCAAGGACCGCATTGGTGATTGGTATCGTATCGTAATTTCAGAACCAATGCTTAGCATCCTCTAATTCATTAAAAGTCCAAAATTAGCTAATTATTCTTCACCTAATATTAAGGGATATATGGTTATTAGAATAAGGCAATATCTATTCACGGGCTATGACATCATAAAAAAAAAAGGCATTTGTTTGCATTTAAACAGCACAGAAAGAAGCTATTTTAGGCTACTCACTATCATAATTTTGGTATTTTGAATTGGAAAACACAAAAGGGTATTTCACTTGTTGACCATTGGGCTACATTTCACTCAGACTAGAGCCTCATGAAATACGGCCCAAGGTCAACGTGTGAAATAACCCAGCCAACAGACTCAAACTCGTGGACCTTTGTCTATGTACCCTGCATAATGTAAGGCTCATACTTGGTGGCTTTTGTATGAGATCTTACTTGGATTTGACTTTTTTGGAAACTCGGATCAAAGTTAGAAATGTTATCAACTGAACCATATTGCCAGGAATATTCACCATATCTTAATCATGCTCAAATGAATGTCTCAAATCTAGAACTTTTTTTTTGGGGGGGGGGGGGAGGAGATTAGTAATGAGAAAAATATAAGATGAATGATCAAATATAGAAATGTTTGCTAACAAAATAAAATATTGTGTCAGTATTGCAGTCATAAACAAATATAATCTTACATTATACAAGGCCATTTTCTCAAACCGTAGTTTACATGAATAGTAGTGTCAGTTTCATATTCACAGTGCAAATATATTTGATTATTAAATGAAAGAGAGGTTGAAATCAAAGATGAAAAGATAATTTTCGATATCTTTCTAAATTTAAAACAGAACTTTTGTTGTACAAGTTACCCACTGATTACTTCAGCAATTATCTATTCGATACATAATCAGATAACCATATTTTAAGGCATTAACCCTTTAAGGGCCGCATAGTGCTTTATTGTGCTATGTCCTTTGTCGTCAGGATGCATGAATGCATCCCTGGGAAGTAACTCACAAGCAGCTGCTTTCATGCATCATGCCGATCCTTCAGGAGTGTATCAACTCCATAGGGTCGGCATGGTGCTTGAGTTCAGCATTGGAGAGTTACTCACCAGGGCAGCATCCATGCATCATGACGACCAAGGACATGCTGAATTAAAGCACTATGCTACCTTATATAGGGTTATAATGGGAGTAGACTGGAGGAGGTCGCCTGGCAATGCGTCTCAGTTTGGTGACTATTAATTTGTTTCTTGATTTTAAAAAGCCACAAGCAGTGTTGATGTATATTTAATTAAATTAATTGAGTATAGAAGCATGAGTACTGCTTAAGGTCTGTTCTCTGGTCATTATTTGGTATCAAATTAAAGCTTACACTTTTGGCAATGCAATGAGCTAGAAAGAACTTGCATTTTTACAATTTTCACAGATCAATAAACACTTGGCTACTAAAACATGAACTTTGTATGTGTAAACCCTATAAGTTCACTACCAATTAGGCTCAGCAAAAAAAAGTAAAAAACACCCTAGTCACATTTTTCGGTGACCGGTGATAGGAGACCTTTTTTTAAGTGACCTAAAGATGTCATAGGACAGACTGCTAGGGCCCAGTTGTCTGAGGATGGCTGCATCCTCCAATAAAAGGGGAGGACGTGCTTCCGGCTGTCACATAACAGCTAGAGGTCAGCTTTATCTATTTTCAATTTTTAATTTGAAAAAAATAATTAGTTTATAACAAAACGGCTATTGACAGTTCGAACTGTCAATAGTGGAAAATATTTCCACTATTGTCAGTTCACACTGTCAACAGTGGAAATTATTCTTGTTATTGACAGTTCCTCATGCGAACTGTCAATAGTGGAATATCTCTGCCTTATTGACAGTTCCCACTGACATTACAGTCAAAAAGTGTTTTTTTGTGGCAAAATAGTTTTTTTCACCAAAAGTCTTTTTTCACCAAAAGTTTTTTTTTCACCAAATGTGTTATTTTTGTTGCCAAAAGTGATTTTGCCCACAGAGTCCGTTTTGCACCCAAAATCGGTTTTAAACCCAAAATCGGTTTTAAACCGAAAATCGGTTTCAAACCGAAAATCGGTTTTACACCCAAAATCGGTTTTACATCCAAAATCGGTTTTGCACTCAAATCGATTTATTTTCATCGATTTTGACGGAAAAATCGATTTTGACGGAAAAATCGATTTTTCCGTCAAAATCGATTTTTCCGTCAAAATCGATTTTTCCGTCAAAATCGATTTTTCCGTCAAAATCGATTTTTCCGTCAAAATCGATTTTTCCGTCAAAATCGATTTTTCCGTCAAAATCGATTTTTCCGTCAAAATCGATTTTTCCATCAAAATCGATTTTTCCATCAAAATCGATTTTTCCATCAAAATCGATTTTTCCATCAAAATCGATTTTTTTTTTCCCATCAAAATCGATTTTTATTCCATCAAAATCGATTTTTCCATCAAAAGCGTTCTTTGGTTTGTGGCAGTAATGGCAAGGAACTGTCAATAAGAGAAGAAATCCCCACTATTGACAGTTCGCTGAAGAGCTGTCAATAACAGTATAATTTATCACTATTGACAGTTTGAACTGTCAATAAGAGAGAAATATTCCACTATTGACAGTTTGAACTGTCAATAAGAGGAAAGTTTTCCACTATTGACAGTTTGAACTGTCAATAGCTAGATCAAGATGGGCCGGCCATTGACAGTGCAAACTGTCAATAGTAGAAATCAATCTTCTTATTGACAGTTCCAACTGTCAATTAGAGAATAAGATTCCCTTATTGACAGTTCCAACTGTCAATACCAGGATATGATTCTCTTATTGACAGTTCACACTGGCAATAACAGATTAATTTTCTCTAATTGACAGTTCCTTTTTGGAACTGTCAATAAGAGAATCCTTTTTCCCTTATTGACAGTTCGAACTGTCAATAAGGGAATTACATCCTGGTATTGACAGATAGAACTGTCAATAAGGGAATCTTATTTTGTAATTGACAGTTCAAACTGTCAATAGTTGCGGCCTTATTATAATGGTAAATAGTCCCATATGTTGACATTTCCGCTGTATAGTATATCCAGCTAACAAAAATACATGATCCCAGTACGCTTGATGTTGTAATATTAAAACTATGGTAGGCTACCGCGGAAGGATCCACCCCCCCCCCCCATATACCGGGAACGCAACGTTGTTATGGCCCCTCAGATACCAGCGATGTCGCTTGGATGCGTCCGAGGATGAGTTGGGGCCAGCTTGATGTCTACTATGATGTTCAAGGGTGCTTTACATCGTCACAAGAATAGGGACTCAAGAATCCGCTGGGTGAGCCCCTGTGCCCAGTGCACACAGCAGTAGAGTATTTTGGTGCAGCTATGCCTCACAGACACTGTTATAAAACTCCCCTCTTAGGGAGTGACATTTTATCTGTTTTTTTTAGGTTATCACCCAGAAATGCAGTCAAGAGAAAGGCCTATCCAGCAATCCCTATAATAAATGACTGCGACTAAGAGAATATGCTAATTCTTTGGGAGATAAAATATATTATATCAAAACCCTATGAATTTATGAATGCTTTTGGTTGCTTTCCGGTTTGTGATCTCATCCAATATGTTCTTATATCAAGAAATGAAAGCAATCAGAGGATCCTCTCAGCTGTTCCTAGACCATAACATGGTAATACTTATGATTGGGTCATTAAGACAATTGGTTTACTCTATACTAGTATAATGGGTGATCATGTTGAGAGGGTCTGTCAATCATGGCCCAGCCTGGCCAGCACTTCAAATGCCCTCCAACCCCCTGAAATAACTACCTCCCACATAGCCCACTCACCTGGCCACAGGCGTCCACTGAGCCGTGTTCTGGTGGAGATGGTTTGCAGTGGGTTGGTAGTATTAGAGTGAAGGCCTGCCACTGTGGTGGTCCGGTCATCTAGGTGACCACGTGACCAAACACTACATACAGCTAGTATACACAGTAAGCACCAGGCCTATACTGGAGCCATCATCTCCCTGTTACCCCCCCCCCCCCCCCCCCCCCCCCCCCCCCACAGGTTCACTGGGACAGGATAACAATTATATAGGAAACGTACTAGGGGAACTGGTTCGATTTTATTTACACCTATTTGAACATTGTCTGAGTTCTATGATAGATAGAAAGAAAATTCCAAAAGATTTAGTTTACATCTCTCACATTCTACATCATAAAAAAATAGAATTAATCATTTAATATATCTCTTTTTTTTCTGGAGTCCCGAACAAGGACATCTCGTGGTGGAATCAGGAACTACAGGCAGATGTCATCAATATCAGTTAGAGCATTGGGTAAAAATGACACAGTGGAGACTCCGTGTGGGTACTCTGGGAAACACCTATACTACAATGTACAGACTTTGATTAGTTGCCATTCCAAATTGGTAGTTGTTAAACATATATTTTAGCCACAAGCACAAGTCTTTTAAGTAAATCTTTATTTGTAGCTTTATCAGATTTTGTCAAATGTATGCAGGTGTCCATCACTAATCAACCTTACAATTGTCTGTGAGATCAAAGGGTTTATCAAATGAAGCCTGTGATTGGACTGGAATAATTCTCTTCCTCTTTACATATCCTATTTTGAAAAGGTAGTTCAATGGTTCAAAGATGGCAAAGCACTATGCCAAGCCATTAGGGAGTGGTCATTTTTCAACAACAGGGGGGGGTCAGTTGATTTTCACACCAGCCGGTTGAATTCTTTTGGTCCCCCCGCGAGAGGGGTCGAAATATTTTTAATCCCCCCTTCAGGCTGGTTGAAATTGAGCACGGCCAACCCCTTTGAGCTATAGTAATGCATGGGCTTTTCCGCTAAAAAGAAAAAAATTTGGTCCCCCCCTCAAGAGGGGTGCAAATTTATTTGGTTCCCCCCCTTCAATAAGGGCTCCAAATTTGTTTGGTCCCCCCCCCAAATCCACCCCCCCCCCTTGTTGATAAGAAATGAACACTCCCTAAAGCACAAATTCAACCCTTGTAAGTAAATTGGGACTTTTGTAGTTGTGGCCTGTCACAACTCATCTGATTCAACAACCTGGAAAGTAAGTTGGCACTGCTATTCATGCATCATGCTAATCCTATGTGGTTGATACATTCATGAAACCTTGGCATGATGCACCAATGTATCAGGATGACAAATGTTGTCTGACAGAAGCATGCACTATGTGGAGGGTCAAAGGGGCAATATCCCCACTTACACTTAACCACGTACCATAAAACCTCGCGTATAAGCCGAACTTGCATATAAGCCGCACCCCAACCTCCGGCAGCTCCTATAAGCCGCACTGGCGATCTGACTCACGAACTAGCCGCTGCGTATACAAGAGGTTTTATGGTAGTAGACTAGAACAGTACTAGAAATGTGAATAGAACACGCTCGGTGATTATGCCGCATTAAAGGACTCTTTACAATTCAACAATTATTTAGAAATTTCACACTGATGTCATGTAATGTTATAAAATTGGATTTCTTGATTTTTTTATATTTGACATAGTCTAAACTTGCCACCAAATGTATCTATTAAAACATTCACACAAATTCAACAATCCAGACCATTCAACGACCAACAAAACATTTTTAGTCCACTCACCCACACATAATACACCATGCAACTTTCCCTTTCACACACATGTGATATATGTATATTACCATGCACAAACAACGAAACTTTTTACATCTTCATCTATGTACATACTGTAAACGTATGTTATTTCGCACTGTATTTATTTTCGCAATTTTCGCGGATTTCAAAATCGCGAAAATATGTACAGAGCGAATATTTATCCAGTATAGTCATACAACTACTATACTCCAAAATCCGCGAATTTGAATACACGTTAAAGTGCACTTTGTAGTCAATTCGCGAAAATATACATGCGCGAAAATACATACGTTTACAGTATAGCTCTACACTGTGAACCATTAACCTCCATATCAATTCATAAATAATCTTTCTTATCAATTTACTACTATGACCAAATATTGACCATCTCCTACCATCATGGATATCAATTTGCTTCACAAATGAAGACAGCATTCCAAATAAATGTTACTTATCAAGTAGATTTTACACATATTCTCAGTCGATGGCAGTCAAATGACAGTTCACAGCAATGCAAGGCCATTCTTCATTGGTTTATTGCTTATTTAACCAGGGAAGAATATGTTGATGCACTCTGCACATGATGCATGAATGCAGCACCATTGCATCATGCTTCAGGAAAACCATATGGGGTTGATACAATCCTGTATGATCGCAAAAACTGGATAGCTCTCCCAAGTGAGAGGACAGTCGTTCAGAGCGTTATCTTAATAAGACATCTTAAAGTCTTAATTCAGTGTCTTACGTTGGGGCAGGGGTGTCATGTCTTGAGACACCGACACTACGCGTTAGTCTTAAGTCTTAAAGTCTTAATTCAGTGTCTTACCCAGGGCCGCTTTCATCATTAAAAATAAATCATTTCAAGCCGGCAACCAGCTCAGAGGAACTCAGGATGTCTCTAATAGAAGAAAAAGAAGAAAAAGAAACGGGGGTTGGGGGGCAGAGCCCCCCCATTACATACTAGTCGTAATAGTAATACTTTCAAAATATTATTTATTTTTAATGACATAAGCGGCCTCTACTATAGTTAAGACCAATAAGACTGTCTTAATAGTCTTAATAAGATAACGATCTAAACGTCTGTCCTCTCAAATAAGGATGGCGCCATCTGTGATGCGGGATGGCGCCATCTGTCGGGTTATTTAGGAACTAACGTTAAGACTATTCAGACTGTCTTAAAAGTCTTATTAAGATAACGCTCTGAACGTCTGTCCTCTCACTTGGGAGAGCTAACCCGTGCGTGCGGCATGATGCAAGAATAATAGATTGACAAGCTACTCGCATGTTAAAGCATTGTGCTGTCTCATGAAAGAGTAAATCACATTGAGTTCTTTAAGCCTCAGCCTTACATGGAAACAATAGCTTCAAGTTGCATCAGAACCAGCAGCCGCGGCAAAACTACCTTGACCTCTGACCCCAGCTGGTCACTGAGCTGCTCAAAGGTCAACCCCTCATCCCGTGACCTCTGGATCACCTTGTGAAGGTCATGTAGCTGCTGGCTGCCAAGGTCATTCTCAAGGTCGCTGCGTAGTTTCTCCATGAGTGGGTAGGCGTGGTGCGGAGAGGTACAGAAGGAGCTGTAGAGGAGACGGCTGGCTGACAATACATCAGCAGCACCTACAACAGACAAACAATTTATTTCATGCTCCAAAAGTGTATCTCAGAAGATCAATGTAATATATATGTACACTTGAAGAAGAGCCACTATTGCTCGGAACGTTTCGTGAAAATACAAATATCTTATTGATAAAGAAACACCACTTGTGAATAAAACTTTGAAATTTTATTTACACCTGTGCATCAGTTTTGGTCATAAACTCGAACTTCAAAAAACATTTTATTTCCTAGTTAATACTGCCTATCAAGCTTAGGGCAATGGGAGGGCCATTCCCGAGGCAAGCGTTCAATAGCAGTACCCAGCGGATGGAAACAAACACCACAGAAGTAAACAAACACCGTGGAAGTAGACTTAAATGGTTGTTTGTCAAACATATTTTGTAAACATCCTGAAATAAATACAGAACTTCAGGTAAAGGTGACCTCTGCAGTGGTTACTGCACTCGCGAAGTCTGGGTCGTTCTCCAATCATGCAGTAACCATTGTCTTGGCCATTTAAGCTTGCACCTCTATGTACATAAGGGACAGAAGGAGGTTTAAGGGAACTGGCTGATTGTACATGGACATCAGGTTGGAGACTGAACAGTTTCTTAGTATGCCCTAAGATTGACTGACAGTCCCCAGAACACAGGGTGTACCAAGAACTTGGTACACTCATTTATTGTCACTTTTCTCATATTTCCATGCCAAAGTGCATAATTCTGATGCCACCATAGGAAGCAGAGGTCTATAATTAGCTATAATTGATGTATGCCCCTTCGGTGACTTCATCACTATAGTAGAGGGTCAAACATTTGGGTGCTTGAGGGAATTGTCACCAAAAAAGTGATAATCAAACTTGAGGTACAGAAGGTGGCCGACAGACAGAACCTCAGCAGCATCAATGACAGTAAACCTTTTACATTACAGGGGTATGGTAAGATGATAATATCATGGCTATCATAGAATGGTCATTAATTCTAAAACTAATGCAACTCTATTAACAGCTTTATAGTACAGTGAAATAGATAAATCTGACTGACCTTGGTCTGAGTTGGTAGGTGCTGATTGGTCGGTGTCAGGTTGTGGTGTCGTTGGGTGGGGAGACTCATCCGCAGGTACGCGGTTATTTGGACTGTTCATCAAGACCTCACCGTCAGGATGAGATCTGTCTGTATGGTTAGAGCATGAGGCTTCAGGTTGGGAGAGTTTAGGACCAGATGGGCCTTCAGGTTGGGAGAATTTCACACCAAATAGTCCTTCAGGTTTGGACAATTTTACACCAAATAGCCCTTCAGGTTGGGAGAATTTCACACCAGATTGAACTTCAGGTTGGGAGAGTTTAGGACCAGATGGTCCTTCAGGTTGGGAGAATTTAGGACCAGATGGTCCTTCATGTTGGGAGAGTTTAGGACCAGATGGTCCTTCAAGTTTGGAGAGCTTAGGACCAGATGGTCCTTCAAGTTGGGAGAATTTCACACCTGGGTTCCCCATGTCTTTGTGTGCCTCACCGTTGCTGGCAGCCCCCTGCTGCTGAATTCTCCCTACCTGCATGTCCCTGTGTGTGTTTACCCCACCTGGTGGCACCCGCCTGCACCGCGCGGGAGCCGGGTGGACCGGTCGGGACCAGGGGTGACCGTCCTTCCTCTCCCTCATCGCATGCTTCCTCCGGGGTGACCCCCAACTCTCTATAGATGTATTCAACCCTTTCCTCCTGGGAGATCCCCCAGCCTCTCTTACCACCTCTGCGGCCACATTTAACCCTTTGCGGTTCTCTCCCGGGGGCGCGTTTGACCCTTTCCTGACAGTGTAGGTCTTGGAACAGATCTTCCTGATGGGGGATGTTTTTTTTGGAGACGTTGCAAGGATGGTGAGGTCTCGTTCGGGTGAGTTGTTGTGGGCATGACGCAGGACTTGTTTGTACAGGGACAATGCAGGGGACGGACGGCTCTGTTAAAGGAAGTCAGAGGAACATTAAATGTTTGAAATTTATAGTTGAAACTATACAAAAAACATTTCAAACAAGGTTGCAATGTTTCAAATAATCAGGTGGAAGGTATGAGTTCAAACCAGACACTATTGAATTATGTGACCAGATGGCTTTGTTGTTGGGAAATGTAGATATATATTTGTAGCATACAGTATCCAATAATTTCTTTTTCACAATGGATTTAATTGATACAATTCAAAAATGTTTTAACGACCCACTGGTGCAGTGAGCCATTAACATTTTAAGAACAGATTAGAAAGGTATTCTATGACCAGTCCTGCATCCATGCAGATGGCACATAGCTCACGTGAGGGCACGGACAAACGTTTTGAGTGATCTTAATGAAATCTTTTACCATGGCACAGATCATGTGAAGTCTTAAATATGTCTTAAGAAGTCTTAAAAAGGTATTAAACTGGGGTTCTGACATTACTAAGTGGGAAAAAGGATAGAAATCGGGGGTTGGGGGGCATCTACATTGAGGCTTTCCTGTTGTAAGACTTCAGTAAGATTGGGATAAGACTCACTCAAAACGTTTGTCCATGCACTCACGTGAGCTAGGTTGGTCATGCTGCATTGATGCTAGTATAGGCTGCAATACCCACGGGCACTGTAGTTGTGGGTATAGGATACAAGTGTCAGAAAAGCTTTGGAAAATGGTACCAAATGCGAGTTGACTTTGCTTCGCATTCCCCTGGCTTTGATATATACTATACAAATTTTAAAATGAATGTGTAGTATCTAACATATGTATACTATAGCTGATTCATAAATTGAATCACGGATGATATTTAATTATCACATATTTAGCCATTTTGATGAAGGTATTCTGTATAGGGAGAAACAATCTTCAGCCCCTTTAACCCCACTATTGATTGGTCTAGACATTGCTATAATTACCTAGTTGTACATTTCACATCACCCAATTAAAGCCCTCAGTACCATAAACAGCCAATCATGGCCTGTCTTGATTGGGTGTAGAAATCTACATGATTGGTTGAAATAAGTACAATCAATAGAAAACTGACCCTTCTGTCCGTAACTCTCAGACAGCCCTGGCCCCATCTGAGAGTTACAGCCGTAACTACATTGATGCATGATGTTAAGGTGGCTGTCTAGAATGGATCAAACGTTTTTGAATTTCCACCAAAACATTTCTCAAGTTTCTTTGCATAATTCTCAACCCATTAGCAAAAAGCAATATGGGTGGTCCCAGGCTACTTTTTTAAATATAGAATTTTGAAAATTAAAAGTATTTCCCTAAGATCAAAGAGGGAAAATAGGTTCAATCAATGAGGAATAGTAGTAAAAGTTTTTGAATTATGTTTAAACTCCCACAAAACATCCATACCATCATTTCCAAATTAATCAGAGTAATTTCAACACAGGGTCCCATATATTATTTTAATTTTTTTTTATCATTTTGCCATGAGGCCTATACTTAAAGTGAAAGAGCCCTATGCTGGGAGAGTGCATATTGATTTACTGGCCCACTACTGCCCCCTAGTGTATTGATAGAGAAATGCCTGTATAAGTACATAAGGCTATGCACATCATGTTATCCGGCTAAAGGAACATATGCTGCCCTGCCCTCTGGTGTGTGCAATGAGGTGCGCAGTGGATCCATTTTTCATCCTAGACAGCTACCTTAAGTTACTCATAACACTAACCTTAGACACAGCCTTCCTCCTGGCTAGCACCGACTCCCGTGTACATTCTACTGAGTTAGAGGCCTTTACATTGCCGACGACTGCCTCAGATTTTGGTGTACTCTGAGACATAGATCTAAATCTCTTCACCCCAGGCCCAGGCATGATCTGAAATTATATAGAACGCTGGTTAATCAACCCTTTAAGGATGCATGTCGCTAAAAGAAGAGATTTTTCGACATGATGCACCAATGCAGCCCTGGTGAGTAATGTGCCAGGGCTGCATTGGTGCATCATGCCGACCTTCCGGGCGCGTCTCAACCCCAGAGGGTCAGCATGATGCTTCAATGCAGCCCTGGCGTGTTACTCGCAAATACTGGAAAGCTCTCTCAGGTGAGAAGACAGACGTTTAGAGCGTTATCTTAATCTTAAGTCTTAAAGTCTTAAATAAAGTGTCTTACGCAGGGCCGCTTCCATCATTGAAAATAAATCATTTCAACTTTTTTTGAGTTATAATACATTAGGGTGACGTTAGGGTATGTAAATGGGTTAGCCAACCATAACCAGATTTCTTTTGTAGTTATAATAGATTGGGTGACGTTAGGGTAGGAAAAAGGGTTCACTAACCCAAGGTTAAGACTATTAAGACTGTCTTAATTGTCTTATTAAGATAACGCTCTAAACGTCTGTCCTCTCACGTGGGAGAGCTAACCCGTGCGTGCGTGTTACTCACCAGGGCTGCATTGATACATCGTGACTGAGGGCATGGTGCATTAAGGCATCATGCCATCCTTAAAGGGTTAAAGTGGTTGGCTCCAAAGGCCTGCAAGTGACGACTGTAAATTTACATATTTAAGCCGAACACTTGTATGAGCCTACAGAATGAACCAGTGGTGCACAGGAGGTATACTAACTACCGTAAAACCTCGCGTATAAGCCGCGGCTAGTACGCGAGTCAGATTGGCAGTGCGGCTTATAGGTTCGGCCCATGGTCAAGGTGCAGCGTATACGCGAGTTTTTGCCACTATGGTACAGTACTAAAATTGGGACATTCAGATCGCCAATGCGGCTTATAGGATCGACCCAAAGTCGGGTGCAGCTTAAACGCGAGTTAGGCTTATACGCGAGGTTTTACGGTATGCCTATATATAATATCCCTATCTAGCATTCTACTCACATTTTCCTTTTCAGCCTCTGCGCTTCCGACAACTCGCCTCCCCGAGCCGACACCGGGGGACGGGGTCTGCTTTACACAAGAAGGTGTCATGGCCGAAGGTGGTTGCCTAGCAACAGAAGGTGGCATCACCGATGGTGGTGTCTGCTTTGATAGCGACGGTGGCATCACCGGCGGTGTAGGGTTAACACACAAAGGTGCCATTACTGGCAGTGTTTGCTTAGCGAGGGAAGCTGTTTGTTTTGGTGTCATGGCCGACCGTGAAGGTGTCATGGCCGACGACTTGGTCATGTGACCCTGGACGTACTGCTGCAGCGCTGGTACCCACAGCAGCTGGTCGGCTGAAGGTCGCGCCTCCGCCTGGCCTCGAAGTAGCACCGAGATGAGGTCCTCTAACAGAGCACTGTAATGGCTGATGTATGGGAACAAGATAAGGAATTACCAAAAATGTAACTTCATTACATTTTAGATAATATTCTTGAATCAATGTTTTAATCTTAACTTTAGAATTGTTTCGTTTTTAGGATTGGCCAGTTTAAAATTGGATAGATTTTCTTGTTGATAAGAGGAGGCACATGGTCCCATTAGTTTCTTTGCTTCTGGCCAGGTCTAAACTGAAGACTCCTAAATAGCATGATAGTAAAAGCTGTATTATAATTTTTGTAAGGTACAAACCGTGGTATTGGTGCGTAGGAACCGTTAAGTATCTTGATGACGAGCGCTGCGATGTTCTGTCCGTCAAACGGATGAGTGAGGCAGCAGAGTTCATACAGCACACAGCCCAGGGACCACATGTCTGACTTGTGGTTGTAACTGGTGCAGTTAAGGGTGTAACAGCAGGTTTTGTACAATAGATATATTTTTAAATGAGCAAGGTTCAGTACTTTGCAAAAATTCCAAAGGGCAGAGTGGAGAGGAAGAGGGGGGCAGATCAAAGGGCAGAGATAGGAGAGCAGGATGGAACATAGATGGGAGGGCAGAGAGGGAGAGCAAATGGGGGCAGGGAGGGGAGGGCAGGGAGGGGAGGGCAGAGTGGGGAGGGCAGAGTTGGGGAGGGCAGAGTGGGGAGGGCAGAGTGGGGAGGGCAGAGTGGGGAGGGCAGAGAGTGGAGGGCAGAGTGGGGAGGGCAGAGAGTGGAGGGCAGAGTGGGGAGGGCAGAGAGTGGAGGGCAGAGTTGGGGAGGGCAGAGAGTGGAGGGCAGAGTGGGGAGGGCAGAGTGGGGGAGGGCAGAGTGGGGAGGGCAGAGTGGGGAGGGCAGAGAGTGGAGGGCAGAGTGGGGAAGGGCAGAGTAGGGGAGGGCAGAGAGGGGAGGGCAGAGTGACGCGGGCAGAGTGGGGAGGGCAGGGAGGGGAGGGCAGGGGGGCAGAGTGGGGAAGGGCAGAGTAGGGGAGGGCAGAGAGGGGAGGGCAGAGTGACGCGGGCAGAGTGGGGAGGGCAGGGAGGGGAGGGCAGAGTGGGGAAGGGCAGAGTGGGGAAGGGCAGAGTAGGGGAGGGCGGGGAGGGGATGGCAGAGTGGGGAGGGAAGAGTGGGGAGGGCAGAGTAGGGGAGGGAAGAGAGTGGAGGGCAGAGTGGGGGAGGGCAGAGTGGGGAGGGCAGAGTGGGGAAGGGCAGAGTAGGGGAGGGCAGAGAGGGGAGGGCAGAGTGACGCGGGCAGAGTGGGGAGGGCAGGGAGGGGAGGGCAGGGGGGCAGAGTGGGGAAGGGCAGAGTAGGGGAGGGCAGAGTGGGGAGGGCAGAGAGTGGAGGGCAGAGTGGGGAAGGGCAGAGTAGGGGAGGGCAGAGAGGGGAGGGCAGAGTGACGCGGGCAGAGTGGGGAGGGCAGGGAGGGGAGGGCAGGGGGGCAGAGTGGGGAAGGGCAGAGTAGGGGAGGGCAGAGAGGGGAGGGCAGAGAGGGGAGGGCAGAGTGGGGAGGGCAGAGAGGGGAGGGCAGAGTGACGCGGGCAGAGTGGGGAGGGCAGAGTGGGGAGGGCAGAGAGGGGGAGGGCAGAGTGACGAGGGCAGAGTGGGGAGGGCAGAGTGGGGAGGGCAGAGTGGGGAGGGGAGGGTAGAGAGGGGAGGAAAAAGAGTGGAGGGCAGAGAGGGGAGGGCAGAGTGGGGAGGGGATAGTGGGGGAGGGTGGAGTGGGGGAGGGGAGAGTGGGGGCGGGGAGAGTGGGGGAGGGTGGAGTGGGGGAGGGCAGAGAGGGGAGGGCAGAGTTGGGAGGGCAAGGGCTGCATTGGTGCAATATGATGACAAGTGTCATTTTTTAGCGACATGCAGTCCTTAAAGCCCCAGCACCCCTATATATAGGGCTGAGTACCGGTCCCGGCTCCACTCCGACTGCCGCTGGAGGGGTACCGAGACCTGCGCCTTAAAAGGTTTAAAGAAATATACAGCAGTCCAACATTATAGCACTCCAATGCACTATATGGATATATATCTAAAACTGGACATCGACATCCATGTAACAGAAAGCTATATTTATTAGAAGTAGAAATCCATGAATATCTATATGAAGGAGAACACCATGTTCATGCCTATATGTCTGTGTGTATGTTCATTTCGAAATTCAAGATTGCAACCATTGATTGAATGCCACCATGCTTTCAATGTAATCTCGAATTGCAGTTGCAGTAGTTTGATACTAATAAAAAAAAATCTATTCTATTTTTCTTTCATGAACAGTTGGCATCCCATAGATTCAAGATGGCTATCACTTATTGAATGTCCCGATGCTTGAAATGCAATCTTAACTTGTAGTTGCATTAATTTGATACTATCAAAAAAACAAATCCTATTTGATTTTTCCTTCATTCAACCCATTCAAGATGGCTACCATTTAGTAAATGCCACAATGCTCTCAGTGCAATGAAGAATTGTAGTTGCATTAATTTGATATCTATATAAGAACATTTCTATTTGATACCTTTTTCAAACACAGTTGGCACCCCATAGGTTTAGGATGGCCACCATTCATTGAATGCCACAATGCTTTAAATGCAATCTTGAAATGTAGTTGCATTAATTTTAAACTGTTAAAAACATCCAATTTAGTTGTTTTTTTCATGAAGAGTTGGCACCCCATAGGTTCAAGATGGCCACCAATCATTGAATGCCATAATGCTTAAATGCAATCTTGAGTTGCTGTTGCATTAATTTGATTCTTAAAAAAAAAACTTTCTTTTTTTTCTTTCATGAACAGTTGGCACCCCATACATTCAAGGTGACTACCAGTCATTGCATGCCACAATGCTTTAAGTGCAATCACAAATTGTAGTTGCATTAATCTGATACTAATAAAAAAACTAATTCTATTCTTTTTTTTATTTATGAACAGTTGGCACCCCATATATTTAAGATGACTACCATTCATTGAATGCCCCGATGCTTGAAATGCAATCTCGAATTGTAGTTGCATCAATTTAATGCTAATAAAAAACAAATTCTTATCAATTTTTCTTTCATGAATATTTGGCACCCCATAAGGTGGCCACCATTCATATTAATGCAAATAGAATGCTTTAAGTGCTATCACGACTTGTAGTTGCATTAATCTGATACTAAAAAAAAAAATCTATTTGAATTTTCTTTCATGAACAGTTGGCACCCCATAAATTAAAAATGCACCCAGCACCCAGGTCAACAGCTATATACAGACACGTGTACCTCCCCTGCCTGTTCTCCTTCAATGCACAGTGAAGAGGGTGGGAGGGGGTGACCATCAACAGTGCACAAACACTTTGATTGGATGACAATGCAGTTTTTATATTACAACCTAAATTTGTGCAACGAAAATCATCAAGAAATACTAAGTATTTTTTCCAAAGAATAGCTTTTCTAGAATGGCTCGGTATTCAGGAATCCTACTGCGAATAAAAAAATGTCAAATTCTAATTCTAAATACCTGAAAATTGAGAAATGCTGAAGTTCACGGGTTATGTAGGAAATGTACTAAAAACAGCAAAAAAGGGCAACAAAACCCTAATTTTCTCAAAAACTGTTCAGTAGGATTTTTTCTAACTGAGGTTCCACTGTTTTCTACCCTCATATTACACATTGGCATAGAGAATATATTGACACCTAGTCAGGATTTTGCGCTAGGAGCAATCTGTGAGGCGAAAAACAGCCAAAATGAGCCACTGGTCTGAAGTATAAAACTGGGCATCGATCACTATAGAGCTACAAAGAGACAGAGAATCGATGTCCAGTAATAAACTACCCTGATCAGATAAAGGATACGGTTGCTGCTGGCAGATCTCAGGACTGAGGTAGTATGGAGTACCGACGGCCGTCAGTGCATGGTCCTCTGTACCCGCTAACACCCGCGCGATGCCAAAGTCTCCCACCTTCACCTGGTTGTCTCCCGACAGGAAGATGTTCTGGGTCTTCAAGTCTGAGAGGTTGATTGAGAGGTTGATTGAGAGGTTGATTGAGAAGTTGATTGAGCGGTTGATTGAGAGGTTGATTGAAAGGTTGATTGAGAGGTTGATTGAGAGGTTGATTGAGAGGTTGATTGAGAGGTTGATTGAGAGGTTGATTGAGAGGTTGATTGAGAGGTCGATTGAGAGGTCGATTGAGAGGTCGATTGAGAGGTCGATTGAGAGGTCGATGGAGAGGTCGATTGAGAGGTCGATTGAGAGGTCGATTGAGCAGTCGATTGAGAGGTCGATGGAGAGGTCGATGGAGAGGTCGATGGAGAGGTCGATGGAGAGGTCGATTGAAAGGTCGATGGAGAGGTCGATGGAGAGGTCGATTGAGAGGTCGATTGAGAGGTCGATGGAGAGGTCGATTGAGCGGTCGATTGAGCGGTCGATTGAGAGGTCGATTGAGAGGTCAATTGAGAGGTCGATTGAGAGGTTGATTGAGAGGTTGATTGAGAGGTTGATTGAGAGGTCGATTGAGCGGTTGTTTGAGAGGCCGTTTGAGAGGTCGATTGAGAGGGTGATTTAGTGGTCGATTGAGAGGTTGATTGAGAGGTTTATTGAGAGGTTGATTGAGAGGTTGATTGAGAGGTTTATTGAGAGGTTGATTGAGAGGTTGATTGAGAGGTTGATTGAGATGTTGATTGAGAGGTTGTTTGAGAGGTTGATTGAGAGGTTGATTGAGAGGTTGATTGAGAGGTTGATTGAGATGTTGATTGAGAGGTTGATTGAGAGGTTGATTGAGGGGTTGATCGAGAGGTTGATTGAGAGGTTGATTGAGAGGTTGATTGAGAGGTTGATTGAGAGGTCGATGGAGAGGTTGATGGAGGGGTTGATTGAGAGGTTGATTGAGAGGTCGATTGAGAGGTTGATTATCTTTTTTGATTTATCATAAACAGTGTCAAAGTATTTTAAGCAGTTATGAATATTCAGATTGAGCTGACTAACGTACATTCCATGAGTATACTGTTTAATATTAGTCTGAGGGAACAAAACGTGGTTAGACCACACAGAAAAAACTGACATGGCGAGATATAAGAGAACATACAATTTGAAACATCGACTTTTATTTAGTGTTTTATATTTTTCTCTCTCCCCTTAGACTTTTTCAAAAATAAATGAAAAAGTTTAATGCTGAACAGAGGCTATTTTTTGCCTCTGGCCACTTGAGAAATTTAGTAACTAGGGGGTCTTGCAGGGCAGCTCTTCTCGCCTAACATATTTTACTCTAACTGCCCAAAAATGGTTTAAAATCCCGTAATACAAGTTGTTAAAATAAGGCGGTCCAAAGATTTAACAAGACATACCTCTGTGCACGATGTGGAGGCCGTGGATGTAGCGGAGAGCGAAAACGATCTGTACGAACCAGTCCAGGATCACCTGTAAGGGGTAAGGTGGATGTAGAGTGGACACTGTTACCTATTAAAACCATGTATTCGTGTATTATTGCAAATAAGATCTTGGAATGCAGACCTATTTTCATCTCGATTCCATTATTAACGGTTCAAATACTATTTTAAATTGAATATCTAGAAATTTACTAAAGTATCTATCACAATTATGCATTTACATTTACCCGGCGCTTAAACCCAACGGTACGGTATTAGTAGGTACTCGGATAACCGTATTGTCTATATATAGATAGAGAAACAAACGTATAGAACTAGTTTAGTTACTGTATATTTGTTTTAGTCCTTTACAGGCCGACTTCATCATGCTCTTAGTTGGCATGATACTTGAATGCAGCCCTGTCGAGTAACTCACCAGTGCTGCATTCACGCACCATGCCGACCCTATGGGGTTGATATGCTGTCTAAGGGTCGGTATGATGTATGAATAAGCCTCGCCAGGGCTGCATTCATGCATTATGACCACAGAGGACATGGCACATTTAAAGCTTGACCGTCATGGTTGAAGTAAGGCCAAAAGCCATTTTGGATATAGTTCAGTTTTCATTCACAAGAGGGCTCTTAAGGGCTGGGAGCTCAGCTCTTACAGGCACAAGATAGGGTGAATATGGTGTAGCTGGACAATGCTCATGGTCCCCTGTCCAAACACTGCTGCCCTCTGGTGGAACTGTTATTTAAGTCCATGTATGGAAAATGCTGAACTTATTCCCTGACGGCCAAGCTTTAAGCATTATGTGGCCCTTTAATAACAGGCTACAGACGTCAGATGTGCACATATAAATGTGAGAGTGGTGACACCTTATACTGCACACACTGTCATTGTGTATCCAGCTGGGCTGCACCTGGTATATTAACCCTGTAAGGCCTGCATGGCGCTTTAACGTGTTTAACATACCCTTTGTCGTAAGGTTGGATAAATCAACCGAATGATGCTTGAATGCAGCACTGGCTATTATAAACTTGGCAAGCCTGCATACATGCATCATGGCGATAAAGGGAATAATGCTTTAAAACACTATGCAGTGCTTAAAGGGTAAATTTAAACAGTGCAGAACTCATTAAAACTGTCTCCTCTCCTTTCATATAGTCAGGCTTCTTTATATTTCAACATTGTCACTATCAACTCTTTAAAGATGGCATCATGCCCAATACATCATCCACTTGGTCGTCATGATGCATAAATGTGTAACTCGCCAGGGCTGCATTCAAGCATCATGCCGACCCTATGGGGTTGAGACGCTCCTAAAGGGTCGGCATGAGGCACCAATGCAGCATTGGTGAGTTACTCATTGGACCTGTATTGATGCATCATGACAACAAATGTAATCTTTTAGCAACATGCCGTCCTTAAAGATGGTGTGTCAGCTAAATGTTTAGAGATTTTTTAGTTTTATCACATTACTATTGTATATCCTATCCCATACATCTTCCCTCACTTTTAAAATTGTGTCTAAGTCTATAAGATGAGCACATGCAGTGCAATATTTTTTACTGTAGGTCGACACTAAAACTTCCTATGTGTTGATACTGC
This sequence comes from Harmothoe impar, assembly GCA_947462335.1. Classification (NCBI taxonomy): domain Eukaryota; kingdom Metazoa; phylum Annelida; class Polychaeta; order Phyllodocida; family Polynoidae; genus Harmothoe; species Harmothoe impar. The sequence goes on along the minus strand of OX381719.1, from coordinate 9,563,803 downwards.
ATGGCTCAGTGCATTCTCTATCAGATTAGTTCCCCCAATACTCTCCTGGGGGAGTGCCTGAGTCAGTGAGGTAAATCAGGTACATTGTTATCAATCTTAAATGATGTATTAACAGACAAATATGTTGCACTGTTTATTAGCTAAAATGATAATGGAACCCATGGCATTGAAGTGATATCCATTTTGAAGAAAAGGTTTGGGAAGTTTATTAGCTGATATACCATCTTTAAAGGGCTTAAAGGTACTTTAGTCTGTAAGGTACTTCGTCTCTGACTTCTCCACTTGTGCAGAGCTCGTCGTCACTCCGCACTCCTTTGGAGCCTGATGATCTACATTGACTGAGTCAGACAGGGCACTGTTTGTCCGTATAGAGCAGGTATGGTTCCATTTTAAATTCTGTTTTCAATAGATTGATTTATAGTGTGCACTCAAAAAGTCTGAACTTGGGCATAAAACTGATAATTAGCAGAATTCTGGGGAATAATGTTTAATGAAGTAGGCAGATGGCACCTAGCTCACGCGAGTGCATGGACCCCAGGCATGGACAAACTATTTGAGTGAGTTTTAATCCCGGTTTTAATGAAATCTTACTGAAATCCTAGTCTTAAAATTTACCATGGTACAATTCATCTTAAAGACGTTTTAAAAGATCTCAAAAGGGTATCTAACTGGGGTTCCGCCATTGCTAAAGAAGGGGGGGGGAAAGGAAAAAAAAATTGGGGTTAGGAGGCTAAGCCCCCCCCCCCCCATCTTTATTAAAGACTTTCCGGTTGTAAGACTTCAGTAAGATTGGGGTAAGACGTTTGTCTGTGCAGTCACGTGAGCTAAGTCGGTCATGCATAAAGTAGGTGGGACATGAAAGTATTGCCATATAGAATATTAATTTTAAACTAAATTGAATTTTGAGCCCTATTTAAATCACCAGACCATGTCACTTTAACTTCTCTATCTGTCGCTGTCTATCTGTCTCTGTTTCTGTCTTTGATGCATCCTACTTATTTACACCCTTTAAGGACGGCATAGTGCCTTAATACATTATGCCCTTGGTCTTCAAGATGCATGAATGCAGCCCTGGTGAGTAACTCGCCAGTGCTGCGTTGAAGCATCATTCCGACCCTACGGGGTTGAGACACCCCTGTAGGGTTGACATGGTGCACCAATGCAGATGGGCTGATCATGACAATCAAGGGCATGATGCTTTAAGGCCCTTAAAGTTATAAGGACTTACCGGTTCAGGAAAGTGGACCCCACGCTGTTTCTGTATCCTCATGTGGAGGTCTCCTGATAATTAAACAATCAGGTCATAGCAATGTATTAAAATACTGTCCAAAGGAGCTAGATGGATAGATATATGTCTGAATATAGAGAATTAAATTTCACTTTTAAAAGTTAGTTTTATAAAATCATAGAAAATGAATCTTCACGGTAAAAATATTAACTCCTGGTTGTGAGGTGGGGTTAAGATGTTATTCTTCTTAAAAGTAGTGGGTCGCCTTCAACTTGTGCATTGCTTGAATTCAAAGTAGGAAGTGGGAGGTGAAAGAAATTCCAATGCATTTTAATGGCACTCAAATCTAGCCCTCCCCCTGATTGCAATGTGCTGTTTTTTTATTAATTTATTCCGCTTCATTACAAAATAAAGAAATTTCATTTTAGTTTAAAATAAAATAGATTATTTTTATATAACACTTACCCCCATCAGCGTGTGACATGACAATGTTGAGAAGGCTGTCCTCTATGAAGGCACCCCGGTACCGGATCACGTTGACGTGACGACATCTCGCGAGAACCTCGACCTCCGTTAGGGCCTGTTTCTTGTCTTTGTCTGTTAGTGACGACACAGCCACCTCCTGAAACGTCATCAGTTAAAGCTTGACCATCATGGTTAAAGTGAGGCCGAAATCCATTTTGGATATAGCTCAGTTTTCATTCACAAGAGGACTCCTAAGGGCTGGGAGCTCAGTTTTTACAGGCACAAGATAGGGTGAATATGTTGTTGCTGGACAATGCTCATGGTCCCCTGTTCAAACACTGCTGCACTCTGTTGGAACTGCTATTTTAGTCCATGTATAGAAAATGCTGAACTTATTCCCTGATGGCCAAGCTTTAAAGTCACTCAATAAAATAAAGAACTTTGGCATCACTATATATTATACTATCTATGGTGAAATAAAGACATTTCAAACTTTAAAAAAAACACTGAGCGGGTCATAAAAAGAAACCATGTTGAGGAAAACTTTTTTTTTGCAAATTTTGAGGAAAAACATTATATAAATGGACATTATTGGCATATTAAGTATCAGATTAGAACTAAGGTTTTCATATGTTTAACACAATTTTGGTCAATTTTAGGGTTAGTTTACAGAGAGGCTGGCTACAATTCCTTATGTAAAAGAAAGAGAAAGAGAAAGGCAGCATGGAACGTGTCGATTTATGCAATTTTGAATACATTTTCACATTTCTATACATTTTGGGCCAATTTTTGGGTATGCAGAGATTGGCTAGTACTTTCATGTAAAAAAAAAAAAAGGTTTAAAAAACAAATCCGACCTACCGACCGATAGACTTTCTTCCTATGTTACCTGAAACAAACCAGTTTTTTTTGGCTGAGATGAATGCCTTCACTGTGAAAAATGTCAGCGTCAGCCTGTTCATTGGCCATGTTGCCAAAACAACCTACTTACAAGAGTCAATGAGTTTAGTGAGGGTCAATTAATGCCAGACTCTCATTTCAATGTTGCACTCACCCAAATGGCCAAAGGGTCTGGCCTTGCTGGACTCTCTTCTCATTGTCTGACGATGATGAACTATTGGAGGTTGGAAGAGAGACTGCCTAACTCCAGCATTGCCAGACTCTGGAAAGAGGGTCCAGCACTCTTCAGCCATTTTGGGGAGTCTAGCAATGCCTGACTCTCATTTGGATGGGTCCAGCAGACCCTCATTAAACTGCTTGACCCTTAAGTAGGTTGTTATAGCGACATAGTTTGTGGGCAGGCTGACTCATTTTTTTCTCAGTGTTGAGGTTCATACCTCTGGTTACACGTACCTTAATAACACAGCGCCGCCCGGTGGGTAAATGACGAACTAACCACACCTTGCCGAAAGTACCGGAACCGATCAGGGACACCTTCTTATACGCAGCGGCCATCTTGAAATTGAAGATCTGCAAGACCAAAAAATATACTTTTATACACAGGTGTCATCTTCAAGGTTAATTCTTTAACAATAACATAAATTATTTTTATATGTGAGGGACATGGTTTCTTTGGAAACACCGGGACTCAAACCCAGGGCCCCCCACTCCAGAGTGGGTGTTATACGGGTCAGGCTGGACGTCCTGTGGGCGGCTCCATTACTTAAGCTTGTACCGGCGAGACAAGCACTGATACACCAATCACAATGGGTACAAGCTGTTACATAATGCCCCCTAAGAATTCTGCAGGGAATGCAGGGTGTCATCTGATTGGTTGATAATGCAACGAGCTACACGCCTATACCACTGAGCTACATCTCCTGCAAAATCAGATAGACTGTGTCCCTTGTTGCTGGATCAGTATGGTACAGAAGGGGGCAGGATTACCTGAGTGAGTCCCACTTGCGGGTTTTATCAACAAGGCTCGCGTAATCCAAGCCTCATCACATATATACATTTCGGGTTAAATCTACCAAAGTGTACTTTTATGTACAGGAGTCATTTTCAAGGTAAAATTTAATAATGAAATGTACTTCTATACATAGAGGTCATCTTCAGGGTTAGATCTGTAATATGAAAGTGTACTTTTATAGCAAGAGAGCATCTTCTAGGTTAAATTGGAAAACACCAAAGTACACTTTGATACACAGAGGTCATCTTCAAGGTTTAATTGACATCAAGGGAGTGATCATTTTTTAACAACAGGAGAGGGGTGGTGGGTTTCTGCGCAGAGCGCGCAACATTTTTTACATCCCCCCCGGTCAAGGGGTCAATATTTTTTACCCCCCCCCCCCTCAGGGTCGAAAATTGTCTCGCGCGCGGGCCCTTTGGAGCATAGTAACGTGCAGGCTCAAAACAGGTTAAATATTTTTGCCCAAGAGGGGTCCAAATTTGTTTCCTCCCCCCCCCCCCCCAGTCAAGGGGTCCCCATTCTAATACCTAAATCCCTCCCCCCAAAGTCCCCTGTATCAAAATCCCTCACTCCAAACGCCCCCCCCCCCCACCCATTCCAATACCAAAAACCCTGCACACCACCCGAAGCCCTAATGGAAGATGCCGGTCATACTTTAAAGGAGCATTCTCACCACTCGCACATAGTAGACTAGAACAGTACGAGAACTGTGAGTGGGATATGATTGGTGATTATGCCGCTTTAAGCAGACTCGCTCAACCAGTACCCTTTTCCACCACAAGGGCTGCAAATGGGACTGCAAGCTGGCCCCAACTCGCGCTTGGACAAGTCCGAGCGACATCGCTGGTATTTAGGAGGCCATGACCGCATCACTCCCCCCGTATATTGGGGGGGATTCGTACGCGGTACCCATCTGCACTTTTAATACAACAGCACCAAGCGCACAGGAACTATTTTAACCAGCAAGCTTTGGTGCCAGCGATGACGCTCGGGAAAAGAGGTCGAGGTGGTGCGAGCTTGATGGGACTGGTGCAACTGCTATGTTTAGATTGTTACTTCCTGTCAGGCTGTGCACAGGAATTGGTGTACAGGATTTGATTGGTCAACTCCTGAGGGCAAGTTAGTGAAACAAGTTTTTTATATGAGTTTGCCCAGACAAGGACCTATGTTCTCTACCACATGGACATGGACATGGGTGGTATTTGCATTTGGTAAACACCCCAAAGGTATCAAAGAGTTGGAGGAGGCCCTTCAGTTGGAGGCCCAAGCACATGGTGACATTCTGAAGAATGATGTCGTTGGTAGCTACAGAAACTCCACTCTCTTGTCTAATAGCTAGCCCTCTTTGTGGGGCGATTTATTTTTCAATAAGGTGGAACTAGATAAATTCAATGGTGGAACTTGGTAGATTTCCATTCAGAAATATGCAAAGAGTGACTCAATTTTTACACAAAACTATGATTCTATTAGGCAATATCATGCTTTCATGGTCTAGTGACTGTAATAATTGTCTCGATTAACAATCCATAAAAACTGGCATGGAGCTAATCATTCCAATTCTCAGGCCAGCTAGGTGGGAACATTTCAGTCCATCAGGGGAGAGGATGTTTATTCTTCTGAGAGGATCAGCCAGCTGGCGAACACGTTGTCTACAAACTGTACGCCTCTACATCTCTACGGAAAAAGCCCCCAGGCCACAAGGAGTTTCTGGGCAAGCGTCGCTGCTACAAACCCCTAATTCCGAGCACTAAAACTATATCTGACATCAAATGCAGGTGGCGGGGAGAAGGTCCACAGGACTTCTATCCAGTGATTTAATACACCAAACCTATTTATTGTAAAATTTGGATCCCTCTTGGGGGGGGTCAAAATAATTTAACCTGTTTTGAGCCAAAAAGCCAGCGCGTTACTATGCTTCAAAGGGCCTGTGCAGGAGCCGATTTTCGGCCGTAAGGGGGGGGGGGTAAAAATTTTCGACCCGTTGACCGGGGGGGGATGAAATTTTTTTTTGTTAAAAACTGATCACTCCCTAAGGGACCTGAGGCCAACAAAAAAAATAGTGTTCTGGTATCCTGACCGACTATATTTTTGGGGGGCCGACCCGAATTGTTTTTAGACATTTTTGAGAAAATCTATATCAATTTTGGCATTTTTACTAGTAAAATTACTTTTTTTCTGTACTAAAAGAATAGAATTGGGGAGAAAATCTTGTTAACGGAACACAACTCTTTTTTTATATAACTTTGTGGTCTGTATTATATTCAACTTGTATCAAAGCAGTCATAGCACCTCAGATATGCTTTACAATAGGTTTTTCAATTTCTAAACATATATAATCAGTCCCCCTTGCTGGTACATAATATCATTGGCCGGCATGATGCATGAATGCAGCACTGGCAAGTCTACATACCCATGTTACATGAATGCAGCAAGCTACTAGGTTGATTAAGGTAATAGTTTTGGAATGCTCATGCCATCATATATATTCCAAAGAACACCCGAAAATGAACTGGTAAAGGAAGAGTTAAAACAATGGGTACTCTGGCTCCCCAAGAACGGCCCACTGCCCCTACTACACAGGTCAGGGTTTCACCCAGGAAGGTTCACTAGTGTAGTCTACAGCCTACACTTGTCTTACAAACCCCTTCTAAGTTCTATACAACCAACAAGACCACAGGACACCAACACAGCTCCACATAAACAGAATCAGATGTAGCTATATAACCTATATGAATATTCCCTAAATACACCATTATCCCCACTTACCTAGGTAAACGTGTCCTTCCTGTGGGCCCATTCACCGAGGCTGTGTTGGGTGACAGCTCTGTATCTATGGGACTAGTAGGAGTCAGGTGTAGTAGGGAGGTCCTACACCCGGGGGGGGGGGGCACTCTCCCAGATTTTGATACCATGTGGTATTTTTTCTATAGTCACCCGTGATAAGGGTATATTTTTCTTGGGGGCTCTGGATGGGGGGTCCCCATGTCGAATGTCGATCTTAAAAAATGGCCATGTCACATGTCAATGTCACTTAATAATGCTCATATCCCATGTCGATTTTAAGAATTGCTCATGTCGCCTATCACTATGTTTTTGGGCCTCATGTCATATGTCACTAGGCCTCATGTCGATTGTCGATTATAAGAAATGGTCATGTCGCCATGTCGAATTTGGTGGTCCACACCCATTTCTTAGTCTCCTTTGATTGAGGTGTGATTTCTGGTTAAATTCCCATAAAAAGGGTGCTATTTTGTAGATTTGTCTCCCGTGATAAGGGTACAAAATTTGAGGTGATGTTCACACATAGTTACTATAGAAAGAATAGGGAGTGGCCCCCCGGGGTCCGACACTACCTGTATACTGCCCGTGACCAGCCCCCCAGGTGCTATGGGACCCCACTCGTTACAGTAGGGCCGGGCACGCTAGGCACAGTGAACAGGTGTGTTTCAGGTAACATGGTCTTGGTGGGGGTGGGGCGGATACATGGTTTTAACAAAGAGGGGGCGGGCCACTTTTAAAAAATCCCCCCAAAAATATTTACTTAAAAAAACACCTAAATCCGCCCCTGGGTGTGTGTGGGGGGCTCACTATGTTTCTATAGAGTTGTGTATTTATGTTTAAATATTTTATTTAGTAATCGACATACGGATAAATATTACCCAAATACTGATTAATTCGACAGCCAGTGGAAGGTCTAGATTTGAATTCTCAAAAGTGGTAGAATAGCATAAGTGCCTCTACATGGGTAAAAATTGATACGGGCGACACGGCGACACGGCCCTTTTAAAAATCGACACGGGCGACACAGCCCTCTTAAAAATCGACGGACTTGGTCATCATTATAATGCCCTTGTATATGCTATACACAAAAATCGACACAGGGACACAGCCCTTTTGCTAAAAATCGACACGGCGACACGGTCAATACTGACGGGACCCATGTTACATGTAGGGGCACGAATGTACTACATCTCCCCATACTGTATCAAAGCAGATAATTATGGTTAAAGACACTAATATAATCATTGCTTAGTTCAATTCGGTACCAAATACCATGCCAAATGGCCATGGTACATAGCCGACTACCACCAAAATGAGTAAAGATAGAATCCATGGGGGCCTTTCTGTGTGCCTTTCATAGACATGAAAAAAAGGTTGTGCATGCAGATAATACTCCAAGACGCGGGGAGAGCCCAACCTAGGGCAGTCAGGTCGGTATTCCGTCTCTATTAACCTAAATAGTCGCATTAACTCATTTATTAGATGCCCGAAATTGTCTACACAAACGATATTTTTCAGAGGTACAACGGTATATATGTTGCAGAGGCTTGGCATATAATTAAAATGATTTATCATATCCTGTTATCTATCGTGCAACGTTACATATTGAAAACTGGAAGCTACACTGTAGAGCCAACGGATCAATTATGGACAATAAAGCTTAACTTTGTTCTCAAAAATTGTCTAGCCCTCTCATGCCTTATTTTGCTATGACCGTTCTGGTAACGTGAACCGCACATGGGTACACAGAGAAAATTATCAGAGTCATAGTAACTCCCTTGTCAGAGTTAAACTGGGTTGGACTCTTTTACAAGGTCATTTGACTCTCCTAATGTAAGGTGTCAATCCCTATTTGACTCTTTTATCACTATTGACTCCCTTGCACTGCAGAGTTAAGTTGGGTTTAACTCTGTCAGTAGCAGAGTCAAACTCACATTAACTCTTCACAAGAGTCAAAGTGATTTTGACTCTAATGTGTTTATTTTGTGATTACCACCAGGTGGTGACACCTGGAAAATAGCTGGGTGTTTACACTAGATGGCAGCAGTATATATTAAAGAGAGAATTCCCTCCAATGTAGGATACACTTTTCTTAACTGCAATTAAGGGAAATGTGTCAATTAGTTGATGAATGTATAAGAAGGAAGATATTTCAATGTAGTTTCATAATATAAAGAAGTTTCCCTTTGAATGTGTAAATTAAGATAGAAAATGAAATATATAACTGGAGACACCTTACTTGCAGTTTTAGATTAACTATAAGCATGAAACAACATTTCCTGAAAGTATCAACTAAACACTGGATGGCAAAGATGACAGACTTAAAATGGCCACTTGGACCAGTCTCATCTTGGCTAACTTGATGAATATTGCTTTCTACCTTTCATTATTCATAACTTGAGAGGTTCTCTGGGTATCCCAACATAATCCTTACTTCTACTCTTCCAGAGGGGAGAGTCAATGATGGTTCAACTCTCCACTTTTAAGGAGTCGACCCTACTTTGACTCTGATTTAAAGGGTGTCAAACATGTTTTGACTCCTTGCACAGCAGAGTCGAATATGCTTTAACTCCATTCAAGAAGAGAGTCAAATACAGTTTGACTCTCCTGCCTATCAAAGAGAGTCAAAAAGAGAGTCATTCTGGTGATAGAGTTTTGACTCTGCTAAAAGAGTTAAGTTGACTCTGATAATTTTCTCTGTGTAGTGTTGGCCTCACAGGAAGTGCCAGGGTCAGTGCTTGTACCCCTCTGCACTAAGCCGTGACGGGTCAGTCAGTAGCACCACCACAAGCATTCTAAGGCCTTTATAGGGCGAGCTAGAGTTGTAGATTCCACCTAATCTGCTTGACCAGTCCGTATGCCCAGGCACCTTATGGGGATCAAACAATATGGGTGTGGACCACCAAATTCGACATGGCGACATGACCATTTCTTATAATCGACAATCGACATGAGGCCTAGTGACATATGACATGAGGTCCAAAAACATAGTGACAGGCGACATGAGCAATTCTTGAAATCGACATGGGATATGAGCATTATTAAGCGACATTGACATGTGACATGGCCATTTTTTAAGATCGACATTCGACATGGGGACCCCCCCCCCCCCATCCAGAGCCCCAACAATGCACAAGGTAGTTTCAGTATACAGACCACACACCCATAGGGGTCATACAAACCAACAGTATTCCCTGGGTGTCCTTGGGGTAAGGGCCGCACTATGGGTCCTCACTGGTAGGTTCTACCTGAATCTACCTGTCTGCTATACTTTGTTTGATCTCCTATAAAGAACTGTGTGTGTGTGGGGGGGGGGGGGCAAACGATAACCACGTGGTGATATTTTATAGGGCGTGTGCACCATATCTCACCCAGTTACAATTCATACGCACATAATAATCATTATGAATAGAGACATGTTTCTAAATCAGCTCAATACTGCCTTATATATGTACCATGTATCATTATAGGGCTCCTAGGGGTTAGGCCATGGGCGCAGCCATATTCGGGGGTTGTAAGTTCAAGCATGTACCACTAGATGGACACCTATAGACTCAGCACTGCCCTGTGACGTCATAAACCCCGGTTAGCTGCGCCACCTGCTGGCCAAGGGCTTGTACTGGAGGTTCTCAATTTACCACAAGCGGTGCTGCTGTCGACGGCCAGGTGCCCTATAGTGAATACTGCAGACTGCTACAACCTTGGTATGATATGATAAATTACAGTAAGGCAGTCTATACGAAAACTTTTTCGCCATGCAGGATATACGGTCCTGCAGATGTTTTTGCTATGCAGGCCCGGCTCAATTTTTGCAGGCCCGGATATTGGAGTACAATCTTGCTATTTAAAAATGAAATATATAGCAAGTGTTTGTACTGGCGATGATAATAAATAGGGTTCCCCTACATGTTACAATTATATTAACCATTTTGATAAGTAGATTACTGAAGAACATTACAAAAAATATTCACACTTTCTGTTTTACACTGTAGAAACCTTAATAATGGTCCGATTTACAAGCCGTAAAAAATGGCATACAGGCAAGAATCTCTTGAATACAGCAAGCCATTTGGACCTGCAGTGCCCCATTTTCCGCCGGACCGGCAGACTTTTTGCCGGCTATAGCTGGTGTCCGGCAGGTTTTCGTATAGACTGAGTAAGGGGTAATGGTACTGTCATGGTGAAGCAACCCAAGCATGTGGCAGCGTGTGTTTGCCCCCTAGACCCGGCCCTGTGACGTAGCAGCAGAGGAAACTCAAATCTCGAATATATTTTATTAGATGCTGTAATGGGCCTACTCTCGTTCTGGATAGCCAGAATGACCTTGAACTTGGATTTTGCTGGGTTTAGGCAGTCCCTGTAGTTAGCTTGGAACCAGCGAACAGGAACCAGAAATGGAACCAGAAAGTATGATGGGAAATACAGGTACAACTACCATCATACATTCTGGTTCCTGTCCACTGGTTCCAAGCTACCAGCAGGGATTGCCCAAACCCAGCAAAATCCCAAGTTCAAGGTCATACTGGCTGTTACCGGAGCCTTCCTTCGGAAGGATTTGGGAACGAGAGTATAATGGGCCTGGAGAGCTCGAGGCTGAGCCATGACAGGCAGGGACCACAGGCGGTGACAAGCCGTATAACCCTCTTAGGGCAGCATAGTGCTTTAATGTACTATGGCATTTGTCCTCATGCTTCATAAATACAGCCATGGCGAGTAACTCGCAAGCGCAGCATACAACCAGGATGCCTACAGCCCCATCGAGTCAGCATGATGCTTGAATTCATTGCTGGTCAAATGATGACCAGAGATGCAATCATGCATCATTACAACTTAAAAGCATAATACATTTAAGCACTCTGCTGTCCTTAGAGGGTATGGCCAGCATAGTTTAATGCACTAGGGGGGAGACTGAAGGAGGGAAAACGGATAGCAAGGATGGAGGAAAGCAGTGAAAGAGCAGGGGGAAGGGAGTGAGAGGGAGGGAGGGGAAAGGGAGTGAGAGAGGGATGGGAAAGGGAGTGTGAGGGAGGGAAAAGGGAGTGACAGAGGGATGGGAAAGGGAGTGACAGAGGGAGGGGGAGGGAGTGAAAGAATGCGGGGAAAGGGAGTGACAGAGGGAGGGGAAAGGGAGTGACAGAGGGAGGGGAAAGGGAATGAGAGAGGGAGGGGAAAGGGAGTGACAGAGGGATGGGAAAGGGAATGAGAGAGGGAGGGGAAAGGGAATGAGAGAGGGAGGGGAAAGGGAGTGACAGAGGGAGGGGAAAGGGAGTGACAGAGGGAGAGGAAAGGAGTGACAGAGGGAGGGAAAAGGGAGTGACAGAGGGAGGGGAAAGGGAGTAACAGAGGGAGGGGAAAGGGAGTGACAGAGGGAGGGGGAAGGGAGTGACAGAGGCAGACAGGCAATGCTAATAAAGGATTCAAATATAATTTAATTTGAAAAGAAGGGGGGCTGGATAGGGACAGATAGGCCTAGGCAGAGGCAGACAGGCAGAGACAGATAGACAGAGGCAGATACAAACAGGCCGAGGCACAGACAGACAGGCCGAGGCAGAGACAGACAGGCAACCATTTCCACTGAATAAATATTTGCAAAGGATAATGAATTCCCAGATTTTTAATTTCTTTGAAATTCCCAAAAATATGTACAGTGAGAAAAAAAATATGTTTACAGTAATGTTAATCCCTGCAGTTAGGTACTACTATTAATAGTCCTCACTGGATAAAAGTCCTCGGGACATTCTCCCCGCCGCCTACATCTGATATCAGCTAGAGTTTTATTGCTTGGAATCAGAGGTTCGTAGCAGTGACACTTTGTCCAGAACCTGCGAATGGCGTCTGGGTTTTTCCCGTGGAGATGGATCCCCAGGAAGGGCCCCTCAGACTGTAGGGGTGTACAGTTGGTACTGGAGGACTGGTCCGCTAGCTGCACGTGCCTCTCAGAGCCGGCTAAGTAGAGATAAGGTATGTGGCACACACAATGTCCGGTCAGCCTCAGGTTGACGCCCACACTGACATCATCAAAGTCTGTGGGGAAGGCCATGTTCTCCGCCTCCTTCAGTAGGAACTGCTGCAGAAGCTGTATTGAGAAGAAGAAACCAGCCCCGGAGCAGTAGGAGGGGTAGTGTGGGAACGGATATGTCTCCTGACCCACATGCCATTTATGACCCTTTGTCCTTATTATTGGCATACCAGAGAAACAATACCCGAATACCACAGCAGATAACTCTGTTTCCCCCTTCATATCCAGAAGCTTCAACACACCAGGCATGTTGAATATCACATCATCGGTTGTCTTCAGGATAAACCGGGCGTTGGGGCAGGACTTGGCGATCCAGTTATAGGCATTGTAGGTAAAGAGAGTGAAGTTTCTGTAGCTACCAACAACATCATTTTGCAGAATGTCACCATGTGCTTGGGCTTCGAACTGAAGGGCCTCCTCCAACTCTTTGATACCTTTGGGGTGTTTACCAAATGCAAATACCACTCGGATATGATGCATCTCCAACAGACTAGAATTAAACACTTCCCTCAGAAGACTGCGATGTTGGTTATTCTCATGCTTTGTCGGGATGACAATGATAAGATCTATTTTCTGTCCATTCGGTAGATAACATAGGTCCTTGTTGGGTGAAATTACAACTGGGTATTGCCACTTGAAGCATGATTGGCATCTTCCATTGGGGCGTCGGTCAGTGTAGGGGCTTAATGTGGGAGAATTTTGGGTGGTGATGTGCATGCGTTTAGGTATTAGATTGGGATGTTTTGGAGTGAGGAATTTTAATCTGGAGGATATGGGGACAGTGGGAATGGGGGGCCTCAATGTAAGGAATTTTAATCTGGAGAATGTTGGTCTGGAGTGTTGGAGGTATGCAACAATCATCACACATGTCACAGCTGTAACCATCCATCTGATATGCTGCATTCTGGGTCTGGGGTTTTGTCTCGTCTGACGACTTTAAATGTGCTCGACATAAGCTCCAATATCTGCTAGAATGTGCAATGCTGAAAACTGTAGAATTAAAGAATATTATAAATAGGTGTAGCATCATACAAACACAATAATGCACAATCAAATCAGTGTGCAGTTGAACCTTGAAGATGACCTTTGTGTATTCAATCACCAAATCCTATTTATAACCTTGAATTTATTAGTGAGAACCAATATTAAATAGGTTTTCATGGATAAATTCAAAATGGCCACCATACACTTTATTCTTTATTAATTATTTGGAGTTCCGGTCCACGGAGTATCCTTTTGAGTTTGAAATTATCTCGATTAGATACTGATAGACCCAGTTTCAGCTCTGATTTAGCCATTTCGGATTGGTGGGAAACGGTAAAGTATACTTCACTCGTCGGTTCGCTACCACAAAGTGAGCAAATTTGCTCTATGCATCCACTGAGGTTAACTATGGCAACAAGGCATTGGCCAATCAGATGGCTTGGTAATTTCATTAAAAATTCAAAATGGCTGCCCCATAGCTTTTTAAAAATAGCTGGATTGATTCCTTTGCCTTATAAATGTACTTTTGATGTCAATAATGATGACAATAATCATCGCAAAAAAAATCCATGCCTATTCAAAACAGAATTAAAAATAGCGCCATACCTCTTCACTCTTGGCAGGAAAACAAACTTTCCACCTCTTGTAGAACACTGACACATAGTCAGGCAGCTGGCTGGGAGCTTTTTGGAGGTGTTACATCTAGGCCGGATGGCCACACTCTGACAGTCGGTCCTGCATGCGTAATTCTTATATCTAGATGGGTCATATGGCCTGTTTGATATGTTAATTATATAATGAAAGCTCCCATGCATTCCAATAGTTTGCCTTTAGGCATTTTTTAAAAATTGGTTTTTATTTCTGACAAAAAAGAAATAGCGCCGTACCTCCTCAATCTTGGCAGGAATACAATCTGTCCACCTCAGTTGGTTTGTAGCAGAAGCCTCCTGTCACATGTTGGGGATGGTCTGTCTGCTCTGTATGAGATGCCCAGGGGGGGTACTCAAACTTGACAATGATGAAGCTGACCACAGAGTAAAGTGTATTCAAACAGGCAGCATGTATACTGAATCTGGGACCTGCTGGCGAGGCCGACAAAGGGCTTCCCTAATGAGCTCATAGCTGGACAGGATAGCCAATGTCTCTAGTAAATTAGTAGGGCAATAAGATGTGGGGTGGGACTGGTGCTATATTCAAAAGTTTCCACTATGAGTTGTAAAACTGGTGGTAAATGTGGTAACCAGGAGGATGCAAAGTGTATTGATAATGCCTGGAAGTGACACTTAGGATAGGTGTGGTCAATATATCAGTTGATATTATCAACCATAATGACCTCACAGTAGGGGGGCTCGCCAGCAGGTCCCAGATTCAGTATAGATGCCTCGCTGTATAAGAAAGGAGAGGATGGTTTAATTACTTGTAAATGGGTTTAACTGTTTAACGATCAGATGATTGGTTGTAAGCATGAGAGGACCAACATGGAGTTAATGGCTTTTGCACTTTGACCTGACCTACTTATCAAAGGCAGATTGGGACAATTGTACAGTGAGGTTTACCTAAAATTCAAAGATTGAATTTATACTATTTTTGCATAATTTTTGGTTTCAAAGGGACAGAAATCTCAAATCGTGCACGGGATCCCTATCAAAATTATCTTTATTTGTTAGCAAATGATCTGAGGAAGTTTAAGAAAAAGGAAATCTCTGTGATTATCAATTTTAATCGATTTTGTTTGAAGTTGCAAATAAACATCAACTTCTTACCCAGAATGCCATGGAACATGACTATCAAACTATTTGTTAAATAATTAAAAGCATGGGATGGGCTGCCTGCTCTGTAGGACATGACAGGACACTGATGAAGCTTACCGCAGAGTAATGGAGTGTTCATCTATTAGTTACAGGGGGGTGGTGGGTTTGGGGGGGGGGGGTGGATTTCCGACCCCTCCTGAGGGGGGAGGCTTAAAAAATTCTGACCGATCTAGGGGGGGCGTAAAAAATGTAGCCCTTTTTTAGCAAAAAAGCCAGTGCATTACTATAGTTCAAAGGGGGGTTGGTGAAAAAATATTGACGCTTTTCGCGTGGGGGAACAGGAAACGTTTCATATGCTTTCGAGGGGGGGCATAAAAGATTTTCGCCCCTCCACACGAAATCTCACCAGACCCCTGTAATTTATAAATGAACACTCCCACAGGTGCCTTGAAACAGGCACAATGTTGATATGAATATTAAAGCCTCGCCATATAAGAAAGGGGGAGGATGATTTAATTTCTTAACCCTTTAAGGATGGCATGATGCATTAATGCATCATGCTTTGGTCATCATAATGCATGAATGCAGCCCTGGTGAGTAACTCCCCAGGGCTGCATTCAAGCATCATGCCAACCCTATGGAGTAGAGACTCCCCCGAAGGGTCAGCATGATTCACCAATGCAGCACCAGCGAGTCACTTGCCTAGGCTCATTGGTGTATCATGCCATTATTTAGCGACATCCGTCCTTAAATGGTTAATCAGGTCGCAATGTGTAATTCATTCAGGAGAGTGGACCGTGTGCATGAGAGGACAGATGTAGAGTTTATGGCTTTTGCACTTTGACCCGACCTACTTTAAGTAGGTCTGGTCAATCGTACAGTCAAGCTTGCCCAAAATGCATATTTGTTATTCTTTTGTTTTGAGGGGACAAAAACCTCAAATTGTGCACGGGACCTCCTATCAAAATTCCTTTTGTTTGTTAGCAAATGATCTGAGGAATCTTTAATAAAAGAACAATGTGTCTTTGACCGAGTTCAATCTTTGACTGGCTTGTCAGAAAACCCTTTATTTAGGGCAGATCATGATATAAATGGGTTGAAAAGGTTAATGGATGTTATAACATTTTAAATTAGTAATTAGTAGCCCATTTATATTTTCATCTGACCGAAATAATCCGTCAAACATGGCACCCGGTCAAAGATTGCACCCATTCAAAGATTGCACCCGGTCCAAGACTTTCACATTGGCCCAATCGGTATCAGGGCAAATAGCCCCATGGACTTTTAGCCCCCGGACTTGTGGCCCCCTGACTACCAGCCCACTGACAATTAGCCCTCAGGATTTAAGGCCAGCTGACATTCAGCCAGCTGACCTACAGCACCCGGACAAGAGGCCACTTTTTCTAATGCCCGTCAGTCTCATTATCTCAATTCGATTTGAATGCCCGTCAGATTATCTCACTTCTAATGCCCGCTAGATTCTAGTGCCCGTCAGATTTTTATTCTATGCCCGCTAGATTTAGGTCCTCTCTCATGTCCGTCAGATTTCCTCTATGCCCTTCAGATTTACATTCTATGCCCGCTAGATTCTAGTGCCCGTCACATTTACAATCTATGCCCGCTAGATTTATGTCCTCTCTCATGCCCGTCAGATTTCCTCTACACCCGTCAGATTTACAGTCTATGCCCGCTAGATTTCTGTCCTCTCTCATGTCCGTCAGATTTCCTCTATGCCCTTCAGATTCACATTCTATGCCCGCTAGATTCTAGTGCCCGTCACATTTACAATCTATGCCCGCTAGATTTACAATCTATGCCTGTTAGATTCTAGTGCCCGTCACATTTACAATCTATGCCCGCTAGATTTATGTCCTCTCTCATGCCCGTCAGATCTCCTCTACGCCCGTCAGATTTAAATTCTATGCCTGCTGCATTCTAGTGCCCATCAGATTTAAATTCTTTGCCCGCTAGATTCTAGTGCCCATCAGATGCCTGTCACATTTACAATCTATGCCCGCTAGATTTATGTCCTCTCTCATGCCTGTCAGATTTCCTCTACACCCATCAGATTTAAGTTCTATGCCCGCTAGATTCTAGTGCCCGTCAGATTTACATTCTATGCCGGCTAGATTTCTGTCCTCTCTCATGTCCGTCAGATTTCCTCTATGCCCGTCAGATTTACATTCTATGCCCGCTAGATTCTAGTGCCCATCACATTTACAATCTATGCCCGCTAGATTTACATTCTATGCCCGCTAGATTCTAGTGCCCATCACATTTACAATCTATGCCCGCTAGATTTCTGTCCTCTCTCATGTCCGTCAGATTTAAATTCTATGCCCGCTAGATTTTAGTGCCCGTCAGATTTAAATTCTTTGCCCGCTAGATTCTAGTGCCCGTCAGATTTTGTATTCTATGCCCGCTAGATTTAGGTCCTCTCTCATGTCTGTCAGATTTCCTCTATGCCCGTCAGATTTACATTCTATGCCCGCTAGATTCTAGTGCCCGTCAGATTTAAATTCTTTGCTCGCTAGATTTATGTCCTCTCTCATGCCCGTCAGATTTCCTCTACCCCCGTCAGATTTAAATTCTATGCCCGCTAGATTCTAGTGCCCGTCCGATTTAAATTCTTTGCCCGCTGAAATTCTAGTGCCCATCAGATTTACATTCTATGCCCGCTAGATTCTAGTGCCATCACATTTACAATCTATGCCCGCTAGATTTACATTCAATGCCCGCTAGATTCTAGTGCCCGTCACATTTACAATCTATGCCCGCTAGATTTCTGTCCTCTCTCATGTCCGTCAGATTTAAATTCTATGCCCGCTAGATTTTAGTGCCCGTCAGTTTTAAATTCTTTGCCCGCTAGATTCTAGTGCCTGTCAGATTTTTATTCTATGCCCGCTAGATTTAGGTCCTCTCTCATGTCCGTCAGATTTCCTCTATGCCCATCAGATTTACATTCTATGCCCGCTAGATTCAAGTGCCCATCACATTTACAATCTATGCCCGCTAGATTTATGTCCTCTCTCATGCCAGTCAGATATCCTCTACGCCCGTCAGAATAATAGGGGAGCCAGCATGTGAGATTTTAAATAGGTTTGAGTGGGCTGCTATATTTGGTCTGAGGGGCTACCCCCCTATTTTTGGGCTAGGGAATTCGAATTTGGTGTGTGTAGAGCCATACAGGTGTCGGAGCAAGGTCAAATATGAGGTCAAAGGTCAAGGTCACCCCAAAAATAGGTCAAATCAGAAAATGTACTTATAGGGGCAGTGCTCACTTAATATGAATAGTAAGAGTTTTGTATTTGGAATCATGATATATCTATATGAGTTGAACATCCCCGAAAAAGTTCAAGGTCAAGGTCATATTTCTCAAGGTCAAGCATGGAAAAATTGACAAAATAGGCATATATACTATCTTTCAATGATTGCTACTCATAGAAATAGCATCCCAGATATGACTATAGGTTGACAACATAGCAAAGTGCTGTAAACTATCATTTTGCCCTTATGCCTCAAACACTATAACTATAGTCAGTTAAAGTACTTAACTACTTCAAGATGTCTACTTGCCCTTATGCCTCAAATGCTATATAGTGTGCCAATACTATGGCCTTATGGTGTTTGTGGCCTAAGGGCATTTGTGGCCTAGGGGCGTTTGTGGCCTAAGGGCATTTGTGGTGTAAGGGCGTTTGTGGCATAAGGGCATTTGTGCTTTAATGCCACTTTTGTCCGTCAGATTTACAATCTATGCCCGCTAGATTCTAGTGTCCGTCAGATTTACAATCTATGCCCGCTAGATTCTGTTGCCTGTCAGTTTACATTCTATGCCCGCTAGATTCTAGTGCCCATCAGATTTTCATTCTATGCCCGCTAGATTCTAGTGCCCGTCAGATTTACATTCTATGCCCGCTAGATTCTAGTGTCCGTCAGATTATTATCTATGCCCGCTAGATTCTGTTGCCAGTCAGATTTTCATTCTATGCCCGTACGCGTACAATGAACATCAGTACTAGTTCTAGTTGTGAACTGTGGCTCAAACAGAAATCCAAATCTATTGTAAACCTTTGTCTTTACCTGATGGCATGGTTACTATTGATATATGCTCGACGATCCATTGTATAGTAATGTGCAGGTGAGTAGACACGTTTATGATTACATTTCTTGTTGAATTCGTGGTATTTAGTTTTATGAATTTGTACATGCTTTACTAAATGTGTCAGGATATTCCTAGACTATAAATTGAAGCCATCATAAAAATAGTTTTCTTTCAAGACTCTCAAAGAACTGTTCGAACCTCTCTAAAACTCTCCAAATTCTTTCAAACCCCAAAGAATCCCATTAAGATCACTCCAAACTAAAAAAAAACTCCCCAAAAGTCTCAAAAATGTATCAAACCTCCAAAGGACTTTCGAAACCCTCAGAAACTTTGCAAACCACTCAGAATCTGTTCAACATCCATTCCTAACTCCCTACATCTCTCACAACTCTCAAACACTTTCCAAATCTCTCAAAAATTGTTGATACCTCAATATTCTCTTCTACAATTTTCAGTGTGGCACGTTCTACCTCATTTGAGCTGCTGGAGAATCTGTTTGAGTCAGATTTGAGTCTACGAACACAGAATGCATCACAAAATGCGGCCAGTTATAGCTTTAGTATGTTTGTTTCTTACAGTTTCATTCCTCCTCTGGGGGAATGGGTCCATCTCAACCACCCCCATATCAAAATCCCTCATACTGAGACGTCCCATGCCAACACCGGTAAAACTCCACACCTCAAGCCCATCATCCGTCACATATAAATTGCTTACAGTAACACGGCCCATCCCTATACCCACAACACTCCACCCAATATCCTCCATACCAGAATCCCTCACAACAAAATATTCCATCAGCCCACCAATAATTTTCCACCCAACTGCCCCAAAATCCCCTTTATCAACATCCCTTACATCAAAACAACCCATTGCAACATCAACAACCTCGCCCACCACCACCCCACGCCCTAACGGAAGATGTCAGTCATGCTTTAAGTGGCAATACCCCGTTGTAATTTCACCAAACAAGGACCTATGTTCTCTACCACATGGACAGAAAATAGATCTTATCATTGTGGTCCCGACAAAGCATGAGAATAACCAACATCGCAGTCTTCTGAGGGAAGTGTTTAATTCTAGTCTGTTGGAAAGACATCACATCCGGGTGGTATTTGCATTTGGGAAACACCCAAAAGGTATCAAAGAGTTGGAGGAGGCCCTTCAGTTGGAAGCCCAAGCACATGGTGACATTCTGCAAAATGATGTTGTTGGTAGCTACAGAAACTCCACTCTCTTTACATACAATGCTTATAACTGGGTCGCCAAGTCCTGTGCTAATGCCCGGTTTCTGCTGAAGACAACAGACGATGTAATCTGCAATGTCCCAGGAGTCTTAAAGCTGCTTGATATGAAGGGGGAGACAGAGTTATCTGATGTGGTATTCGGGTATTGTCTCAATGGCACGCCACTTATACAGACAAAAGATCATAAATTGTACATGGGACAGGAGACATACCCATTCACATACTACCCCTCCTACTGCTCCGGGGCAGGCTTCTTCTTCTCAATACAGCTTCTGCAGCAGTTCCTACTGAAGGAGGCGGAGAACATGGCCTTCCCCACAGACTTTGATGATGTCAGTGTGGGCGTCAACCTGAGGCTGACCGGACATTGTGTGTGCCACATACCTTATCTCTACTTAGCCGGCTCTGAGAGGCACGTGCAGCTCGCGGACCAGTCCTCCAGTACCAACTGTACACCCCTGCAGTCTGAGGGGCCCTTCCTGGGGATCCATCTCCACGGGAAAAACCCAGACGCCATTCGCAGGTTCTGGACAAAGCGTCACTGCTACGAACCTCTGATTCCAAGCAATAAAACTCTAGCTGATATCAAATGTAGGCGGCGGGGAGAATGTCCAGAGGACTTGTATCCAGTGAGGGACATTAACACTCCCACCTGAATGCAGGGGTGAGGGTTAACATTATAGAGCAAGGAGTGATAAAAGAGTTCAAAATAATCTTCATTCAATGAAAGTTGTTCCTATTCTTTTGAGAATATCCAGGATAACTGTGGAAAGATCTAATTGGAAACAGTGCCTATCCAGAGTGTCAATAGTTAAACTGGTATAAAGTGGGGACTATGGTTTGTGCATTCCATCCATCATGGAGCAGCACAGAAATCTGCAGTAAAACACTTTTCTTGAATTCATAAAGTATTTTCACCATTTTCCAAAAAAAACTTACTGGTATTCAAATGATGAGAACATCATGAACAGTGTTAATATAATGATAGCTGTATGGTGTTGATTACAATCTCATCCATAACTACACCTACCGTAAAACCCTGACTTTAAGACGACCCCACCTGAAAGACGACCCCCTAGTTTGAGAAAAAAAAAAGTCCTGTAGGAAAAAGCAGTTAAAATTGATTTCTGTTTAAGCTTTTGTATTTAAACCTCACCTCTAAGACGACCCCCTGACTTCTGGGAAAATCTGTTTTCTAGGAAACATAAATCCTAAATATGATTTGTCTTAAAGGCGGGGTTTTGCGGTATATACAAATGAATATCATGATATTTACTAACATACCGGTTAATAGCAGACCGTCATATCGGCTGTCACAGCTACTTTTAAAACAATTCAAAAAGGGTATATCAGAAGTATAGACATACAAATGATGTAAGAACAAAGTGTATGATGTTGTTGGTCTCGCCATTTGGCTCGAGTTAAACTCATTAGTATTTCAACAATACTGAAAATAAGGCTATGTCTTATGAAAGTGGTACAAGTCTGTTTTAGACCGGCCAATTTCTGACCGGCCCGTTTCTGACCGGCTGTTAAGCCCAATCTGACCACTTCTGACTGGCCCAAATAATATGAACTTTGACCCAAATTATTTTTGGGGGTGTTCTACCGACATATAGTAACAGTACCTACTATTTGGTTAGGTTAAGAAATGCAGCATCCTCCCCCCTACAGGGCCCCAAACTTTTTATCTAAAATCGTTCTGGCCCGATTCTGACCGGCTACTTTGATACAGTGTGCAGGGTGGAGTTTTCAATACTTTTGAATTTTTTAAATTGTATTTTGAGCGTATACGGGACTAGCACATCCTGGTACCTGATGTAGTTGGGGGCTAAACTCCATCTCCTTATCAGGCTAATCTCCTCTCCTCACACCTTGAACAAAGGGGCTGATAAAAAATTCTCCCATGATGCACTGCTCTGGAGTCGGGGGCCTAACCACAATGTATTGCTCTGAGCCAAGATGGCTGCCCCAATAGCCTAATGCGCTAGTCCCGTATACATTTCCTGTCTCCCAGTATGTTTTACTTTTGATTCAGATCCAATTATTTCTCCCTCAAAACTGCACCCCTCTTCCTGGTGTTCTTCAAAACATGGTACAGAATTTCATGGGGGAAAATCAGGCCTACTGATTTATACTCCTCCAGGTGTTTTGACAAAAGAATTAACAGTTTGTCATAATCATACATCTAATGCAACTGCAGTGGTTATAACCTGTTTGGGCCATGAGGAATGTTAAACACCTATAAGTGAAATATTTCATCATAGAATAGTGTCTTGCTTACCTATACAGAAAATAATTCAAGTTAGTTTTATCCACAAAAGAATAATGTTTGGATTGCACTAATTTCTGCTGTATGCATTTACCATTGCACCCACCCCCACCCCTCTTCCCTGGGTGCATCATACTGTATGGAAGCCCCCTTATCTTTGCGACAGATGTTGTAAGTAAATGTTTGGAGTGCCCTAATTTCTCTCCAAAAAAGTGAAAATGAGAGTAGCCTATAGAGTGTGCTAAAATGGCTCTGCCCCCCCCTCCCTCACCCCTGTTTTGATGTATGCTTTTGTATACATTTACCATGGCCCCCTACCCCCCTGGGTGCGTACATACTTATGGAAGCCCCCTTATGTTTGCTGCACATGTTCTGAGTAAATCCCATCGATTTCTGAATAGTTGACACATATGCACCTGATACAATACTACTGTGTGCCACATGTGGTCTAAGTTAATGGATCTGTATTGGTACAGTCAATCATTTCTACATTTGTAATTGATCCTCTACATGTGTGTGTATCATGATGAACATATGAAAGTCTAAAATGTACAATGAACTAGTTCTAGTTGTGACATGTGGCTCAAATAGAAATCCAAATCTATTGTATACCTATTTCTTTACCTGATGGCATGGTTACTATTGACATAATGCTCGAGGATCCATTGTACAGTAATATGCAGGTGAGTAGACACGTTTATAATTACATTTCTTGTTGAATTTGTGGTATTTAGTTTCATGAATTTGTACATGCTTTACTAAATGTGTCAGAAAATTCCTAGACTAGATTGTAGCCATCATGAAAATAGTTTTCTTTCAAGACTCGCAAAGAACCGTTCGAACATCTCCAAACTCTTTTCAAACCACAAAGAATCCCATTAAGATCACTTAAAACTTAAAAAAAAACTCCCCAAAAGTCTCTCACAACTCTCAAACACTTTCCAAATCTCTCAAAAAAGTGTTAATACCTCAATATTCTCTTCAACAATTTTCAGTGTTGCATATTCTACCTCATTGGAGCTGCTGGAGAATCAGTTTGAGTGAAATTTGAGTCTACAAACACAGAATGCATCGTAAAACACGGCCAGTTATAGCTTTAGCATGCTTGTTTCTTACAGCTTCGTGCATCCTCTGGGGGAATGGGTCCATCTCAACCACCCCCATATTAAAATCCCTCATACTGAGACGTCCCATGCCAACATCAATAAAACTCCACACCTCAAGCCCATCATCCATCACATATAAATCCCTTACCGTAACACGGCCCATCCCAAAACCCACAACACTCTACCAGATATCCTCCATACCAGAATCCCTCACAACAAAACATCCCATCAGCCACCCAATAATTTTCCATCCAACTGTTCCAAAAAAACACATATCACAATCCCTTATTTCAAAACAACCCATTGAAACATCAACAACCTCGCCCACCACCACCCCACGCCCTAACGGAAGATGTCAGTCATGCTTTAAGTGGCAATACCCAGTTGTAATTTCACCAAACAAGGACCTATGTTCTCTACCTCAGGGAGAGAACGTAGATCTTATCATTGTGGTCCCGACAAAGCATGAGAATAACCAACATCGCAGTCTTCTGAGGGAAGTGTTTAATTCTAGTCTGTTGGAGATGCATCATATCCGGGTGGTATTTGCATTTGGTAAACACCCTAAAGGTATCAAAGAGTTGGAGGAGGCCCTTCAGTTGGAGGCCCAAGCACATGGTGACATTCTGCAGAATGATGTTGTTGGTAGCTACAGAAACTCCACTCTCTTTGCCTACAATGCCTATAACTGGGTCGCCAAGTCCTGCCCCAACGCCCGGTTTGTCCTGAAGACAACCGATGATGTGATATTCAACATGCCTGGTGTGTTGAAGCTTCTGGATATGAAGGGGGAGACCGAGTTATCCGATGTGGTTTTCGGGTATTGTCTCAATGGTGCTCCATTAATACAGACAAAGGATGATAAATGGTACATGGGACAGGAGACATACCCGTTCACACACTACCCCTCCTACTGCTCCGGGGCAGGCTTCTTCTTCTCAATACAGCTTCTGCAGGACTTCCTCCTTAAAGAGGCGGAGAACATGGCCTTCCCCACAGACTTTGATGATGTCAGTGTGGGCGTTAACCTGAGACTGACCGGACATTGTGTGTGCCACATACCTTATCTCTACTTAGCCGGCTCTGAGAGGCACGTGCAGCTCGCGGACCAGGCCTCCAGTACCAACTGTACACCCCTGCAGTCTGAGGGGCCCTTCCTGGGGATCCATCTCCACGGGAAAAACCCAGACGCCATTCGCAGGTTCTGGACAAAACGTCACTGCTACGAACCTCTGATTCCAAGCAATAAAACTCTAGCTGATATCAAATGTAGGCGGCGGGGAGAATGTCCAGAGGACTTGTATCCAGTGAGGACTATTAACACTCCCACCTGACTGCAGGGTAAACATTATAGAGCAAGGAATAATACGAGAGTTCGCTGAACAAAGTAATTTTCATTCAATGTCTGTTGTTCCTATTCTTGTCAAATGGTACATTATTATTTGTCTATCATACATCCAAGACTATGCTTGAAGAGCAGTGGGGCCGATGTTCAGCTTTCTGTGCACCTGAGATACACTTCCAGTAGTGTACCTCAGATACACAACAATCTGACCAATCAGGAGCCAGCACCTGCTGCAGCAGATGCATCTGCTGCTTCCCAAGACGGCTGACCAGAAGTGTATCTGGAATACACAAGGGGACAGAAGTGTATCTGGGATACATTATAGGATGCAAGGGTCAAATTCTTTTGGTGAGTTCGTTAGGCAAAAAATCCGCCTATTTAGTGAGTTACTAAACCAATGTGACTGTTGCTTCCGGTACACTGCATGAAAAATACGATATAAGTCCATTTAAGTTTTCCCTAAAAGTCATTATATATGCTTAAATGTCAAAGATAAGTAGTTTTAATGACCTTTAATCGACCTTGCTGGGAAGACTCAAATGTCAAAGCTTTCACATTTAAGCATATTTTGGTATGCCAAAAGTTACTATTTTGGTATATTTCAGCAAATTTAAGTTGGCCTAAATGCACCAAAATATTTACCTAAAGGTGATTATAGGTAATTTAACCAAATGTCAAGGCCCTAGGAAATTTACTTAAATGTGATTAAACCAAATGTCAAGACCATGCTAAATCTACTTAAATGTGATTAAACCAAATGTCAACGTCCAGGTGCTGCTCACCAAAAATTCACATTTAAGCAATTTTAATGACCTTTAGTTTTTCATTAATTTAACAAAATCTGCTTATTTTGGAAAGCAGTGGGATGGTACTCTTTTTTATTTTATCAATTTCCGAGGGCCAGGGGAGGGGGATAATAGGTGATATTCGTTCATCAATTTCATCATTTTAATGGCAGCCTCAACTGCTGGGGTAGCGCCCCCTACCCCTGGGGAAATTCCAGGGAAGCAGGGGCAGCCTCCTGGGGGACCGGGGTTGCCTCCAGGGAGGTCGGGAGAGGCCCCAGGGAGGCCGGGAGAGGCCCCAGGGAGGCTGGGGGAGCCGCCAGGGAGGCCGGGGGTGCCTCCAGGGAGGCCGGGGTTGTGAGGCCCCTATCCCTCAAAATCGGTACATTTGAGGGATAGGGACCGGGTGAAGTCCCTAAATGCCAAACAGCCCCTATCCCTCAAAACGGTCTGAGACACAGGGCCCATGTGAAGTCCCAAAGCCACAAATATTTTTTCCATGTCCCTATCCCTCAAAATGGTCTGAAATAAGGGAAACAGGTGTCCTGGAATCCTATAAGGGATGTATCACTGTCACAATGTACCAGTCACAATATACTACCAAGGTGGTCATGCAGTGGTCGAGCAGTGGTCGCAATGTACCCCGGGGGGTATACTTGAATTTTTTCTGATACGGGTGTGCGGCTGGACCAATGACAACCCTTACCCTTGCTAGCGAGATTTTGCTTCAAAAACCTTCCCTTGCTAGGCACTTTTGAAGAGGAAAAATACAAAATGTACAATGGATGACTAATTTTACCACAAAACTTTAGCTCTGTCGGCAAAATTTAGAAAAAATGGGCAAAAGTGGGACATTTTCGTGAAAAATAGGTCATTTTGGTGGAAAAGTGACCCTTGCTAGGGTGATTTTGTTGAAACTAGACCCTTGTTATTTTTTCTCAGGACCCTTGCTAGGGAGATTTTGTTGAAAAAGTACCCTTGCCAGCCGCACAACGGTGTATACAAAATATGCTTAGTGCTCCCGCCCCCGCCCCCGCTCCATCCCCACCCCAAGTGACTGACCATCTGCTTGACATCAACATACTGTGGTCAGTACAGGCAGGAGGAGGAGGAGGGAGTGTGGGTTCTCAGCGGTTTAGGTTGGAAAATATACCTCATACCTTATTGTGAGGCCTACTTCCTTGCTGCAGAAGCAAGAAATAGTAATAGAAATTATTACGAAGGTTTTTGATGGATAGGGCTTTTGATACTTAGGGATTGTTTGTAGGATAGGGGCCTGACATGTCCCTATCCCTCAAATGGCCCCTTTCCTACAAATATTTGTGAGATAGGGGCTGTTCAAATGTGGTCCCTATGTCTCAAAATTTTATGGGATACGGACTTTTTGCTATATAGGGACCTGAGGTGGGCCCTAAGTCTCAAACAGCCCCTATCTCACAAATATTTGAGGGATAGGGGCCTTTTGAGGGATAGGGGCCTCACACCGGTGCCTCCAGGGAGGCCGGGGGTGCCTCCAGGGAGGCAGGGGTGCCTCCAGGGAGGCCGGGAGAGGCCCTAGAGAGGCCGGGGGTGCCTACAGGGAGGCCGGGGTTGCCTCCAGGGAGGCCGGAGGTGCCTCCAGGGAGGCCGGGAGAGGCCCCAGGGAGGCCGGGGGTGCCTCCAGGGAGGCTGGGGTTGCCTCCAGGGAGGCTGGGGTTGCCTCCAGGGAGGCCGGGGGTGCCTCCAGGGAGGCCGGGGTGCATGGCCATCTCCTGCTGTAACTTTTTCCTGTGGAAAATAAAAAAAGAAATATAGAAGCCTTCAGAACATGAAGGGGGTCCCCTAACTCCCCTGGTTTTAAATGCACGAGGTGTACCCCATTAGATGCTTCCAGGCATGATTGAGGAGTGGCACAAGTGGAGATCCAGATAATCTGTAATTTAAATGAAACAACTTTAGTACAACATTTAAATGCATGTAAAACGTTTTTATATGTTATTTAGTAATGCTTTTTATATGAGGAAAAATAGTGCATAGGGTTTAACATATTTTGCAACTATCTAATAGATAAATATATAGATTTATCATGTGTAATACAAAGACATATACTTCAATAAGAATACATCCAGAAAATAATTAGTAAAATTCATATGCACTAGTACATAAGCTATGCTTTCTCTAAGTGAATACAATATGATATGTATATAGTATACCTACACACCTGCCTGACACACGTCCTGTCCTCACTGTGGCCAGCTACTGAATGTACATGTTGACAACTTGGTGTGTTACATGTGCTCCAGCATGTACATATAATTATGTAGGTCAGTGGTCTTCATGGGAACCGCCCCCATAGGATTACATGCTTCTCCTACTGGCATTGTCTTAGAGATAGGGGTCAACCTGACACCATAGGCATTGCGGCCCTGAATGGAGTTTGTTTGGTATGTTAGTGTGGAGGGGGGGGGGGGGGGGGTGAGAGGGTGAGGGACAGGGGAGGTGTGAATAGGGATGGGGGGGGGGGGTACCTAACCAAATTCATGAATTATCTTTATTATCATGAATAAGCTGTCAATTATATTAGAATCTAATTCTATACACTGTTAGCATCATGGGCATATTTTTTCCCTATGATAATTAGAACCAAGTATTCATGGTTAGTATCACGAGCTGAACTCCCCCCCCCAGCCCTAAGGATTGTGTTTACCAACAGAGTCTGGCTCCTCTAATTCCCCTGGCTAGTATTACGGGTTGTACCCCTCCAGAAGCTGTCAAAACTATGTTTAATAACGGGATCATTTTCCCCTTACTCCCCTGGTTAGTATTACGAGTTGTACCCCTCCAGAAGCTGTCAAAACTATGTTTAATATCGGGATCATTGTCCCCTTACTCCCCTGGTTAGTATTACGAGTTGTACCCCTCCAGAAGCTGTCAAAACTATGTTTAATAACGGGATCATTGTCCCCTTACTCCCCTGGTTAGTATTATGGGTTGTACCCCTCCAGAAGCCGTCAAAACTATGTTTAATAACGGGATCATTTTCCCCTTACTCCCCTGGTTAGTATTACGAGTTGTACCCCTCCAGAAGCTGTCAAAACTATGTTAAATAACGGGATCATTTTCCCCTTACTCCCCTGGCTAGTATTACGGGTTGTACCCCTCCAGAATCTGTCAAAACTATGTTTAATAACGGGATCATTTTCCCCTTACTCCCCTGGTTAGTATTACGAGTTGTAGCCCTCCAGAAGCTGTCAAAACTATGTTTAATAACGGGATCATTTTCCCCTTACTCCCCTGGTTAATATCCTCGCTCCACGAGAAAATGTTGAACCCATGAATTTATTAAGAACTAGGTAAATATGGTTGAGACTTAATGTTATCTCTGATAATGTCTCGACCATGACTTTTATTTCCCCTTTGAGTAAACTACATGCCAAAGGTGTATATAGAAAATTACATTATAATGTGCTTACAATACCAAACTCACAGAAGGAGGATGAGCACTTGTATGTCATTCATGGTAAACCTGCACCCGGATCATATTGGAAATAAAAGTTCAACTTATTCTCAAAAATAGAAGGTTGTACCCCTCCAGAAGCTGTCAAAACTATGTTTAAGAACGGGATCATTGTCCCCTTACTCCCCTGGTTAGTATAACGAGTTGTAGCCCTCCAGAAGCAGTCAAAACTATGTTAAATAACGGGATCAAGGTCCCATAAGCACCATATACAATATCACGGGTTGAACCCATAATTTTACTAATGCTTTAAGTTGCTTGAATGCAGATCCTCACATCCCTGGATAATATTATATCAAATGAAATATCCATAAATTTTTAGTTTACCTTAAATTTCCTAGAAATGTCAAATGACATTTCCCGGAAATTTAAACTTACCTTAAATTTACCGGAAATAGCATATGACATTTCCGGTAAATTTAGGGTGAACCTACATTAACCGGAAATGTCATATGACATTGCCATGACATTTCCTAGCCATTTAAGAAAACCTTAAATATACTTAAACAGGAGTTTCCATGCAGTGGTAGAGTCTTGCAAGTAATAAGCTTCAGCCCACCAATAAAGGGTTAAAGCAGTTGCATAATCATACATCTAATGCAACTGCGGTGATCATATCCTGTTTGGGCCATGAGGAATGTTAAACAACTATAAGTAAAATATTGCATCAGAGAACAGTGTTTTGCTTACCTCTACAGAAAATAATTCAAGTTAGTTTTATCCACAAAAGAAAGTGATGTTTGGATTGCCCTAATTTCTCTTCCAAAAAAGTCAAAATGTGTATGTATAGAGTCTGCAAAAATGCCCCCCCCCCCACCCCTAGTTCATGTACACTTTTGCATGCATTTACCATGGCCCCTACCCCCCCCTGGGTGCGCCATACTTAGTGTGTTTGCCACGTACATGTTCTATGTAAATCCCATCAATCTTTGAATAATTGAAATATGTGCACCTGATACAATACTAAGTGTTCCACACATGGTCTAAGTAAATGGATCTGTATTGGTACAGTCAATCATTTATACATTTGTAATTGATCCTCTACATGTGTGTGTATCATTATGAACGCAAGAAAGTCTAAAATGTACAATGAACTAGTTCTAGTTGTGATGTGAATTGGGCATGGAATACCGTAAGACCTCGCGTATAAGCCCCGGCTAGTACGCGAGTCAGATCAACAGTGCGGCTTATACGATCAGCCCAGGGTCAGGGTGTGGCTTATACGTGAGTTTTTGCTACTATGGTACAGTACTAGAAGTCACCATAATCAGATCTTTGGTGCGGCTTATAGGATCGGCCCAAAGTCGGGGTGCGGCTTATACGAGATTAAGGCTTATACGTGAGAATAGTGACCACCTGCCGTTCTCCGTTGCCCCCCTCCTCCAGTAGGGCACCTTACATAGTGGTCCCATCCGGGGCCCCGGGGGGCATGCTGATTGGATAATGATCTTGATACTAATATGTCACCTGTTACATGATTGGTTGATAGTGGTCAGTGGTGGTCAGCTGGAGTGTGCGCCACCTGGCGGCAGCTTTCCCAGCCATCCTCCAGGGGCGCCGGCGCCAACTACCGTCACGTAGAGGGTTTGATTAATAACCGCCGCTTTGTCTGGGCGGCGCACCTGGATTAATTATGTCTGGGGGCTTTACTCTAGTGTGAGGTACCTGGGGGAAATACTACATATGGTAATTGTTCGAATTTGATAATAATGATATCTTCCTATAACTGGGTCTTAAATGATTAACTGATAAGTATGAATTACCGGTATCATTATTCATAATTCATAATTATGATGTATGCCTAATGTTACATATTGTTACATAATCATGCAATATATGGTTAGGGTTAAAGGAGAGAGTGGTTCTGTGGAGTGACAATGTGGCATAAATAGAAATCCAAATTTATTGTAGCCTATACCTATGTCTTTTAATAGGGAGTGTTCATTTATTAAAGGCGCACTGAACCCAGGACCTAACCCTGCCGAATTTTGTGTGCAAATGACGTCGTGGGTTCAGTGCACTTCCACAGGGGGGGTGGTGAGATTTCGCGCAGAGGGGCGAAATTTTTTTACGCCCCCCCTCGAGAGCACGTGGAACAATTCGTGCCCCCCCTTTGAACTATAGTAATGCGCGGGCTTTGCTAAAAAGGGCCTTAAATTTGTACGTCCCCCCCTCAAGAGGGGTCAGAATTTTTTACGTCCCCCCCTCAGGAGGGGTGGGTAATTTTTACGCCCCCCCCAACCCGCCACCCCCCCTGTAATTAATAAATGAACACTCCCTTAATAAATGAACACGCCCAGTTTGCCAATCAGAATCAATTCTGATTTGTTGAGGCTGGAGCTCACTTTTTTGCACGGTCATAGATCTATATATTTATGCAGTGGTTGGAATTGACGGGGGATTTGCAGATGGAATATAGATCTAGGTAGTCGATTTTAAGGATTTTTAGGCCTAGCCTACGCACTGCCTGGGGCCCTTGATGGGGGGGTCCCCATGTCCCATGTCGATTTTAAGAAATGGTCATGTCGCCATATCGATTTTAAGAAATGGCCATGTCGCCATATCGATTTTAAGAAATGCCCCATGTCCCATGTCAATAGGCCTATCTGTTTCTTCCTTATGTCCCATGTCTTTAAGGCCCAAAACAGCCCATGTCGCCGTGTCGAATTTAGGGAGTGCTCATTTTTTAACAACAGGGGGGGCGGTGAGATTTCGCGCGGAGCGCGCGAAATCTTTTCACCCCTCCCCCTTTGTAGCATAGTAACGCGCAGGCTTTTTTCCCTCAAAACAGGTTGAATTTTTTTCACCCCCCCCAAGAGGGGTCTAAATTTTTCACCCCCCCCCCGGTCCAGGGGTCCAAATTTCCCCCCCCCCAAATCCCCCCCCCCCTGTTGTTAAAAAATGAGCACTCCCTTAAAGGTCTAGGGCCATCTGCCTACGCAGGATTACGCAGATGATCTTAGATTATAAATTGAGGGGACAAAATGGCCGCCTATGACGCCGCTACGTCACCAGGCAACGAGAAGTACTAGTATTATTATACATAGCATATGATAGTCTTATCTCTTAGATACTGAAGGCCATATTCCCACCCGGGTGGCGTACGGTGGCCGTATGCCCACCCGGGTGGGCGTATTGGCGGCGCGAAAGTAGTGCGGACGCGCTGCCGACGGGAGCGCCGCCACGCGGACTCGCGGGGAACTATTTTCGGAAGCGCGGCAATTTTGGTGGCGCTCCAAGCGGAATTTCGGCGTACTACGTTAGTTTTGGGCGTGGCAGCCGACTTTTGGGCGTAATACGGCGAAATGGAGGAACTGAACAAGACGTACCTGAGTCCTGCGGGCGTAAATCTGTTGGTGGACGAAGAAGTAGTGAAGCAAGTAGCTGAGATAATGGGAGACTTAGCTCTAGAGCAGTTTGAAGGTGAGCAGGCCAAGGAGAGTGATCTTGAGCACCTGGTGACTAGAATACACGAAGATATTGCAGAAAGTATTGCTGCTGAAGAGGACGCCCTGGAGGAAGAGGCTGAAGATGGTGACTTCTTTTGCTCGGATCTTGAATCTCTCCTCTCTTCCCTGCAAATTAGGGAATTTGAACGTAAGATGAAGGAAGTAAACCAAAAAGAAGGGGAGGATACAGTGCAAATTCTCCCCGGAGTTGAATTTCCCCAGCAAATCCGCACTAACATGCCAACAGTGTTAAATTTGATCCCAAATGCGGACTGTAGATCTAAATACCCAACAGATTTCCCTGCAAATGATCCAACCCCGTTTATTGAGTTATCTCAAGAGACGTATGAAGCCTTCATGAGAGCAGCAGTACCTGTTGCCAGTGCAGGTGACAGTGCCAGTGCTACAGTACCTGTAGCTGACAGTGCCAGTGCTACAGTAGGCCTACCGGTTAATGACAGTGCTAGTACTCCAGCAACAGTTCCTCCAGAGCCTAGAGAGGCTGAAGAAGGAGCGGTTGGGGGACAATCCTCAGCTCCCATGTCAGGACACCTTACAGATGAGCAAGTGCAGAAGTATGTGGATGGACAACGCCCTCCTAACACCGTAAAGAGGACTAAGCAGGTAATGAAATTTTTTTAATGAAAAAAAAAATTTAAACATTGAAAATGAAGGCGTATGTGTATTAAAAATGTCCAATTTTAAGATTCATGATTCCCCATAATTTCAATTTTAATTTTAATTAATTATGTTGCTGTCCAACAAGTTCTGGCAAGTAGTCCTGCATAGGCTGTGGTTGGTTATGTGGCCAGTAATACTGGCACGGCTTGCGACACAGGGCATGATTTTACTTATGGTATTAAAGCATTGTAATTAAAAAAATTGTTTTATTTTGCAGGTGGTTTCCAAATTCGAGGAGTTCATGGCCGTAACGTACCTAGACCCCCGAAGGATTATCGACCTAGACCCGATGACCTTAAATAATTACATAAGTAATTACCTTCTGGTAGCCCGGCGCCAGGATGGGTTGGACTTCGAACCTGACACGTTGACGTCGATCCATCGTGGGCTAGATAGGTGAGTAAATAAATTTAAGAATAGAGCCTAATTATTGTAAAATTTACCAGAATATAATTGACCATGTTTTTCTTTAAATTGACCATAATTAAATTGACCATTAAATTGACCATAAAAAATATTAAAATCGACCATAAATTTATTTTTTTTTAATTTTCAAAAAAATTGACTTTAAATTGACACTTTTTATTTGAAATTGACGCTAAATTTTTTTTTGTAGACACCTGCGAGAAAACTACTACGCCTATTCCATTCTGCTCGACGACCACTTCAAAGCGAGTCGTGCCGTGCTGGCGAGTCGCAGGAGGGAGCTAAAAGCAGCGGGACATGGTGGGAAACCGAATAAGAGTGATGCAGTTAGCGAGGAGCAGCTTGAGACCGCTTGGGAGTCCCAGGCACTCGGTTCTTCTACACCTGGTGTCTTGCAGGACACCATATTTTATTTTTTAACAACGGGATTCGGATTCAGGGGGTCACACAAATCGAGGCAACTGAAGTGGGGGGACGTTTATTTGGGGACCGATGATGACGGGGTTAAATTCCTCGAACTGAGATGTGAAAGACTAACCAAGACACGCCAGGGGGCACAGGGGGGTCACCAGCGCCAATACAATCCCCGGGTGTTCCAAGATCTTGAAAATGTGGACAGAGACCCAATTAGCCTATACGAACTGTTCACCACGAAGCGACCAGTGGAGATGAACAGCCCCGGATCACCATTTTATCTGTCTGTTAAACCCGGGATGAAGGCATCGGATCCCATCTGGTATAAGATGGGACCCATGGGTATTAATACCCTCAGTAAAATCATGCCCCGTGTCGCAAGCCGTGCCGGTATTACTGGCCACATAACCAACCACAGCCTACGCAGGACTACTTGCCAGAACTTGTTGGACAGCAACGTACCCTCGACAGCTGCCATCCAGCTCACCGGGCACGCCTCTGTGGACAGCCTCAATCACTATGCTGTTGCCAGCAAGAGGCAACAGAGGGATATGTCCATGATCGCGACAAACAAGAGGAGTAAAAGTGACCCCCAAAACCCCCCTACCCCCATCAGGTATGGTTTGGCCAGATCCCCTGAAGAGTTGTATGTTTTGCCCCCCGCCCCTGTGCCAGTTGAGCTTGCCCCTCGCCCAGTTCAGCTTGCCCCTCGCCCAGTTCAGCTTGCCCCTCGCCCAGGTAATGAGCCTGCCCCTCAGCCTTCTAATCCTGAAGGTGCCCAACAACATCCTGATCCAGCTGTGCGTGGGCTTATTGCTGCAGCAACAGGTATGTTTGCCGGGGCTAGTATTTCTGGAGGATCGTTCAACGTCAACATTCACTTTACCCCCAGTAATAACTCGGTCAACAACACAAATACCACCGTTGACATGGACATTTCCAACAGCCAGATCTAGTCTATATTCGAAGACAGTGGCCTTAAAATAATGATAAAACAGTTGTTTATGATAAGAACTACAAGACAGTTGCCATGAAATGGCTTGACATTCGTTACTTACCTAATTTAAGATGATTTTCTTCAGAGTTGTCACACGTGCGTGTCTTCTACGCAGCGATAATCCAAAATGGCGGCGGATTAATATTGATCGGCAAACACGGGAAATAGAAATAAAAGTTGCCTCTGTGGCTTTATTTATTGAAAATTCCTTGATACTTTTCTATTTTAAGAATAATAAATGGGAAAATAACACATGAAAACCTAAAGTAACTCAAAATACAAATAATTCGGGGACGAAATGCAAGAAAATAGTGCCTACGCGGATAGATAGTGAGGGTGTAAAACGGCTGGTTCTTTGTGGTTTCTTACGCCGGGTTTATAGTATACGATAACTTTTGCGGAGGGCGCCAGTGTAGTTTAAACGCACAACCACCAGCGCCACCCTTGAGGAATGTGGGAACTACGCGGCGTAAACAACCGCGTTTCCGGTGAAAATGGCGATAACTTCAAGAAAAAGCTAACGAACATGGACGTTTGAGGTAAGACTATCATATGCTAGGTATTGTAGCGGTAATCGCGACTTCTCGTTGTGTTCTCGCTCGAAAATAGGTTACTGTTCGGACCGCTAGGATGGTGTTAACACTGAGTTAAGGACAGATGACAACAAATAGACTTACAGTTCAATACTCTTTATTGCTGGTAGTAAAATGTCTTAGTTCACACAAAAATATATAAGTAGATGTAATAGATCTATACCAAAATATAGTTATCTGTTTAAATTAGCATAGCCGCTTGGGTAGGCTATATGTAACGCTTAAAGAAAATAGCCGCTCAGGTAGGCTATGTGAATTTAGTGGAGAAATAGCCGCTTGGGTAGGCTATAAATGTAAACCTGGAGAGGCCACCGAACATCGGTACTGTAGTCTTAAAGGTAGTCGTCAGCCACGGTCAGTCTCGGACACCGGTCAGGCCATCCAGCATCATCCAACAGGGGAACATTGGCTGTGGGGTAGTCTCCGAGACTAGTTAGGCCACCAAGCATCAATCTAAAAGGGGTGGATTTACATGTCTGAGTCCAGATCTCTAGAAAAGAGACTGTGTCCAGAGGCAAATCAGTGGGAACTCTGAAGGGAAGATTTACATGTCTGAGTCCAGATCTCTACAAAAGAGACTGTGTCCAGAGGCAAATCGGTCGGAAGTCTGAAGGGAAGATTTACATGTCTGAGTCCAGATCTCTAGAAAAGAGACTGTGTCCAGAGGCAAATCAGTGGGAACTCTGAAGGGAAGATTTACATGTCTGAGTCCAGATCTCTACAAAAGAGACTGTGTCCAGAGGCAAATCGGTCGGAAGTCTGAAGGGAAGATTTACATGTCTGAGTCCAGATCTCTACAAAAGAGACTGTGTCCAGAGGCAAATCGGTCGGACATCTGAAGGGAAGATTTACATGTCTGAGTCCAGATCTCTACAAAAGAGACTGTGTCCAGAGGCAAATCGGTCGGAAGTCTGAAGGGAAGATTTACATGTCTGAGTCCAGATCTCTACAAAAGAGACTGTGTCCAGAGGCAAATCGGTCGGACATCTGAAGGGGAAGATTTACATGTCTGAGTCCAGATCTCTACAAAAGAGACTGTGTCCAGAGGCAAATCGGTCTGAAGTCTGAAGGGCAAGATTTACATGTCTGAGTCCAGATCTCTACAAAAGAGACTGTGTCCAGAGGCAAATCGGTCCAACAGGTGGAGACCAGGAGGTGTAGTGGTGCCATCAAGTCCAACCAGTGGAAGCCAGGGGGTGTAGAGATGCCATCATGTCCAGGGTCCTGGAGGTACTGCTGGGCTGGTAGTCTGATGGCCAAGTCTGGAGTCCTGGAAGTACTGCTGGGCTGGTAGTCTGATGGCCAAGGTCCTGGTGGGGTGAGAGCCTGAACAGGTCTGCCTGAGTTGCTCCTCAGCTGGCTTATATAGGAGGGCCCAGGGAGGAGCTGGGCCCTGATTGGCTGAGGGGGATTGGAGGCTATTTTGCAATTGCAATACACAAAATGGCTAAATTTATGATAAAATAAGTTGTTGCATTAGAATCTATGGTCCCAAAAACGGGTAAAATAAATGTTGAATGGGCCAAATCTGTGCTCTAAAGGCTAAAATCAAGCACTGTCACTGGGACTGGCAAGCATGGCCAAAGCATGTGGATTCTAGTGATTTCTATTGAAAAGACTCACTCCCAAACTGGCCCAAAATACACTAGTTTATAATAAAGTTTGCACAGTCAATTTTATATGATAAGATGTATGAATGTGTGCTCTATAAGAGTAGCTAATAAGATGTAAAGATGCATGTGCATGTAAAGGGTGATTTGAAGAAAACTAGTACCAGTACTAGTGATGTTATGATTTGGCATGTAAACAAAACTGAGAAGTTTAGCCTAGCATATATAAAAGGTAAAATAACAAAGGTTAGAGTGCTCAGAAAGTTCCCATATTTTGGGATACTCTAGATATGGCCACTATCTACAATCCCTGGGATTTATAGGATCCAGGACAGAGTAGAAGACTCTGAAATAAGGCAAAATCGGCAATGTTTTGATGCCCGAAAATCGGAAATCGGGAGTTTCAAGGTTCTAACACTAGATGGAGCCACTGCTGCTAATGGCGCCAGTGGCGCCACCTCACGGCAAATCGCCACACCGACCCCTTCTTGAAAAGATGCGACCCCGCATCTGTGGCCCCAAATTTTAAGAATAACCTCATGAAACATAAAACAAAAATCTATATAAGAAAAAAATAATAAAACTCTTAGAAAGAATCTGTCAAAGCAAATCTCTATAAAAAGCTCTTGGAAAGATTCTGACAAAAATAAATCTATGAAAAAGCTCTTTGAAACACTGACAAAAATAAATCTCTTTGAAAAAAAACAAAAAAACTCTCGGAAAGATTCTGACAAAATAGACCTCTATGAAAAAGCTTTTTGAAACACTGACAAAAATAGATCTCTTTGAACAAGCTCTTTGTCAGAACCTGACAAAATAGATCTCTATGAAAAAGCTCGAAAATGTTGGTTTCAGTAGGATGAACTTCCCCAACTTGATTTTGAGTCCACGACTTCCTTCGGCCACAATGGTCTACTACTCTGAACTAGGGTGTGAAAGGTGTTGCACAAGGTGACATGCATACTGTTATCCAGGCACGCCTGGCAGGCTGCACGTGACTTGTAGTCCAACTCAGATGTTCCACAATGTCAGAAACACCGTCTTAGAGGCCCCCACCTCCCTGCATAAAGAGTGACATGCAGCACTGCCATACTGGGAATGCTCTACCCGACAGCCCACAATGTCAGAACTCCAGCTTTCTGAGCTACTCTCTTTTGCAAAAAGGTGACACACAGCACTGCCCTACTGGGTAATCCCCTGACAGCCTGTGTGTGACATGTGCCACTGTCACTGACTCTACTCTCTTATTCAAGTCTGGCGACAGCACACAATGCCAAAACCAATGACCTGATGATTTCTCTCCTCTGCCACACATTTCCCTAGGTTTACTCTGGATAGGTGTCCAAATAGTGTTGGCCGATTTTCAGTCTCAGTTTCTAAAATGTCATCTCGAATCCATCCATATTGTCTGTGTTGTCTACCAAATTAACCATCTCAAGGTACTAAACATAAAGGGGCATTCATGGAGTAAGTACCAGAAGTGTGTAACAGGGAGGATGCCAGCCAGAGTGTTTTCGTCCATTCCATGGTGATCGCACCATCAATGTCCTAGAGACCTGTTGGCACAGGGGATAACCGTCTCCTCTCTGTCCTGCATTCTGTATGGCACCACCTCCGGTATCATTTGCAATGTTGCATCGGTGTGAAGAAGGGTGGCACGTCCCTTGATTGGTGAATGGGTATCACACCATTCAAAGGACATAGCCAAAGTTGTCGTCATCTTGTGGGCTGACCCAACATCTTAAGAGTTTAGAGGCAGGTCAGCAGGGCACAGGGTCGCCCAGTCATCTGAATCAATTGTCACCATCCCCGCAGAATCATCATGGCTTGCTATTCTTCTCTCTGTGCACTCATTGGCGTAGTGTCCATACTCTTGGCATACAAAGCACTTGACTCTCGATTTCCGCCGATGCGGTTTCTCAGGGTCACGCCTAGGCGAATGAGCATACTCAGACTTATCCGGACGAGCACTTACAGCAAGGTGGAGGAAGTGACGTAGCAAAGCAACCAGCTCGGAGTTGCAATGGCAGTGTACTGGGTCTTTGGCCTTCTTCTGCCGGGGCTTATCTTTCCTTCGGGAAAGCTGTCCAGACCTCGGTCTCGGTCCCATCTTGTTCAGAGTGGTAGGAGTACCTGGGTTGTACTCACTGCTGGATGTCACTCTAACATTGTCTTCACCGATAGGCTTAGACAAAGATAGAGGAGAAGTGTTCTGCTGTGTCTCAGATGAGTTAGAATAGGGTATAAAAAGGCTCTTGAAAGAAGTGAGACTCCTTCTCAGGAAATCCATGACTGCTGTGTAATCTGTCTTTGGAAAACTGTGTCTGTACTTACTAACTCAGACCAAACTGAAACCTTTATCCCCAAAAGAAATTGAACTACTAAATGTTACTCAAATGTCCTCAATCAGTGTGACTTAACCATCCTGGTCACGGCACCATAAATGTAGCGGTAATCGCGACTTCTCGTTGTGTTCTCGCTCGAAAATAGGTTACTGTTCGGACCGCTAGGATGGTGTTAACACTGAGTTAAGGACAGATGACAACAAATAGACTTACAGTTCAATACTCTTTATTGCTGGTAGTAAAATGTCTTAGTTCACACAAAAATATATAAGTAGATGTAATAGATCTATACCAAAATATAGTTATCTGTTTAAATTAGCATAGCCGCTTGGGTAGGCTATATGTAACGCTTAAAGAAAATAGCCGCTCAGGTAGGCTATGTGAATTTAGTGGAGAAATAGCCGCTTGGGTAGGCTATAAATGTAAACCTGGAGAGGCCACCGAACATCGGTACTGTAGTCTTAAAGGTAGTCGTCAGCCACGGTCAGTCTCGGACACCGGTCAGGCCATCCAGCATCATCCAACAGGGGAACATTGGCTGTGGGGTAGTCTCCGAGACTAGTTAGGCCACCAAGCATCAATCTAAAAGGGGTGGATTTACATGTCTGAGTCCAGATCTCTAGAAAAGAGACTGTGTCCAGAGGCAAATCAGTGGGAACTCTGAAGGGAAGATTTACATGTCTGAGTCCAGATCTCTACAAAAGAGACTGTGTCCAGAGGCAAATCGGTCGGAAGTCTGAAGGGAAGATTTACATGTCTGAGTCCAGATCTCTAGAAAAGAGACTGTGTCCAGAGGCAAATCAGTGGGAACTCTGAAGGGAAGATTTACATGTCTGAGTCCAGATCTCTACAAAAGAGACTGTGTCCAGAGGCAAATCGGTCGGAAGTCTGAAGGGAAGATTTACATGTCTGAGTCCAGATCTCTACAAAAGAGACTGTGTCCAGAGGCAAATCGGTCGGACATCTGAAGGGAAGATTTACATGTCTGAGTCCAGATCTCTACAAAAGAGACTGTGTCCAGAGGCAAATCGGTCGGAAGTCTGAAGGGAAGATTTACATGTCTGAGTCCAGATCTCTACAAAAGAGACTGTGTCCAGAGGCAAATCGGTCGGACATCTGAAGGGGAAGATTTACATGTCTGAGTCCAGATCTCTACAAAAGAGACTGTGTCCAGAGGCAAATCGGTCTGAAGTCTGAAGGGCAAGATTTACATGTCTGAGTCCAGATCTCTACAAAAGAGACTGTGTCCAGAGGCAAATCGGTCCAACAGGTGGAGACCAGGAGGTGTAGTGGTGCCATCAAGTCCAACCAGTGGAAGCCAGGGGGTGTAGAGATGCCATCATGTCCAGGGTCCTGGAGGTACTGCTGGGCTGGTAGTCTGATGGCCAAGTCTGGAGTCCTGGAAGTACTGCTGGGCTGGTAGTCTGATGGCCAAGGTCCTGGTGGGGTGAGAGCCTGAACAGGTCTGCCTGAGTTGCTCCTCAGCTGGCTTATATAGGAGGGCCCAGGGAGGAGCTGGGCCCTGATTGGCTGAGGGGGATTGGAGGCTATTTTGCAATTGCAATACACAAAATGGCTAAATTTATGATAAAATAAGTTGTTGCATTAGAATCTATGGTCCCAAAAACGGGTAAAATAAATGTTGAATGGGCCAAATCTGTGCTCTAAAGGCTAAAATCAAGCACTGTCACTGGGACTGGCAAGCATGGCCAAAGCATGTGGATTCTAGTGATTTCTATTGAAAAGACTCACTCCCAAACTGGCCCAAAATACACTAGTTTATAATAAAGTTTGCACAGTCAATTTTATATGATAAGATGTATGAATGTGTGCTCTATAAGAGTAGCTAATAAGATGTAAAGATGCATGTGCATGTAAAGGGTGATTTGAAGAAAACTAGTACCAGTACTAGTGATGTTATGATTTGGCATGTAAACAAAACTGAGAAGTTTAGCCTAGCATATATAAAAGGTAAAATAACAAAGGTTAGAGTGCTCAGAAAGTTCCCATATTTTGGGATACTCTAGATATGGCCACTATCTACAATCCCTGGGATTTATAGGATCCAGGACAGAGTAGAAGACTCTGAAATAAGGCAAAATCGGCAATGTTTTGATGCCCGAAAATCGGAAATCGGGAGTTTCAAGGTTCTAACACTAGATGGAGCCACTGCTGCTAATGGCGCCAGTGGCGCCACCTCACGGCAAATCGCCACAGTATAATAAACGTAATACATAACTTGTGTGCATATTCGATCTATACTTGCACCCGAGTGAGGCGTAGGAAGACACGCGTGTCGCTTATAAAGCGTGTCTTCCTACGCCTCACTCGGGTGCGCGTCTAGATCGAATATGCACACACGTTATGTATTTACTAAGTACTAGTAGTGACGTCACAACATGCAGACGTCGGCCCCGGATCACCACGGAGTGTCAGGAAAGTGTCATGTCGGCGTGGGTAGATCCCGGGGTAGATCGCCGAGGTTCTCAGGACGACGGGAAAGGTGTCTGATGACGAGGTTGGTGAATGGAGATCTGATCAAGATCACAAGACGTCGGCAGTTAGATGTAGCGTGTGACAATCATGGACACACACCGTGAAGACTACGGCAGTAGAGTACCGGTACCCACGGGAGTTGCAGCATTCCCAATTTCAACTTCATTCAAGGTGGCGACGACGCGAAAGACACCTGCCGACCTGGGCCGTTTTGAAGGTGACTTTCGACCTAAGGCAATGTTATGTAGGTCTAGCGATCGACCTGGTGACTTTTAGACGAAATTAATTAACAATAGGTTAAAGTGTCCAAAAAAAAGCGACTTTGTGACCTAGACTCACGGCACTAATTTTAGCCTCTGTGTACTCGTCCGATCCTCTCCCGAACAGAAATTCGCATCGTCAATAGACTGCAGTGACACAGATGATATACTTAATCTACACTAATTGGCACAGTAATGTTTTAATATTTTCCTCTTTTTCACAATCAAGTGGCTCCAAATATGGTTCAAAATTTGATGGCATGCATAAATAAAACAAAAGCTGACGTCATTTCCGATCTTTTAAAAATGTCTGTCAATATCGGAGTCGGGTTTGATTTTGCGCTAGTTGCCATGGAAAAAGCATAGTCTAAACATGATCAATTTTTCAAGTGCCCTACCGACCTGTGATCTTGACTTTGACCACAAGCGTGACCCCTGGTTACCATGGATACCACAAACTTTTTAAAACTTCTTTTAAACCAAGCATTGCTCATCTTCTGGTATGCCTATCATTACTCCCAGTCATAAATGAGGTCTCCTGGCACTGATTATATCCACTAGAAGTCCTTTTTAGTAGGGATTTTTGCCTAGTTTTCTGGGCAGATTAGTACCGTGACACCTTAATAATCCCTAGTTTTCTGGGCGGATTAGTACCGTGACACCTTAATAATTTCCGTGCCTTTCTCGCTGCATGCCGTCGAAATTTCAACAAGCCGGGTCAACAAGGCACAGTTGCTGGAGTGATTGGGGGGGGGGGGGGGGGGGGGGGGGGGGCTGAATTCGACACAGCGACATGGCCATTTCTTACTATTGACATGCAACATGGACTATGTGTGAACACAATTCCTGGATCTCGAGGGGGGGGGGCGTAAAAAAAACAACTGTGTCATTAATAAATGCCCTAAGAGTTATATACACTAGTATGCTGTCTCCCTAATGTCCCTGGAGGTCACATGGAAGTAAATGGCACTATCTATCGAGTCATATATAGTCAGGTATTCTGGTCTGCATTGGAGGGATAGAGATGTTCCCAAATACTTTCTGGATAGAACATGTATATGTGGTTTTATGGTGTGTAGGCCTAAACGATTGGGCATTTTATGAGGCATGCAAAAGGTGATGCTGTCAAAAGTCGGTTGCAGGCCAAAATTGTAATACCTGTATGAAAAAGTGCCTTCATCTAGATGTTTATGTTCAACCCTATCCAAGATTCGGATACACTGTGTGTGGGGGATGGTTGACTCAGGCTATGGCTAAGAATAATGGTCAACAAACATTGTGGATGGGTATCACTTTTTTGATGAAATTAGCCTTGTCAGAGTGTGGGGAGGGGATTGAATACCTGTTATTGCCCAGAGGTGTGTCAGCTTACAATATGGCTCAGTTTATTTTGGAGTTTTTAGAACTTTAGCACTTCCCATCAGTGCCGTGAATTATCAACCAATGAAATAACCCCCTGCATTCACTGCAG
This sequence comes from Harmothoe impar, assembly GCA_947462335.1. Lineage (NCBI taxonomy): Eukaryota > Metazoa > Annelida > Polychaeta > Phyllodocida > Polynoidae > Harmothoe > Harmothoe impar. The sequence continues at coordinate 9,519,571 of OX381719.1, read as the reverse complement.
AGTTCTTTGGGTGCATTTGTAACAGCTGGCACCCATGTGACCATTGTTATCACTGCTTATCTTGCCGATACCAGATCAAGCAATGGATGCCTGCAGAAGGTATCCTGCTACCTGGGTATATGGGACTGACATGGCCTGGTGGATTCATTTAAAAGGTCAAGGGGAAAAACTAAGATGAGTAACTCAGACAACACAAATGCTTATTAGAACAAGTATGTTTATTGGCTTTTAATATCCCAGTTCACAGTAGTTTCAAATGCACTGATAATACTAATGACGATTGACAAATTGACAATAATATTGTTAAGTCGCTACCTGCTAGCGTCAGGCCCATATATATACACACACAAACATACTTGGTATCTTACGTTCCGACCGAACCTTAGCGACACTCACCAAGCTGATGGCAGCTCTATGTACAGCTCTGACAGGAAAACATCACAAGAAGCAGACACCATGAAAGGTGGGGCGGGGACGCAGACAGCAAACTATTGAACCTCAGCCAGACTGAATAGTGTAGTGCAGCAGGGCTGAAACTGCTACGCGACATGACAAATGAAACAAACTGATGCGTCTCTCTTTTTGATCACTGATGACTAAATTGTCTACCTTACGGAAGTAATGCGGGAGTGTCCAAGCGGTCCTCGTTGGGGCCCTTGGTCCTGTGTGTGGTTATGGAACACGCCTAGTCTACACGGCTTCTCTACCGGAACACAGTGAGGGGCTGGCTATACAAGTGGAGCGACTCGCGTAGCAGCGACAACCTCAGCTTTAGCTTAGCACCACTTGACATTTAGTAATTAGCTCTTTCTGCAAGTTGTCCAAATCTCAATGTACGACACCCGCTATGACAGTTCCCCTTTCAAGTATTTCCTGCAGTTCACAAAATACCGATATACTAGATGAAGAGAGACCTCTTTCCTGCCCAGATCTATGTTGCAGCTTTGGTAATGCCAGTACAGGGGCAGCTTTGATAGCTGCGTCAACAACAACATGAATATGGCACATGACACAAGTGGATAAACTCCAGCACACTCAGCTATTTCTTTAAGCATGCTGCGGTGACTATAAGTCTCAAACCCAACAGACGATAGAGACATTATTTTACAGTCGGAAATGTCTGCATGGAAAGAACCTGTCTATAAAACTGTGCAGCACTTGAAATTACGGTAAGCAATACCATCGGTGACAACAACTAACTAATGAGACGAGATGTGTAGGCTGGAGCCGACACAACTGCAAACCTGAAGATGACAGGTTGATGTTCTCTCACGTATCCGGATGATTTGTAGTAATGCATCTGTAGTATTCAAAGTCGTATATATAGTAGGCGATATTAGTAGTAATACTTGACATAGGGTAGCACATGCAGAATTCACATCACTTAGGCTGCTGCAAAGGCACACATCTTTAGTTGCTTCTTTTTCTGAAGAGTTTTGACTGGGGGTTATATACTCTGACTTGATTAACATAGTGACTTAATCCTAAAACAGTGTTCCTTTAATTCTTCGATTTCTTTTTCAACTGCTCTGCATCTGAATTTGTTCCACTGATTGCAAATATAAAATATTCACTCTAAAACGAGCACCTGTGCACTTCCCTTCCACTGAGGATGAACTATCAGCCTACATGTACCATAAGCAATAAGCCACACAGATTTGGGCTTGGGACTTGACTCTCTAAATAGAGATAAATGATACACCAATATGTAGCAGCATTGGTACTATTGCAAAAGTCAAAACTTCTGCCCGTTGGATGACAACATTTTCGGGACTGGATGAGCAAAGTTCAACGTTGAAGCAAGATTAAAAAACACCCATTGGTCCAGGTAGAACTATAAAATTATCTTTTTTTACATTTATACGCTCCAACACTGCCCTGTAGCTGTAACCAAACCAGTACGGGAGTTAACCAATTGCAAGATTGAAACACCCGTTAAACTTCTCTTAACATATCGGTCAACAAAAGAGAATTCTTCAAATGAACACATATGTGAGCATAAAATCATAGGTAACCTCCCCTATTCTTAATGGTTGAACATGCTTAGTCAATGCCTTTCTTTGAGACATAAAGCTCAATGAGCAAGTCACTATTGCAGTCACTTACCCAGGGACTTGAGTTGTTGATTGATTCAAAGTGAGACGTGGTGGTGGGAGCACGTCTTTTGGCGATGATACTGAATGGTATGGGACTGTTTGGAAGAATCATTGTTTCTAGTGTCTCGCCCCCCGGAAACTACATTAAAAACTATATTCTATCTAAAGGGGTATGTACATCGCTACGTGTCTCTGGATTGTCTTCCATGGACAAATTACGACACAGCTGAAGTTTGGAATACGTCAAAGGCAAAGGTCAAACACTGATTTATACAAACCTGGGACTATCACAAAAATGTTTGGAAAGACTTAACAATCGTACTTTATCGTCGACATTGAAATGTCCGACTCGGGTCATTGTAGAACGGGGGATAATGATTTAGAACACTTCCTAGTTAAGTACTACCGTGTCTGCCGTTGCCGGACAGGCTACGTAGAAAGTTTGTATCACAGATTCTGGCCTTCCGTCTGCTTCAATTTCAATACTTTTCTATTTGAAGCAATCTCTGTTTCCCCTCTTTAGATATATATGTGTATATGCCGAATGACTAGCAGGCAGACTACTAGTCCGTCAGTAGATACGTCCCGCAAGCACACACTTCAAAAGTGCTGTTGCAGCTCTAGTTGATCATACATGTATGAATTGTTAACCTATGGCATAGCCATCAACATGAACACTCAATATCATGATACAAATATTGGAAATGACAATGTTATGTTGAATGATGAGAAATGGTATTCGTATTGCATGCTTTTACGATGCACAGACCATGTAACATCTAATAATAAATAATGAACCACATGGAAAATGGAATAGAATTTCACATGGAGAGAGCCACTGAACACGGGTGACATCCCCGTAATAGATATAGCAGCCTTGTGTATGCAATGAAGCGTTGATAAAACTTGTATGCACCAAAACTTCCTGTATACATGTATATGGGGTATGTGGGCTTGGAAACGAGCCGCTCTTCCGATGCTGCACGCCACACACTCTGTGTTACTGTGAAGCTTCGACCCGGTCAGCTGCCAGACTGCCGTTCCGAATCCCCCGCCACCACGGCCTGAAGTAACACGCCTGTAGCGACGGTTCGGGACTAGAGAAGGGGGGCGCGGTGCCTGCCCGCCTAATGTCGGTGGTGCCCCCTAGCGAGGAGGGCCTGTGCTGCTACAACAGGCTGCGGGGGCGGCCGGGTGCTGCCGGCGATGACCCCGGGGTCGGCAGCGGCTTGATGCAGTGTTCACAGAGTGCCGTCTGCCCGTGCAGGAAGTCCCGGCAGGGGCAGAGGCGGGCGTAGTCCGGGTGTTCCCCGACGCAGCTGAAGAGCAGGGCCTGGTTCTGCAGCACGCACTGCCTCTTGGACACCACCAGGGCAGGGAAGTAGATGTCGTCCCACTTCAACACGCTGCTGCAGGTGCCAAACTCCTTCTGCAGCGCCTCCTGCGTGTTGATCTTCTTGAAGTAGCCCGGCTCACAGATACGCCCTGCAACACAGAATTAGAGGTCAGGAATACAATAGAAATTCTTGAGTAGAGTTACAGCTAAGAATAAGGTAAAATTGCATTACTGGAGTAGAGTTAAAGCCAACAATAGTGTCAAAGTGCAAGAAAAGAGTAGAGTTAGAACAAGCAATAGGCCGACATTAAAATACTCGAGTAGCGTTAGAGCCAACAACCTGTCTCTCCTGTGTTAACTTTACTAACATGCCACAGTTGTGATACAAACCATCCAAGCATGGTCCTCATAGGCTGACCATAGCACCATAGAATATTGTAATAAATCTGACAACAAAATGACTCACGTTGGCTCATACAGACGTCCTTGCAGGACTGTCCGGGTTCAGCTTTGACGATGGTGACTGCTGAGGGCGGGGGCCAGTCAGGTGGGAAGGGGTTGCAGAAGTCTTGGTGCTCTAAGTAGACTGTGAGTCTCTGCAACATGCCACCCTCTGTGTACTCGTAGGGTAGGTAGGGATCAACCTGCAACACATGGTTCAAGGTCAGACAATGTCAGCGTTGTACAAGGTCAGACAATGTCAGCGTTACAGGTCAGACAATGTCAGCGTTGTACAAGGTCAATACACTGTTAACATTGTATCAGCTCAATACAATGTCAGTATTGTACAAGGTCTAGACAATGTCTTCATTGTACAAGGTCAAGACAATGTCAGCATTATACAAGGTCAGATAATGTCAGCGTTGGTCAAGGTCAGATAATGTCAGTAGTATTCAGTCAGACAATGTCAGTGTTACACAAGGTCAAACAATGTCAGCGTTATACAAGGTCAATATCAGTAGTATACAGTCAGACAATGTCAGCATTATACAAGGTTAGACAATGTCACATTACACAAGGTCAAGACAATGTCTGTATTGTACAAGGTCAAGACAATGTCAGCATTATACATGGTCAGAAAATGTCAGCAGTCAGCCTATCAAAGTACTAGCTACAACACTGTTAGACAACATGCCACCCTCTGTGTACTAATAGGGCAGGTAGGGATCAACCTGCAACACATGGTTCAAGGTCAGACACTGTCCCTGACAGTTGAGTGCCATATCTATAGATCACCTGTGTGTCTTCATAGATCACCTGTGTCAGAGTTGGTCAAGGTCACAAAATGTCAGCGTTGTACAAGGTCAAGACAATGTCAGCATTGTACAAGGTCAGACAATGTCAGCATTGGTCAAGGTCACAAAATGTCAGCGTTGTACAAGGTCAAGACAATGTCAGCATTGTACAAGGTCAACAATGTCAGCATTGGTCAAGGTCAGACAATGTCAGCGTTATAAAAGGTCAAGACAATGTTGGAGTTATACAAGGTCAGACAATGTCAGCGTTGGTCAAGGTCAGAATAATGTCAGAATTGTACAAAGTCAATGTCAGCATTGGTCAAGGTCAGACAATGTCAGCGTCCTACAAGGTCAGTATTATACTGACAATGTCAGTATTATACAAGGTCAAGACAATGTCAGCATTGTGCAAGGTCAACACAAAGTCAGCATTATACAAGGTCAAGACAATGTCAGCATTGTGCAAGGTCAAGACAATGTCAGCATTGTGCAAGGTCGAGACAATGTCAGCATTGTGCAAGGTCAAGACAATGTCAGCATTGTGCAAGGTCAAGACAATGTCAGCATTGTACAAGGTCAGACAATGTCTGCATTGGTCATGGTCAGACAATGTCAGCGTTATACAAGGTCAGACAATGTCAGCATTATACAAGGTCAGACAATGTCAGTGTTGGTCAAGGTCAATGTCACATCATACAAGGTCAGACTATGTCAGCATTTTACAAGGTCAGACAATATCTGTTCATCATGGAGCTAAAATCTTTGTGGAGTCAGTCACATAGCCAGTTAACCCCCCGCCTGGACTTTTAACTGCAGGCCGCACCCCTATTGAAGTGTCCTCTTTGCCAGCTGATGTACACCTGTTAGCTATACAGCCAAGGATTGCTGTGAATGTATTTAACCCTCATGAGGCTACGGCTGATAAGATTATATCAAACTAATTTTATATTGATATCTTATATCATAATAAATAGGTATTAATTGAAATATTACCAATATAACCAGAAAACCATTTGAGGATTTGCCTGAAAAGCACCCATATACCAACACGCACTCTGATTGGTCGCTCACTCAATTCAGTTCCATGTTCACACAGCATTATTATTATGTGCAAAATACAATACCATGTTATGTGAGAGACAGTGGAAAGTGTCATTAGAATAACTCAGGTTACTCCCTGTATAATAAAAAGATTTGCCACCATTTTTACACATCCAAGTTTATAGGAGTTGACAGATCTTTGTTTGGGGCCATGATTCATGGAACGACTCCTGGGGGACAACTCGAAGATACTCAGCCTGCCCTCCTTAGCCAATGAGACAGCTCTGAAAGGACTACCGTGGAATTGTGTGGTGGGGTTTAAATAGATTTTTTTCAGCCAAGTCAACACGTGTTTAACATGATAATTTCGTCACTAAATTTGACTTCTTGTGGAATCTCAACTTTAGAGCGATTCAAGGAAAAAAGAAGAATGTGTCCGTTGTTGTAAATTTCGTATAGGATCGACTTAAAGCAGAAGTTGATTTAAAGTGTAGATGTAAGGGTACTTAAGATTAACCATAGTAAAATGATAACATTCAGTTTACCCATGCAGAAAGGGACAATTAGCAAGCTTATTTGATTATAGTTTAGGTCCCTTTGACCCCTAGTTACATACTGGGTTTTTCACTGAAAACATGTACAGTAAAACTTCGTTATAAGGAGGACCTTGGGACCAGTGCAAGTTGCTCCTTATAAGCAAGGTCTCCTTATAAGCAAGGTCAGCCTTATAAAGGTCCAGCAACAGAACACTCCCTACATGTGTCTCTTATACCCTTATATATTTGATTTGAATACAATTCAGATGGGTGTGTGTATTATTTCAAGGCAAAACTCCTTCTAGATCCCCTTCATGGAGCTTTTGATATCCCTTCCTCCCTAGGGAAGCTACAAATGTATTCTCCCTACCTCTATGGGATGGGGCAGTGGGCAATTTTAAGCAGTATGTGACTGTAATCCTGAGAAATAACTTCCAGGGGTAAGGTTTGCACGTACAAATTAAGGAAATGAGCCAAAATTACCTCCTTATATCAGAGGTTAAGGTAAAAACACCTCCTTCTAAGAGAGTTTTCTTACTATATAAATGTATAGGGAAAAATTGGGACCACACAAATCTGCTCCTTATAAGCAAGGTCTCCTTATATCAGAGTTCCTTATAACAAAGTTTCACTGTAATATCTTTGAAGAGAGGTTAAATCTTTTACTGCCCCCCCCCCCCCCCCAGCCTGGTCAAGGGGTCAAAAATGTTTACCTCCACCCCAATCCACCACCCCCTTGCTGTTAGAAAATGACCATTCCCTTATCACAGTATATTACTTGAACTATCATAAATTGCTTATGTTAGGGAAAAACATCTTTAGTAGCGTAGAATCCCTTATCTCCTGAATTATCAGACCAGCTACAGTGAGCCCTCGATTATCTGGCCTTCAGTAATCCAGCATCCTTGATTACCCGGCTGGTTTGTCAGAGATACCGTATTCGACGTAATAAGCGCACACCCCCCATTTTGGGCCGATTCTTATACTAGAAATAACCAAAAAATTCTCAATTTTTGACATCAATTTAACTTTTAACTACTAAAAGGTGTCCATAATAATTTTTTAAGCGCACTGTGCGCTTATTACGTCGAATACGGTAGTTCTACACATCAGGCTGTGTCTCACGAACTTGGGCCAATGTCAACGTCTCTGACTGGGTGCCATCTCTGACCGGGTTCCATCTCTGAACGGCCTGAATAAAGATGGTTTATTTAGGGCAGATGATGATAAAAGTGGGCAACTAATAACTATTTTAAAGAGCCATAATATCCATTAACCTTTCCAGCCAAATTTTATCTACATCTGCCCTAAATAAACCGTTTCCATTCAGACCGGTCAGAGATGGCACCCAGTCAGAGATGGTACCCAGTCAGAGATGGCACCCAGTCAGAGACGAAAACATTGGCCCAAGTTCGTGAGACACAGCCATAAGCATATATATATAAATGCTTTAATGATCCAGCATATTAAACATCCGGGAGCTTTTTTCCTGAAGCGGGGTAGTCGGTTTATCGAGGTCTGACTGTATAGCATTAAAACATACAAATACACATACATATTATGGATTTAGCATCAGTCATATTAATGTTTATACCACAGCAAACATGGAGAACAAAGCATTTCACACCTCTTGTATACTGCATACAGCTAGTGGTATAAATGAGTTATAGGCCTTATACCAAGCCGTACACGAAATACAGTGAAGGGAGCCTTTATTGCGGTTTTGGAATAAAAGCATGCCCTATAGGCTCCCTTTACTGATTATGCCTACAGATTGGTACAAGGCCTATAACTACCAAGTAAGTCATTTCTCAAGCAGTAGATCAAAGAGGGTTGAACTTAGCATTAAGGTCACACCACAAGGTATATATGCAAATCTTACAAATGTTTGCTGGAAAAAATATGAACAAGCTATTATTAAGTATGAATGTTAATTGCAAAAACTTGAAATAGGAGAGAATTCATCATGAAAATGATATAAATAATTGTCAGGTAACTAAAATGTATTTTGCATGCAATTAGTTTAGAGGTGTGAATTTTGTGGTCGGAAATATGCGATCAAAAGAAGAAAACTTTATCCTGATATCCCAGTTATGGTGGGTATTTCCGATTTTTCTTCAAATTCTAAATCTTACTTAAATTGTATTCCAAACACTGTAAACATAATATTTAGAGAATAGAGGTCAATGAAATGTCATCAATGGGTGTTAGAGGTCACAAAGGCATCCAATGTCCCCTAACAATGGGCTTTTTTAGTGTGTTTTCAATGGACGAATAAAAGCGTGCACGCTTTAATTCCAAAATGACCATGTATCTGGCAATAAAATCTCATCAGAGCAAAATTTAAGGGAATCGGGGGAATGGAACAGATATCAAGTCAAATATATTATTTGTGTACATGATTCGTTTTTAGGGAAATCTTCCCTCCCCCCCTCCCATACATTGGATGTACTAGCTTCAACACTTAAGTTCAGTAGAATTTACGCTTTCGATTGACCCCCTTTGCTAAAGGTGTCCGAACATAGCCAGAGTCTTCAATCACTAGAATGTAACTGCCGACCATGCTGTATACGGTAGGCAATTTAAACGCTGAATGAAAGCAGGTTTCTCCACAGGATGAAAAACCACACATTGGACGTCGATTTTGAGCGATGCCAAGCATCGTCAGGAAACTTTGAAGACTAGATGTCCATTAGTGGATTTTAATCCTTTTTGGCACAAGCAGTTTTGAAAAAATTGCTATAATATTAGGCATAACTTCTCTACTAATTGGAGTGTCTACAAAATTCAAACATCTATGGAAAGCTAAAGGCACACCGGCAAGGGTACTGTAAGCGTAGATATTTTCGCGAATTTTTGGGGAAATGAAAAATCCTTGAAAATAAGTACAGCATGAAAATTTATCCAGCGTAGCTAAAGAACTAGTGTTCCGAAATTCGTGAATTTAAATACAAGTAAAATTGTACTTTTTAGCAAATTCGCCAAAATTTATATACACAAAAATATGTACGTTTACAGTATTTCATAGTGGCGGCAGCGAAAAGGACCCCGGCAGCACGCCAGTATACTAAATACTTGCAGTGTACGTAAACCCCTGGAGTGTATAACCAGTATTGTATGATGGGGCTACGTATGGCCCACATCTGGCTTATGAAGCCAGATGTACCGAGGGCTGGTGCGGGGCATGCGTGACCCTAGCATGCAATACAAGCTTTATTACATGACCAGAAGACATTTTTCTAGCCCCCCCTACATTTTACTTATTGTAAATTTAGTTGTTTAAATCGTTAATTTCAGGCATGTGATTGGGTTTTGAAGAAAAATCCAAAAAGCAGCCAAAAGACGTTATGTTTTGTATACATTGCACGGCATGAAGGCCTCTAGAGACTGAGACCCCCCCCCCCTTATTAATGTTAAAATATTTTTTCATTGGATCTGCACAAATCACAGGGGTGACCTTTTGGCCTCCAAAAATCCGGAAATCCGGATAAATCCGGAAGAATCCCATGCCTGTTAATTTGCATCGTTCACAACGTCGTCTGCTTTGTTTACATCGCTGCCATTGCCAGACCATGTGACCAACATGCTGGCTTCTGATTGGTCTAGAGCCCTTAAAACCGTACCACAGGTAGGGGTGGTACGGAAAACTGCATGACACCCCCGGGTGGTACGGTTTTCCTACTGTGTTCTTACACAGGATCGTACCAATAGCGTTAGGTTGTGTAATAAATAACAATACATTGGACTGGTTGTGACTCTGCATGGCAGTATATAGACAAAGGTGCACGAGTTTCAGTCTGTTGACTGGGTTATTTCACGAGTTGACCTTGGGCCGTATTTCACCAGGCCGTAGGCCGAGTGAAATGCAGCCCAAGGGTCAACAAGTGAAATAACTCAGTCAACAGACTTAAAAGAGTGTACCTTTGTGTTTATTTTTTATCTTTTTCGATTCAAAATACCGAAATTATTGTAGGGGGGAGCCTAAAAGGGCTGAATTGGCTTCTTTCTAAGCCGTTCAAATGTAAACAAACTGCCGTTTTGATGACGTCACAGGGCCGTGAAATACGGCCATGGGTTATTTCACAGGGGGTGTGCAATACGGCGTTCATTGGTTAAGTCAATGGGACAACAAATAAAATACTTATATAGAGCCCTGTAGAGTGTAGAGTATATTACCTTGGACTGGTTGTGGCTGTGCATGGCAGTCTGCAGAGCGGCCCGCACCTCGTCAGGATTACTGATGTCTACAGTGTGTACGTGAGGTGCCCCGATGAACTCCTCCGCATACGGGTGCTGACTCGTCACCTGCAACACAACGCACAAAGATGCTATTTCTAATCTTAAATTTGAAAAAAAAGTGCAGTGCTGAGACTGAGACTGAGATTCAAAACGTTATTCCATGTTTGCTGAATCAGTAAATTGACATTAGGCCACTCAAAAAAAAGAAGTGGTTTCTCATCACCAAGGTCTGAAAAATGTGACAAGGGAGGCTTTTTTTTTTGCTTTTTTTTTTACTCGCGGGCTAAAATGTATGGGATGATATACATTTTTCATGACCAAAATTCACATTTTAGTCGTTTTTATGGACCTTTAAAAGTAGGGAAAATGTAAATTATTTCTATCCTACTGCATTACTGGCAGTATTAGCTTTGATTTGATACCAAATATTTGTCTATTTTTATCATAATCTTCATAAAAAAATAAGCAAAAAAAGAAAAAAAAGTTTTCCTCAAAAGCTGTTGATGAGAACCCATTTTATTCTTTTGAGTGGCCTTAATAATTGGAATATCCATTAACACCCCTATTAAATCATGTCTAGATTACATTTGAATCATCAGAACTGCGACTTCTGAGGATATTCCATCCTATAGGGCTGTTCAAAGAAAAATTACCCATTCCTAGCAACTGCCCTTTAAATCCAATGAATTTGAAAGGGCAAGGATGTATGATATGCAATTCTGAGACAAAAACTACTCAAATTATAGATCATCAAATGTGTGCTTTCTGTCTAGAAAGAGGAGGGCAGAGAGAATATCCTTAAGGCTAATACATGAAATGAGTGGGAAATGAATGTCACTCTTCCTTTTCTAATCTTATAGGATTATCTTTTGAGATTTATACTTTGGATGTGGTCTTTTTGCAGTTTGGCAAATATTCCATCCAAGCCATTTTTCCTAGATTCCTAGATGAATATTGGCACAGGAAAATTGTGCATCAGCACTCGTCTGGCCCAGAATACTGCATGGTGGGAATGCCTTAGCATATTCCAAATAGGGTCGGAGTGGTGTAACATTTCCCATCTCCAACTCTGAGTCCAAGGTAGAAGTTATGATGGGGCCTGCTCTGGGGCGGTCCATCGCTGGCTAGCACCTTGTTTTATTAATAATTGTAATAAGTATCAGACTGACCTTGCGGCGGGTTGGTTTGCCCTTGAAGAACTGTGTGTTGATGCTGTTGTGTGGGGGTGTGAACTTGGGGTTGATGAACACGCAGCCCTGGGCGATGGCCTCCAGCGGCGCAGGGCCCTCGTAGGGGAAGCCCAGACCGATGAATAACTATGGGTACAAGACGAAACACATGGTATAAATTTTACTTGTGTAGAATACAAACAATAAGTATGCCATACAAGTGTAATGGTCGCTCGAAAAGATCAGATTCCACCGGGGTTCGAACCCGGGTCCCTGCGCTTGCCAAGTGAGTATCCTACCTCTGGACCATGGAATCATCTGACTCCTTTCGACCGCCACCATGTCTGGACTGGTACAGGATGCACTGCGAGAGGGTGCTGCCACATGGTGTGTCCTTCGGGCGACACCACTGTGGCACAATACCGAATCGCTACACAAGGATTACAAGAACTTGAACTTGGTGAAAGTCATATCTGTCCATGAAACAAACCCCCAGGAGAGTTATGATAAGGGTTATCTCAAAGTGGGGGAGCATAGAGGTGGTAGCTAGTACAAAAGTCAGATTGTCACTGCGGCTTATGGGATCTGCTCACGGTCAGGGTGCGGCATATATAAGCAAGTTTTTGATAGTATAGTGTAAAAGTACTAAAGTCGCTATTACCAGACCCACTGTGAGGATTGCAAAGTTTTCACAAAGTCTAAGTGCCGCTAATACGCGAGTTAGTCTTGTACACAAGGGTTTACAGTATGAGCATACAACCGTATTAAAGTTGCCAAAAACAGACCTTTCCTTAAAAGTCAACGAGGTGTAGGTTATATGTGAGCTACATGCAGTAAGTTACATTATTACACGACCTAACATAGAACAATGGCAGCAATTTTAAGAACCTCTCGTCGATTTCACATGAAAAATTGCCGATTTAAGAACAAAATATGGTAGGGGGTAATCTGGTCCTGTATAAAATTTTGCCTTGCATGCTAGGGTCTTGCACGGCCTGCACCAGCCCATCATACAATACTGGCTATTGACCTAAATGTTGTGCTGCGAACTCTGTTGTGTGCACAAGCAGGCTGGTTCCCTATATATGCCAGCGTCCGGGAGGACCCGCCGGCTAATGTTAGGCTAACCACCACACTGCTCGCGCTGAGGCAAGTAAACTGTATTGCCAAACTTTGGGTCCGGACTCTAAGGAGGTTTTTTCAGTGATTAGCTGATCTGTCTAGGTTCCGTAATATAGACCGTTCATTGCAACCTGTACACTGTAATCAAACTTGTCAACCTTCTTTCATGTAGCATAATATTAGATAAATACTATTCAGATGGGTGTAGGTTCACAACACACAGTAAGTTAGAGTACCTTGGACTCCCTGAGAAGATGGTGTAGCTCCGGCCGTGGTTCTGCACGTAGGCGGGGGGGGGGGGGGGGGGGGGGATCACATAGGTGTGGGATATATGTGAGTTATACACAGTAAGTTATAGATACCAGGATATATGCTAGTGCCATATATACACAGCAAGTTATAGTACCTTGGACTCCCTAAGAAGATGGTGTAGCTCCGGCCCGCTGAGGAGGCCGTGGTTCTGCACGTAGGGGGGGATCTGGGAACGCTCCTTCTTGTGGTCGATGTATACCGTACCATGGATGTCCGCAAACTCACGGATAATGTTCAGGTACGTCTCCTTACCCTGAAATATTCATTTAAATATATTATCTAATAAAATATAAAATCATTATGAAATAAAAATATAATCAAACCAAAATAGCTCATTTGAAGTACAAAGGTCCCTAGGGTATCATTTTTTAAGCGACCAGGGTTCTTATTACCGTACATCTTATATGGTAATTGGTTTGCCATTTGAGGTGAATGTTGGATCGTACCTGCCACATGTATTGAGCCTATGTATTCCCATATTAGGCTTGGTATTGTGCCTATGTATTCCCATATTAGGCTTAGTATTGAGCCTATGTATTTCCATGTTAGGCTTAGTATTTAGCCTATGTATTCCCATGCTAGGCTTAGTATTGAGCCTATGTATTCCTACATCAGGCTTAGTATTGAGCCTATGTATTCCCATATTAGGCTTAGTATTGAGCCTATGTAGTCCCATATTAGGCTTAGTATTGAGCCTATGTATTCCCATGTTAGGCTTACTATTGAGCCTATAGATATATTCTCATATTAGGCTTAGTATTGAGCCTATGTATCCCCATATTTGGCTTAGTATTGAGCCTATGTATTCCCATGTTAGGCTTAGTATTGAGCCTATGTATTCCCATATTAGGCTTAGTATTGAGTCTATGTATTCCCATATTAGGCTTAGTATTGAGCCTATGTATTCCCATGTTAGGCTTAGTATTGAGCCTATAGATGTATTCCCATATTAGGCTTGGTATTGAGCCTATGTATTCCCGTAGACCCCCTTACCTGCCACATGTACTGAGCCTTCCCGTAGACCACCGCCTGGTTCTTCTTCTGCACGTTGGACTTCATCGACTCGTTGATGTGGTCCTCCACCACAAACCCCATGAACGAGTTGTCTGGGGAGTGCGCTGTTAAACACAACATGGTTTTCAATGGTCAGACCACAAAAAGCTTCCGAAATTGAGCAGTAGTGAGAGAAGTAAGTAAAACGCCACGTCTTCCATTGAGAATTCAGACCACAAAAAGAGTAGATCAGTGGATTTCAAGCACCATATTTTCAGACCTGTGAGTTTTATGGTTTATTAAAGACATTTCACTTGATTGCTATTGATTTTTATTAAATACCTACTTATAAGCAGTAGGCCTACCCTACAAATGCATGTTTACTGTAAAGCCACAGCTTCTAGAATCTAGGCGAGTCAAGACTCTGATTTCCTTTGACACCAAACAAGCCTATATAGGGTGTGGCTTATACAAGAGTTTTTATTACTATACTACGCCACCAAATTAGCAATTTTCAGACCCGCTTATATTATTCGTTAAAGTTAGGGGTTCGGCTTATATGTGAGGTTTTAAAGTAGTACCAAAATAAAGCGGAATCTGATTCACGTAAAAGCCATTGTGTGTTACAGCATGGCATAAGTATTATATTTCGTTGGTTACAGCACTCATGAATCATTGGAACATTCATCACATGCTTCCTAAACTCTTAAGATCACCAAAATGTACTCACTCTACTTAGGGAGTGATCATTTTTTGGCTCAAAACAGGGTAAATTATTTTGACCCCCCCCCCTGTTGTTAAAAAATGATCACTCCCTTATCACAGGCTGAATGGAGCGTGTTGTGGAAGAGAACAGCAGGGGCTGTTAGTAATAGGGTAAGGTCTACTCGCGGGTCTGCTATTCTAGTCGATTGGTCATCTCCTCACCGACCCTAAGACGGCTTTATACCTGTAGTGTAGTGTGCAGGCAGTAGATGGCTCTCATGCATACCCTGGTGGTTCATGTGGAACTACAGGTATGAAGCAGTCTGAGGGTACGTAGAAAACTGGTCTGGTAGATTAGCAGACCTCACCCTAATATTAACAACCCATGCCGACGTCTCGCTCCCACAACACCCTCCATTCAGCCTGTGCTACTCATGGTACATGTTAAGGCCACTCAAAAAAATAAAATGGTTTCTCATCACCACGTGCATCATAGAAAGCCTGGTTTGGGGAATTTTTTATTTTTATTTTTTTGCCAAATTTTGATGAAAAACCTCATAAAAATGGACAAAATTGGTCATATTTGGTATCAAATTAAAGCTAATAATGCCAGCAATGCAGTGGTCTAGAAATAACTTACATTTTCCCTACCTTTAAAGATCAATCAAATCTTAACCAAAAAAATTTGAATTTTGGCCAAATAAACCCTAAATTATCCTATACATTTTAACCTGTGAGTAAAAAAAAACAAAAAAAAAACAAAAAAAAAACCCTCCCTCGTCAGATTTCTCAGACCTTGGTGATGAGAAACCACTTTTTTTTTGAGTGGCCTAAAGATGTGTCTGTACTTACGGAACATGGTAAAGAACTGCTGTGGGTTCAGGTTCTGCATCCCCCACTGAGTCTTCATGTGGTGCGTCTTGGCGTACGGCTCGTTGTTAAACGCTGGCTCCGTGCCAAACGAGTCGATAATTCGCAGCAAGCAGCTGGACAACCAACACAGGGCAGTTAGAGGGGTGTCAGAAATTGATATTTTTTGCTTAATTTTTTTTTTTTTAAATATATTACTAGATAGGACCATTAATACTAACTTATACAAAAATAGACTAAGATAAACATGCTTATTATAATATATTCTTATCGGAGGTAGTTTTTGGGTTACCCTTGAAAATTTCAAGATTTGTATGAATACTTATGTGTCCATAATGGTTTTTCCTTTTGACATTTTGGGTTCATAGATGTGGGTGAAAGTGTAGTGGTATTGTCAAAGCCAAACTGTTATATCTTTAGCTCCTATCAGGGCAGGAACATGGCTAGAATGCTTCTGGTTTACACAGAACAATTTTGTTAGTCCACAAAACAGTACACAAGATTTTAGTAGTAAGACATTGAAAACACTTATGGTCATTTCAACAGTCAGAAAAGATAAAATTTAAATATATATATATTACATAGTGTGGAAAAGTGCTATGAACTTTCATCATAATCCAGTCAAAATCAAGGGCCATATGAGTATAACTTGTACAACAGACATTAAGTGTTAAAGCATTGCTCAAGCCTTCAGTGTAAATAGTATAGCTTAGTCTTGTAGGTTAGTATACTGGTCAGGTGTCAATTGTCACACACTCTCTTAAGGAGGACCACTTAACCGATATACCTTTTGCTGATAATTTGCTTCTCTTTTATTTTCTTACCAATCTTAAAGGCGCACTGAACCCACGACGTCATTTGTGTACAAAACTCGGCAGGGTTAGGTCCCGGGTTCAGTGCGCCTTTAAACAAGACCATCAATGATAGAAACACATTTTCTTTTGGAAGAAGGAATTATTGCCAAGTAATCCATCATCAGTATATTATAAAAATACAATTTTTGCCTTTACATGAAAAAAACAAGACATTTTCCTTTTCCACTGAAGACCAGAGTGTCAATACAGACATAACAAAGGTAGTACAGAAGCAATCAATATTTATATCTGACATAAGCGTTTTACCCTTTAAGGACGGCATGATGCCTTAATGCATCATGCCCTTGGTCGTCATGATGCATGAATGCAACCCTAGCAAGTAACTTGCCAGGGCTGCATTCAAGCATCACACCGACCCTCCGGGGTTGGGACACTCCCAAAGGGTCGGCATGACTCGGCGGAGTAACTCGGCAGTGCTGCATCATGGCGACAAATGTCATCTTTTAATGACACGCGTCCTTAAAGGGTTAATTGATGAACCAAAAGCTGCCACCACGTGTTGTGTTGAGGGGTGGAGGGTTGCCATGGTTACAGCAGGAGGGGGTGGTAAGCTGGGGGAGCATGCAGGTAGTAGTGGGAGTATAGCAAGGGTATGTTTGTACCAGGAGAAAACCAGTGACATGCCCTACACATAGCCGCTACACTTTTCAGTTTGATATAAGTTGTTCATCTGGAATACTAGCCACGAGTTCCTTTACCTTGCAATTGCATCTAATTTTTCCTGCTCGGACACACATCAACGACAACTGTACTGATATGTGTATATGATTTCACTCTTTCTGTATATTTTTGTAAATTAAAACTTTTTTCTGCTGTTGTGATCTAATACATGGTAGTTTCACTACTTAGTAAAATATGAATATCCAAATAAATTTGTTTTCCCTGATATACCAACACTAGAGTGCAAGATCCAAAACTGATAGAATTTCTTAAGTAATCAAGAATGTTGTTGTTTCTATTTTATTTGTCAGTCAACTCTTTTGATTTATCATGAAGCGTAGAAAAAAAGAAAACTTTACATCTTCATGCCGGCTCAGCCTAAAAAAGAAAAAGAAATTTCCGGTCACCCAACCAGGTCTATCAAAATAGGGACTGGGTCCACATCTTTTACCCCCTTTTCTTTCTACATCCCAGTTTACAGTTCGTAAATTGGACAGTTATTGAGGATTTTAGAGCGAAAACTCCAAGACTGGGACCTAAAATGGGAAAAGAAAAGATAAATAAAACTAAAAGTTAAAAAGTCAGCCATTTGGGCCTTGTGTGTCGGAATATGTTACTTGACATATGCAGGTATTGAATGACCTTAACTAAGGAGGGTTGGTATTGGCATACCTAATTGGGTTATTTTTCTAAGTAGGACTAGTATTGCCTTTTTTTAGGTGCTACCAGAGGGATTATATATTGTGTTGTATGCAAAACTTCTTCCCCAAATTACATCTAGTGGAAATGAATGTCAAACTAGGATGTAAATGCTTTTATATGAATGTTGGGTGTTAGGGTGTAATTTGAATGTTTGCAAAAATCTTCAGGTGCTTCCCAATTTGCACTGGTTTCGTCACACGCTATGTTCATACTAGCTTCCCGTGAACTCATAGGGAACCACCTCAAGATGCCCACTTACACTCAGATTACAGTTCCAATGTTCTATTCAATACTAATATAACTAGCCTAGAAGCACTACAAAGTCAGAAATATTAAAGCTAACAGCAAGGAGAAAAGATACGTTTCCCCCCGGCAAAAAACACAAAGACAAAAAACGCGTTCCAACAAGCATACCACCAAAAAGCTTGCTCAGAAATGAATTTTTGAGTGTAGCGGTACAAAATTCAATTATATCTTAGACACTTTGAGGGGCTCTGGGGGACTGGATCTACAAACCATACCATTTACAGTTATACTTTATAAAACAATAATATAGCACTATGATAATTAGTAATATATTTTATACCAGGTACCTGAACTTGCCATAACCATTTTTGACTTTGCGCTTGAATTGGGTGAGACCGACTATATCGGTGAAAATCATATTCAAGGGCAATTTCTCCCGGCTTTGACACTGGGACTCTGCACTGGGGAACCGGGCGAGGATCCTGTAACATATAAAGGGGTGTGTACCTGCATTAGCATGGTGGGCGAATTGCATGGGGGGTCCGGGGTGGGCCGCTAGGGATTTTTGGGTTATGATATGTAACCAGCCAGGCTGAAAGCAGGGGCAATCCTTTCTCACAGAGATCTTTTTTGCTTGGCAGCTCATTACAAATATATCAGCTGCGAATAACCTGGATGAGACCTTCCAAGGAATCCTTTAGATTATGGTTTGTCTGGTGATCGGATCTATGATGTGATGAGGAATGTTACTGAGTGAAGTTTCAAATGCCAACATGGAGTCAATGAAGTTTTGGGCCTCCAACACATGATCATCCCTCAGCATTTCCTTGCCTTTCACACTTTGGCATTGTTATTGATGAAGCCCACTGTACACCTAAGTAGTAAGAGCATTGACAGTTCATTTGGAAGCTAAGATTTTAACCTTGGTCCCTTGGAATAAAAAGTGCTGTCGGTTTTATCTGGACCGATCGTCAGGCACTACCGTAAAACTTGTGTATAAGCCGCGGCTAGTACGCGAGTCAGATCACTGGTGCAGCTTATAGGATCGGCACAGAGTCCAAGTACTCCTATAGTACAGTATAAAAGTCACCATAATCAGATGGCCAGTGTGGCTTATAGGATCAATAGATGTAATAGACTGATCTCCACTTTTTAGGGTATTGAGGAGTCCTTTTGTTTGATGAGAATGCTCCTGCTATGCCAGTCAAACCATGCATAGTTGGGTGCTGCAGCTTGGCATAATCATCCACTTTTGTGATGGGCGACACTGTCAGAAGTGTTGCATGGCAGGCAGTGGGAATGGGAGATTGTCAGGTTTAAGTTGGATTTGAGAGGAGGGTCATATTGTTCTTTTTATGTGGCACCTTGGTATAAAACCTAGAGGCAAGACCATGCCAGCAGAGGCAAGGGATGTTAGTAAATGGGGTAATAATATGCAACTGTCAAAATCTGGAAGGGCTTTGGAAGCCATCGCAATGCCTAACATCCCATTCAAGATACTTAAAGCGTCTTTCATCTAAACAAGTTCAGCCAGAAAACACTGTCCACTAAACCTAATGCAGTATGTACTCAAGCATCATCAAAATTACTCTCACAACATGTGAACTGACCCTTATCGATAATAGTTTAGTGTCAGAGTTAAGTGCATTTGACATATTAAGACGCTATTAAGGATTGTATATACATAAGATTGGCGGGGGCGGGGCGGGGGGTAATAGATATAGTGGTTCTCATTGCCCGCAGTTTTCTGGGAGGTGAAATGGAAGGGTAGAAGTTTGGAGGCAGTGAGAAATGTGCAGGGAGTGAAGAGGCAGGGGCCACCTGAAAACAGCAATGAATCGTCAGTGTATTATTCAGGGACCGGGTGACGAACAGACGGACACGAGTAAAGGTGTGAATCTACATCTCCAAGCAAAGTCTTGGTGGTTTGGTGGGTATTAGAATAAGGGTAAGCCACTCCTGGCTCTACACTGGTGGCCTGTGCCTGGTCTCTGTGCTATGTTGCTCCCCCACCATGCTGTGGCTATGTAGGTCAGTAGGTCAGTCCTGCAGCAATCTTAGTGCAAGGCAGAGGGAGGACTTTACTTGAGGCGGCTGTACCATTAGTTAAAAAGTTTATTTGCAAATTCTGGATACCAGGAATATTCCTAATTATGCCTAATAACAAATATGTGACCTTTCAATGAATTCAAATACATGTATTCTCAACAGAATATGATAGTCAAAAGAGACGGGGACTTCTAGTGGCTTACCCATATTCTAATACCTACCCGACCACCAAGACTGTGCTTGGAGATGTAAGTTCACGCCTTTGAATACGAGAGAGGACAATAACAAAGGACGCTGTAGGAGCTGCTGACAGTCATCAGGGACTTGGACGAGGAAAGGTGTCAGGGTTTTCGCTCCCCCCCAAAAAAAGTTTTTCATTGAAAAAAAAATTGAAACTTAAATTATGAGAAAGGAGAAATTTCCTGTCATAATCCTATGGTAAAAATGTCTGGGCCCTGTTATCTGAACAGATTTCTTTTTGTTTTTAGGCCTGATCTTCCTGTAATGCGACCTGACAAATGGCCACTTAAGAGGGAGTCGTTGAATTATTTTCTCAAAATATACCAAGGAAAGATCATGGGTGGGGCGTATACATGTTTGGTTGGTGGTGCCAAAAATTCTACACTTTAAAAAAAATCATGTTTTTGAGTTCAATCAGGGGGAAATGGAAAATTGATGAGTCACACAGCTGGAGTATGTGTATGTGGGGGGGGGGGGATTCTGAGAGTATTGTTTACTACCCTATGATGTACAGACACAGGTTTTAGTTCACATCATTAAAACACATGGTGAGTAGCCTCATGTCTTAAGCCAAGAACAGTCGGGAACAACAAAGCTTCGAACACAATCCACGCTGCAGCGCAAAGTACCGATTTCCAAAACGAGACATTTTCAATTTTAAGCATATGTACATATGCAATGCTCATGATGATGACTGTGATATTGAATGATTTGGTGCAGAAGTTTAAATGCCACAGGCCCGAAGCAACTTGTGTGGAGACCCACATGCGGCGGGCCGGTACGAGAGCAAAAAGGCGATGCCATTCCATCTACAGATTGTCTTTGCATTTACAGTCGGGATTGTAGTTAATTATGGTTATCATTATCTACGGAACAGGAGAACTCCGGTGAAGAATTAACATTGGGAAGAATGCACACATAATGACAAGTTAGTCAGAGAAACAAAACATTACAATTAGATTATGTAAAGAGGCTGTGAAGGCTGTCCTATTGTATGGAGTCTACCAGTGTTACTCCTCATTCATATTAATCCCTAATACACAGGCTATAGGAGACTTTACCATTCAGAAAAGATCAGGATGATCAGGATAGAGATAGTCCAATTTGAGATAGTCCTTATACTTGTAATGCATTCTTGGAGAATTATTTTCGGAAGATTATTTTCAGAATTTCAGAAGCGGCGCTATAGGACACTTGTCTTAACATGAGCAGAGTTGGTCAGTTTGGACACTCTCAGTATCTAACATATTTTCACTCGAAGTCATTATCGCAAAAAAAAAGTGAAAGTATGTTAAAGATACTTTGTGTATTTTTCGGAGAAGGATACAAATATGGAAACTGACCAACGCGACCGCAGGAACGACACAGGATCCAGCGCTGTAATTCCGCAAATGTTGAAAGACAATACGTCATTAATAAAACTGCACTTGTCCTCCTATATATCATTATCTGTACTTGCTGGTGAGTCATCACAAGCATAGAGAGTCTAACATGGAACTACTATTCATATATATAGATATTCATACACCTGATATAGTAGAAAGTAGTTCCTATATCCCTCCTGAATACTAACAATGGTTTCCCAGTGAGGTATTGTTAGAAGCCAGGTCTGTGACCCTCCTCCAAAAAAAAAAATTTAGATTAAAAAAAAAAGTGCCACCAAATTTACTCTTCACAAAGGTTAATAAGACAGCCATCACCCGTAATCCATACAAAGTGACATCACACACGCTGGTCATGTGACCAGTAACCATGACGTCGACGAACCTGTAGTGCACCATGTTACCCTTGAGTAAGCGCTTCAGCTGTCGCAGCCCCACTATATCTGTGTACAGCAGGCCTATCTCACTCTTTTTGGAGGCGACCTGGCAGGAGGAGTGTAGGAACCTCCCAGCCTTCTTGTTAAGTACAATACTGTAGTGGGTGATGTAATGACAAAAAGGGGCATCAGTGTCTGTCAGCCTGTTTGTTAGCTCGGTCTGCATGCAGTTGAAAATAAACTGTCACTGGGAACTAGGACAATAATTTTGAGGTCCTAGCGAGAGTAGGGCCGGTGCTGGGTTTAGGTACATATTTATTTATCTTGATGTATATCCTTATTTATTCGACTTAATAAAACATTAAAAAAATTATTGGACAGATATTCTTAAAGTAAAAATAAAATTTCTTCTATTGATACTTAATGTCATTGATTGTTCATAGGAAATTATTTCAATGGAAACGTCAGGAGAAAACCTATTTAGTTAGCCGACAAAAACAGAAAAATGAAGGTATAGATGTTTAAAATTCAAAAATGTTTGAGCCGCTACATTGACTGCAGGTAAATGTAGTGCCCTACATAAATAATCTATTTAAGTAATTATCTGTTCAATAGCTTTGAGGCTTGAAGGATTCAAATGTAAAGAATTGTATCAGACACATAATATTGTATCAAAATGTAGTACATCCAGGGAGCACCACATCTGGCAGTTGGAGGCCAGAACTCTTCAGCAAATACCAAATGCATGTATTTTACAGCTTACACAAAGCAGTATTTAAAGCTGATATAGACTTTACTTGCATCAGAGGAAAAGTACTGTTGTACTGTTTCAACTTTAGTTATTGCATCCTCCCCACCCCATACAAATGTCAACATTTTATTAATATTCTATAATTATAAAGCATAGCAAACTGCACACCATCTGAAAATCTATAATAGCCAGTTTTTGATAACAACATCACTCATACAATATTTTTAGATTTCAATAAAGCATGTGATATAATCAATCACAAAGTATTCTAGACAAATTGTTTACCCCAACATTTCTAAATTAGTTTTTATCTAGATCCTTATATGTATAAATGTTGATTAAAGTCAACATCAGTGAATAAAGACAACAATCATTTGTGGACTGCCCCAAGGCTCTATACTTGGGCCCTCTCTATTTTTCTTTTATATCAATGATAAGTGTTCGAGAGAAAAGCATTTTGTTTGGTATTAACAATAACTAATACTTAGACGTGAGGGCCCTGGACACACTTTGAGGTGGTTATCTACCGCTGAAGCTGATAACACGTTAAGCACACAAACACACCTGCAAACTCCGGAGGGAAACTAGATTTAAAATGGTAATTTTAGCAAAGAAATATGAGTTATCTATTTAAATTGTCTTCTCCCTACAGCTCAGCTTGGGACAGAAAGAAAAAGAAAGAAATTTGAGTGTGGTAATTTGCTAAAGCTATGAATACCCATTATGATTTATTTCCAATTTATTTCTGGTTGATATATCCCACACTGGGCTCGTAAAACAATTGAAGATAAAATCCTTGGATCAAGAAAAATCATAGTCTAACCCTGGCCTATGGGTGGCTTAATAAGAAAAGTGCAGAGTTTGCAGGTATGTGCTAGATGAGAGAAATGATACAGACATGCAACTGTCGATAGTCTCAGGCTTGGAGCTCCATTCTCCGCTATCTTTCTGAATACATGTATATCCACATGAGTATAATCAGATAATCAACCTTCACTACATAATGCCATGTACATAAAATGAATATATTCTGCCATAGGGGCTATGTTGTGTATGACAACCCAACAAATAATGTGACAAAATATCCATTCGCTATGGTAATCCTGGAACAAAGGCTCGTATTAAACACATAGCATTCGACAAAATATGTGAAATTTAATGTGAAATCTGCGAGACAATTTCATAAAAAACTGCAAATGCCTCACTTCTTGGGCATTTATTTTCTAATTTAATTTATCAGCTACAGGAAATTGTAGACTAATGAACCAGCGTGCGAGTCACCAAACATTTGTTTCCCATGAATTATTTTGCAGGCAATGCCTGTGGGGCCCAATGGAGGGTTTGAATGCAGGTTTTGAATGCAGGTTTGGGGTAAGGCCTTCATGCAAAGTTACTTCTCATTGGCATGAGGCCAGAACTTCTTTCTACCCCATGGATATAGGTTTTCTAAAATCACTTATTATATGGAAATGAATTCACTTACAAGGCCGTTTGATTTTATTAACTTGGATTACGGATCTGCCCTTGAATCATTACAAATACAAAGTCCAAAATTAGAGCCCAGGACTATTTGATTAAAAAAAGAAGAGTTTTTTATGTCACTTTTCCTCTGGCTGCTGGGAAATATTGTTTTCAATGAAATTTGGGGAAAATGGTACTTGGGTAATTTTAGATTATTATTGTTGGCCTCTGTAAGCCCAAGAATTTAGACTTGAAATCATTGTAATCCAAGTGTTTTTATAATCAAAGGGCCTAGCCAATTTCCAAAATTACTCATTGGTAAGTTGAGTTGGTGCTTACCCTTGTAAGTGCTCCACTTCGCTGGTGATGGTGAGTTCGTGCCCCAAGATGTAGAGTGCAGCGATGATGTCGCTCCACTGCACCAGCTCACCCAGAGGCCCGCCTGCAAGCCACCACACAACAGGGGAACAATTATAGGACCTCTCTGATAAACCGACCCTAGATAAGACTGCATCCATACAGATGGGTCATTGACATCGGCAGGTGAGGCCAGGTATCAATACAGAACATAAGGTCTCTCTTTTGGTGACAGCACAGCCAGGGAAGTTGTCGCTCAAGTGGAAAGCACTCTTTCATGGCAAAAATAGATCATTTGATGCATTCTCTTCGCTCATCGGTCGAGATACACTAGGTCTCTACTACCTTGGGGCAGCTGGATAATAATTGATTTAAGTTGTATTAGTTTGTTTCGACAGGGAAATCACTACTCGTTTAGGGGTGTGGCTTATACCTTAGTTAGGCTTATATGCGAGAAATTATGGTATATATTATATGTGAATATGAATCGAGATAGGTACCTCTGAATGATCCTTCTGCTATCTTGAAGCCTGACTGTTTGGTGAGCAGCCCTAGGTGAACCAGCACCTGGAAAACAACAAAACTTAGTTACTCTAAACGTATTGTAGCGGGCACGTATCGCTCGGGGCAGCCCAAACGTGCGTGGAGAGCGCACTACCTGCCAATGGTAGCTCAAGTACCGTAGCAGAGCGGTGGAGAAGCAGCTAGCCCTGTGGTGTAGCGGTAGCATTCTCAACTCTAGAGCGGAGGGGCCGGGGTTCGATTCCCCGTGGGGCTGACCTGTTTTCTGCTGTCTGTTACAGTGTTATATTCTGTGCGATATATATTTTCACAAATTGTGCAGAAATGGATATCCACGAAAATATGTACAGCACGGTTATACATCCACTAAATTTCTTATTGGAAGGAATTTTGCTCCTAAAGTTTTTTTTTGACAGAAAAATAGTTTCTGACTGAAAAATGTGTTTCATTCTAAAAATATGGAAAAAAAACAACACATTGACTTACCGACCCTATTTTTTGGGGGCTTAAATGTTACCTGAAACAACTTGTAAATAATTTTATTAAAGGCCTTACCTTTCTCTGTGTGCGGTTTGTGAGATCCTCCTAAGTGTTGAGGTATTGTGCCGCGGCCACCCACCGACTCCACATACCCCCCTCCCTTTCCTCCCACCGACCCCCCCCCACCCTCCCCACACCCTCTACATGTCTTACCTTTCTCTTTGTGCGGTCTGTGTTGAGGTGTTGTGCCGCTGCCACCCACCGACTCCACATACCCTGCCCCTCCCTCCACCCCCCCCTCCCTTTCCTCCCACCTCCCTCCATCCCCTCCTTCCCCCTGGGTGCCTTAGGCCAGATTAAAAATCAGGTAACATGGTAAGAAACTCTAGGGTTGGTATGTCAGATTAAAAAAACTTTTTTTTAAAAGCCATTCTACATACCCTAAAATTGACCAAAAAGTGTAAGAATTAGAAAAAAAAAATCAATTTTTTGGTAAATCTAAAATTGACAAAAGTGTCAAAACATTAAAATTTCTTCAAAATTACCTTTCTCTGTGTGCGGTCAGTGAGATCCTCCTTAGTGTTGAGGTGTTGTGCGGCGGCCACCCACCGACTCCACATGCGGCTGATACGGCCCCGTATCCACAGGTAGTTCTTCCTCTGCCCTGGGTCCCTCAGCTTGGCCAACAACCCCTCCAGGTCCAGGTTCAGGTGTGCCTGGACACAAAGGGGAAATACAGGTTACATCTCATCTATACTACTTATCTACCAGCATCAGGACACAGGAAAAAACCGCGCACCAACTCTGACATAGGGGTCTCCCGCTGGGCAACTTCCCATCCCTTTAGCATTGGTGGAGCTGAGATTCCCCTCGCACCTGTCTTGCCCTATACTTTTATGTGCTTAACTCGCTGGGAATCGCCTTCCCGATCATATACCGTATTCGAAGTAATAAGCGACCAGGGCACTTAAAAAAATATTTTTATGACGTTTTTAGTACTTAAGAGTTTAAATGTCGCCGAAATCGCGGAATTTGACCCTTTGTTCTAGTCTAAAAATGCCTCAAAAAGGGGGGGGGGGGGCGCTTATTAGGGGGAGGGCGCTTATTACGTCAAATACGGTACATGTGTTTAGTTAGTTGATACTATAATTATTAACGATTCTAGAGCCAAAACACTGAGACGCCCCATAGGCTTAGCACTACAGCTGCCCGAAGCCGATGGGCGATAATATGACGTAATACATCGTGCGCCGTCTGGTGAGGAGCGCGAGCACTGCTGGTAGTTTTCTAGTATTAATCAAATTTATTTTGGAATAATTTTTCAAATACTAAAGTAAAACCTTGGTTATAAGCTGAATGTGAGTTTGGGAGGAAAAATTCGGCTTATGATAAAAGTGCTTGAAATTGATTTCACTATATTCCTGTATATTAAAACCTCGCCTATAAGCAGAATGGGAGAATGGGAGCTTAAAATCTGTCTTCTAGCAAATAACAACGCCAACTAAAATTTGGTTTATAACCTAGGTTTTAAGGTATATACAATGTTATAAGAGGGCGCTCATCCAATTTTATCGTGGTGGTCAAGAGTTGAATTAATTTATGGTACTTTAAAAAAAAGGGAAAAAAAGCGGGGGGGGGGGGGAGGTTGGCGTTTATGTAGGGTAAGACGAAAATTTCCCCAGAAGTAGGGGGTTGACATAGAGCCTAATTCTTAATGTAAGATTTTGGTGAAAAACAAGTGTAAACTTTTTTTCAGCATTTTTCTCTGAGTTTTTCTTAAAGTAGGGGGTTTGCCTAACAGCAATTATAACACCCTCCAAGCGAGAGTACATAGGCCTATACATCCTGGTTAGGGCCATTATAAGCAGCAAGTCATTCACATTTTAGTTTGTTGGTGATATTCAGAGTGACATTCGGCTTTTACTTACCGTCCGGCGCGTCTGTGGCATCGTCTTATTATTCAGAGAGCGACCTGGGATGGGCGGACACCAGTTCTCAACCTACAACACATAAATGCTGCTGCTGAGCAAGTCTTGCAAATTTATTTTTTATTATTCAATCAAAATATTCAATCAAATCATTACAAATGCTCGGTCAATGAGGGCCCAAGATTTGTTCTACACTAGATGGGCTTCAAGAAGTCCATGGAAACGAGATCCCTGTTTTCATCGATGTTTTCTACAGGTGAGAATACATGTACGAAAACTGGGATCGCATTTACTTGGACTACTTGAAGCTCCATCTAGTATAGAACAAATCTCAGGCCCTCATTGAATCTTTTCCCAAGCTCACAGATAAATTTCCTAGTCTTATCTAAATGTTACAGTTGTAATTCAGAGTACCGGTAGTTTGTCTATATGGTATAAAGTGCTGGATTTCAAAACATGATGCTCATTTTGAATACTGTACAGCTCATAGAAGCACATTGGGGACTGAATTAGTTTCCCAAAAAAGTCCTAGCACCACTGAAGGTTGTATAATTTACACAATTTCTGAGGCAAATTAAAGATAACTTGGAATTTAAAGGTGAGAGTGGACATTTGTCACCTGTTATTGAGCTGTTTCATTATATTGTGAATAATGAAATTAGGAAACATTTTTTTAATGACTTACCTCACTAAGATACATCCTAAATGAACAGTCGGTACCGTCCACCCCGTAGTCACGGTAACAGGGGTCCGACTTCCAATGGGCCTTCATCCACTGTAAAATACAAGGTGCAATAGAAATGCTGAAAGTCTGAGACTAGTTGACATAGTTACTTACAAACTAAACAAACATGTACAAAAAAGGCCTATTTTCAAACATTTTTATTTACAAAAAATTCTTTATACCGGTATATATAACCAATTTTTTTTTTCAAATAAAATGAATTTGAATATGCACATCTCTCTAATATGTTACAATGAAAAACACAGGGTCAGTAATCAAGAGTCTGTATATGATGCAACATGAAGACATAATACCATAATGATGATGACAACTTACGGCAATTTTTCCGCCACAATGCTGAAACTTCTTAGCCTCAGCTTCCTCGAGTTCACACTTCTCCTGCTGCCCCATGATGAGCCCTAGACAGGGGAGACAAGAGACAGGACTGCACTGGTTAGACAGTGGTATCATAAGGGTGCTGGTACACAGGATAAAAGTAATAACTGTGGACAAGGATACAAACTGTAACATATACAAAAGGTACAAATCTACAAAGAGTAAGGTCTATGTCAACATTAAACTCATCATTTCTTGGTTTAATGTGTCACTGCACATTTTTTAAATGACAATAACAAAAACAAATTCATAAGTGATAGAAATATAATTATTAGAAGTCACAAAACTTCATACAATTTTTTATCATTATAGGATTTGACTTATACCCTTTTTTCTCTCTTTTGATCTACAAGGAACATGTGCAGTTGCATTCCATGTGTTGTGAAGGATTGCATATGACTTATTTAAACACTAACAGTCTTGAGTCATATTTTAAATGGACAGGTTCTAAAAAATTATGAAAACCAAACAAAATCTGAACAAAAAATTGGGTATTGTATTCACTCTAATTATCGCACAATGACCAATTTGGTTTTTCATTACCAAGCGCCGCCATAGGGTATTCAACATATTAAACGTACCCTTCTTTTGGGGTGAATTTTGGCCTAGTAATTACCAGAAGTGCCCAATTTTTAGACTGAATTAAACTAGGAGTATTAACTACTAAAAGGATGCCAACAGAATGTTGTCAAGCCCACTGTAGGCTCATTATTTTGATAAGAATTATTACCAGTTATCTAAGCTTAAAAAGAAGATAACCATTGGTTAGTTCAAGAAAACAATATTGTGTAAATTTTAAATTTGATATCCCGCCAAAAGTGGGATGGTGCGGTCTTTGTAGGTGCGACAATTAGAGTGAATATGGTAGTCAAAATTTCATGTATCATTTCAGGTTTTGTAAATCAGTGCATTCTGTAGAAATGTTGCATTCTGGAAATTTCAAAAAATTACTTGCGGATGTTATGTCTCAATTAAAAGATCTATAGCTACCATAAAATGCTGCCTAGTAGAAGCCGATTAGATACCGCTAAAGCCTACAGTAATGTGTTGAAAGAACACCTCGAAGAAGATTCTCTACTTTTGAGCAAGAGTTCAACTGATGTGAAAAAAGGCCCAAAGAAATTGTATAGGCCAATTTCACATCATATTGTAAATACTTGCTTTAAAGGACAAGCCGAGGGATTTGGGGATTTGAAACCGATTATGACTTCTAAATTTGGGGGGGGGGATGATAATTTTCCAGCAATTACTTAAAAACCATATTAAGTACTCAGAAATCAGCTGATGAGTATGAATTATTTTTTTCTCAAAGTGCAGGGAACCGGCTTATAAGATGCAATTTCTGAAAGAGGTTTTACAGCACCCCTGCTTTCTATTATTGTGGTTTTAAACTAAAGTGTATTTGCTATGTAGGTATATTTATGATCTCTACATTATCATCTACTCTAACTAATCGAGTATAGCATTCATACCAAAATTAAAGATTTGATTTCTACACAAATAAAGTAGGTCACTCTATGTGCACACATCTGAGGCTAAAAAAATAACTGCAATACATAAAGGCTAATTTGTAATTTGTTAACTATCATCCATTTTTTTTCCTTAATAAAAAAATTCAAGATCAAAATGTCAACTGAAATCTTGATAAAGGACAACATTTGTGTGATTTTAATTTCACTGGTGTCAGAAGTGTGACTTACCCTTGACTGACCCTAATGCCCAGATAGCAGCCAGTCCAGGAGATTAGGTTTACAGCAATGAGAATGTGCACACAAATATCTAAATACAGATTTTCTTTTCTACAACTAGCAGATTCTTTCCCTATAAATAGTACAGATGAGGGAGCTTTTTAGGCTGACTTTAGGCACACAAAGAAAAAGCTGGTCCATGTACTTCTTTTTTTTTTTTTGGGGGGGGGGGGGTATTGTGCCAAATACTACAAATTTCCATGTATAACTAGGGGACTGTTGGTACATCAAAATCAGAACTCTAACCGTCCAAGGCTGGGAGTGAGTTGTGGGTGAGGCACTTAGCTTGCTGGTACTCTACGTCAGGTAACAGGATTCTCGTTAAGCTTGCAAGCAAGTTAAAAGTGATATGCCGGTTATGTAATAGATAGACTATGGTTATGAAAAGGTATGTAGAATTAACCACAGCTTGCTGGTGGGGCCAGACGAGGGCGAAGCCCAAGTCGCCCTACCAGCAAGCTGTGGTTAATCTACATACCTTTTCATAACCATTGTCTATCTGTTTTAAACCAGGGTATGCAGTATAACCAAGGTGCGAACTCTATTGTTCTGCCCCACCACCGTGGTTTAAACATATATGTATTTAGGGTATCACGGGTCTACATGAATAGAATGATTATATTTATTTTCAACATTGGGAAAATGGGCACAGTGTGGACTTATCTCAAAAAACATTTTTTGCTATTTCCAAATCTTGCAGGAAATACAGAGACCAGCTTGTACCTTGTTAAGTAGCTCTATCAGCTGTCATATATTGTGTATTAGTTGTGTGGTATGTATCTAATGGACAAGTTAGTAATCATAGACTTTGAGTCTTCTACTTCATCTAACATTGTTACATGTAATCTAATTTATTCCACATGTTCTCTGATAAGTATGTTAGATCCATGCATTTGTACTCTACTTAAGTTTCTATCCTTCAATTAGAAAAGTATAAGTATCATATTTTGTAACTACCTAAAAAATGATGAAATAATAATTATAATCATTGTCATGAATTTTATTGCAGAATTTCATTTTTCATAACAGCTCTAACAATATTTCTAGACATGTGATTTCAATGTACAATATACAAAATCAACATCAAATGTTGTCATCAACGTCAACGACATAGTGAACAATCCTGACTGAACCGATAAGCCACTTTACATTTCACAAATGCTGTAGCGTTGTGTGAAATACAGGCATATAGATAGAACTGACCGAGGATTTCAACAAATCTAGTAACATGTGAGGCCAAGGCGAGTCAGACAATAAGGTGCGCAAACAAGTGTGTTACGAGATTTGCCAAGAAACTCAATCAGCTCTTAAAGACTCATTGCTCTCTCTAAACAAACCTTTAGTATCTAAGTAGCTCTCATGTGTAGGGAGTAGTCATTGTTTTTGTAACCCTTTAAGGACGACATGTCGCTAAATCTAAAATGGTGACATTTGTTGTTATGATGTACTGTAAAATCTCGGTTACGAGCCTACCTTGTTTATAAGCCGAATGAGAGTTTGAGAGGAAATATTTGACTCATAATAAAAGTCTTTGAAATCAGTTTTCACTACAGTCCTATACATCAAAACCGCGCCTATGAACCAAATCAGGGTTAAAATTTGGCTTATGGCAAATAAAAATGCCTGATAAAATTCGGCTTATATTAACCGAGGTTCTATGGTACCTATGCAGTTCTGGCAAGTAACTGGCTTACTCGCCAGTGCTGCATTGGAGGATTTTGGTACATCTGCACAGAAATTTACCATCCTCCCCCATGGTTAGATAATGACCACCCCCCCTAAGTGTAATAAACAGATAATCACAGAAATCTACGTTGTATTTCCTTTCCGGAAATATTTACACAGACGCTCTCAATTTCTGTTCCTCAATTTGAATAAATATATCGTTCTGTTATTGAATAGAGAAACAAAATTATACACAGACGTGCGGGGCATGCAATAGGTAGAAGTTGTGCTTCTAGAACAGCGACACAAAGGGAATAGTCAGATACATTGCAACATTGCAGTTCGTAATCAAGCCAACTACCATACCGTCGCGATAAAGCACCTGGTTTTGAAAGAGCGCTGGTCTTGAATAAGCGCGGGGGCTATAGGGGCCTCCAAATGTTTCTTAGGCACTAAAACATGACCTTGAATAAGCGCCTGTCTTGTATAGTTAGCGCCAGGGGTAGGGGCCTTGCCAAATTGAAGAGCGCCCCGGCGCTTATACACAACGGTACGGTACACTAATTCTAATGCCATTTGAATCTTGTCACTTTTGAGCACATTAGATGTTTAAATATTTTTTTATACTACCCGATAAGTTTCTTCCACTTCCTCTCGAATTATTTCAGCCTATACTATCTTTAACTGTCGAGTTAAAATGGAATCTAAACATTACGCTTTTTCTTTGCAATATTTTGTTTATGAATGCTAACATTAGCAATACTCATCGCACATTTATCAAACATTCAACAGTTCTACGGGGATACTGTAGTCCACCTTTGTTGAGAACATTTGGCAGCAATTTATTCAATAATGATAATTTGTGGCAGCATATAACAAAGAGCAGTTCCCGAGGCACAGCAACTCTCTGAGGACTTGACATACATTGAACAAGTCGAACTCATAAAAAAAATACAAAATAAAATATAATAAAACATCATGCCATGTCATTCACAATACTTTGCTACAAACAACACTATGATAACATTAAAAAAATACACGTTTGGTATTTTCTTTAAATGACATTTCGCATCGATTAAATTTTCTTTTATATCACTATAATTGACCCGTTGATTATGAATATCAAAATTCAAAGTTCCTATGAATTTTGGTTGATAACACAACTTCTTAGCACCAAAGTCATGTCATACCCACAACCCATCATGCATAGACCTCAATAAATCTTAGGCCACACCAAATAAAAAAATTGGTCTACAGATTTTCATTTTGAAAATATGGTGCGAGCGAGCGAATTTTTTTTTTTATTATTCAATTTTTTTTTTTTGGTCTGCAGATTTTTACCTCAAATCAAGTGGATCGGGCATTTTATTTTTTTCCTGACGGAAATTTTTCTTGGGATTTGATAACTCCCAACTTTGGCTTATGATCAGAAAAAGGCCACCAAAAAGAAATAATAATAAAAAAAAATTCAAATTTCTCAGAAAATGGTGCGGGCGCATCCGTAGACACTTTTTTTTTCAAAAAATAAATAAATTTGCATTTTCGAAAATATGGTGCGTTAAATCTGTAGACCCAACTTTTTTTTGGTGTGGCCTTAATAAAAGATCCACAGCAAATATTGTACTATCATCAGATAAACAAAACTCATACATCAATCTCATATTCTTAGTAAGTATCCTAATGTGACTGTGTCACAATATCAATATAATTATGATTGATATGTATCCTTTTTTTAAATATAAATCTACATCCTTCCTTTATACAATAATGACTAAGGGTCATAAACAAAATATGATTGTTATACTTGATATCTTCCCCTACATGCTACTAGTGGCTCTACCAGGACTCTCTGCAGCCACTGAGTGTTAGCATGTGTCATACAAAATGTACACAGTGTATATAAAACCCTGCCGACCCAGGGTTTTACGGTATGTACTGCGGTAAATAAATGACCACGCTCCTTGTCATATAAATATTGACAATAAATTTTGGACGGCTAAAATAACTTTCAATTTTTGGACGGTTAAAATTACTTTCTATTTTTGGACAGTTAAAATAACTTTCCATTTTTGGATGATGGTGAGTAAATGGGTATTGTAACAAATACAATGTCTATACATGGGCACTTTGGGGTGATATACAGCATAAACTTGTAATGGTGTTTTTTTTAAACAGAAGTACAAGTTCTTTCTTGGAGCAAAATATATTTCCTAAGACCCAATTACAGTAAGTTTGCAATATATTCTCTAGAGGGCAGACACTTACCGGTATGCCGAAAATGTTCATTGAAACATTTCTATAAAATTTGGCAGATAAATCTCTTTCTCAATCTGATACTAAACACAGGAAAGCACTGTGAGCATTCTGGTGCCTAAAAGTGCCTATGGAGATGTAAATACTGTAAATTCCCACGCATAACCCGCGGGTAATATGCGAAACAAACCTCTAGTGCATGTTATACAATATTCTCCAAGTTGAGGTGTAGCTAATACGCAGGTTTTTGCCAGTATAGTACAGAACTAAAATAGCAATTTTCTGACCCCAGTTTTGGGGTTCTCTGAAAGGGCAGGTGTGGGTTATAAATGAGGTGAGGGTTATATGCTGGAATTCACAGTACAATATATGTGTGTTTTCGATAAGTTCTCGTGATACGAACATCGACAGTGTCAAACAGAAATAATATAACAACCACTCAAATACAACATGAGTACAAATAAACTACTTGTTACCAGCATTTGGGAACTCTGATACTATCCCCCCACTGGGGGTGGGGTTCAAAACAAGGCCTGTCACCATAATAACTAATTAAGAGAAAACAGAAAATATAGTTTTACTAATTTAAATAACTTATTTTTTTACATGTATTGGGTACTAGAGGTACATATAGGTTATAGCTGATAATTTACCAATAGGAAAGAATGTTTAATTTTTATTTTTTGGTAAATTTTCGTACAAATGTGCTCAGTTAGTATTGTTTAATTTCAAATTTCATAATCTGAATGCTTGAGTAGAATACATGCATTTGAAACTCTGTGTGAAATAGATGCAACTTAACATTGAGAATTTTACGTTTTACTATTCTGGTAATTTAGTCACAAATTTTAAAATACCGTGCTTCACAAAGTTCATTTTTCATGCTTTCTTTCGTGGAAGTGAAATTCTAAGAACTTGGTCAATTATGGAGGGTCTTTCATCTGTCTCTAATTATGTCAATACTTTATTTCTAATTTAAAATATAGTGGAACATAGAAGATCGATAGATATGGACAATAGTGAGGTATAGCTTCATTATAAATACATAGTGTGTGTGTACTTGAGTGTCAGTCAATACGCGGCCGGCTACCGTAAAATACCCCTCAGAAAAACACTCCGCAGTCCAAACCAAGCCAAAGTAAGGCCATTACCGGTCATCATTTTCGGACTAAGAATTACTTATTTAAGAAGCCTCTAAAGCTGAACTGATAGGCTTTTAGGCAAGTTTTATAACCCAAATTTAGGCCTATAGAGACAAGTTTGAGAGGGAAGTTTACGGTAGTTGGCACACAATGTGACCCGGTTGCCATTGATCAACCAGGGTGTCGGACGATAGCTCGATCCACTATTTATCAAGCTGCCCGGGTGTTCAAATTGATCAATATATGCCATGTGTGGGGGCATGTGTATCTCTACTGCCATCAATACTGTTACAATCTACCTCTGTGTCACCCATACAGTTGTAAGGCCAAAAAAAAAGGTTTGTTTCAGGTCACCCGACCGACCCTATCAAAACAGGGCCGACCCTACGTTTATTTCTATAAATTTACCATTTTTTGGTCAATTTTAGGGTCTTTGTACCGGCCGGCTAGTACTTTCATGTTTAAATAAAAAAGTTAAAAAAATCTAAATCAAAATAATCCGACCAACCGCCCCTACATTTTCTGCCCATGTTACCTGAAACAAACCTATTTTTCCCCCTAAACATGCACAGGGAGAGTAACCAGGCTCTAAGTATTAACTACACATCTCATGTTGTAGAAACAAAATAAAACTGAATAATATATAGTTTTTTTTCTTTATAAATTCACATAAAAAAATCCTTTTCAAACCCATAATCTTGTTCAGATGCGCAAACGCAGATCGTACAAGGCCGGTGTGAAATATTTCACTTAACTTGCCTGAGTGCTTTTCAACGAGGACTTCTGGTCCGCAGCACTTTTAGTGGTATTTTCGATGTTTTACACACTAACAGAACCCCATTTAAAGGCATAGAACTTGCTGCCCTGGCAGCAACAATCGGAGTGCAGGCATGACAGGTACTTAGCCCTTTATATACAGCGGCCCGGGCTTTAACCTTTGAGGACGGCATGTCACTAAAAGATGACATTTGTCATCATGATGAACAAATGCAGCCCTGGCAAGGCTGCATTGGTGCATCAGGCTGACCCTTCGGAGTCTCTCCACCCCATAGGGTCGGCATGATGCATTCATGCAGCACTGGTGATGCATGAATGCAGCACTGGTGAGTTACTCACTAGGGCTGCATTCATGCATCACCAAGACCAGGAGCATGATGCATCAAAGAACGATGACTTTAACAATGACTTAATGGGTTAACCGACCCCGACTTGACCTTGAGCATGCAGGTCCGCCGACACAACGTTCACTACTGTCACAATTAGGGCTACCATTTACAAAGCTAAGCTGGCCAGTGTACCGTCAGTGAGGCCAGCTGTTGACTAGCTAACTACTCTAAACGTACAGATTTTGGCGGTATAAATTTCCGCGGATTCAGCAAAAAATTTCACATGTATATAAAATCGCGATTTCCAAAATTTGGCTCTTCAATTCAATACTGTATTGATATTCATGTAGGAAATAAATTTGTGCATTTCAATTTCCTTGAAATTCGCGAGAATATATACGACGTGAAATGAACTACGATTACAGTTTTTACCACCCACAACAGCCTAAGACTATGGAACATGCAGGTAAGCACGGTGTTACTACTACAAGTGTCTACGTCATTACGTCACTACGTCATTACGTCATGACATCATACAGCAGGCCGCCGGGCACTAGTGGTAGAGTTAGAAGTCTTCAAGGTCAAGGTCTTACCTTGAAGGTCAACTGGTGCCTCCATCTTTAACTGCCGCGGCCCGGTGGCCTTGACCTTGGCTCCCGTTGCATCTTGGGACATAGAGACGAGGCCGGGGAGTTTGCGGACCTCGTTCTGGACCCCCTGCAGCTCGGATCGCAGCCCCACGGTGAGGGTTTTGTTGAGGGCCGCCTGGTCGACCCGACGCTCCAGGTTAGACAACCTCTCCATAATGTTCTGTAGTAGGACGGCCATCGTCTTCTTCAGGTCTGTAGGAGGAAAAAAAATTTGTAATGTTTATTTATTTATTTATTTATTTATATATGATTTTCAAAGATATCAGAAGTCAAAAGATAGTGCCGTAAAATCCCAGCTTTAGGACAACCTCACTTATAAGCTAAACTTTGAGAAAAAAAATTCGTCCCATATAAAAAAGGTTTTAGGATCGTTTGCTTCTTTAATGTATTGAAAGTCCACCTATAAGCCATCAACCTAAGGGAGTGCTCATTTTTTAACAACAGGGGGGGGGGGCGGTGAGATTTTGCGCGGAGCGTGCGAAATTTTTTCACCCCCCCCCTAGAGGGGTCGAAATTTTTTACCCCCCCCCCGGCAGGCCGAAAATCGCGCGCGTTCGCGCCCCTTTGTAGCATAGTAACGCGCAGGCTTTTTCCCTCAAAACAGGTTGAATTTTTTTCACCCCCCCCCCAAGAGGGGTCTAAATTCCCCCCCCTCCCGGTCAAGGGGTCCAAATTTTTTACCCCCCCCCCCAAATCCACCACCCCCCCCCCCCCTGTTGTTAAAAAATGAGCACTCCCTAAGCCATCAAAAATTCGGCTTACCGTATTCGACGTAATAGGCGCACACCCCCTGTTTCTGGCCAATTTTTATACTACAAATAACCAAAAAAATCTCAATTTCTGACCCCAGTTAAATTCTTAACCACGAAAAGGTGTCCATAATCATTTTTTTAAGCGCACTGTGCGCTTATTTACATCGAATACGGTATAGAAATTTAAAAAAACGCCAAAATGAAATTGTCTTATATATGGTAGTTTCAGTCATTGCACAAATAGAGCTTTACATGTCAGCAGCATTAGACACATGGCATTAGGCATAGCATGTATGTTTTTTTTTGAGTTTATAAAGTATTTTATTTCACTTGGTGATTTTCTAAAATACGATACAGTCAAAAAAGGGCTTTTGACCCTTTATCATCATTACGGATGGACATAATTATGTCAATTATGTGATATCAATATGCCATACAGTCCATCTGCCACTTGGCATGTTCACTTGGTTTGAGGAGTCTGGCTCCGGCTTAAAGTCCTCAAGATATACTCGTTCGGTTGAAGTGGGTACAAGGTCCATTTAAACAGCGCATGATAGAGGGTATTGCAAATTCATTTTAGATATGTATGACAGCTTTTTTTTGTGATCTACCAAATTTAAACCGTTGAAACAAGTACTTTCACAGTAAGCCGAATCGGGCATAAATTCAAATGAAATGTCAGCTTATCAGATAGGTTATACGGTACAGCAAATAGGGTAGATAACAATGAGTCAATATTGAGTATGAGATGAAATCATTCCCAATGGGACAGGAACAGGTGTGTGAATATATAGACAAAGGTGCACGAGTTTCAGTCTGTTGGGTGGGTTATTTCACGAGTTGACCAAGGGGCCGTATTCCACAAGGCCGTAGGCCGAGTGGAATGCGGCCCCTTGGTCAACAAGTGAAATAATCCGGTCAATAGACTCAAATGAGTGCACCATTGTGTTTATTTTTTACCCTTTTCGATTCAAAATGAATTATTAGGGTGTATAGGGGGGTTGAGGGCCTAAAACAGCTTCTTTCTATGCCGTTTAAATGTAAACAAACCGTCATATTGATGACGTCACAGGGCCGTGAAATACGGCCATGGGTTATTTCACGGGGGGGGGGGGTGCAATACGGCGTTCTTTGGTTAAATCAATGGGGCTGCTGTATTCCATAAAAAATAAATTAACATTAGCTTTATCTTTATACAAATATCGACATTAATATCAATGCAGCAGCTGGTATGAATTCCAACAACTGGGGCTTATCTACCAGTATGACTGATAAGTACCGCTGTTAGTGGAATGAAATTGGTTACAGCTGTCAATATGACAATTTGGAAAACCAAATGACTGATGCGTTCATATATATATATCATGACGACAAAACTGTCAAAGGCATATCCCACTAGGGGGGCAATTGGTAGGGGTGAGGGTAAATTTTAAGGGTTAGGATATGTACAGTCTAGCTGTAGTGATGTTGAATTTTTTTTATGATCATGAATGAGTAATGTATATCAAAAAGCATTTATTTAGGGGTAATTTTTTTAATACTGGGAAATCATTACTTATATAATTATGTAACGAATTAATAGATATTTGTATTTCGCTAAAAAACTTAAATGACCAAAAGTATTACCATGGTTTATATGCGAAGCAAACCTCTAGTGCGGGTTACACAATATTGTTAGTCTAGGTGTGGATAATAAGAGGGTTTATACAAGTATAGTATGGTACTAAAACGGCGATTTTCAGGTCCCAGATGCGGGTTATAGGATTCTTCCAAAGTCAGGGTGCGGGTTATACGCGAGGTGCGGGCTATATGCGGAAATTAACTGTAGTATATAATTTGGTTAATTTTTATTTCATTTTATAAAGTCATATAATCTGAATTAAATAAATTATTTAGAGCTGCATAAACTCACCATAGCCGGTGAGGCGGCCGGCGTAGGGCCCGTCTATCGTGTTCTCCGTCTCCTTGGCTAAGGTCTTGACATACTTCTCACTCAGCTGCAGGATCTCCCCCTGCAAGGACACAACATCAACAACCATTACACAATGTAAACAAATATAATTTAGTTGAGGAAAAGTAGAATACATTCCCTAAAATCCAGAGTCTATCGTTGCATAAATACCGTAAATTCCCGCATACTACCCGCGGGTTGTACGCGAACCAAACTCAGCTTTCTTTTGATACCAAACATGCCTATTATAGGGTGCGGGTTATACGAGGGTTTTTATCACTATAGAACAGTACTAAAATATAATTTTTCAGATCCAAAAACTGGTTATAGGAGTTGGGGGTGCGGGTTATACGCGAGATGCGGGTAGTACGCGGGAATTTACGGTAAGTCAACTTAAAACACAAGGTGTTAATTATAAAATCCCTACTACTGTAAATTCCCGCGTACAACCCGCGGGTTATACGCGAACCAAACCTCTAGTGCGGGTTATACATTATTCTCAAAGTCTAGGGGCGGGTCATACCAGGGTTTTTGAAAGTATAGAAAGTAATAAAATGGCAATTTTTTAGACCCCATGTGCGGGTTATAATGATTCTCCCAAAGTCTGGGTGCGGCTTATACGCGAGGTTCGGGTTCTACGCAGGAACTTACGGTAGTTTCTGTTATTTCTAACTTCCGTCAGAGAATCATAATTTAGGGATGTCATCAAATTAATTAAGAGACCAATTTCAATTTGGGAGCCTAATGTGAGTGTGGGGTGGGGGGGGGGTGAGATCATGTCGGCAGTTTCCATGGCATGGTGATATGAACGACCACAATTGGCACCATCAATCACCTTAATAACTTTAAATATGACAACGTAATTCACACTCAGTCCACGGCCAATACACTTACTTGGGGGAAAATGTCAGTATGCAATATAATGTTAAAATTCTAATTTCAATTGAGATAGTCAGAGAATATTAATCTAAATGTAAATGACATACGGGACCTGCATTATTTCAGAGCATAATTATTCATTTTAAGGCTCGCGAGCACTGTACCGTCGCGTTTAAGCACCCAGTCTTTGCGAACACTTTTTCATCCCGCAAGACATCCCGCAAGACATTCGGTCCTGGAAATTTTCAATGTTACAGGACCGGCTACATTTTTAAAGGACTGGATAGCCACATATCCGACAATTCATACATTTTAAGTATAAAATAGTTTTGTTCAATAAAAATACATTTTTAATATTTGTAATCATCTATTGCCAAATGAGGATAGATATGTAGTTTTACACAGTACATTGACAAACATATTTCAGTATTAGAAGCCCAACTGAATTCTTCAAGTTCGGAAAAGCCCAACATGTGACTGGACATTCGGTCCTGCTACACTGAATCTGCCAGTGGCATTTTAGGGGGACAGTTCAACTGTCCTGCATGTTTTCACAGAGACTGAGCACCCCGGCACTTATAGCTTTGGAGGGCTGGTTACCTTTGGTGCTTGATCCAGATCTATTTTTAGTGCTTAAGATTTATTTCAAGACCCCCATACCCCGTCACTTATACAAGACCCGCGCTTATTCAAAATCCGGCCCTTAAACACGACGGTGCGGTACTTGCCAGTACTGCATTCATGCATCAGGATGACCAAATGGTTTACCGTATATGATGTAAAAAGCACCCTGGGCACCCTTTTTTAAATGGATAAATAAACCTCAAATATTTATCTTATTATGCACCCCCTACTGGCCCTTCTGAGTGACGTCTACAAGGTTTTAATCACCTCAATCCATAGGTATGAAATGCTGCATGTCATATAAATGTTCGAAAAATAGTATCAAAATCGGAGGAACATTAAAAAATGTAAAATTTCTGGGGGAAATCTGAAATAAAGGGGGGGTGGGAGCGCTTATTAGGAGAAGGGCGCTTATTAGTGGTAGGTCGATTACCGTAATGCATTAACACACAATGCGGCCCATAATGGTTTAATTGTAACCTGAGAGTAGCGTACAGTGACACACAATACCCCTGGGGAGGTGCCTGGTCAGGGAGTCAGCCCCTTGACCACCAACAGCACGGCCAATACACAGCTCTACTAACAAGGGCTGCCATTGGTTAATTCACATATTGTAAGGCGCTTTCTGATTAGCTACTGAGCTGGTTGCTGTGATCTTTTAAGCAAAGTAATGGGCCAGGTAGTTTTTCCAGCAAAACTAAGTTTGCTCCTATGTCGCCTGGCCTTCGCTTTGTTATGTAATGCCGGCATTTTGGCATCTCCCGTTGTTAGGTCACGTGACCTCTAAATGATAGATTCAGCTTCGAATCTATCTGATCACGTGACTGCCGCCAATCTTCATTCCCTTATATGGAGCAAGTTGAGCCATCAAAAAAGCAGGGAATTCTCTGCTATTTAAGATAGCCACTGTAGGCCGTAACAGTTGGTAATATAATATTACAACCACCGACGTAATAAGTCTACGCGGGAGAAATTATAAAAACTCCCTAATTTTTAACAAGAGGGGGGGTGGTGAGATTTTGCGCGGAACGCGCAAAAAATTTTCACCCCCCCCCCCCTATAGGGGTCGAAATATTTTACCCCCCCCCCCTGCCAGGCCGAAAATCGCGCGCGTTCGCGCCCCTTTGTAGCATAGTAACGCGCTGGCTTTTCCCCTCAAAACAGGTTGAATTTTTTTGACCCCCCCCCCAAGAGGGGTCTAAATTTTTTACCCCCCCCCAGTAAAGGGGTCCAAATTTTTTACCACCCCCCCTGTTGTTAAAAAATGAGCACTCCCTAATACATTCCGGACTATAGTAGGTGGGTATCCTTGTTTAAAATGATGGACAGAATGTCAGAGGTGTACAGGCCCTGTATGGGGGTAGTGAGTGGTGCAGGATAGGCTAGTGATTAGTGTGGGGCCTCCAGGTGTACTTGTAGATACACTAATCAGGTAGAGGACAATACACGATCACCTTACTACAGGTATGTGTGGATGTAGAAGGGGGGGGGGGGGGGGTGACCTCCCAGGTACATAGACAAAACTCCACGCCACTGACATACATGCACATCATACTTCACAAGTTGAAGCTGGGTCATATCACACGATGCCAAGTGTGATATGACCCAGCTTCAACGAGTGATGTATGATGTGCATGTATGTTAATAAGTTGGGTTTTGAGTTTATTACATGGCCCTACAGTCTTTAAATGAAGAAAATAAATGAACAAATTTGGAGGTCATGGTGCTA
The DNA here is from genome assembly GCA_947462335.1 of Harmothoe impar. Lineage (NCBI taxonomy): Eukaryota > Metazoa > Annelida > Polychaeta > Phyllodocida > Polynoidae > Harmothoe > Harmothoe impar. The sequence continues at coordinate 9,476,265 of OX381719.1, read as the reverse complement.
CACCATACTCCATGGGAACATGGCATAGAGAAGGCCGTACCACCATGTAATGAATGGTATAGGCGATTGGCATCACATGTGACCCAGGGGAGAGGGGAGGGGGGACAGAGTACAGGGGGTCGAGGGACGGGGGTCGAGGGACGGGGGTCGAGGGACGGGGGTCGAGGGACGGGGGTCGAGGGACGGGGGTCGAGGGACGGGGGTCGAGGGTCGAGGGACAGGGGTCGAGGGAAGGGGGTCGAGGGAAGGGGGTCGAGGGACGGGGGTCGAGAGAAGGGGGTCGAGGGACTGGGGTCGAGGGACTGGGGTCGAGGGACAGGGGTCGAGGGACTGGGGTCGAGGGACGGGGGTCGAGGGACTGGGGTCGAGGGACGGGGGTCGAGGGACGGGAGTCGAGGGACGGGAGTCGAGGGACTGGGGTCGAGGGACTGGGGTCGAGGGACGGGAGTCGAGGGTCGGGAGTCGAGGGACGGGAGTCGAGGGACTGGGGTCGAGGGACGGGGGTCGAGGGACGGGGGTCGAGGGACGGGGGTCGAGGGACGGGGGTCGAGGGACGGGGGTCGAGGGACGGGGGTCGAGGGACGGGGGTCGAGGGAGGGGGGTCGAGGGACTGGGGTCGAGGGACGGGGGTCGAGGGACGGGGGTCGAGGGACGGGGGTCGAGGGACGGGGGTCGAGGGACGGGGGTCGAGGGACGGGGGTCGAGGGACGGGGGTCGAGGGACGGGGGTCGAGGGGCGGAGGGAGGAGGGACGGGGGAGGGGGGATAGGGGATGGGAGAGGGGGGACGAAGGGAGGAGGGATGGTGGAGGGGGTACAGGGGAGGGGGGATGGGAGAGGGGGGATGGAGGGAGGAGGGACGGGGGAGGGGGATGGAGGGAGGGGGAAAAAAAAGATTTGGAAAAAAAAAGATTTGGAAAAGAAGAAAAAAAAAAACGAAGTTTGGAAAAAACGAAGTTTGGAAAAAACGAAGTTTGGAAAAAACGAAGTTTGAAAAAAAAAAAAAAAAAAGGAAAAAAAAAAAAAAAATTTAATTAGAGGGAGGTAATCACCAGGCGTCTCATATACCGTCTCAAAAAGCGTTCCCCAAGCCTTTAACATGGAGCTCTATGGGTTCAACAAGTTGGTGGAGGGCATTAGAGGGAGGTTTTTCCTATACCAGCAATGCTAAAGAAATTAGTGAAAAAAAAGCCAAATGTGACACTTTTTTAAATGCCTTTTTTGAGAATTTGAGGAAACGCACATTTACAATATTGGTATCGGGAGATCGGCATTGAGCTGTACAACTCAAAACACAGATATTTGTTTGGCAGGAAAATTTATTTGCTGAAATATTTGAGGTACAAGTCATGGGAAAAATGTCTTAAATTGGGTTGAGAACCGTCGTATAAGACCCTGAGGCACAGTAGTGCCCCTGGGTCAATAAAATACACTATCAGCATTAACTATTTAAGGTCGGCATGTCGCTAAAAGGTAACATTTGTTGTCATGATGCAGCAATGCAGGGATCAGGAGTGTATCATCCCCAAGGGTCGACATGATGCTTGAATGCAGCACTGGCGAGTAAGATGCACCGTAAATTCCCGGGTATATCCGGGGGTTGTATAATATTCTCAGAGTGAAGGGACGGGTGATACAAGGGCTTTTGAAAGTATAGAACGAAAATAAATATCACAATTTCAGATCTAGGTGCGGGTTATAAGACTCTCCCAAAGTTGGGATGCGAGTTATACGCGAGGTCTGGATTATATGCAGGAATTTATGGTAAGTCAAGTTTTGACCGAATGCCTAGAAATGTACAAATCGTCTTGTGTAGTGTTCATTTAAAGTGGTGAGAAGACTTTGAAATCCCTATTTTCAGGGACATTCCTTACCACTTACATCCCTTTACATCTAAGTATCTAAAGATGGTCCAGCGGAATGTGTCTATTTCAGTGCCTTAACCCACCCTTAGGGAGTGCCCTTTCTTTTTTTAACCCCGGGGGAGGGGGGGGGGGACCCACCAAAAAGGGGACCCCTTGAGGAAGGGTGACCAAAATACATTTAACCCCTTTTCCTTTTCAGTAAAAAAAAAGAAGAAGCCTGCGCGGTACTACAGGGATATTGCTAGGATTTTTTCCCAATGACATACAACACCCCATATCTGGAAATTTACACATATCGATGTGATCAGTTTTCCTAAAATTCTGATTTCTCTATAATGAAACGTGCGCAGATTGAGGGGGTTTTGATGCACCATTTGGGATTTAAATGTGTCTATGGCGCAGGGCGCGGCCCACGCAATATCCCGGGTACTATTGCTTCAAGTGGCCAGCCGCACTCAATGTCTGCCCGCTTGGGGAGGCGGCACTCCACTGATCTCCCCTCTGTTGTTAAAAAATATCCACTCCCTCACTACGCACAGCCTGTCCCGGCCCGGTGGGACGGGTCCTGAAATAAACACTATAATGCATGACAATGGGCGTCGTGTAAATAGACCAGGGACGTAATACCAGCTACCGGGTGTCGCGTAGGGACAGAAATACACCCCATTAACTCTTAAAGGACGGATGTCGCTAAAAGATGGATTTGTCGGCATGATGCCCAATGCAGCCCCGGTGAGTAACTCGCCACTGCTGCATCATACTGACCCTTTGTGGGTGCCTCAACCCGTTAGGGTTGGCTCGATGCATGAATGCAGCACTGGCGAGTTACTTGCCAGGGCAGCATTCATGTATCATGACGACCAAGGGCATGATCTATTAAGGTATCATGCCGTCCTCAAAGGGTTAACACGGTCCGGTACTACGGGTAGGAGGGGACCCTAAACAGTTCCCTCTGTCCACCATTAAGTCTGGCGTAGAAGCAGCAAATATGTCAGCCTGCATTAAAATGTTACCATAAAACCCCACCTATAAGCCGAATTTATTTTGGAATTTTTTATTTCCTTTAAGCCGAATTTTTTCTTTCAAACTCACATTCGGCTTGTGGGCGGGGTTTTGTCAAATGATATTTGAGATAATGGTATAGAAAAGTATGAAAACGTAGTCAGTAATTTTACAAAAAAGTTGGTCTACGGATTTCCCGCACCATATTTTTGAAAATGGATTTTTTTTGAAAGCAAAAGTGTCTAAGGATTGCGCCCGCATCATTTTCTGTGAAAATGGATTTTTAATTCATTCATTTTTTGGGTGGCCATTTCTGTCATCGTTAGCCAGAAAATATCAGTTGTAAGAATTAAAAAAAGAGATTTTCCCTCAGGAAAATAATAATTCGCCCGCCCCTCTAATTTAAGGTTGAAATCCTTAGACAAAAAAAATGATAGGAAAAAGAATTTAAAAAAATCGCCCTACCGCACATACCGTATTCGACGTAATAAGCGCCCTGGGCGCTTATAAAATTATTTTTATGTCAGTTTAAGTACTTAAGAGTTTAATTGTCTCCAAAATCGGGGAATTTGAGCCTTTGTTCTAGTCTAAAAATGGCCCAAAAGGTGGAGGGGGCGCTTATTAGGGGGAGGGCGCTTATTACGTCGAATACGGTATTTCTCTTAAATGTTAAAATGATATCATATAAGCAGAATTCTTGTCCTTAAACTCACTTTCGACTTATAGGCGGGGTCGGCGTATAGGCAGGGTTTTACGGTGTATCAGGCTGCATTAAAATGTTAATTCAAATTGAGACAGCCCGGGGATATTGATCGAAATATAATGTCATGCGGGACCTGCATAAATTTCAGAGCATACCGGTTACTTATTATTCATTTCAAGGCTGATGATATTTAAATCAGATCAACATTTCCGTTAAATCAATAGTAAATTCTATCCTGACCAGCTGAGTTTCAGCTTTCTGACAGTGAAGGACTTTCTCATATGTTCCTAATAGAAGCTAAGCTACATGTACTGGGGTCGTCCTTTATTTACTGAGTATATGTTTTTGCGAAATTTATGGAAATTAAAAATGCGTTTTTCTTAGTATGCTATAGTATGGGATAAATACCGCATTGGCGGATGGCCTGACGGGCCTTGCCCCCCCCCCCCCCCCCCCCAAAAAAAAAGAATCTGATCTGGATGGGGGTGGGGGAGGGGGGGGGGGCTGAGTCTGTTAAAATATTGTGCCCTAAAATGCACCATTTCAAATCTAGATCAACAAACTGTTCTTGGGGGGCATGCCCCCAAACCCCCCTACTATAGCTAATGCGCTTCACTAGCGGGAAACACGGGTTGACCAGGTTTGGGCCCCCCGCTCTAGACAATCCTGGATCCGCCACTGAATACCCGTGAATTTGTCACTTCACGAAAATGTATGCCCATGAATATACATACAATACTTTCACATTAATGTTATTACCGGTAATGCAATGTGTAGTGAGTGAATGCTGGCAGGCGCATAACACCACAGGCTGTATTAAAAGATTTGAAAAAACAAGTAACTTGGGAGGGGGCCAGATGGAATTGGAGTGATGCAAGGGACTTAAACCCCCACCCACTCTATAAATAGGGCTGAGAACCTGTTCCAGCTCCACTCCGACTGTCGCTGTAGGGGCACCAAGATTTGGACCTTTAACCCTTTATGAATGGCAAAGTACATTAATGCATCATGCCCTTGGTCGTCATGATGCATGAATGCAGCCCTGGCGAGTAACTGGCCAGAGCACCATGCCGACCCTACGGGGTTGAGATGCTCCCAAAGGGTCAGCATGATGCACCAGTGAGCTACTCACCAGGGCTGCATTGGTGCATCATCAGGGTTATCCCCACACTGCAAGTACACCGGCGTGCCGCCAGCGTCCTTATCACTGCCGCCGGTGTAAAATATCATCAGATTCGCCGCCGGTGTGCTTTTAGCTTTCCATAGATGTTTGAATTTTGTAAATACTCCAATTAGAACAGAAGTTACACCTAATTTAGCAATTTCTTCAAACTTTTTATGCAAAACAGCAGCTATATTTTCAAAATGTTCTTGGGGGAATGCCACGAACCTGCCCTTTCGGCCCAGCCAGTTAGTAATGCTTGGCGTTGCAAAAATTTACGCCAAGTTTAGGTTTTTCATCCTGCGGAGAACCCTGCATCATGACGACAAATTTCTTTTTAGTGACATTCGTCCTTAAATGGTTAAGAAGGAAGGCGATGTAGAAGTAGGATTATTGATGTTGTTGAGTTTAAAACTTCTACCATTATGGTAACACTGTGCATGTCTAGACTTTTCTTACCCCTTGAAGGACAGCATGTCGCTAAAACCTGACAAGTGACATTGGTCGTCATGATGCACCAATGCAGCCCTGCCGATTAACTCACCGGGCTGCATTGGTGCATCATGCTGACCTTTCGGGAGTGTATCAACCCTGTAGGGTCGGCATGATGCATGAATGCAGCCCTGGCGAGTTACTCGTCAGGGCTGCATTCATGCATCACGACGACCAAGGGCATGATGCATTAAGCAGTCCTTAAAGAGTTAAGAAGGACCCGAAGGTGCCAGACTTAAGGTGGGACAATGGGTGTGTATCGGGTCTGGGTGGGGGTGTGGAGTCACGTTTTGTCCACAGGCCACAAAGTGTCCACAGGTCAAGGAAAGACACAAGTTGGTGCTGTTAAAATGAACTGTGTTTTCACTTGGAGAATAATTTCTTTGCTCCATGGATGTGTTCACCATACAGGCAACTTTAGGACCCACCTAGACAAAAAATATCAGTTACAGTTTATTATGGTATAATTGTAGGCTACATCTTATTCTATTATGTACTTCCGTAAAACCCCGCCTATAAGCCGAATTTATTTTGGCGCTTTTATTTGCTATAAGCCGAATCTTTTCCTTCAAACTCACATTCGGCTTATAGGCGGGGTTTTGCCAAAGGATATTTGAGATTATGGTATAGAAAAGTATAAAAACTTAGACAGTAATTTTACTCGATTTTAATGCCTTACAAACCATCTTCATGTTAAGTATACTTGCTATACCAATGGCACATGGTATTTCAATTGAATAAAAGAATCAAAATCTGTTTTAAACCACTTTTTTGGTAGGGTCAGGTTGGGGGTCAGGGGGTCCCCAAGACCCCAAAAGTCACATTCGGCTTATAGGCGGGGTTCTCTTAAATGTTAAAATGATATCATATAAGCCGAATTTTTTTCCTTAAACTCACTTTCGGCTTATAGGCGGGGTCGGCTTAAAGGCGGGGTTTTACGGTATGTATCACCAGGCTGGGAGATTCAGCCATCTAATGATATCTCTGTTAATGAACTTACTAGAACTAATAATAAACCTTGCAAATTTCTTGTCTGGAGAAACAAATTAAGTTTCAAATAGAGTTTGATAATGGGTGTGGACACTTTGTAGCATGTGGACAAAACGTGACTCCACAGGGTACCTAGTGCTAGTCAGACTCGGCCAGCGTCTACTAGTATGCTATTTGGATAGCCTGGGGGTAGGCTGCCATTTTACCCCAATACACACATTTTTTCAAGTATAGGTGTTAATTACACAGTAGCCGCTATATAATAATTAATTACCCCTCTGATCTACGGTAGATATGAATCTCTCTGTAGTTGGGTGTGTATTCCCCAATACAGACCTTTGCGCCACCAAACTGGCGCGAAAGTCAGGAGAAGCTCTGCTCCCAGCCCATAGTACATGTATAGCTTTAGGGTGGGGGTCCGAGATTGAGTGCTACTTATAAAGGCGTGTTATTCTGTTGCTAATAACTGCACTAATCCCTTGACACACCCCTTTACATAGCAATAACATCTACCGGTAGCCTGTGCTAAATCTTGGACATGCTGGCGAGCCCACCAACTGTGAGGTCATTATGGTCTACATTGATAATATCAATTAAAATTTAGACAACACCTAACCTAAATGTCATTTACAGGCACTATCAATAAACTTTGCATCCAACTGGTTACCCTATTTACCACCAGGTTTATAACTCACAGTGGAAACCCTTGAAGATAGCACTAACTTTCCCCACATTTTATTGCTCTGCTAATTTCCCAAAGACATGGCTGTGAGCTCATTAGGGAAGTCTTTTGTCGGCCTCACCAGCAGGTCCCAAATTCAGTATACAAGTTCTGTACGGCTAGATGGGAATACCCTCCCCCCCCCCCCCCCCCCCCAATGTGATGTAACTGTAGACGCTGCCGTACACATTGTGATTTTAACTTCCTTACCTACCACCTCAGTCACCCCCGCCTGAGCACCCATGTGCCGCTAGTTCAAGTCAAGTTCAAGTTCAGTTAGTACTTTCACATTTGGCGGGGGCCTACTGTAAACGTATATTATTTCGCGCTGTAAATATTTTCGCGGCTTTTCAAATCCACAAAAATATGTGCAGCGCAAATATTGCAAATATTTATCCAATATAGTCCTTTAACAAACATATGCCAAAATCCGCAAATTCAAATACACGTGAAAGTCTTTATAGGCAAATCACAAAAATATACATGCGCGAAAATATATACGTTCACAGTGCCAGTATATATATAAGGACCGCTCACAAATGTTAAACCTTTTCTCGTTTTAACCCTTTAAGGACAGCATGTCGCTAAAAAATAACATTTGTCGTCATGATGCACCAATGCAGCCCCGGCTAGCAACTTGCCAGTGCTGCATTGGTGTATCATGCTACCCTTCCGGAGTCTCAACCCCATAGGATCAGCATGGTGTTTGAATGCAGCACTGGCGAGTTACTCACCACGGCTGCATTTATGAGCACCAAGGGAACCGCCTGAAGCATTATTGCATTATGCCTTCCTTAAAGGGTTAAATGCATTATGGTATGTCAGGCCAAGCTGCGAGTCTTAATTTGTATATTGTGAAATAAACATGTCAGATATAGATGAAAGGAAAACTAAACTTTTATAAATATTAGCAATAATAGGGGTCCTAAAGGAAGAAATCAACGTGCACATGATACATTTAATATATTTACTTTATAAATCATTGTACCGTAAATTCCCACGTATAACCCACGGGTTATGCGCGGACCAAACCTCCAGTGCGGGTTATACAATATTCTCAAAGTCTAAGTGCGGGAAATACAAGGGTTTTTATAAGTATAGTACAGTACTAAATCGGCGATTTTCAGACTCCAGATGCGGGTTATGTGATTCTCCCAAAGTTGGGTTGCGGGTTATACGCGAGGTGCGGGTTATACACAGTAATTTACAGCAAATATCTTATTTTTCCCGCATAAAATACTTTAAGCAACCTACCTTGATGTGCTCACTGTCGGGCTCGCTGTTGTAGGTCAAGGTCATGTTCATCAAGGTCAGGCCCCAGACGAAGCCCACCAGACACAGGAAGAGGCCGAGACGTCGTGACGTCATCAACGACGTGTAGAGACGCCACCCCGACGTCATGCTCCGACCAGGGCCCCCTACCTCATCTACAAATATAAAACAGGAAGGGGTCAGAGAGCAGTGCATTGTGGGGAATTAACAGGTACTCAATAGGCCACTAGCGGATTGTATTTTAGACCGATGAAATAATCCCCTCCATTGACGGCAGAAGTCGTCGGGTGCACATTATGTAACAGCAGTGTTACCGAAAACTTTTTAGGCACACAGGCCAATGTGGCCTGTGTAGCGAGATCATACACAGGCCATTTGTCTTCTACCCCGTCTTCTACACAGGCCACATGAAACTACTGTGTATACATTGAAGCTATAAGCCCATTCCAAAAGAAGTTTTATTGATAGATACAGACAAAATGTATTAAAAAAGGTGTAGATTTTTTTTGATAATTATTAAATGGCCATAACTTTGCTTCTAATAGGACTATCTGAAAAATTCTTTCACTTTTGGAAAGCTGAGATCATGGCCGGTCATTGTGGCCGATGGCCGAGAGCCTCACATCGGCCATTAAGATTCTACATAGTTTATGAAGGGCTGCATTGGTGTTTCATGACGACGAATTTCATCTTTAACTGACATACCGTCCTTAAAGAGTTAAAGGACACATCATAGTGCACAGTACTAGAGTGTCACCAAGAAGTCAACAGTGGTAAATCATGCAGAGTGTTATTGTATGTGATGTGCATTAGAGCGATAACAGTGAGCTAGCCGGTCGGTAGCAGAAGCCAGTAACCAATCATAAACTAAAATAATTCTTTAAAATATTGACAGGCTGCATCCATGCACCATGACGGCGACTCGGCCCTTTTAAAAACTAACACGGACGACACGGCCCTTTAAAAAAAGAATTAACATGGACGACACGGCCCTTTTAAAAATTAACATGGGCGACACGGCCCTTTTAAATATCGACACTGGGACACGGCCCTTTTAAAAATCGACACGGCCCCTTTAAAAATTGACATGGACGACACGGCCCTTTTAAATATCGACACTGGGACACGGCCCTTTTAAAAATCGACACGGCCCCTTTAAAAATTGACACGGGCGACATGGCCCTTTTAAATATCGACACTGGCGACATGGCCCTTTTAAAAATTGACTGACACAAAATTTTTTATAAGACATTAGTATATTCTATATGCATAAAATTTGACATGACGACACGGCCCTTTACTCATATTTTGCCTTTGCTAAAATTCGACACGGCGACATGGTCAAAACTGTGGGTACCCTTGTACAGGCAGATGAGGATAAAGGGCATAACACATTTAAAGCAATATGCTGCTGTTGAAGGGTTGCCATATTTGACATAATCAGTGCCCTGCGCGCAGAAAAGAGTATTTTGAGTGGAAAAATCGGCCTCAAATATGGCTTTTGATAAGTGTCCCCATGGCTGTCTTATACAGAGTCCTGGCCCACCTCAGTGACTTCTACATTTAATGACAACAAGGCTCTACCCTATGCCTTCACATAACCTTCACACTTACGTTCTTGGCCCAGGACCAGGCCAGAGTAAATCCCCAACACACACAAGTGTGTACCGTAAACTCAGTGATTAATAACCAGTTAAGTTGTACATTATTGAGGCAATTATGAACTGATATCAGACAAGCAGATGTGTAAGATTATTAACTAATTATCTAACATTAACACCTGCACAGGTGCCAAGTGCTCCATGTTACACAAGTGTGAGCCTGCGCCCCATTAGCACATGACCTCTTTTTCCAAGAACAAATTTTAAGCTGAAAACACCTTCTATCAAAAGCCCAGAGACATGTCTTTTGTCTCGAGAGACATATTCCTTTCTCTTATAACAAGGATTTATCACCTCTGGAATTGTAGTCAGAACCTGGAGACAAACAAATACTGTCACATGACCACTATCTTTGACCACAAATTACAATAAAGACTGAGCCATACCTTTTTTCAAGAGACTACAGTTAGGGTTGGGGTCAGGGTTAGGTTTAGGGTTCGTCTCTATCCAAATTCTGAGAAACAATCAGGATTGTTTTGTTGATGATGCCTTCTTAAAAGAGGAGGCTAGTGTCTCTGGAGACCAGAGACATGTCTCTGGCCTTCTAAAACAAGGATTTTTCACCTCAAAATGTCTTCTTCTAAGAGAAGATCATGTGCTAATAGCCTGGAAACATAGTAACGAGACCGAAGGAACATGTAACAAAGTGACTATCACGTTGAAAACAGTATTTCACTTTTGAAAAAATGGTGAGCTCATCACAGGATCCTTGTAATTGGGATTGAGGCAGGTACCGCTCACTGTTTGGACAAATACTGTTCCTTTGCAATAAAACGCCTTGTAATAGTGCTGGGGGTATAGGGGCCTCCAAACTGTTCTTGAGCACTAAAACAAGACCTTGCGTAAGCGCCTGTCATGTATAAGCTCTGGGGCAATAGACCCGCTAAATTAAATCCACCCGCTAAATTAAATAGCGCCCGATGCATTATCGCGACAGTACGGAAGTGGTTGTGAGTCATGGAGTGCACTGTCTACATGATGGTGAGAGCATAAGAGGATCACAGCTGAGCCACACGTGTAGGGGGAGGGGGTCAGGTGTACGTAGTGATCACTACCGTAAATTCCCGCATATAACCCGCGGGTTATACGCGAACCAAACCCCCAGTGCGGGTTATACAATATTATGAAAGTCTAGGTGCGGGTAATACGAGGGTTTTTATAAGTATAGTACAGTACTAAATCGGCGGTTTTCAGATCCCAGATGCGGGTTATATGATTCTCCCAAAGTCGGGTGCGGGTTATACGCGAGGTGCGGGTTATACGCGGGAATTTACGGTATCTGGACAAATACTGCCTCTGAGTCCTAGAGCGACTAGGCCTAAAAAAACGTTGTGTTCCGGTAACTGACGGACCCTATGTATTTGGGGCCGACCCTAGGTTTTTTTGGACATTTTTTTTTCATTTTTGAGAAAATTAAGTCATGAACTTTTTGGCGATTTTACCACTAAAAGCACTCTTTTTGACCAAACAAAATATCTAAAACAACTTTTTTTAAGGCCCTAGAGTGCCTGTAACTCAGGAGGGGGGTAGTCGGTTCCTTCTCCTAGGGTCCTGATGGACCAGCGTTCCACCCTAGCTGGTCTGGGAATCATAGGCTACCGTAAAACCTCGCTTATAAGTCGATTTTTATTTGGAATTTTATTTTGCTATAAGTCGATTTTTCTCCTCAAAAGTCCAATTCGACCTATAAGTGAGGTTTTGAAAAAATATAAACTTTTTAGGGGCCGAAAAAATAATAATTCCAAATACTGTAAAATACACCTTTTTTCGAGGATTGTTCCCCCCTATATAACATGTTTATTTCTCTACAAGTAAGGGGCTGTCGTAATAAGGGCAGAATACCATATTAAAGTAATGGTCAATTTGGCTGGACAAAAGGTGCTCTAGGCGGTCTGGGTGGGGTCTAGCCCCCAATTTTCCAATTCGACATATAAGTGGGGTTTTCCAAAAGTTCAATGTATTTTGCTAGAGGTCGATTTTTCCCCTCAAAATTCCAATTCGACCTATAAGTGAGGTCGACCTATAGGCGAGGTTTTTATGGTAGTTTTTATGGCTTGTAAATCGGGCCATTATTAAGGTCTCTACAGGGTAAACCACAAAAGCATAATCTATCGTGTTATATGACCCATTAGAAGTATAGTCTTGTGCACAAATTAAGTCACTATTTACAAATTTTTCTAAGAAAATCCTCAAAGTTCCACTATTGAATTTATTTACCGATAGTTCCACACTATTGAAAAACGAATCTCCTCATGAAGAGAGCCAGTTAGGGGCTGTGAGTGCAGTGTCTACATGATTATGTACCTTAGATAGCTGGTAGGCTGCATGTAGGTTGCATCCACAAACACATCTACACCATGTCTAGTGGTCTGCACTCAATACTTAACGTCTGCAACCCCCCCCCCCCCCGTTCCTACATCTCCGTAATGGTACTATGTCTGAGTCACTCAGACCTACCCTGGGTCTCAGAGGCCTTAAAAAGTGGGCCAAAAAATTAGAGCCAGAGGGTCACATTTTTAAGTGTTAGGCCGTTTTATTCTGATAACTTGGATTACGGATCCGCCGATGGAAATTTTGGCATTTTGTAAAAAAAAATTTTTTTTTTTTTTTTTTTACCCCCCTCCGCTGGGATTTTTTGAGAATTTTAGCAAAAAAAAAAAAAAAAGGCCATGCTGACAGGCAGACACCCTTTTCCAACTATTTCAGTTGAAAAAAAAACTTGAAAAAAAATAGAACACCCCGAAAAACGAGTCATCTAACAAAATAAATAGAGTAGGGTGAAAAAAAATTATCGTGTAATACCACAACTTCACGGTGGATGGGAGTTACTCCAACTCGGCAAGACTTTGTTTTTTGGCCGCGCACTTTCCGAGCGGCGACAGCGCCCACTACAGATCCCCTTCCACAAGTACACGGTGAGATGGTTTATATACACAGTACGGCCACATGGCATCTGGTGTTATTAAAGGGGGAGCAATACACAACAACTGCAGCTAACAGGCTATTCTCTCTGTTTTACTCGTGCAAATAAGGCCTAAAAAAAATATTGTATTCCGGTATCCCCACTGAACCTACGTTTCGGGGGCCGACCCTCGTTTTTTTGGGGGACATTTTTTTAATTTTTGAGGAAATCTATGACATTTTTGGCGTTTTTAATATCGGTACTTAAAAAAAAAGGAGAAAAATCCTACCTACCGACCCTGTTTATTTTTGGCCATGTTTATTAAAATACCAGAACACAACTTCTTTTTTTTGGCCTATTAAACAAGAAATTCCACAAGTAGAATGATGAGGTGAATTTCTTGCGTTTCACTCATTCAAGAAAGGTGTCCAGAAGACGTTCCAGAAAAATTCAGAGTTTCTCAAGTTTCACTCGTTCAAAAAACAAGAAATTCAAGGGAATATGACACTAGAAAATATCCAGAAAACGTTCTGAAATTCTCTTAGAGATCACAAATCATGACTCAAAAATGACATGAGTTCCGCTTGAGATTATATTTGTAGGGATCACCCGAGCCTGCTGCAGCTGAGTCTCCTGGGAAAAACACAACATTGGTAATAAAATGTAGAAATGATTGGTGCATCATGACAACGAACGTAGACTTTTACCGACATGCCATCCTTTAAGGATGGATGTAGCTAAAATATGACATTCGTCGTCATGATGCATGAATGCAGCCCCGGCGAGTAACTCGCCGGTGCTACATTGGTGCATCATGCCGACCCTTTGGGAGTGTCTCAACCCCATAGGGTCGTCATGATGCATGAATGCAGCCCTGGCGAGTTACTCGCCAGGGCTGCATTCATGCATCATGACGACCAAGGGCATGATGCATTAAGGTATCATGACATCCTCATAGGGTTTAATAACGGGTTAAACCTTATTACGGTCTACGTTGGCGTCATGTTACAGCGGCTGGTGACCGGACCCAGAGGCATTCTGGGTGAGTATTGACACCCGATACACTGAGGGACCCCCAGCAGAGAACAGATCAATGTCTACTACTGTTCTACTACCGTAATGGCCCAGTTAAGCGCAGGGGTCTCAAATAAGCGCAGGTCTCGCTTAAGCGCAGGTCTATAACCCCTCTGAAACTCAAAATCTCTCTTTAAATGTACAGGTCCCTGTATAAGCGCAAGGGGTAACAGGGACTCGAAATTTATAAGCGCAGGGGCGCTTAAACGGGCCACTACGGTATGGAGGACACCCCCCCCCTCCTGTAGGGGGCACAGCAGTGAGGTTAAGATCATGTTAGGGAGTGGTCTTTTTAAACAAAAAGGGGGGTGGGAGATGGTTTGTTCGAACTTTGCGCAGGCGTGCCACACACACGAGGGGCACAGTACCGTGAAATCTCGCGTATAAGCCTAACTCCTGTATAAGCCACACCCTGACTTTGGGTCGATCCTATAAGCCGCACTGGCCATCTGATTCGCGTACAAGCCGCGGCCTATACGCAAAGTTTTATGGTAGTGAGGTTAAGAAAATTCATGTTAGGGAGTGGTCTTTTTTTAACAAAAAAAAAGGGGGTGGGGAGGTGGTTAGCTGAAATTTTTTGTGCAGGCGTGCCAATTCCCCCCCCCCCCCTCCCACCCCCTCCCTCCGCGAGAGGGGTTCACACTTTTTGCCTCCCCCCCCCCGCCCCCAACCATTAAAGATATACCTACATGTAGAGTAGATTGGCAGGCACGCTATAGTATTTGGGTGCCTGCCAGTTTTCTGTGGTTATGTTTAGCTACTCTCATAACCATGGTCTATGGATTACATTAAACGAGGAAGTAATAATATGAGCATTATGGCCAACAAATAAAGTGTGCTTGTGACGACATGTCCATTTACCAGGGCTTGTATTTCATTCATGGGTACAAGGTCCCAAAGCCAATAAACATGATGAAGAATTGTGGACTGCCGTATAGTATTGTGTATAATCAGAACCAGCTTTTCCTTTGATGCCAAACACGCGGCGCCTATACTTCACTTCCTAATGTATCGAGTGCCGCATTTTCTACTCTCTTTTTGTTTCAATTTTGGCCACTCACTTTCATGAGTTTATGTGACTGTTGATTACCATTAACAAATCCACAATCCATTGGCTAGAAACATCTGAGTTACATTAAGGCTATGCTTATACGAGGCTTTCTGAATACTACAGTACTAAATTAGCTATGTACATGTATAATGAAACCCCGGATTCGGCTTATAGAATTCTCCGTAGGAGAGGCTACCCCACCCCTTTTTTTGAGGCGGGGGAAAAAAGTGTGAACTGTTTTCAGCCAAAGTAGTGAGCATGCTACTACAGCCAGGTAAAAAGGCATGTTTGTGTACACCCACCTCACCTTGTTGTTCAAAAACGCGGTCACAACTATCTCGAGTCATGTGGTGGACAATGTTGTCGGATTAACAGATTAAGACGATTAACAGATTAACACGGGTAATCCGCTAATCTGACTGCAGCTCCAGACTGTGTCAAGTCAAGTCAACCCTTTAAGGACAGCATGTCGCTAAAAAGGTGACTTTTGTCATTATAATGTACTAATGCAGCCCATGCGAGTAACTCCCTGGGGCTGCATGGGTGCATCATGCCGGCCTTTTGGGAGTGTCTCGCCCCCGTAGGGTCGGCATGATGCACGCATGGAGCCTTGGCTTGAATGCAGCCCTGGTGAGTGACTTACAAAGGCTGCATTCATGCATCATGACAACCGAGGGCATGAAGCATTGCTATAAATGCATTATGCCATCCTTAACCCTTTAAGGACGGTTGTCACTAAAATACGACATTTGTCATTATGATGCACCGATGCAACCCCGGCGAATAACTCGCTGGTGGGTGATGCATCAATGCATCATGCTGACCTTTCGGGGGTGTCTCAATTCCGTAGCCTCGTAGAGTCGACATGATGCTTGAATGCAGCCCTGGTAAGTTACTTGTACTTACTTACCAAGGCTACATTCATGCATCATGACGACCAAGGGCATGAAGCATTGCTATAAATGCATTATCCTGTCATGATGCACAAATGCAGCCCCGGCAAGTAAAGCCCCGGCCACACTAGGCCTTTTTGAGTAGATACGACCAGACCAGACCCGACAATCGGATGTAATTTACCTGGCCGGTCTGATAGAGTTGTGCATGCCAAACTCTTCAGACGGGTCCCTTCAGACTGTTGGGTCAAGTAGGTGTGGCCGGGGCTTAACACGCCGGTGGGTGATGCATCGATGCATCAAGCTGACCTTACTGGAGTGTCTCATCAGTCCCTCGCCAAGGCTGCATTCATTCATCATGACGACCAAGGACATAATACATATGATTAATGCATTATGCCCTCCTTAAAGGGTTAAGAGGCTCCACAATAGAGGTCTCGGCACTTGTTGACTCCCACTTACCCAGACTGCTGTAGCTACAAAGAGGCTGCTTACAGGTCAATTCTATTTCAAGGTTTTTATTGTTGGCAATTATACAATGCTGGTTTGAGCACAATATTGGGCCAATTAAGGCCTAAAAAAATGTTGTGTTCCGGTAACTTGGCTAAAAATAAACAGGGTCGGTAGGTCGGATTTTTTTGATTTTTTTATAATTTTTTTTTGGTCAAAAATGTCATAAATTTCCTCAAAAAATAAAAAAATGTCCAAAAAAATTAGGGTCGGCCCCAAAAACGTAGGGTCGGTCGGGATACCGGAACACAACTTCTTTTTTTTAAGGCCTAAGCCTTAATTCAAGGCAATAGGCCCTCGCAGAAAGGAAATCTACAAAGTATGAGTATGCATAGAGGATATTACCCATAAGACAAGTTCCAAAAACATGGATGTTAAAGTGTGACTGTGAGGCTCTATCGAAGACTATGTTCGAAGTTGAATTTGAATATATGATTATTTAAAAGTGTTTAATATCATACTAGTAACGGTACCTATTATTCCACTTTTATTCTCCTCATACTCAAACATACTCACTCCTATTCAGGCACACCCTTTAGTTATATTATAATCAGTCACCAGAACACTCATAGGTGAGTAAGTCTGAGGCCTGCCTCCTTATTGTGAATTCAGTATTATATAGCTAGCCAACCCTGACTGCTCCACTTCGTTGGAGGGGGGCATTAGGCAGCCCTGTTACCGTAGTTGGTTGGGGACTAACTAGTTTAGTAGGTCGAGAAACATAGGTCGAGAAACCCACCTCTTCCCTCCGTTCCCCAAGAGTGACCGGGCAAGACAGTTCGAGCCTCTACGATCTAAGGGAGTGCTCATTTCTTAACAACGGGGGTTGTGGGGGGGGGGGGGGTGAGATTTGGCGCGGAGCAAGCAAAATTTTTTCACCCCCCCCCCCCTTGAGCCTCAAAAAAATCGAATCCTCAAGTTGAGGATTCGATTTTTTTTTTACCCCCCCCCCCCCCCGGCAGGCTGAAAATCGCACGCATGCGCGCCCCTTTGTAGCATAGTAACGCGCTGGCTTTTTCCCTCAAAACAGTTGAATTTATTTGATCCCCCCAAAGTTTTTTTAACCCCTACCCCGGTCAAGGGGTCCAAATTTGTTACCCCCCCGACAGGACCTGTTATTGAAAAATGAGCACTCCCTTACTCCTAAGGCTAAGGGAGTGGTCATTTTTTAACAACAGGGGGGGGTCGGTGGATTTCCAAAGGAGCGGGTCGAAATTATTTTGGTCCCCCCCGCGAGAGGGGTCGAAATTCTTTTGGTCCCCCCCTCCAGCAGGTTGAGATTGAGCGCGGCCGAAACCCTTTGAGCTATAATAATGCGCAGGCTTTTCCGCTAGAAAGGGGTGTAATTTTTTTGGTCCCCCCCCTTAAGAGGGGTCCAAATTTTTTGGGTCCCCCCCCCAATCCACCAACCCCCCCCCCCCCTGTTGTTAAAAAATGACCACTCCCTAAGGCCAGTAACGGGGACATAGTCTGTACGTGCCAGACTATTAACAGCAGCTGTCAAAATCGGACGGTACTTGCCTGTGTAATACATTGTACGAGGGATTAGATGAACTAGATCTAGCCTAGGGGGGACACTAGTCTGTTCGTGCCAGACCATAACAGTAGCCGGGCTGTGTTATGTCTGTTCGTGCCAGACCATAACAGTAGCCGGGCTGTGTTATGGTCTGGCGGACATCGGCCAGCAAACCCACTGAGGAACTCTTCAGAGTTAAAGGGAGGAAGACCATCGCTGGTACCAACAGTTATACACATATGATAAAGCGAAAACGGGGTCAAGCCAAGTCTATATTTGTCCCTCCAATGCAGGAGAGTGGTTCCCGCGCACACTGAACTGACAGGGGTGAAAATGGGGAAGCCTACAGTAAAACTGCTCTAAAATATTAAATATCAGCCATCAGATTAAAAAAACTGGTGAGTTACCGTGTAAAAATGTTCAGCTACACAATGCTGTTAAAATATTTGAGAAATTCTGAGTATTAGTGGCCGAAAAAGGTGTACAAAGTGTGTTCACCGGAGTTGGTGAACAGGTGTTCAGTGGGTTTTTAGAGGCAAGCTGGCTGAACCCATAGACAGGGCCGGTCCGATAGCCCGCATCGCAGGGTTCAGCATAAATACAGTAAGTTACCCCAGCCTCCACTCCAGCCCAGGCCCTGGCCCAGGGCCCAACGGGCCAAACCCAGTCACTCTGACACTGTCAGTGACAGTGTTAGTTTCCTCTGTGTCTCTTTTATTCCTGTTGTTTCCGACGTTCTCTGGCAACCACTGGATCTACTAGACCCTCTAGCATAAGACTCCAATGCACTTTTTTTTTTAAGAACGAGTCTGGGAGGGGGTGGGGTCAAATCAGAAATCTCAGTCAGTCAAGAACGAAAACGGTCATACAACAGTGACTGAGACAGAATATGCACAAACGCCGCCAGATCGGTGCCCATGCACGATCGAACAGAACGCCCGTGTAGTGTATCATAATATGTGAATGTGGTTTACCTTTGAACCGAAGATAATCCACCGTATTCCTTCAATTCATGCCGAATGATTAGAGCTTATTCCACCACACAGAACTTGCCAACTTCCAGACCGGAAACAAAACAAAAATTCTTACTGAGCATGTGCAAGGCTCCACCACACTAATTGAAGGTTAAGCCAATAATAATCCTCTCTTAAAATCATTATTATCTCATCACCCCGCCGATAATGACTTCAAGCGATCCCATTTATGATTATTTTACAGAATATATACTCGTTTGGACTAGTATACAATTTTGTTTTGTATTTTTGTCAACTTAAACAGCAATGAGAGAATAAATAGTGTAGTGCTGCCTGACCATGTTATCCGGCAGGTGGCAGCAGTAGCGGGCACTGGTTCTCTGTGGTTTCTCAGTGTAGAGGTTTCTGCTGCAGCTCATAGCAGCACAGGGTGCCAGTGTAGGGTGATGTGGATTCAATAGGGAGCATAGATTATGCTCAAACTTCTGAATGTGGGCGTGGGGCAGATAACTGAAGTAGTTCGAGAATTCGCAAACATGAATCTCTCACCAAAATAAATAATGATATGACCTCATTGATCTCTGCAGATTTTAAATCCAGACATAAGCTAAATCTATATGAAAAACGATTATTTCATTTTATTCAGCTGCCAAGAACCGCTCCCTCAGAATCCAGAGAAAACAAATATGGAGGTTTGGGAAGGAGTTTTTGACAGGTGTGGATATTAAATCCTGTTCCAGGCCTGACTAACGTAAGTGATTTTTGTAATTCTTACACCAATGGATACCTTATGGTATCTGCTTTTGGGTGTGCTAGGTTTGATTTCCTGTATTTTCTCAGATTTGACAGAATCCATGACCACACCCAACGTAAACAACAAATTCAGACCCCCCTCATTTATGATTTACTCAAGTCAGTGTTGAGTCAATAGGGACCTACAGAATCATGAGAATGATATTATTTTTTTAGAGTTTTTGAGCCACCGACCCAAGACTAGTCAATGATACTATTATGACTGAACCATACACATTTACAAATTTTACCATGATCAAAATACGATGATGTTAGGAAAGTTTTACCAGAACAGGAAGGGGGTGGGCCATACAATCGAATAGCAAAGGCTAACGCTAGGCTGAACTGAAGTATCCCCTGTGTTGTAGAGACCTTCATAAATCATTAAATGCAATTGAATGATTGATGGGGCATGAGGGAGAAGAATAACTTCATCGGGAGCCTTGGATCCATGATACCAATTGGCATATCTGAATCGTACAAGGCGATAAAACTTGAGGAATCGTATGATGGACTGCTGTGATTGTAAATAATCAAGATGTTGGGAGCCACTGCCCATATAAAGCACAGTCCCAGGCCTTCTTGCTGGTGGTCTAGCTTTTGATCTCCTCAGTAAACCATGTCTGAGATATCAAAGGTATATCAAAGGCTGTGGTTTGTCTGGCCCTGCCTACTATGGTACTAGACCAGGTAGGCCTACCGGGTTAGGACGAGGCCAATAAAACAACACTTGCTATCTTTTGAAATGAGTAGAGGAATGCCCCGGTAGTGGTTTTCTCTCTCACCCCATAGATTCGATCAATCATCTCATAGATGCGGTCACTGCTATAAAGGGACTTTAAACTCAAACCTATACCTGGTAGGTGAATATATGAAATACCGGTAGTGGGAATCATGATAACGACAATATGATACATTTGTATAAATATGATAAACATAATATAAAACTACCAGGATATATATGAACAGTTTGGACCACGCCCACATTTATTCATGAGACAAGCCCACTTAAACCGTAGGGGTCATGTACCTGCTCATGACATGTGCAGCCTATAGATCATTGTGGTCTGTATAGGCTACCCACTGGGCGTGGTCTCAAATAAGAATAATGGTCTGTACCATTTCTCCCAACTCTTATCTTAGGAAGTAGTCAGTTAAACAAATATGCCCACCCCTGATCTTACACTGTGGGTACCCTGGAGCCAATACAGGACTGGCTGTTGCCAAAGTACTGACATGCATTGGAAGGACGTACACTAAAAATGGCATCCTCCTTAGGCCTATACATTTTCACAATGCTCAGTCAGGCTAGGGGGGGGGGCACCAGTTATGCCACACCCCCTTCCCTCCCCCATAGAAAATTTGGGAAGACTGATCCATTTTGGGACAAAATATATAACGGCTCAGTTCTGTATTTGTCCTCTATGGTTGGGGCTGGAAAATTGTTTGGGAGGGAAAGGTTTCTGAAATTTCTGAAAATCCAAGCCTAAAATGTTGCAATATGGTGCATTTTGGTACTATTTATACTACCGTATTCGACGTAATAAGCTCACAGTGCGCTTACAAAATTATTCTGGACACCTTTTAGTAGTTAAGAGTTTAATTGGGGCAAAGAAATGAGATATTTTTGGTTATTTCTAGTTTAAAAATCGCCCCAAAACAGGGGTGTGCGCTTATTAGGGGGTGTGCGCTTATTACGTCGAATACGGTAAGGTACAGATCTTGAGGTTAGGACAATATATAGGAATGACTTTCAAGGAACCTAGAGTTATCTTTTTTCCCCCAGATGATTTCTTTCATGTTTACTTAAGAAAACTCTGGTTGTAAGTCACACCTCACTCTCGAAAAATGGTATCAATTAACCTACTTATCTAGGGCTCTAATCCCCCTCCCTACACCTGGCCCTTGGGCTTCAGAAAGTGCTAAAAAAAATGAAAATGTGAAAGTCAAATAATGTGTCCTGGGGCAATTTGAATTGGATCACAACTCTGGTTGTAGTTGGACTATTTACTAAATTCTTTCAGCTTTAGAAAGCTTGAGATAAGGAGGGTATTTTCACCAATTTCAAGCCCAGTGTCGCCACTTTTTGGCGACATGGCGACAGCTGCCCAGCCCTGAAAATGGAGGTGGTGGTGGTGGCGCTGCGCCCCCAGCAGCATGCCACCATAACCTCCTCCATACGGCTTAATGTAGTACATGTATATGATACAGTATATACTATAACCTATAATACAGTATATAATAGAACCTGTATACCTTTAGTGTAGCAGAGATGGAGGTGGTGGTGGTGGCGCTGCGCCCCCAGCAGCATGCCACCATAACCTCAGACTTCAGCCCCGCAGCCTACGACATCCTCCTCACAGACGTGCGCCTCGCCAACAGCGACAAAGGGTTCGGTAAGAGGAATTATCTATTCACAGAAAAAATTATGTTCATTTAACCTACGGTGCAGGGCAAAGACAAAGGAACCACACCTTGGGTATATGGTATACACTGACATAACTGAGGGTTATACTCGGTGTATAACACCTCATCTCGACCTGGGGGGCAGTGGGTATATGGAAGAACCGTGTCCAGGTGTAGGCTATCTGACACGTAACCTGGCCAAAAGAAATAGAGGCGGTTAATTCATATATCTTTATTTTCGTAGTTATCATCCTTTTATTATTGGCAAATATCAATGTAGTCCAGTATTGACAACTCATTCAGCTTAGAATTCAACTACCGGTAATTATCATTTTTTGAGTGAACACTATAAATGCAACCATTGAAAGCACACTGCAAAATATCATACCCGGGCCAGTTGGACCCTCTATTTGGGCTCTTATTGCTCATAGAAGACATCTTATTGTACCCTATCCTGCAACTATGATATGACCTAAAAGAACAAAAAACATTGTGTTCTAGTAATATAGCCAAAAATAAACAGGGTCGGTAAGTCAGATTTTTTATAGTGAGAAAGGTAATTTTAGTGGTAAAAACGCCAAAAATGTCATAAATCTTTCAAAAAAAGTTTTAAATGTCTAAAAAATTTAGGGTCAGCCCCAAAATCGGAGGGTCGGTCGGGATACCGGAACACAAATTGAACATTATTTAGGATTGCAAATGGGAAAAATGGGACCATGTGACTTTAATACTCCATGTCCCGTGTGTGTCCTCAGGTCCGTCCACCAACATCCTGAAGCAGCTTCCCAAGACGCGTGTGTCGTACGACCAGGAGCCGGCCGAGGCACTCAGTGCCTTCCTGTACCAGCTGACCGGCAACGACCATGGGGGACTCAAGGGTATGTATCAAGTAACATATCTTAACGCTTTTGGACGGCATGTTTCTAAAAGATGACATTTCTCGTCATGATGCACAATGCCGCCCCGGCGATTAACTCACTGGTGCTGCATTGGTGCATCATGCCGACCCTCCGGGAGTGTCTTAACCCCATAGGGTCGGCATGATGCTTGAATGCGGCCCAGGCGAGTTACTCACCAGGGCTGCATTCATGCATCATGGAGCCACTGTATCTCGCTAATGTAGAATAAGCCACGGCTTATACGCGAGGTTTTACAGTACTTCTTTTTCAATTTCCTTTTTTCCCAATTTTTTTTTTGCCCTCTTGGGTGAATGTAGTATATCACATATCAAAATGAGAACATAATTATGATTGATGTATCTAATGTTTTTGCAGGTAAAAGAGCGGTGTTCATTTCACCAGATAAGAATGACCCGGTGACAGATAACTACAACGACAACCTTGCCAAGGGCACCCTGTACTGCCTGCCCATAGACACCAGGGGTGAGTGCAATATAGCCCATATTAATCCTCTAAGGCCAGACCCACAAAAAATTGGTCAATGGATTTCGCGCACCTTATTTTCGGAATTTAATGGAAATGTTTTTGTAAAAAAAATTGTCAATGGATTTCGCTCGCTTCATTTTATTCAAAATTGAGAATTTTTTTTTTTTCAAATTTTTCTACCAGTAATTCCCCCAGATCAACCAATAACTTTTTTTTTGTTAGGGATCCACTAAGAACTTTTGTCAAAGGGTAGGTAAAAAAAAAAAAAAAAATTGTCGCTCGCTCCACTTTTCCACCAACAAAATCAATTGACAAAAAAAAAATCTTTAAAATATAAAAATAAAAATTCGCTCGCTCACACCATTTTTTAAAAAGTGAAATCTATTGATCAACTTTTTTTTTTGGTGTGGCCTAAGGTGGCATGATGCCTTAATGAATCATGCCCTTGGTCGTCGTGATGCATAAATGCAACCCTGACGAGTAACTAGCCAGTGCTGCATTCAACTTTCAAGCATCATGCCTTTTTGGGTATTTTCCCCCCAGTATCTTGAACAGCTTTTCTTTTTTTTAAATTAATTTTTTTTATTCAACCTTCATCAAAACAGACCTTATCAAAATCGCACAGCTACCGAGCATTATAAGGGCCACATTTAAGAAGTAAACATGGGTTAGTAATATACATTGATGGAGACAATGGCATAGTACAATCTGTATTGCGAGTAATGTTAATGGTATTGTATTTTCAAAGTGGCTTCAAATCAACAAATAGATTCATATGAAAATTAAAAAAACTCCTGGGGGCTGGGGAAAATCAGCTGGATGTGGCTCCAGCCCCCATGCGTGACATATGTCACCATAACGAGTCGGGAGTCATCAAATACTGAAAATACAACACTTAAGCAGCCACATCTACAATCTAGAAAATAAACAGGGACAACAAATAATCATGAACGTTTGTGTTTTCAGACAAGTTGAACCCCAAGGTGGTGGAGAACGCGCCCAACACACCCGGCTTCTACTCCCTCAACCAGGTCATGAACACGCTCAACAGTAACGCCTACACCTACGGCAAGCAGACCCGCCTCATGTTGTACCGGCTAGAGAGGTGGGTACAGGCGTTAAAGGGTAAACATGATGCAGGCCTTAAAGGGTTAACTGTGGTAGTACAGGCATTAACCCTTTAAGGACGGCATGTCGCTAAAAGAAGACATTTTTCTTTAAGAATCTTAATAAGATGCATCAATGCAGCCCCGGCGAGTTACTCGCCAGTGCTGCATTCATGCATCATCACGACCAAGGGCATAATACATTAATGCATTATGCCACCCTTAATAGGCTGTCCTTAAAGGGTTAACAGAAACAGGGGCTGTCCTTAAAGGGTTAACTGTGGTAGTACAGGCATGAAAGGGTTAATGTAACATGGGGCTGTCCTTAAAGGGTTAACATCTACACCTTCGGCTATCTGTTGGTCCAAAAGTATCAAATAAAACCAGGGCAACAAAATAACAACTTAATATAATGGTAAATGCTGATATATCAATACTTGATACCTGTTTATCAGATTTCAATTTCAATACATCGATATATAGACAGATTCTGTTTTGATATAAATGAATCAGAAGTGTTTGTGTCCATTACCGTATTCGACGTAATTTATTTTAAGTGGAAAAATTAGCCTCAAATGTTCATCCTAATAAGCGCCCCCCATGGTTGTCATATACACTCATTGTGCAGGCCTCATGGACCTCTAGAACTAGTAGAGGGCTTCTACACACCCCTATTACTTTACACTTGGCTTGACCTTGAAGACCACATCCGGAGGTTTTGAATAATTATGAGAAAACCAGAATATACCACTGCAGACATACTGTTTTGAATAATCCTTTAGTATATGTGACATAAATATGTGAATAAAGTGGTGTTTTTAGCAAAAATAGTAAATCCCTCCAAATACTGAATTGGTCAATGTGTGCTTTCCTCTCTTTGCACAAGGGGGCACTGCTGTACATGGTCTGCTGTGAGAGGCCGTTGCTAAGTACATGTGTGAGAGAGAGTGTGTGTGTGTGGGGGGGGGGGGTGTAGTTGTACCCACATACCCCCCCCCCCCCCCCCCCTGCTTGCAGGGAAACTAACAACTGTTAACTACCCAATGGATTGCCCGTTGTTACACTCTGTATTGAAGTATGGTGAGTGATCAGGGCCAGTGCTCTGTGATTGGGTGGGGGAGGGAGGGACGGCCAGTGGGAGGTAAGTGCTTCAGGCAGACTGACCACTGCAGGGGCCCAGGGGGGGGGGGGGGGGCACTCCCACAGTTTAGCTAGCATGTGTGACCATGATTCCAAGGGAAAGGGTACTTTCTGGGGCCCTTTATAGATAGGGATTAGGAGGGCTTTTTCATCAAATTAGTGCTAGTTTGTTGATTTACCTCTTGTAATAAGAATACCAGGTTTGAAGTGATATTTGCACATGCATGTAGTTTCTATAGAAAATATATGGGGTGGCCTCCCCATTGGGTTGGTTGTCACCCAATATGAGATCACATTGGGTATTTGGGCTGTAGTTCATGTGCTTCTCACTGGGGACAGCACAATCACTGATATTTAGGATATGAGGTCTCATGGATTGGCCCCCAACTAAACCAAGTAATAAATGAATACCGTAAAACCTCGCGTAGAAGCCGCGGCTAGTACGCGAGTCAGAACGCCAGTGCGGCTTGTAGGATCGGCCCAAACTCGGGGTGCGGCTTATACGCGAGTTTTTCCAAAGTAAAATAATCATAATCTGACCCTAATAGCTAAAGGGAGTGCTGTTCTGTGTGTGTATGGGGGGCGGGGCGTGTGTAAGGCACACATCCACATCGTACCATTGCCATAAAAAGCTGTCATAACACCCCCCCCCCCCCCCCCGTTACAGAGTAGGTGGATATTCACTGTAATGGAGGATACCAGACCGGAGCAGTCCATGAGCATCGACAGCTTTCTCGGCTCAATGGCTAAGGCTTCACCCACCAACGCCCTTACCTTAAGTCGGGCCTAAACTTGAAAGTATCTATAGTACAAGAACATGTATGTGGCGGTCAACCCCCCCCCCCCCCCCCCAATATCTCACATTATTATTCTAGGGATTAGCGGCAGTAGTCTGCATTGTATTAGGGCTGAGGTGCGAATATGAGGAATTGACACTTCCCACTCACCTGACAGGCATTACCCCCCCCCCCCCCCTCCATTGACAATGCAATATTGCAATGCTACGATGTGTATATGTGGGGATAACTTGGACACCTCCGAGTCTAGGCCGTGTACCGTCAGGGTCTACTGAGTTAATGTGGGGATTAAAGGAATCCCCAAAGGGCCACGGGGAGGTGGTACGGGCCGCCAGGAGTTAGGGGTGCGGCTTATACGCGAGTTTTTCCCAGGGACCATTCAGGAGGCTTCTGTGGCTTGTAGGATGGCCCCAAACTCGGGGTGCGGCTTATACGCGAGTTAGGCTTATACGCGAGGTTTTACGGTAAATATAGCTCTACAGGAGTTACCTGTAGATAGGAAGTCAGTTAACATACCTAGGTACCTTATTACAATAGCGAAATTGCCAATTGAAAACCTCCGGATGTGGTCTTTAACACCTGCACAGGTGTGAAGTGCTCCATGTTGCACACAGGTGTGAAAATCAGTAACAAGATCGGAGAAATACACTTGTTTTAAATCTGGAAAAAATCTGAAAAGGGGGGGGCGCTTATTAGGGGGAGGGCGCTTATTACGTCGAATACGGTATGTTGTCTTATGTCTAACAATTGTTGCATGTGTGTTGCAGTTGGCTGCGGGAGAAACACAAGACGCCGGGACTGATGGCCGTCCTGCTCAGTGTGCCTGTAGAGTCCAGGTAAGTGCTACACTTTAAGACCACTAGAAAAAATAAGAGTTGTTTCTCATCTCCAAGGACTGAGAAATATAACCAAGAGAGACTTTTCTTTTTTACTCCCAGGCTAAAATGTATAAAAAATAAAAATATGTAAAAAAAAAATATTTAAAAAAAAATTAAAAAAAATGTATAGAATAATGTATGTTTTTCCTGACCAAAATTCACATTTTATTGGTTAAGAATTAATTGATATACAAAAAGTGGATAAAATTTAAGTTATTTCTATACCGCTGCATCGCTGGAGTTATTAGCTTTATTTTGATACCAAATATGTCAATATGTATAAATTGCCAAAAAAAAAAAAAGGATTTCCTCCAAACCGAATTTTTGTGATGTGCGCGGTGGTGAGAAACCATTTTATTTTATTGAGTGGCCTAATATGATTTATTTTTAATTCATCTAGACAGCCAAGAAACTAACCCAGTCATACCCCGTATTGAATTAATATTAAAAACTATAAAATGTGTGTTTCAGACTACGTAACACGGTGACTAACCCCGCGTACTACTCGGAGTCGGTGCCCCGTCACTTACAGCACTACGGGTCTACCTCCGAGCTCTACAACAACCGCAGTAACGCTAACGAGGCGCTCGCCAAGATGTTAGCCATTGATAAGTGTGAGAAAACCATCATCAGCCCGCTGTTCAACATGGGCCTGCCATACAAGAACAGGGTAGGTGGCTTTTAACATAGAACTCTATGAAATCCAGCTTAACATGGGTCTGTAACATGCAACTAAATGAACATCGGGGGTCTGATATTCTCATATATGCCACTCAAAAATAAAAAGTGGTTTCTCATCAACAAGGTCTGAAAAATGTGACGAGGGAGGCTTTTTTTTAATTTTATTTTTTTTTACTTGCGGGCTTAAAATGTATGGGATGATATACGTTTTTCATGACCACAATTCACATTTTAGTACACAAGAATTTAAGGACCTTTACAAGCAGGGAAAATGTAATTTATTTCTATCCTACTGCATTACTGGCAGTATTAGCTTTAATTTGATTCCAAATACCCCAATATTTGTCCATTTTTATAACATTTTTCATCAAAAATTAGCCAAAAAAAAAAAAGGTTTTCCTCAAAAGTTGATTTTTATGATGCGGCGATGAGAAACCATTTTATTTTTTTGAGTGGCCATACCAGATGGGGGTCTAAGGGAGTGCTCGTTTTTAGAGTGTGCCTTGGTGAGCTGTAGTGCTATAGTGCTATAGATAGGCACTCTCTTATGTAGTCAGTCCTCTGTGAGTCAGATTGCCGTGATATGGTGTGTTGGTTCATCAAAATACTCATTGATGAAAAGACATTTTTCAATTTATCTCCAGACCATTCTGTGCTCAACATGTTCAGCTATCTTTTTGGTTCAGCTTGAAATGATTTGGTTTATAGTTTTGTCGTAGTTCATGATCTTGTGGCAAAATCAGCTGTTTTTTTGGTGTAAATCACTGCTATAGCACTGCAGCCTATGGGGAGCATGGTCATGGATTCAGTATTTTTTGTGCTCATTTTATACACCTTTCCTAAATAGATACTGCTTAGATTCTTTTACAGTACCGAGTTAAGATTGGGGCATTATCATTTCTTAAAAATGTAAGTTGGAATATTTTGTATTTAGGTGAATTTGTAGCTGTTGATCTTTGCATATGTATATGCCAGCATGTCTGGCTATATGCCAGCATGTCTGGCAAGCAGCTGTCAAGTAGGTGGATAAGTGGGTGGATTACATAACTGACCTGTATTGTATTATATTGGTGAATTGTTTTTGTAAAACAAGGTGAAGGTCAGTCATTCGTGGCAGTGCACTCTGTTACCCTGCCTTGTTTCTGGACACGGCAGCGGCCACTGCCTGTGTGTGTGTGTTGGAGGGGGGGGGGGGGGGTAGGACATATGTGTACATCGCGTTCAAATTTCAACAAGGTGAAATTTGCCTAAAAACACCCGATTTGGCGAGAAAAAAGTGAAATCGCAAAAAAGTGAAATTTGCCTAAAAGCACCTGATTTGGCGAGAAAAAAGTTCGAATTCGCAAAAAAGTGAAATTTGCCTAAAAACACCCGATTTGGAGAGAAAAAAGTTCGAAATCTCAATTAAAGTGAAATTTGCCTAAAAACACCCGATTTGGCGAGAAAAAAGTTCGAAATCGCAAAAAAGTGAAATTTGCCTAAAACACCCGATTTGGCGAGAAAAAAGTTCGAATTTGCAAAAAAGTGAAATTTGCCTAAAAACACCCAATTTGGCGAGAAAAAAGTCTGAATTCGCAAAAAAGTGAAATTTGCCTAAAAACACACGATTTGGCGAGAAAAAAGTTCGAAATCGCAAAAAAAGTGAAATTTGCCTAAAAACACCCGATTTGGCGAGAAAAAAGTCTGAAATCTCAAAAAGAGTGAAATTTGCCTAAAAACACCCGATTTGGCGAGAAAAAAGTTCGAAATCGCAAAAAAGTCAAATTTGCCTAAAAACACCCGATTTGGCGAGAAAAAAGTTTGACATCGCAAAAAAGTCAAATTTGCCTAAAAACACACGATTTGGCGAGAAAAAAGTTTGAAAGCGCAAAAAAAGTGAAATTTTAGTGAAAGGCAATATTACATAATAATATACAATACATATATGTTGCCTATTATGCCAAGGCACACTCTTCTAGTACACAAAGCTGTTACTATACTAATGATGTAGAGCTGGATGCTATATTTTTTTAACAACAGGCGGGGAGCAGGGGGCTTTCATCCCTACTGGGCTATAGGAGTTGAAACATCGGGGGGCATTTACCCCCTCTAAAGCATAGTATCGCCTGGTCAAGACGTCAAGATTGTTAATTAACACACTTCCCAAAATCCACCACCCCACCCCGTTGTTAAAATATGAGCACTCCCCAAGTGGGGGTAATGCATAGGATCATCTGAGCAATACGAGAGAATACATAGTAAAAATCACTAACATACTCTGTCGGAATACGTCCCAGTACATAACCCCTCTTCTCTCCCACAGGTGGAGACTAACGTCATGAACCGGTTCTGGGGGCTCGGTAAACCCGACTACTCCAAGATCACGCTGCCCTCTGGTGTCAAACACGGTGTTAAGAGGTGAGGCAATCACACTGTCCGCAGAACTCACACTACTTAAACCTTGAACTCTTAAGGCCCGAACAAAAACAAAGTTGGAGTAACTCGCCGGGGCTGCATTGGTACATCATCCCGACGGTGACCCTTGGCATACCGGGACTCAGACCTTTAACCCTTTAAGGACGGTGTGTGGCTTAAGGATAACATTTGTCGTCATGATGCAACAGTGCAACCCCCGTGGTTGCATGAATGCAGCCTTGGCTAGTAACTCGCCAGGGCTGCATCATGTCGACCTTATTGGGTTGATACACTCCTGAAGGGTCGACATGATGCATCAATGCAGCACTAGCGAGTCATTGGTGTATCATGATGACTTTGTTATCTTTTAGCGACATCCATCCATAAAGGGTTAAATGCCAGGGTCAACACCCTGCGCAATGATTTGGCTCTTGTTCTGGTCAGCTTATTGAATTTGATTACGAAGGCATGCCCAAGCTGGAGTGGACTATCTAACACTGTTCTACTAACAGGTTTATTTCTGACTAATGTTAAGGCATCACTGGGCGTTACAAGATCTCACTAACAGCCATTTTCCTGAACCTTGTCTGTGTCTAACCATTATGTAAACATTGTGTAACATAACATCTGTATTTCAGGTATAACATTGTCATGAACTTGCTTCCTGAGAGAATTGTCCAACTCAGGAATTGTAGTCCTACAAACCTTTGTCATAGTCCCACAAACCTTCACAAGATAGTTTTCAAAAGATTGCATTTGGTTCACCCTTAGAGGGGCCATTTAGGTTTGTGTCACGATTGTTATAAATTGTATTTAAAGTCAGGGAAATGTCAGGGAATTTAGAACTGCCTTGTCTGTGCATGGTAACCCTGTGGCCTTGCCATAGCCCCACAAACCCTTATAGCCCCACACACCCTCATAGTCTCACCAACCTTGCATTAACGTCATACAAGAAAATTTATAGTACCGTATTCGACGTAATAAGCGCCCAGGGCGCTTATAAAATTATTTTTATGGCGTTTTAGTACTTAAGAGTTTAATTGTCTATAAAATCGTGAAATTTGAGCCTTTGTTCCAGTCT
The DNA here is from genome assembly GCA_947462335.1 of Harmothoe impar. NCBI lineage: Eukaryota > Metazoa > Annelida > Polychaeta > Phyllodocida > Polynoidae > Harmothoe > Harmothoe impar. The sequence continues at coordinate 9,444,819 of OX381719.1, read as the reverse complement.
AAAAATGCCCCAAAAAGGAGGGGGCGCTTATTAGGGGGTGGGCGCTTATTAGGTCGAATACGGTAGTCCCATAAGCCTATACCAGTAATTATCAGATCCCCTCTCCAGCGCATAAGATTAGACAAAGAAAGGGGGTGCGGTTTATACGAGAGTTAGGCTCACACCCAAGAATGTACACTAACAGTTCCCTTCATTAACCCCTGTGGCCCATATTAACCCTTCGCAGTCAGCCCATGTCATTAACCCCTGTGGCGCGTGTTAACCCCTTGCAGTCAGCCTATAGCCGAGGTACAGGAGGAGATCGACAGCGGCAACAACTCTAGCGACACCAAGAAGAACTACTCCAAATCTACCTCCTCCAAGGAGAGCTTCACCATCTCTATAACTGACATGGACACCTGGGCCCCGCTCGAGTCGGCCAGGAATTCTAAAAATAGCAAAACCGCCTCGAGCAACTCGAAAAGCGAGAGCTGTGAGAAGAGGACGAGTAGTTGCAACTCGAAGGAGCGGAAAGAAATGACCAATCTGAGAGAGAGTAATAGCGTGTCTGTCGCAAATGATATGATGACCGTGACGGATATTGATTCTCTTATTGACGACGCGCCCAAGAGTGGAGGGTACAGCGCACATAGATTTGATAATTCATGATTATCTGTTGTCTCCGTTTATTTTCTAGATTGTAGATGTGGCTACTTCAGTGTTGTATTCTCAGTATTTGATGAATCCCGACTCGTTATGGTGGCGTAATATTGATCGAACTAGAAAAATGTACAAATTTGAAATTATTCTAAATCCCCTCTAACCGTGTTCCCTTTCTATTGAACACAAAAAGAATTGAATCTTAGAATTAGAAAAACATTTGTGAAAAAGTAAACCCAAAAAGCGGTTACTAAGCATGTGTGATTTCGATCGATATTATGGTACTCTAATTTTTAGTTTATGTTTTAGTTCTCAGTGTCGATGTTGTGATGCTTTTATTATTGATACTGCTTTTGTCTTCCATTAATTCACTGATTTTATTTTATTCAGCTCTCATTTCATGAATACATCTCTTACTTGTAGATGTTGTTCTCATTTCCTGGCTTATTTTGGGACTTTGTATCTTATTGTATCTACAATGTGACATCTTAGTCCCACTTTTTTATTCCTTCAGATGCATGTCTGAACTCTGTGGTTCTGATGATTCTCTCCTTCTTGATTGGTTTTTGTTGGTGCTTCCGCTGAGTATTTTTAGTCTCAATAGTTTTAGTCATTTAGTGTACAATGGTTAATATAGCTAGATTTTTTTTTCCAGAAAAAAATAAAGAAAGAAGATTTATACTGCTTTAGAAAAATTACTCAATCTGTAACACAAATTGTACAATACTAACAAACTACCATTTTCCACACTTTAACTAAACATATAACATCTTTAAAACCTTCATGTCAATGACACAAATATATTACACTAAAATAGCTTTCTTGTATTAACTCCCTGCCTTTTATACATTACTCACAAGCCATGTACCTTCCCCTTCTCACAATGGACAAATAACCATTAAGATATCATCCTGACAGTTTACTTATAAATAATAAATCATGATTTTATTTTAACGGTATATTTCTATCCCGTTCCGCAGTGAGCCGAGTTGGTTGGAGGAGTTCCCTCTCCATAAGAACGCCTACGTGGGGAACACGAAGGCCATCCGGGAACTGCTGCAGCAGGGGTACTCTGTAGAGCAGCGGGACCGCGAGTCGTGGGCACCCATACACTACGCCGCCTGGTCAGTGTTACTTATACAGGGGGTGGGGGGGGGTTGTATTTGGTGGGGGGTATATTTGGTGGGGGGGGGGGGTTATTTGGTGGGGGGTGTATTTGGTGGGGGGGGTGTATTTGGGGGGAGTTGTATTTGGTGGGGGGTGTATTTGGTGGGGGGGGGGGGGGTTATGGGGGGTTTTATTTGGTGGGGGAGGGGTGTATTTGGTGGGGGGTTTATTTGGTGGGGGGGTTATTTGGTGGGGGGTGTATTTGGTGGGGGGGTGTATTTGGTGGGGGTTTATTTGGTGGGGGGGGGGTATTTGGTGGGGGGTTTATTTGGTGGGGGGTTTATTTGGTGGGGAGGGGTGTATTTGTAGGGGGGCTGTGTATTTGGGGGTAAGGCAGTAGGGGTACTCTGTAGAGCAGCGGGACCGCGGGTCATGGGCACCCATACACTATGCAGCCTGGTGAGTGTTGCTCATTCAGGGGGTGCATTTTCTTCTCTTTTTTGGTCAGCAGCGAGACCTAGAGTTATAATAAGGAATAATGTTGTATTCCGTTATCCCGACAGGCACTAATCTCATACTGCGATAACAAAAAAAATGCTGATAAAGATGAGAAAAGGGAGAAAACCACCACTATAATCAAAAAAAAGAAAAAAATCTTTTGCCATGTTACCTGACATGTGTAACCCTCATGTCTATCTCCCACAGGTACGGGCACCTGGACGCTATCGGCACGTTACTTAACGAGGGGAAGTGTTCGCCCAACCTGGCTAACGACCACGGCTCCACCCCGCTGCACCTCGCCTCCACCAACGGGCACCACTACGTGGCAGAACTACTGCTCAACCACACCGACATAGACGTCGTGAGTAATGAGCTTCATTTAAACCACACCGACATAGACGTCGTGAGTAATGAGCTTTATATATACCACACCGATGTAGATGCTGTGAGCAACTCGCGCTATTTCTTAGCGATTACCAGAGATACTATGCTTAAACCTTTAAGGACAGCATGTCACTAAAATAGGACATTTATTGTCAAGATGCACCAATGCAGCCGTAGCGAGTAAGTCGCTGGTGCTGCATTGGTGCATCACGTTGGGAGTGTATCAACCCTGTATGGGCAGTATGATGCTTGAATGCAGCACTGGCGAGTTACTCCCCAGGGCTGCATTCATCCATCATGACGACCAAGGCATGATGCATTAATGCCTCATGCCATCCTTAAAGAGTTAACATTCTGTTTTCTGTCATGAATTTAGCACCATAGTAACCTTTCTTTTACACTGAGTATAAAATTATGCGCGTATATGTTTCATATCTACTGCAAAACCCTCTCTGATAAGCCGACCCCTCTTATAAGCTCTTTTAGATAATGCTATAAGACAAATTAAGTCTAAAATCTTCATAAATGGTTTACTTAACAGAGGTTTTACGCCATATATAGCCATTATCTATGCCCCCATATGTTTCATATCAAGGTGATGGTTTATCTATTTTAAAACCTATTCGCATGTTGTATGTTATACAGAGTGCGTTAGACAAGGAGGGTAAGACTGCCCTCATGTTGTGCGCTGACTCAGACGACCCCGACCGCAAACTCTGTGCAAAGCTACTCACACGAGCTGCCGAGAGACCCGTGAGTTATAAAACTATTTTTTCAAAGATAAAATATCATTTTATTTAAAACTATTTTGGTTGGAATATAGTTATTATGAGGTTTACTCTCTCAAAATATTACAGTTAATAATCTATCAATTTTATGAATCAAATTCATGCATTCAAACAGATTACATCATATTTTAATGCATGATGAATGACTGCAGCCCTGGCGAGTTACTCGCCAGGGCTGCATTCAAGCATCATGCTGACCCTACGGGGTTGAGACACTACTGAAGGGTCGGCATGATGCACCAATGCAGCACCGGCGAGTTACTTGCCTTGGCTTGATTGGTGCATCATAGGTAAAAGGCCGTATAGTGCTTTAATGTTCTCGTCATAAAGCATGAATGCAGCCCTGGCGAGTAACTCACCAGGGCTGATTTCATGCTTATGCCGACCATAGCCATTATGACGTCATATAGCAAACGTATGGCGCGCGGGGCATCACGGGTAAACTAAGACTGTGAAGTTTCCCCAGGCTGTAATGGGCCCTCGCTCCCCGCCAACTAGGCAGAAGGAGTACTAGAAATTCCACTAAAACTCATATTTCTCAGAATTTTTAAAACAAAGGATCTATGACTGACATATATATATATGCATGTCCATATAATTCTTGCAATGTGACTAAAATATTTAAGCTTTTTAGGGGGCATGAGGGCCTAATTCAGCCCTCCAAAAGTTGAATACACACTGGCGTAGGAAAAGGGGGGGCCAGGGGGGCCCGGGCCCCCCCAATCACTGAGGAAGGGGGGCCTGAATATGTTTGGGCCCCCCCAAAATTGGTCAAGACCTGTTATATATTACACACAATTTCCAAGCCTTACCAAAAATGGGGCACAGGGGCCTGGGCCCCACCTTAAGGGGGCTCAAATACTACTTTTCTATACAATCCGTCTATATGATGCATCATGCATAAATACCGATACTTAAAGTTGGTTGAAGTGGGCCCCTCTGGGCCCCCCAATGAAGATTTGCTTCCTACGCCTCTGAATACACTGGCACAGGGTGCCAACATTGTTCCGCTTCTATGTTTAAGAACTAGCCCTGACAGGGAGCAAAAGCACATGGCTGCATTGTTTGCAGCAACATCCTTACTACTGCGGCCTACGCCTGCAGCGCCACCTACGTTGGTCGGCCATTGATGACAGTAAGAATGGTCTAAATACTAACGCTTTTACACCTGTGTGGTGCAGGGTCCTGAGATCCAGGTGTTCCTTATGGACGGGACACACAGGATGCTGAGTATGGTGTCAGGCGCCAACACCACCGTGCAGCAGATACACACTCAGATGATGAAGGTACGGCCCATAGGCAAACCGACTAATGGGGTTAATAGCCAGTATTGCACAGTAAAACCTCCCTTATAAGGCAACCCCCCCCCTCTCTGAGAGAAATTCATAAGCCGAATTGTGGATCATTTAAGCAGTATTAAACTACCGTAAAGCCTCTGATAATCCACGGAATTTATTATACTAAACGGGGCAGTTAAAACATATTTTTGTAAATTAAAAGTCAGTTAAATCTGTGGCTGAAAAATTGTGGGAACCCTCATGGTTCGTGGGGTTATTATCAAGAGGAGGCTCCAAGACTACCGGGTAATGGACATATCATCCCTGGGTTCTTGGACTAATGAGGTTATGATATTCCTCATTACTTGTGCACCACTTTTGACTCCCTGACTATTGATGTTATGATGGTGAGTTGTACCCACCTTGGCTGCCGGACTAATCATGGTTGTGTGTATTCTGCAGGAGTTGGAGCTGCCAGATAAGTGCGGCCACCTGTTTACCATCTGGATCTGTTCCCGCAACCTGCGTGAGTACAATCTCAACTTTTTTTAAACTTTTGGCCAAACCAAAAAATAAGTTGGTCAATGCATTTCGAGCACCTTTTTTTTTGGAAATTGAATTTTTACAATTTTTTTCTTAAGAAATTGTCGATGGATTTCGATTGCCTCATTTTTTTTTGAAAAATTGAGATTTTCTTTTTTAGTTATTCTTTGCCCCAGATCGACCAATTGCATTTGTTCTCATAGGTTCACTGATGACTTTTGTGGGAGGCCGGGATAGAATAAAAAAGTAGACGGAAAATTGTTGCTTGCTCCACTTTTCTATTTAATAAAATCCAAATAACAAAAATATTCGCCTGCACCATTTTGTGAAAAGTGAAATCGATTGGTTTGTCGATTTTGCACACCGAACTCGCCAGGGCTGCATTCATGAAAGCATCATGACGACCAAGGACATGATGCATTCATGCATTATGCTGTCCATAAAGGGTTAAAATGGTTTGTATCTATCATGTTTCACAGAGTTGCAGCTAAAACCTGACCACAAGCCGATCCAGCACCTCAACGACTGGCGGCGTAAGATCGTGGGTATGTTGACCGATGAGGACCCGGCCCGTGAGGACCCGCAGCTCTTCTGGAGGCGGGACGCCATACTCAGTATAGACGACGAGCGAAAAGTGGCCGTAAGTAGAAATCTTAGTCTGCTTGGTGATTTAGCTGCTGGAACAATTATTTGAATATTGTAAAAAAAAACACTAAAAAAACTTAAGTCCCATTCTTAAAAATGCATAAATCATCAGATATGTGGGTGTCTGGACCTTCAAAAGTATAGCCGGTCCTGCAACTTTGAGAATTTGCAGGGCAAAATGTCCCGTGGAATGAAATTTTTTTGCAAAGACTAGAGTTTCAGTAAAAATACTTTAATATTGACCCTGTACTAACTTAGGATAAGGAAGGCAATTTGAATACATATTATCCATATGAAACTTGTCGAGCAAGATAAGTTTACTCTTGTTATTATAATACCTCTCATGTAAGGTGAGATAGAATAAAAAAGATAAAACAATAACAAATAAAAAAAACTTGTAAGTAAGGTGCCTCCCCCTTACAGCTGTAACCTGTTGTTCTATACAGAGCCCAGCTGTAATGTTACATAAATTAGGCCCCAAAAAAGTTGTGTTCCGATAATATGGCCCAAAATATAGAGGGTCGGTAGGTCGATTTATTTTTTATTTTTACCCTTTTTTCTTTTAGTAAAGAAGTATTTCTACATGTGTCACTAAAAACGCCAAAAATGTCATAGATTATCTTTTTAATTAAAAAAAATGTAAAATGTCTTAAAAGAGATATGGATTGGCCCCAAATAAGTAGGGTCGGTCGGGATACCGGAACACAACTTTTCCTTATATTAAACTTATAACCAAGGTTTTACCGGTAGTCATTATTTACCATATATTCCCCTCCCTACAGCTCCAACACCAACAGGCTATTAACCTGCTGTTCCACGAGGCGTACCACAACTACAAGTCGCTGTACACGTGTATATACAATATACCATATACCCCCCCCCCCATACTGCCCCCTTACACCTATATATACAATACACATAGCTCCCCCTATACCCCCCCCCCCCTACACCTATATATATGATGTATACAATACACATATCTCCCCCTATACCCCACCCTACACCTATATATACAATACACATAACTCCCCCTATACCCCCCCCCCCCCCCACCTACACCTACATATACAATACACCATAACTCCCCCTATACTGCCCCCCTAAACTTGTATATATAATATAACTCACCCTATACTTGCAGCTCCAACACCAGCAGGCCATCAACCTGCTGTTCCACGAGGCGTACCACAACTACATCAAGTCCCTGTACACGTGCGCCGACCAGGACGCCATCAACCTGGGCTCCATCCTCATGCAGCTCAACCAGGGCGACTACGACCCCCGCAAGGTGCACAACTACTTCGCCAAGTGAGTAAAACTTACATAACCGTACTGGGAGTTACATTAATACAGGGGGCCTGGCTTTTAGGGCCCTGGGGGGAGGGGGGGGGAGGCTAGGAGACTACGACCCCCGCAAGGTGCACAACTACTTCGCCAAGTGAGTACCGATATATTAATACACACCCATACTGAGGAGTTAAATTGGTTGCCCCTGGTTCTGAGGGGCCCTGGTTCTGCTATGGGAGGAGGGGGAGTGGCTAGTTTGCCCTTGTTCCTGGGACCTAGATTCTAGAGGGTCCATCCTCAATCTGCGGGTCCTCAACCAGGGCGACTACGACCCCCGCAAGGTGCACAACTACTTCGCCAAGTGAGTAAAACTTAGTGTTAAAACCCTGCCTTTAAGATTTTATTTGGGATTATTTTTCTGTCTTTTTTTCTAGAATTAGGGTTTTATTTTAAAGGTGGAAACATTATGTATATAAGATTTTAGTGAAATTGTTTCAAACGTCTTTTGTACAAGACATTTTTTTTCCGAATCTGGGGGGCCCTGGTTCTGGGGCCCTGGTTCCGCTGAGGGGGGTGGGGGCTAGGAGACTACTACCCCCGTGAGCTGCACAACTACTTCGCCAAGTGAGCAAATTTTACATAACCGTACTGGGAGTTACATTAATACAGGGGACCTTGCTTTTAGGGCCCTTGGGGGGGGGGGGGGGGGGGCTAGGAGACAAAAAAAGAGGTTATGTTCAGGTATTCCGACCAACCCTATTTCTTGTTTTTTTTGGAAGTCATTTTTTGGGGATTTTGCTACTAAAAAAAATTGTATATGACTGAAAACTTTCTCTTTTGCTGAAAACAAAAATTTCGTCTTATTCTTTAAAAAAAGGATACCGTAAAACCCCCGCCTTAAAGACGGATTTATTTTGGTATTTATTTTTCCTACAAGGCGGATTTTTATCCCAAAATAGGAGGTCGTCTTAAAGGTGGAGTTTTATTATATAGTATCAAAGAAAGAACCATTTTAAAGTCTTTTCCCTACAAGACGGATTTTTATCTCAAAGTAGGGGATCGTCTTAAAGACGGTGTCGTCTTGAAGGAGGGGTTTTATGGACATTTCTTTAGGCTTAAACAAAGGCTTCTGGGGGATGGGTTCTGGTTGTATGGAGGCAATGTATTCTGGGTGTCTATAACTGTCAGGAGATTTCTGGGATTTTTAGTTCTGGTCGCTATAGGTTCTTGTAACACTAATTCTAGGGGCCCTGAAGAGGGAAAAGGACCCCTGGTTCGGGGGGTCTTTGTTCTGGGGGCCCTGGTTCTGGGGGCCCTGGTTCTCTGGTCTTTGTTCTGGGGGCCCTGGTTCTGGGGGCCCTGGTTCTGGGGTCTTGGTTCTGGGGGCCTTGGTTCTGGGGGCCTTGGTTCTGGGGGCCCTGGTTCTGGGGGCCCTGGTTCTGGGGGCCTTGGTTCTGGGGGTCTTGGTTCTGGGGGCCCTGGTTCTGGGGGCCCTGGTTCTCTGGTGTTGGTTCTGGGGTCTTGGTTCTGGGGGCCCTGGTTCTGGGGGCCCTGGTTCTGGGGGCCCTGGTTCTGGGGGGTCTTTGTTCTGGGGGCCCTGGTTCTGGGGGCCCTGGTTCTGGGGGTCTTTGTTCTGGGGGCCCTGGTTTTGGGGGCCCTGGTTCTGGGGGCCCTGGTTCTGGGGGTCTTTGTTCTGGGGGCCCTGGTTCTGGGGGCCCTGGTTCTGGGGGCCCTGGTTCTGGGGGCCCTGGTTCTGGGGGCCCTGGTTCTGGGGGCCCTGGTTCTGGGGGGTCTTTGTTCTGGGGGCCCTGGTTCTGGGGGCCCTGGTTCTGGGGGTCTTTGTTCTGGGGGCCCTGGTTCTGGGGGCCCTGGTTCTGGGGGCCCTGGTTCTTGGGGCCCTGGTTCTGGGGGCCCTGGTTCTGGGGGCCCTGGTTCTGGGAGTGTGTTGGTATAGGGTGGTTGAGTCTTGTGGTGTAAGCCACCCAGGTTCGGTCCGTGTGGGCCCTGTGGACCTGCCCTGCTGACCAGCCTTCGGCTGTGTTGGTTTTAAAACTATATCATCGTGTGAGCCATCGTGTATTATTTTTGCCACCATTGTCTTGCCCCTAATCTTTTGCCAAATCATTTTTCAGTGAGCGTGGGTTACCGACGCTGGTGCCGGTTGCTAAGTTACGTAGTCGGACGGTGGACTGGATGACGGAGATTCAGAACAAGTACCGGCAGTACAGCGGGTCTCTGTCCAACAAGGACCGATCTCCACCCGTAAGTTGGATTTACATATTTTAATGGCTACCTTCAGGGATGAAAGTCTTCAAGTTTTTCTCAGCCAATTTCAAGTTAACTTGAGAAAGCTTGAAGCCCTCACTCTCCTCTATAGTCCTATGCATTTACACTCTTCACATGAGGCTTAGCCACTGAAACTAAGGTGCTATGCATGGAGAGTGTATGGACAGATTTCTCATTCTCCTCAGGAGGAGATAACGTCCATGACCACATGGACATGACAAATGCTTCTCCTCAGCAGGAGATGACGTCCAGGAGAATATAGACATGACAAATCCTGCTGCACAGCACTAGATATGTGTCTATAGATGCATAAACATTCATAGTGTTGTATAATGTAGTTATGAGGTATGTTATATCTTCAAGTTTTTTTTGACATAGTCGACTTTCATCCCAGTTCCTTTAAACCTCTCTTATAAGCTGACCTTTTTTTGGGATTTAAGGCTTGATTCGGCTTATAGCATTATCTCATAGAGGGAGTCGGCTTATAAGGGAGTTTATTTTTATCAAGTGCTTTATAGTTTAACCACGTGTAAATGGACCCAAATTTGGCTTATGGTATGATATTCTCTCAAGGAGGAGGGTTGGCTTATAAGGGAGGTCGGCTCATCAGAGAGGTTTTACAATACTATAAATTCTCGTATAAGGCAGACCCCAGGTACGCCTTATCCCTTGGTTGATCTGGTACTGCCGTGATAATTATTGATAACAGCTATCACAGTGGGTACTAGTTGTTACATAATGTACCTTAAAGCCGCAGATCTCGGTACCCCTCCACCGACAGTCAGGGCGCAGTCAGGACAGGTACTCAGCCCTATTTATAGGAGAGCTGGGGCTTTAAGAATTATCATTGGTTGATAATCCATTCGGCTACATGCTTGTCCCATTTAAACTAAACTTTAATAACATTTCTAAATGAATCTGAGTGCATAGGGAACTTTGAATGCAGGTTTTAGGCACAGCCCTATGTTATAACAGAGGTTAATAAGAGAATAAGAGACTCTCTTTTTGTATTATACAGATTTTATTTCACTGTTTAATTACATGTATATTGTTACAGTCACTGTGAAAGACATTAGTTTCAGTCAGTGTGGCACACAACTGGCATTCCTCAATAATATCACATTAGCACCCACAGACATTAACAAGAACATACATGAGATTCAGGATTTATTACTAGTAAGCATTCATTAGACACACAGTGTGGCAAATTGAGCAGTTGATGAATTTCAGCTCCAGCGAGTAACTCGCCGGTGTTACATCCATGGATGTGTCATGTCGGAATGGTATGTTTTGATAACCTGGCAGTACATTTGTATCAGCATTTCACCACAGTTTGTTGGAGGAGTTCTTTATCAGGATAAGCAATTACCCCCAAGTTTATAGAGATATCCTTTGTAGTTTCATATCAAGTACATATAGAAAGTCCATAGGATGAGGTGTTGGAGCCTCTTCCTTTTATAAGGGAGTGCTCAATTTTTACATTAGAGGGGGAGGGGGTAAAAGAAAATTTACCCCCTCTTTGGGGGAGGGGCAAAACTATTGCACCTGATTTCAGCAAAGAACCCCCCATGTTACACTTTAGATAAAATGGGCCAGCTTTCTGGCAGAGTAGGCTGGATTTGACTCCCTCGTGGGCGTGCTGAAAAAGAAATTTCCACGCTGCGAAATTCAACCCACACCCCCCTTGTGTTTGAACATGAGCACCCCCTTAGTAAGCACCATCAGTTATGTAGCAGGGGCAGCGTTTAAAGTCAGAACCCGACTGGTCTGATCTTCATCTCCACCTCCTTGAGTGGCGTGTAGTCATCGCTCCACTGGAACCACACCACCCCCTTGTTGCCTTGGTTACGGCCATAGCGACCGTTGAGGTTGGAGTCGTAGCAGCGGTAGAACCACCAGGCCCCGTCCCCGAACAGCTGGGAGCAATGGCCGCTCTTACTGTAGTCGTTATCTACGTCCCGCGTAGAGAAACGCTTCCTGTTGTGCTGACTCATCCCGTCCCCTGCAACAACAACAACAACAATTACAACAACAATAATGGCTGCTATGTTAGTTTCCTCCGTAGAGAAACACTTCCAGTTGTGCTGGAGGGTGTTTTTATTTCATGGTGAATATGCCAGCTCCATTGAATTGACAAAGAAAGCTGTATCTAGATAACAGTAACCCAAGTTACCGCTACATGTCAGTTTGTGTAGACCTCAGTTACCGCCACATGTCAGTTTGTACAGTCCTTAGTTACCACGACATGTCAGTTTGTACAGTCCTTAGTTACCGCTACATGTCAGTTTGTACAGTCCTTAGTTACCGCTACATGTCAGTTTGTAAGTCCTTAGTTACCGCTACATGTCAGTTTGTACAGTCCTTAGTTACCGCTGCATTTCAGTTTGTACAGTCCTTAGTTACCGCTACATGTCAGTTTGTACAGTCCTTAGTTACCGCCACATGTCAGTTTGTACAGTCCTTAGTTACGGCCACATGTCAGTTTATACAGTCCTTAGTTACCGCTACATGTCAGTTTGTACAGTCCTTAGTTACCGCTACATGTCAGTTTGTACAGTCCTTAGTTACCTCTACATGTCAGTTTGTACAGTCCTTAGTTACCGCTACATGTCAGTTTGTACAGTCCTTAGTTACCGCTACATGTCAGTTTGTACAGTCCTTAGTTACCGCTACATGTCAGTTTGTACAGTCCTTAGTTACCGCTACATGTCAGTTTGTACAGTTCTTAGTTACCGCTACATGTCAGTTCATACAGCCCTTAGTTACCGCTACATGTCAGTTTATGCAGCCCTTAGTTACCGCTACATGTCAGTTTGTACAGTTCTTAGTTACCGCCACATGTCAGTTTGTACAGTCCTTAGTTACCACGACATGTCAGTTTGTACAGTCCTTAGTTACCGCTACATGTCAGTTTGTACAGTCCTTAGTTACTGCTACATGTCAGTTTGTACAGTCCTTAGTGTCCGCTACATGTCAGTTTGTACAGTCCTTAGTTACCACTACATGTCAGTTTGTACAGTCCTTAGTTACCGCTACATGTCAGTTTGTACAGTCCTTAGTTACCACTACATGTCAGTTTGTACAATCCTTAGTTACCACTACATGTCAGTTTGTACAGTCCTTAGTTACTGCTACATGTCAGTTTGTACAGTCCTTAGTTACCGCTACATGTCAGTTTGTACAGCCCTTAGTTACCGCTACATGTCAGTTTGTACAGTCCTTAGTTACCACTACATGTCAGTTTGTACAGTCCTTAGTTACGGCCACATGTCAGTTTGTACAGTCCTTAGTTACCACTACATGTCAGTTTGTACAAAGAAAAGAAACATACCTGCGTCGCCCGAGTATCCTGCAATTCGTAGTCGGTATGCCTTACTTTCGTCATCTATGGAGAATTTGTCATAGTGTGCATAGCCACTAACTCCCTCATAGTCATTCATATCTACACGCAGCTCATATGCCCGCTGGTTGGTGATGGCTGCGATGTTGTCGTTACCTGGGAACAAATCAAGATAAACTTATACAGCAACAGTTATCTTCATGGAGTCATGATACCTTTATTGGAGTTACTGCCTCTTTGGCTGGACTCCATTAAATCAGGTTGATCTCCTGCCAAAAGGAAATCAGAATCATAAGATTTCCTGCATTTTGTCAGTCATGTGTTTGTTTCTCAGACTCATAGTTAGTGCGCATTTTAGCCAATTGACTCAAGTCTGCCCTGGGTTTCAGGATGTTTGAGAGGCTGGTAACTCCAGCCCAGTTTACCATCTAATAAGTGTACGGCGGTTAGCACATGGAAAGATTAAATCAATGTCTACAGATATACCTTTGGTGCTGCAACTGTAGGGAAGATATCCCTCCAGTTTACATAGATTCCTATATACTTCAATAGCAATCCGCCAGTACAATGCTCTTTCAGCAAGCTGCAGTGCCACCAGGATAATGCCAGCTCCTGACCCTGTCCAACTCAGACTTGTAAACCCCCTACATAGCTCTGGGACACTCACCTAACCAGAACTCTTTGGATACTTGGCCGAAACCTTTCTTGTACTCTGCCCAGTCACGGGCGAAATCCTCCTTGCCATCCTCTCGTCTCTGGATAACCTGTGGTCACATGGATAGCAATTAGTGTATGACTTGTGGTTACAGTTTAAGAGTCACATAGTGCTTTAATGCAATATGGCCTTGTTTGTCATGATACACAAATGCATCCCTGGCAACTAACTCTCCAGGATTGCATTTGTGCATCATGCCTACCATACAGATTTGATACACTTAAACTATACATACACTCAAACTACTGTATAAGCCTACTTTGTTTATAAGATGACTGTGAGTTGGAGAGGAAAAATTTGGCCAATAATCAAAGTGCTTGAATTTGTTTTCACTATAACTCTATACATTAAAACCTCTTCTATAAGCCGACATTTAGAAAAAGGGAAAAAAAAGATTACAACTCACGAGCCATCCTCCCCCGTCGGGGCTGAGTTCACAGAAGACCTCGAGGCCGGCCTCCATGCCCCTGGGGTAGATTGTGTAAACCCCGCTGTACCGGAAACCAAACCGCTGTACATCCCCACAGTCCATGGGGCGCAGCAGGCCTGGGTCACAAAGGGTATAATATAGAGGTAGTAAGAGAAGGGTCTTCTTGAGTACATACTGAACCTATAGGTTGTCAATTGAAAGAATTATAGGCAATCAAGTTAGCCTTATCCATGTACAACTAAAACTGAATAAACCTCCCTTTTTCTCTTTTAATTTGGGCCCTTGGGTGATTTCTTTTAAAAAAAGTTTTTTTTTAGAAAAAGATTTTTTTAAAGATTTAATTAGGACCACTTGATGGAAGACCAAGCATATTTGAACCCCTCACAAAGGGGGGGGGGGTTATTTCACCCCTTTTTACTGGTAGTGAAAAAGCAAGTGCGTTTCTATAACTATAAAGGGCCCGGATCAGCTGCGATAGATTTAAAAGCGGCTGGGAAGAGGAACAGGACCGCGCTGTTGTTAAGAAATAAGTAGTGTCTTCTTAGGAGAAAGCGCACCAGTCAATGTGATTTAATCTACAGAAGTGACCTCATGTTCATTCACAATAGATCCAATATGGCAATTCCTGCTCACCTTTTCCCTTTTCTGCACGTATTTCGTCCAGCTCGTCCAAAAGTTGCTGATTCAGCTTCCGTAGTTTGTCGTTTTCGTCCTTTAAGTCTTGTTTCTCATCGGCCAAAAACCCAACCTGAAATACACAAAATATACGTAAAGTATTAGTGATGTCACCGGCCATGGAATGTAGCTGCTCCATTGCATGGAATATGGCCATTCCAGTACTTAAGCATAGTAACTCTTGTTATCGCCATGTGATACCTAGACAAATGCCAACGCCCATTGATACCGTCTCTGACGTATTTCATTAGTGGGGGCTGGGGCCTGTGGCTCCCTGGGATATGGCCCCAGCCCCCACGATTAAAATAAATCAGAGACAGTATCAATTTTAGTTTAGTTGGCATTTGTATTTATTTTTTCGATTTGAAGTCATTTAATGAAAGAAAAACAACTTTTTCTCAGCCCATTGTATACGGCCACATTGTATTCAAAGGGGTGGGGGGGGGGGGGGGGCATTGAATATAGTTCATCCAGTACTTAAGCATAGCAAATCTTGTATCTCAAAAAGACAAAGCACCCACCTCCTGCTCGTTGTGTAGCCCCTGTTTCCGCAGCTGCTTGACGAGCGCTGCTTTCTCCGCGACCTGCTCCTTCTCTACGGCTACCTGCGCGAGGAGCGTGTGTACCAGCCAGTCAAAGGTAGCGTTGTTACACAACGACGTCTCCCCCACCGTGCCTGCAACAGGGAAAGGGTGTTAGGGCCACACAATTCTTTTTTTCCCCTCATTTTTTTCTGTCTGTATTTTAACCTTGAATAAAGTGGAGCAGGCAACTTTTTCTTTTTTTGAGGGAAACTTTTTTCCAAAGTCCCAAATCTAGCTATTAATCAGAAAAAGGCTCACTAAAAAAAAATCAAATTTCTCAGAAAATGATGCGTACGCATCCGTAGACACTTTTTTGGCAAAAAAAAAAAAGGAAATTGCATTTTCGAAAATATGGTGCAAAAAAGACCATAGACGAACTTTCTTTTTTGGTGTGGCCTAGGGTTCCCACTATTCTTAGGTAACAATACTGAATAACACTAGGCTGCACCACTATGTATAATCAGTGTTAGGAGTGACAATTAACCAAGGTGTTTGGTTGCCTAGGACCCTGGGAGTAGCAAATTGTCTGGTTGGCCCAGGTATCTAGGTCAGGAATGCCTTGCACTTTGCAGGGTCGGTACATGTCTTCTAAGGGGTTAGCAGTGAATGTGTGATGTCACTTGTAGTTAGATAAACTCCTACAAAGATGTCTGCTGATCTCCGGGGCTCATCTATAGACTGATACTGAGCTTGTGTCGCGAATTACTGTCTGTGCTATAAGCAGGTAGCGGTCGCATTATGTGGGCGGCCATTGCTTGATCTGGTAGTAGCGAGATAAGCACTGATAACTGCTGTCACAATGGGTACCATTTGTTACATAATACACTCGAAGAATTCCGCAGTGAAGGCCAGGGAATAATCTCATTGTTTGATAATTGATCCCGCTGGCTACATCCCTATCCATCCATATCCATCCATTAATTAAAAGTCAGTTAAATTTGATATGCAATTAAAGTCAGTTAAGTATTAGTTGATAAAATCAAATAGATTATAATGAATTAATTAAATAGAATAAAATAAATGAATCACATACCATCTATATCTATGTGCATGGTGGGAGGGCAGTGATAAAATCAAATAGATTATAATGAATTAATTAAATAGAATAAAATAAATTAATTCACATACCATGAATCTCTATGTGCATGGTGGGTGGGCAGTGACACTGTGGCAGGGTGTGGTTGGGGGTGGGGGATACCTGATCCTCCTGTGTGGTACAGGCGCCCCCCACACAGGCCAGGGCTACCATGATGGCGTAGTTAGGCAGCATGATGCGTGCAGACACCAGGCTGATACCGCCCAGTACCAGCAGCAGGGCGCCCACCCCCGCTACAGGCCGCTGTAAGGGAACAATGGTAGAATGTGGTCATTATTGAACAACACGAAGGGTTAGGGGTCAGTAGATTTTCATGCGAGCATGCATGTATAGTAGTAATGGGTTGAAAATTATCAGCACCCCCCCCCCCTTTCGCGACGGGTCGGGAATTTTCCCGCCCACCGCCCCTCTTTGAACTATAGTGACGCGCCCGCTTTTTCGTCAATTTTTTTGCCCTGATGGGTCAGAAATTTTCCGCCGCCCTTCATTGAACTATAGTGACGCGCAGGCTTTTTCGTCAATTTTTTTGCCCCACCCCCCCTTTTTTTCCCCCACACAGGCCAGGGCTACCATGATGGCGTAGTTAGGCAGCATGATGCGTGCAGACACCAGGCTGATACCGCCCAGTACCAGCAGCAGGGCGCCCACCCCCGCTACAGGCCGCTGTAAGGGAACACAAGGGTAGAATGTGGGTCATTATTTAACAACATGAAGGGTTAGGGGTCAGTAGATTTTCATGCGAGCATGCATGTAGTAATGGGTTGAAAATTATCAGCAGCACCCCCCTGCGAAACGGGTCAGGAATTTTCCCGCCCACCGCCCCTCTTTGAACTATAGTGACGCGCCCGCTTTTTCGTCAATTTTTTTGCCCTGATGGGTCAGAAATTTTCCGCCCCCCTTCATTGAACTATAGTGACGCACTGGCTTTTTCATCAATTTTTTGGGCCCCCCCCTCACCCCTTGTTCCCCCCCACACAGGCCAGGGCTACCATGATGGCGTAGTTAGGCAGCATGACGCGTGCAGACACCAGGCTGATACCGCCCAGTACCAGCAGCAGGGCGCCCACCCCTGCTACAGGCCGCTGTAATGTAGAACAATGCTAGAATTAGGGAGTGGTCATTATTTAAAAAGGGGGGGGAGTATGGGGTCAGTGGATTTTCACACAAGCATGCATGTGATGGGTCGAAAATTATCAGCCCTGCCCCCTCCACCTCTTCGAGACGGGTGGGATTTTTCTGCCTCCCCTTCTTTGAACTATAGTGACGCACTGGCTTTTTCGTCAATTCTTTTGTCCTCTCAGGCTGCTGTCAAACAATGGTAGAATGTGGTCATTATTTAACAACACGAAGGGTTAGGGGTCAGTAGATTTTCATGCGAGCATGCATGTAATGGGTCGAAAATTATCAGCAACCCCCCCCCCTTTCGAGACGGGTCGGGAATTTTCCCGCCCACCGCCCCTCTTTGAACTATAGTGACGCACTGGCTTTTTCGTCGATTTTTTTGTCCCCTCAGACTGCTGTCAAACAATGGTAGAATGTGGTCATTATTTAACAACACGGGGGGGGGGGGGGTTGGGGGTCAGTGGATTTTATTGCAGGCATGCATGTGATGGGTTGAAAATGTTCAACCCCCCCCTCGAGACGAGTCAGAATTTTTCTGCTCCCCCCCTATTTGAACTATAGTGACGCACAGGCTTTTTTTCATCAATTTTTTTGCCCCCCCCCCCCCACCCCTCTTTGAACTATAGTGACGCGCAGGCTTTTCGACAATTTGTCTCCCCCACCCCCCCTTTTGTTCCCCCCACACAGGCCAGGGCTACCATGATGGCGTAGTTAGGCAGCATGACGCGTGTAGACACCAGGCTGATACCGCCCAGTACCAGCAGGGCGCCCACCCCCCGCTACAGGCCGCTGTCAAACAAGGGTAGAATTACGGAGTGGTCATTATTTAAAAAGGGGGGGGGGGAGTTTGGGGTCAGTGGATTTTCACACAAGCATGCATGTGACAGGTCGAAAATTTTCAGCTCCTCCCGCCCCTGCGAAACGGGTCGGGAATTTTGCGCCCACCGCCCCTCTTTGACCTATTGTGACGCGCGGGCTTTTTCACCAGTTTTTTTTGCCCCCCCCCCTCTTTGAATTATAGTGACGCGCCCACTTTTTCGTCATTTTTTTTGCTCTCCCCCCTCTTTGAACTATAGTGACGCACTGGCTTTTTTGTCAATTTTTTTGCCCCCCCCACCCCTCTTTGAACTATAGTGACTCGCGGGATTTTTCGTCAATTTTTCCCCCCCCCACCCCTCTTTGAACTATAGTGACGCGCAGGCTTTTCGACAATTTTTTTTTGCCCCCCCCATCCTTTTTTTTTGCCCCCCCCCCTTATATAAGTACCCCCCACACAGGCCAGGGCTACCATGATGGCGTAGTTAGGCAGCATGACGCGTGCAGACACCAGGCTGATACCGCCCAGTACCAGCAGGGCGCCCACCCCCGCTACAGGCCGCTGTAAGGGAACAATGGTAGAATTATTATCTGACGCTTTAACACTTTAACTATGGGTGATGCCATTTGGCATCATCCACACAAAAACGGGTGATGCCATTTGACATAATTTTGAAAAATACAAAAATATATATTTCTTTCAGCCCAAATTCTAAAATATCCACAATTTATTCTCCCCATGGGGGATTTGGGTCTAATATGATATGACATAGAAATCCCCCATTTTTTTTGTAGTAATAGCAGTTTGGGATGCCCATAGACAAGGATGTGGGCAATTTTCTGGGTCAGTCAATGCTCGTCATAAGCAGTGGCGAATTAAGTATATTTTTCTTCAAAGCTTTTGCGGGCACTTTGAATTTCCGGCAGATTACAATATAGTATTGCAAGCTTAACATTTTGCGTTGAGTAACAGTGTGTGCACATATTATTAAAAGGCTTCTTAACTCTATAACTTCTTGCTTAGCTGTCCTGAGTACAATTAGAATCTATGAGCAGCATGGTTTATTGATTCAAAATTACAGAGAATTAATCTCTGTCAACAGTTATAGGTGAATCCCTCAGAGCACTTTTAGTCGTAAACACCAAACCAGTCTGCCACAGCAAATACCGTAGATTTTCACAAACTATTATCTGTCCCTCGTATATCATCTGCACTTGTTGGGAATACTGGGGTGCTAAAAATTGAAATTTTAGTTTTGTGCTATAGTTCCAAAATCTCATTTATTACCTATACCTAGACTTTGAGAATATTGTATACTAAGTCTGACTGGAGGGTTGGTTCTCCTATTATTGGGGCCCTTGATGAGGGGGCCTCATGTCCCCTGTCAATTTCAAGTAATGCTCATGTCACCATGTCGATTTTAAGGAAATGCCCATCTCCCATGTCATAATCTATTTATTCCTCCTGTCCCATGTCACTACTGGTAAGCCCCAAAAAGGCCCATGTCATCATGTCAAATTAAGGGTCTAGGCCCATATTATTAACCAAGGGCAATTCGCGAGAGGTACCGTAAAACCTCGCACAAAAGCTTCACCCTGAGTTTGGGGCGATCCTACAAGCCGCATCAGAGATCTGATTATGGTGCCTTTCATTACTGTACCATAGTGGCAAAAACTCGCTATGAGCCGTACCCTGACCCTGGGCAGATGCTATAAGCTGCACCGCCGATCTGACTCGCGTACTAGCTGCGGCTTACATGCGAGGTTTTACGGTATTACGGGAGACACGTCAGCCGTGTAAACGTAAACTGGCTGCTGCCCTGGCCTATATAGCACCCAGTCCCCACACTGACTATAGACCCACAGAGGCACCCTACACTCATGTACATGGGGCGTACAGTAGTCTAGTTAAACCTACCTGACATACACCCACAATAGTGCTGTGTAGTAGAGGTAGTAGGTGGTGGTGGTAGATGTGTCAGTCCTTTCACATGGTGTAATGCTAACTGTAGGCCTCCCAGGAGTAAAGATGGTCCTTCTAGTTGAGTCCTTCTAGAAGTGCTAGAAGTGTTGTGGTGTCTACTGCAGGTGGGTGGGGGGGGGTGAGGGGGTGGGTGGGTGACGGGAGGGAGGTAACCCAACAGGTTCCTTGCCAGTTGCTGGTCTAGGCTGGTCATGCTTGGCTGCACTCTAAGGTCTGTCACTACTGAGGCTGTAACCTGACTTAACCTGAGAGACATACATGTTGTATAGCGGGGTACCAGGTGTGGACTTGTTCCCGCGACAACATTGTTTACACCGACACCGGCAATCTCATGAGATCTTGGCTCTGCTCTTGTAATGCAGCCTGTTCCTTGCTATGGTGTGTGGGTGTCTGGTCACTGCCTCAATCTTAAGAGAGATTCAAAGCTCAGAGCTAACATAGCCGCATATATGTGAAGAAACCCAACTTATCGCTATAAGCCCCCAGGGTTACAGGGGTCTCCAAACTTGTCTTAAGCACTAAAACAGGACATTGAATAATCGCCTGTCATGTATATTGAAGTATGGAATGATTAATTGATTAGTTTGTTTAATTTCCAAGTGTACATTGTACGCTACGGGACTGCCTCAAGTTTGATCAGACAATAGGTCCTTTCTTTTCTCATCTTTAGGTTGCGCATTTATGAGTGTGTGTGTGCAAGTGTGCGTGCATGTGTTTGTGAGTCTGCTTGTAGCAGTGGGACACAGCTCGTAGCAGTGGAACACTGCTCGTGCCATCGGGTCCCACTTTATTGAACCAGGGCACAGTAGTGCCAGGTTCTTTAGAGACAGGTATTTTTGGACTTTTTGTCAAAAAAGCCCCTTGCTTTCTGTCCCTTTTTTTCCTGTGAAACATTTGGAAATGAAATATTTAAATACTGCTACAAACAAGTTTTGATCAATGCCAATCCATGCCATTAAAGATTGAAAGTAAGAAAGCCATATTTCATACACAAAATTGATATTGAAAAATAGTCACCTAAACAGCGAAAAACCAACTTTTTCGGCGCAATGCTAAAGGATAGGGTTTCAAGTAAACTACAGACCTTCATGAAGTGTCCCTTTACATGAAATCCTCTTTGTTCTAATGTAAAAACGGGGAAAGACACTTTTTGAGATGCTCTGAGGCCGCAATATTGCCCCTACCTTCCATAACCTTCATGAAAATGAAGGTAAGGCTATAGCTTTTTAGTTCTCTCTCCACCCGTAAAAGATATGGTGGCGCCACTCGTAGTCCTCGTACTCCACAAGAAGTCAACGAAACATCACGACAGTCCCACAGCGACAGCGACACCGTATCTCCGCCGTTTATCGTACGATCAACTCGCTTTTTGATAGGGACAAAAGGCGGTACATGCCTGCAGCCTGCAACTGTCGCCCACACCTACCAGCTCGTCCACACCCACCGGCTTGCCCACACCCACCGGCTCGCCCACACCCACCGGCTCGCCCACACCCACCGGCTTGCCCACACCCTCCGGCTCAGTTGAAATATGATAACATACTAGTGTGACACATGATTAGAGGGTATTTTTGACCCAGGAATACATTCCTGCTCTCAGAATTGACAAATAATTCATTGTTCCTGAAATAAAATTTATGGATTTAGTCATTTAGTCCATCAATTCAATCCCTTTATCAACCTGACCCTGAGTCGTTTGCGATGTTAATTACATATTCAATCTTTGCTTACATTTCATTTTCATTTTAAACGTTATAGATAAATACAGTGAAAAAAGAAAACTAAATGAAAACAACAGTATTGAAAAAAAAAGCCCTGGTTCACATGTGATATAGATCACATATACCATTCATTGTGCTGCCTCACACAGGTGCTGTGCTGTGTAGACACATCACCTGGCCAGTCACATTATCCTGAACCAGTGGCAGTATGGTACTAAAGGGTAGATTCACCATGAGTCAGATACATACCCTGGGACGGGCAGCGAAATTTGTGGTCATTTATGTACAATATGACTTCCAAAAACGTAACCATTATTCACAAATAAAGAACTTAAAAAGTGTTTGAATAACCACAAAATAAAGTGTCCGTCACAATGTATGTCTCCGACTCCAGGTGAATCTACCCTAGACCCTACTGCAAAGGATCCTATTGAGCCTCAAGCCTTCATGTTCATATATCACCGGCGAATAACTCACCATCTGTTGACTCATGTCCTGTCCCTTTACCCTGTTCCTGCTGACTGCCTTGACTCATGTCCCTTTACCCTGTTCCTGCTGACTGCCTTGACTCATGTCCTCTCCCTTTACCCTGTTCCTGCTGACTGCCTTGACTCATGTCCCTTTACCCTGTTCCTGCTGACTGCCTGACTCATGTCCTCTCCCTTTACCCTGTTCCTGCTGACTGCCTTGACTCATGTCCTGTACCTTTACCCTGTTCCTGCTGACTGCCTTGACTCATGTCCTCTCCCTTTACCCTGTTCCTGCTGACTGCCTTGACTCATGTCCCTTTACCCTGTTCCTGTTGACTGCCTTAACTCGTGTCCTGTCCCTTTACCCTGTTCCTGCTGACTGCCTTGACTCATTTCCCTTTACCCTGTTCCTGCTGACTGCCTTGACTCATGTTGTCCCTTTACCCTGTTCCTGCTGACTGCCTTGACTCATGTTGTCCCTTTACCCTGTTCCTGCTGACTGCGTTGACTCATGTCCCTTTACCCTGTTCCTGTTGACTGCCTTGACTCATGTTGTCCCTTTACCCTGTTCCTGCTGACTGCCTTGACTCATGTACCTTTACCCTGTTCCTGCTGACTGCCTTGACTCATGTCCCTTTACCCTATTCCTGCTGACTGCATTGACCCATGTCCTGTCCCTTTACCTTGTTCCTGCTGACTGCCTTGACTCATGTCCTATCCCTTTACCCTGTTCCTGCTGACTGCGTTGACTCATGTCTTGTCCCTTTACCCTGTTCCTGCTGACTGCGTTGACCCATGTCCTGTACTTTTACCCTGTTCCTGTTGACTACCTTGACTCATGGGTTGCCCCTTTACCCTGTTCCTGCTGACTGCCTTGACTCATGTCCCTTTACCCTGTTCCTGCTGACTGCCTTGACTCATGTCCCTTTACACTGTTCCTGCTGACTGCCTTGACTCATGTCCCTTTACCCTATTCCTGCTGACTGCATTGACTCATGTCTTGTGCCTTTACCCTGTTCCTGCTGACTGCCTTGACTCATGTCCTATACCCTTTACCCTGTTCCTGCTGACTGCCTTGACTCATGTCCCTTTACCCTGTTCCTGTTGACTGCCTTGACTCATGTTGTCCCTTTACCCTGTTCCTGCTGACTGCCTTGACTCATGTCCTGTCCCTTTACCCTGTTCCTGCTGACTGCCTTGACTCATGTCCTGTCCCTTTACCCTGTTCCTGCTGACTGCCTTGACTCATGTCCTATACCCTTTACTCTGTTCCTGCTGACTGCCTTGACTCATGTCCCTTTACACTGTTCCTGCTGACTGCCTTGACTCATGTCCCTTTACCCTGTTCCTGCTGACTGCCTTGACTCATGTCCCTTTACACTGTTCCTGCTGACTGCCTTGACTCATGTCCTTTTACCCTGTTCCTGCTGACTGCCTTGACTCATGTCCTATACCCTTTACCCTGTTCCTGCTGACTGTGTTGACTCATGTCCTGTCCCTTTACCCTGTTCCTGCTGACTGCCTTGACTCATGTCCCTTTACCCTGTTCCTGCTGACTGCCTTGACTCATGTCCCTTTACCCTATTCCTGCTGACTGCATTGACTCATGTCCTGTCCCTTTACCCTGTTCCTGCTGACTGCCTTGACTCATGTCCCTTTACCCTGTTCCTGCTGACTGCCTTGACTCATGTCCCTTTACACTGTTCCTGCTGACTGCCTTGACTCATGTCCCTTTACCCTATTCCTGCTGACTGCATTGACTCATGTCTTGTGCCTTTACCCTGTTCCTGCTGACTGCCTTGACTCATGTCCCTTTACTGTTGCAGGTATTACAGCAGCATTTCCTGGCGTTGTGCTGGAACCTGGTCGTCTACGGGTCTGCCTTCTTCACCGGCCAGATACAGCTAAAGGTAAGTGTTATAGGGGACAAAAGCCTACCCGTTTACTGTCAGTTGTGCGGCTGACGAAAACCCTCCAATCAGGACAGGAACTGATTTCACACTATGGGAGATTTTGGAAAAAATATCAATTCTCGGCAAAAAAAGATCTTTACTGGGAATCCCTCCAGATTATTGTGTGTCAGACATGTATCCTCTCCTATAATATGATAGTTTAGATAAGAGAATCACCTGGAATGAAAATTTTTCAAAAGGGCCCATACTCAAAAGCGTACCAGGCCGTGGCTTCCTGTCCTGATTCGAGGGTTCTCGTCACCTACTAAACTCCGTTGGAATGGGTCAACTTACGCAGCCTATTTTCAGTCTTCAACATAATAAGCGCCCTTATTTTGAGTGGAAAAAACGGCCTCAAATATCCATTTTGATAAGCGCCCTGTGGCTGTCTTATACTGACTGCTGGCACACCTCAATGGCCTCTACAAGGCTTCTACTCACACCATCGCCTTTACATTTGGCTTGGCATTAACACCTGCAAAGGTGTGAAGTGCTCCATGTCACGCAAAAGTGTGAAAAACACTAGAAATATAAGATAAAGATATAAGAATAATCCATAAAAAGTTATCCTCCCCTTTACCAATGGCCATATCGCCTTTCCCACCGCCATATTGCCTTTCCCACCGCCATATTGCCTTTCCCACCGCCATATCACCTTTCACACCACCATATCACCTTTCCCACCGCCATATCGCCTTTCACACCACCACATCGTCTTTCCCACCCCCATATCCCCTTTCCCACCCCCATATCACCTTTCACACCCCCATATCCCCTTTCCCACCCCCATATCCCCTTTCCCACCCCCATATCCCCTTTCCCACCCCCATATCACCTTTCACACCACCACATCGTCTTTCCCACCCCCATATCCCCTTTCCCACCCCCATATCACCTTTCACACCACCATATCCCCTTTCCCACCCCCATATCGCCTTTCCCACCCCCATATCCCCTTTCCCACCCCCATATCGCCTTTCACACCACCATATCCCCTTTCCCACCCCCATATCACCTTTCACACCACCATATCCCCTTTCCCACCCCCATATCACCTTTCACACCACCATATCCCCTTTCCCACCCCCATATCACCTTTCACACCACCATATCCCCTTTCCCACCCCCATATCGCCTTTCCCACCCCCATATCGCCTTTCACACCCCCATATCCCCTTTCCCACCCCCATATCGCCTTTCCCACCCCCATATCGCCTTTCCCACCCCCATGTCACCTCTCCCACTACAATATTGCTTTTCGCACCACCATATCCCCTTTCCCACCACCATATTGCCTTTCCCACCACCAAATCCCCTTTCCCACCACCATATCACCTTTCCCACCGTCATAATCCCTTTCGCACCGGCATGTCACTTTTCCCACCAGCGTATCACCTTTCCTGCCACTATATCGCCTTTCCTACCATTGTCCCATTTAAAGATGGCTGTCTCTTTATGTTTTTCAGTCTGCCAAGAACAGAGATACAGTCTACATCGGTGTGAACGACATCGGGGTACATATAGTACATGGCCATGATAAGGTAAGCATTACCTAGGGATGTCGTCGATACTATAGGTATCGACATAGCGCCATTTCTCATATATTGAATATTGCATCGAGAGAAGCTGAGTTACATCTATATAACTATCACAAGCAGTTTTTCATAATTTTAAATACCATGAAATCAATTCATAAGGGTTGAGACATTTTCTAAGATCCCCCATAATAAATTCATAAGCATTTCAGAAAGCTTATGTCTGGTAATCAGATGGGGATATACAGGCCAAGGTGTGGTGTTTGGTCCTTTAATACAATAGGGGTGCAGGCCCAGGAATCTATTCATGATTTCATATGGTGTAAAATATGCATTTTGAGGAAAAGGGAGTTTTTTTACTAAGTAAATTATAGTTTAACTATTCTTAAATGGGCCTATATTCGGCTCATAATATTTTCTCAGAGTGGGGGGTAGGATTATCAATGAGGTTTTACTGTACTACAGATATTCCAGCCCAGCTCCATTGTTACTCATCTGTGTCTCTGTCCCTCTGCAGGCTATGTTGAAGAGTTTTAAGTACAAGTCCATCGAGTGGCAAGAACGGAACAAAGTCCTGCTAGAAATACGACAAAAGAGCACCACTAAAGGAACCCTTACCATCATGACGCGACAGGTATGTCTCCGGCCTTATTTTTCTGTATCAGATTTTACCACTGTATATGAAACTTTCAGCATGTAAGGTAATTTTGCACCGACTAGCCCCACGAAGGAGGATGTTATTAATCTTACATATATGATAAAAATCAGACGATATTTCTTGGACCTCCTCTCCCATGAATTAAGTCTAAACAACAGTGTTTGATAGTCCTGTGGGAGGAGTTGATGTAGCAATTGAAACAGAAAAACTAGATAAATTTCCTTCTTCCGTATAAATGATTCTTGGTACTTTTGTACAAACAAAATAAGTGGAATCTACCCATTTATATCCCACTATTATTTAAATACAATTGTGCTTGCCATGACTATTATCTTGTGTGTGATGTAGTTCCTCTTTCCTCCACCAGGCGGGCCTCATCCACCACTTGATGACAAAGTTAGCACAGATCAACATGGGAGTCATGAGCTGACATAGCGCCGCCCCGCCAGCGTTAATGTAGGGACAGCCGCCCGTCAGCGTTAACCCTTTAAGGAAAACCTACCACTGGGTTTAACCCTCTAAGGACAGCCCTCTGTCCTACCAAAGGCTTTAACCCTTTCAGGACAACCTTCTGTAGTACCACGGGTGTTAACCCTTTAAGTACAGTATCATACACAGATCATCATGGGAGTCATGGGCTGATATACCGCCACCCCGCGAGCGTTAACCCTCTAAGGACAGCCGCCCGTCGGCATTAAAGGGGCATTCTCACCACTCACACTTAACCACATAATAGACTAGAACAGTACAAGAATTGGGAGTGGGATACGCTCGGTGATTATGCCAATTTAACCCTCTAAGGACAGCCTACCACTGGGTCTAACGCTCGAAGGGCAACATGTCGCTAAAAGATTACATTTGTCATCATGATGCACCAATGCAACCCCGGCGAGTGACTCGCCGGTGCTGCATTGGTGTATTATGCCGACCCTTTGGGAGTGTCTCAACCCCATAGGGTCGGCATAATGCTTGAATGCAGCACTTGCGAGTTACTCTCCAGGGCTACATTCATGCATCATGACGACCCACGGGTTAACCCTTAAAGGACAGCATCATGTAAAAATCAACACGAGCTGACACAACGCCGCCAGCGTTAACCCTCTAAGGACAACCCTGCAAATAAGATCTTGAGCGGAACTCGAACCGTTCTTGTGTGATGACTCGTGATTCCTCTGAGAATTGAGAATGTTTCTGGAATGAGAAAGTATGGACCTCTAGTATAATATAACTGTAGGACGTCAGGACGTTAGCTGGCCACTTACTTCAAGCGGACTGCACTGCCATATATCTGTTCTGCATAATTAGGATACCACAGACTCAGAAGTCTATGGAGATACCAGACATAGATGTCTATGGAGATGCCACAGACTTAGATGTCTGTGGAGATACCAGACATGGATATCTATGGAGATACCAAAGGCCGAAGGGCTGATGTGATACTTGTACCTAGGATGTAGGTCCCACATGCTAGTCATTGTAATATCTGTACCAGGATTATGAGCTGGATTTTGTATCTAGATGCTTTAATAGTGAGGCTTCCACGTATTGTGTACTGTGCGTACACATATTTTGTGTACTTCATGTACACATATTGTGTACTATGTGTACACATATTGTGTACTTCATGTACACATATTGTGTACTTCGTGTACACATATTGTGTACTTCATGTACACATATTGTGTACCCTGTGTACACATATTGTGTACTATGTATACACATGTCGTTTATTATGTGTGTGTGTACACGTATTGTGTACCGTGCATACACTTATCGTGTACTTCATGTACACTTATCGTGTACTTCATGTACACATATTGTGTAGTTCATGTACACATATTGCATACATCATGTGTACACATATTGTGTACTTCATGTACACTTATTGTGTACTTCATGTACACATATTGTGTACTTCATGTACACATATTGTGTACTTCATGTACACATATTGTGTACTTCATGTACACATATTGTGTACTTCATGTACACATATTGTGTACTTCATGTACACATATTGTGTACTTCATGTACACATATTGTGTACTTCATGTACACATATTGTGTACTTCATGTACACATATTGTGTACTTCATGTACACATATTGTGTACTTCATTTACACATATTGTGTACTTCATGTACACATGTTGTGTACTTTATGTGTACACATATTATGTACCATGCATACAAATAATGTGTACCACGTGTACACATATTGTGTACTTCATGTACATATATCGTGTACCATGGGTACACATATTTGTGTACTATGTGTGCACATAACGTGTGCTATGCATACACTTGCTGAGTACACAAATGTTTTTTTTGCATATCAATGTTGTATATAAGGATATAGGATACCGCTGCTGAAAAGGTTCAGGATAGCCTTAGGTAACCATATCAGGGTTGATATGGTAATATTTAACCTATCTAGTGGCTCACATAACTAGATGACAGTTAGTACAGGAACTTTAGATGAATTCTAACCCAAACCTGGAATTAAATACCATAAAGCTGAAAATTTCAGGAATGGCTCGTCATTATATTAGGTTTGACCTCTTAAAAGTCCTGGAGTGTCCTATGTGGGCTTCCATTGAAAAACGGGCCAAATCCAATATGGCCGCCAAATAATCAGAATCTCATCTCCAATAATGACAATATCACTCCTAGAATAATTTAGACCTTACCTACCCCCCCTAAATTGGGTACAAGGAATCCACTGGTGTCATTGGTTAATTGCTAGGACAAGTGGTTGCTTAGCAATAGCAGGTTTGCATAGCAAACCAGGCTTAGAAGCAAGCATCTACGGCAAAACCCCAAGACTCCATTTAGGAAGATCTTTACATCACTCACCCCAACTAAGTGAACCCCAATGAATCAATTGGTATGGCTAGGACCTCTAGTTGGTTAACAATATCACTTTCAACCATATAATTGCTTAGCATCTCAGGTTTGCATAGCAAACTGGGATTAGAGGCAAGCATCTACAGCAAAACCCCATTACAACATCTAGGAAGATCCTGACATCACCCACCCCTATACTTAATTAACTCCAATGAATCAATTGGTATTTCTAGTTGCTTAGCAATATTACTTCCAATTATATTGTTGCCTAGCAACAGGTCTAACTTGTTCCTAATGCAATATCAATATAGCGATCCTCTCAAAAGGGACAGTGAGGATACCAATCATGTTATTAATCACTTTCTTTTCCATTCAATTCTTGCTAACATGTGTGCTTGCTTAGCAACCTTGATTATATTTCTTTATTTGCTTAGCAACACCATGGGTCCCCGGATCAATTTTCATTCTGCCTTTCCTTATATTAAAGATAATCCTGGGATAGAAATGAAAGTGTAGCTAATCACTCGTTGCTCACATATTCTTTCTAAAATTGATTATTCGGGTCAAAGGAAAAGACCAGCGTGATTTCATGTGGCCTTCTATCGGTAGTATTGATTAGCAATATTCTGACTTGCACACTATCAAAATGTGCATCATGTACTTAAACCAGTAATAAAGAAGATCAGAGTGACGTCACATGAGACTAAATATATATGTACCCAGCCATACAAATCCTATATAAGTTCAGTATATTCTACTACAATTTACAGTGTAATAGAAGGTAATATATGGTTAGGGGGCTATTCCTTGTATACATGAAGTAATTACAACCACCTTTTCCTTCTCATTTGGTACAGAGAGTTAAAAGGGAGGCCACAATAGTCTTATCAAGCACATACCAGGGTGTGAGGTAGCTGTCTGATAGGCTCCACTCACTGAGGCTTCTGTCACTCTCTACACAGATTGTTTTCTGAGACAAGAGTTATTTCAGCTGAGGGATCAGTCTTGCATTGACCACCATGGAGTGCACATGGGGGGGGGGGCAGAGATATTGTATTTTACTTACCCCATTAATCTACATGACAATTTGGGTTTATTTCTTATTTACATCTGAATAAATCTCATTACTAGATTAAATAAAATGAAAATAATTAATATTAAACTAGGCTCCCGCTAGAGTAGGGAGCACTGGGGTGGCTTGCAGCTGGCCCTGGAGCAGGTAGGGCCGGGTAGGGAGCACTGGGGTGGCTTGCAGCCGGCCCTGGGCAAGTAGGGCCGGGTAGAAAGCACTGGGGTGGCTTGCACCTGCCAAAGTCGCCCACTACCTCCAACAGCTTCCTATGGGCGGGGTAAGTCAGGTATAGAAGCCCTACACCTCACACAGTCTCACACAGTCGCTCACCACCTCCGGCAAGCAAGGTGGTGGCTTGTAGCCGGCCCTGGGACAGGCAGGGGCGGGTAGGAAGCAGTGTGGTGGCTTGTAGCCGGCCCTGGGACAGCAGGTATGCACATGCACACATCGTAGAGGCACTAGATGCAGCCATAAAGTAATATTTTTATAAGAATATTGGACAATAGATTCAAGAACTTGCCTGTATACAAACTATACTATACACTACAGCATATCTGATGTCTGCACATGCTTACTCTATCTCAATTTATTAGATAGATAAAATGACTTTTCATGGATACTATTACCTTGGTCTGTATACAATATCACTTAATTGTAATTAATCGAAGCCTAAGGCCAGTACAAACTGGTACAAACTTTGTTGCTTCCTAATGGGCCCTACCTGCCCCAGGGCCGGCTACAAGCCACCACCTTGCTTCCTACAGGGGCCTACCAGCCCCAGGGCTGGCTACAAATGGCCCCACTGCATGCTTCTTACCCGGCCCTACAGTTGGTACAAGCTCCAGTATATTCTGTGACAACTTCCCCACCAAGTTAGTCAAAGTATCAACCTCCAGTATATTTCATGACAACTTCTCCACTGGCATCTCCACCGGAGTAGTAGAGATACTAAACCCCATCACATTATATTCCATGACAACTGCCCCACCCAGGTAGTCGAGGTATTAAGCCCCATTATATTCCATGACAACTTCCCCACCCAGGTAGTCAAGGTATTAAGCTTAGGTATGTTCCATGTCAACTTGAAGACCTAAGATGTCATGGGATATACTGAGGTTGGATGAGGTTGTCATGAGAAATAAGTAATAAGTATATCTCTTACACCTCCATTTTCGTGCAGTGTTAATACTGCTGGGTCTGGGGCCTCAATCTGCCGCATTCTGTGGCGTTTACACCATCATAGAGCCAGATGGAAAGGGTTAATAGTGCCATTGCTAACCAACATCAGTAACAGTTAACCTATTGCTAAGCAACTCCCACAGTTATAAATGACATCATTGTTTTTCTTTTTCCACTCGGTGCTGTTAGAATGTTCAATATTAATTCAAAATAATGTTAAAAAAATTCAATCTGCATGGAATTCAACCACAAAAAAGTGAAATGTGAGTTGCTAGGCAATTATGTATTTGAAAGTAATGATGCTAAGCAACTAGAGGTCAAAACTACAGCAATATTAGCAATGTGTTCCTTAGAGTTGATTTAGTGGGGCTCTGTGATACCTGCAGGTTCTTCCTGAATGGCACCATGGGGTCTCGCTGTAGATATATTTGCTTTTAAGCCCAGGTTGCTAGGCAAGCCTGCTGTTGCTAAGAAACTGCTTGTCCTAGCAACAAACCAATGACACCAGTGGATTCCTTGCACCTATTTTAGAGGAGAAGGTAAGGTTTGTATTCTTCTGAGATGAATATTGTTGTCATAGGAGATGGGTTTAACCCCGGTTTGCTAGGCAAACCTGCTGTTGCTAAGCAACCACTTGTCCTAGCAACAAACCAATGACACCAGTGGATTCCTTGGACCCATTTTAGGGGGGGTAGGTAAGGTTTATGTTCTTCTAGGATAAATATTGTTGTCATTGGAAATGAGATTCTGATTATCTGGCGGCCATATTGGATTTGGCAGTTCTTTTTTACGGAAGCCCACACAGGATACTCCAGGACTTTTAGTACAGTGATAACAATACCAAAACCAATCATTCCTGCGATTTTCAGCTTTATGGTATTTAATTCCAGGTAAAAACCCTAAAGTTCCTGTACTAAGTGGGAGTTTCTGATGGTGGTCCGATGTCAAATAACACTGTCAATAACGCCATTTGACAGTTATTAATACTGACATTTGAATGTACAATAACGACTGACAGTGGTGTTGTGTGTATACAAGGTCTTTGGCCCAGTCATTGAAAAAGGGAGATTTCTAGAACTTTGTACACTTTCAACACTTTGTAGGATTTAGTATTATCAGACAGAGACTTCCTCAGAGTCCAACACAACTGTACTTATGACAACAATGTAAATAACAGTATTTTAGTTTCTCCATTATACATCTTAAACACACTCATCACAGCAAGTCACCCCTATATTTGTTGAAGACCCACTTAAAGTTAGTATATCCGATGTGTGGGACAAAAAATAGATTTCCTTAAAAATGAGTCAAAATGTGCACAAATAATAATTTTGACTTCCTATCTGTTCCATTCCCCTCAGACTTTGCTCTAATTACTCAATTTGCTCAATATAATTATGGTC
Organism: Harmothoe impar; assembly: GCA_947462335.1. Lineage (NCBI taxonomy): Eukaryota > Metazoa > Annelida > Polychaeta > Phyllodocida > Polynoidae > Harmothoe > Harmothoe impar. The sequence continues at coordinate 9,411,764 of OX381719.1, read as the reverse complement.
ATTTTGGAATAAAAGCGTGCATGCTTTTATTCCTCCCATTGAAAATACACTAGAAAAGCGCATGGTTGGGGGACATTGGGTCCCTTTGTGGTCTATTAACACCCATTGTTGAGATTTAATTGACCTGTATTCTCTAAATATTGTACTTCTACAGTGTTTGGAATACATTCAAGTAATATTTAGAATTTGAAGAAAAATCGGATATACCCACTTTGATATATAATACTGTATTGACGATGGAATCATTCTTGGAGAAAATGTTTAGTGTTGATTTTTGATAGTGAAAATACATAGAAATAGCCCATTAAGACTAGCCACTGGAATATCATGCAAATTAGAATTTTAATGTTCTGTACAGTGTATAGTGCTATAGACGTTCTGCTTGGTGCTTATTTATGGAGAATTATAGTTTGTTAGGCCACAATTATTTTCGTATTCTATGCGTTTTACATTAATGATGGTCCAATTTAAACACCGTAAAATCTGAAGTACCATATTAGACGTGATAAGCGCACAGTGCGCTTAAAAAGGTATTTTCATTAAATAGCCTTAAATCAGCCAAAAAAACGGGAGTGTGCGTTTATTATTCATGTATCATACCGATTCTATGGGGTTGATACACTCCTGAAGGGTGGGCATGATGCATGAATGTAGCCCGGGCGAGTAATTCTATTGCTATCTATATATTGTTCAGGATTATAATAGTTTGATTTATTATCGAATAGAAAATGAGGGAAAAAAGACATGTCACTGCGCTAACTTTCATGATGCAGCCATTTGAGCAAAATTAATTAATTAATTAATTAATTATAGAAACAAATGTGGAAGCAGTATGTTTTCGCATTATCGGTCATGGGTTTTTATTGATGTACCAATCAAAACATTGGAATGTGTAACGTGCATCTATACAAACATTTTAGAAGCAAAATAACTAGGGGGTCACCAATGATATAAGAAAGTTATGAGTTTTTCAAATATATATTTATTTTGCCTTTACTATAGGATCTTATGTGTGTCTCGACAGCTAATAGATGCCATACATATAGGTATGATCTCCAGATGACAAATAAAATGGTTCATTTAGAGAATGTTCTATATATTAGAATATGAATTGAGATATAGAAGCGACACGTGCAATGGCCGCAATATGTGATACAAATAAAGCCGTAGGCCTACTTCATCACTCTATCGTCTTGTCTTTATTTCATTTTTACCGTAAATTCTATAACCCGCACCCCAACTTGGGAAGAATCTTATAACCCGCACCTGGGGTCTGAAAATTGCCATTTTAGTACTGTTCTATACTTTAAAAATCCATTCTATTACCCGCACCTAGATTTTGAGAATATTGTATAACCCGCACTGGAGGTTTGGTTCACGTATAACCCGCGGGTTGTACGCGGGAATTTACGGTATGAAAGGAAATGGATGATTCGCCTTACTGGACCATTCACCATACTGGATGATTTGCAGTGGTAAAGTATTCTGGCTAGATGATTTGCTCTGCATTCTGGATGATTTACCCTCGTGCAATTACTTCCTAAATATTTGCTCTTTCAACTTTATGTAATTTATGGTTCTATGGCTAAGGACAGTATCATGGGTTGTTTTCTCAGAGTTCTATAAGATCTTGTATCAGCATGTTTGATAAGCATGACCATGAGAATCTCAAGAAAGGTATTTTCATGTGCAGGTAGTCCCCTTTTCCCCTGTTCTGGGCCTGAAATCCACCTTTGGTCACATAACCTTTTGCATGCCTTATAAAACCACCAGCTCTTTACATACTATAAAACTCTGTGTACTGTTATATCCATCAGATATTTAGGAACACCTGTTTATTTTTTCAAAATTTTAGCCATTTTTGTTGCATTCGAAAAATAGCCTTATCAGCAGCTAGAACTACCTTTAATGTAGACCTGATACGATATAGCACGCTAGATGGCACCAGATGTGTGCGCCCAAACCAACCTGGTGCAGGGTGGATTACACTGGTGAGTGAGAGACAGATTTACTGGGTTATAAGCCCAAAATCCACGGCGGCAGGATCCTGCGGAAAAATTGGTTTCACAGCCCTGCCGAGCGGATTCCGCCCGTGTAACACCATGGACCTTGGCGGCACAGGCGCGAAAAAGATGTGGCAGGGCCGCGAAACCACTTTAACGCAGGATCCTGCCGCCGTGGATTTTGGGCTTAGTTATGTGCCTCTACATGGGTACCCACAATTTTGGCCATGTCGAATTTTAGCAGGAGGGCAGTGGCATCGTGTCGATTTTGAGGTATATAAGAACTTAGAAAAAAAAACCTGTGGGTCGATTTTTATCCCCGATTTTCCTGTGTCCATCGATTTTTAAAATGGCCTAAAAGGGCCGTGTCACCGTGTCACCGTGTCACCCGTGTCGAATTTTACCCATGTTGAGGTACAGTTATACCCATAAAGAACAGCAAGTAATGCACCATGCTCTTGGTCGTCATGATGCACCAATGCAGCCCTGGCACAAAACTTGCTAGTGCTGCATTCAAGCTTCATGCTGATTCTTGGTGATGACAGTCCTGAAGGGTTGGCAACATGCACCAATGCAGCACTGGCAAGTTAACCGCCGGGTCATCTTTGAGCAATAAGCTGTCCTTAAAGTGCTAAGGACCGCAAAGTGCTTTGATGTTCTCAGGTCGTCATGATGCATGAATGCAGTCCAGGTGAGTAACTCACCAGGGCTGCATTCAATCATCATGCCCACCTATACCGGGCTCATGTTCAACCATAAAAGGGCTGCATTCATACATCATGCTGACTACACTAATATTCTTTAGGCTCAAACTTAGCCAGTAGTGGCTAACAACTTAGTCACTAGTGATTAACTTAGCTATTATTTTTTGGCTCCTAATTCGCCCAACCACGGTTAGGCCACACCAAAAAAAAAAGTTGGTCAATGGATTTTACTTTGGTGCGAGCGAGCGAGCGAAAATTATTATTATTTTTTTTAAGAATTTTTTTTGTCAATGGATTTTGTCGGTGGAAAACTGGAGCAAGCGACAGTTTTGAGGTGAGCGAAATCCATTGACTTTTTTTTTTCAAAAAAAAAAAAAATTTCCATTTCCGAAAATAAGGTGCCCATTGACCAACTTTATTTTTTGGTGTGGCCTTAGTTAGCTAATACTGTGAGGTCAGTCTATACCGACCGTTGCAACCCACCTTAGTCTTTTCATTTCTATCATATGAGTCATTTTTGAATATCTCTTCGCCATTTTGAGTAATACCCCTATGATTAACCTGTCATAGCCCCTACTGACTAACCCCTTAAACACACGGATTATCATCGTAAAGCCATGCTTCATTAACACTTTAAGGACGGCATATCATTGGAAGATGACATTTGTGTAATGATGCACCAATGCAGCCCCGGCGAGTATTAACTTGCATTGATGCATCATGCCAACCCTTCAGGAGTGTCTGAACCCTGTAGGGTCGGCATGGTGCTTGGATGCAGCACTGGTGAGTTACTCGCCAGGGCTGCATTCATGCATCATGACGACCAAGGGCATGATACATTAATGCAGTATTCATGCCTGAAAGGGTTAAATCACTGTTAACCTTCTAAGGATGGCATATCACTGAAAGTTGTATTTGTGGTCATGATCATCATGGTCATGATGCACCAATGCAGCCCCAGTGAGTGACTAGCCTATGCTGCATTGAAACATTCAAGACTATCTCAAGGGTCAGCATGATGTGTGAATGCAGCACTGCTGGGTTACTCGCCAGGGCTGCATTCATGCATCATGACGGCAAAGGGTATGACACATTAATGCAGTATTCAGTCCTTAAAGGGTTAAAGCCCCTGTGCGGCGCTGGGGGAGGGGATTAACTCCTGAAGCGGCGTGACCCGGCGCTACCTGCTGGTGCACAACCTGCTGGAGCTCACGGCCAACTCTGGGCACCCAGGAGGGGGGGGGGGGGTGCTTTATTTATTTCATGGTAAATACGGCACTCCCGTTGACTTAACCAAGGAAGGCCGTATTTAACACCCCCCGTGAAATAACCCTCGCCCGTTTTTCACGGCCTTTAAAATCATTAAAATTGATGATTTAAACACTATAAAATTGCTTTTTCAGACCAATTAAGTGGAATTTTGACATATATAGTTAATTATGACATGAAATAAACACAAAGGAGCACTTGTATAGTTCCCCACTGAGGGTTATTTCACTCGGCTTTACCTCGTGAAATAACCCTCAGTGGGGAACTATACTCGTGAACCTTTGTCTATATATTTCATGATTACAAGTTATGGTGAGTAGGATAGCCCCATCAACTTAACCAAGGAAGGCTGTCTTTCATACCCCCTGTTAAATAACCCTGCCCCGTATTTCACGGCCTTTAAACTCATTAAAATTGATGTTCTAATCACTAGAAATTAAAATAAAGATTTTTCAGATCAAGTAAGTGAATTTCTGAGGAATATTGTTAATACTGACATGAACAGTGAGGAGCACTCGTAGAGCTCCCGACTAAGGGTTATTTCACAAACTTAGTGAGGAACTATACACATGAGCCTTTGTCTATAAATGTTGTATACACTGTAAAAAATATCCCGTAAAATTTACGGTGAATCACTGGCATCACTGAATGCCGACCGTTTCCCGGTTTTTTTAGGTCACCGTATTTTGCTTTTCCCCGTAAAATTTACAGGCCTTTCCTGTTGTTATTTCACGGTGATTCATCATTATTATACGATGATTCTCTGCTATTCAATGATAATTATAATTGTTTCTGGATTCATTGATGTATAATTCATGATATTATTTTAATTCCAGGCCTGCATATATTAGGCCTGAGAAGCATAATTGAATGCCTCATAGCAATATACAATTACAATCCATGAGCAAAAGGTACTCTAGGATTGTTACAAAGAAACTCTGACAACAGTCTCAATATGTATAATTCTAAATACCACAACATTGGTGTTTATACTATTCATACTAGTGCCCAGGGTCTCAAAAAAGGAAATTATACATTTTTTCTCCTTAATATGCCAAAGGCTTGGATTTTGATTGTGTAATTAATGAGATAGTTGGATATCTTTATAAATCTAACACAATTATGTATGTTTTTAGTTGATAGCTTCCACTAAAGTCTCTCAATCAAACCAAGCTGCCACCTGGTGGGCAAACCTTTAACGTGAGATCCATGTAAATGAAAAAACATTGTTTCACTGTACTGGTTTATGGATGTTCAATGTAAACGCAATAAGTTTTATAGTGTCTCACCGTAAATCACAATTATGGTGATACACCGTCAAATTTAGCATTGATTCTTCGTAATTTCAACGGACAATTTTTACAGTGTATACACGTGGGTGGGCCGCACCTATGGTTGACAAGGGTACCTCTTATACAAAATCGCCCTAACAATGGTCCACTTTTCATCAAAATCCGCCTAACCGAGGGTCCCTTTTCAGAGATTTTAACAAAATTCCTACAAAAAGGGCAACCTTTTGCTAAGATACTATTCACTAAAAATACTTCACAGTAAGAGTCACTTGTGACCAAATTTCTCTGACAAAGGGTCAGGGAATTTTGCGTTAACCAATATTAGCCCCTTTGACCGGGATCCCCCTCACTAAGGGTTAAATTGCACCCCAAAAAACTCACCAGAGCCCCAAGGATTGGCAAACCAAACCCCCATTCCCCCTCGACCCAAGCAAATAGAAAGAACAAGAACACTAACATCTCCCCCTCCACCAAGTTCATTACACAAAGTAAAGAGGCAATGGACACTCACATGACAAAATACTAACGTTATCTTGAACTTAGATAGATACCCACTACTCTCTTTTTATTTTCCATCCCCTAACCCGTTACTCTATTCTATACTATAGCTAGAAAAACCAATGTCTGGATCCGACAAAAAAAACAGGCTGTGCTTCTCTACCTACGTATCCAGAATAAAGTTTTTAAAAAAAAGGAGTGCCCCCCCCCCATGGCACTAGCTGCCACAGCATCGAGTCAGCCTTGCACCCACACATATGCATAGGTATAGCACCAGTCAGCATACACACACAGGATACACAATACCAGGAGAGGACAGATTTACCGTTATAACCAGGTAGGTACTACTGTGGAGGAAAACACACATTTATATTGAATCCTGTAAATTGAGGCTCTTGATGGGAGGACCCCCATGGCCCCTTGTCGATTCTAAGGAATGCCAAAATATGGTCCCATGTTCTTGTGTCCAATTTAGGGGTCTAGGGCCATTGGGGGTCTAGATGGAGGTCTCTATGTCGCCTGTCGATTTTAATAAATGCCAATGTCCCTTGTCACTATCTTTCTTTTTCTCCTGTCGATTTTAATAAATGCCCATGTCCCTTGTCACTATCTTTATATTTCTCCTGTCATTTGTCACTAAGCTCCATGTCATCTGTCGATTTTAAGAAACAGCCATGCCGCCCTGTCGATTTTAGGGGTCTACCTCCATGTCATTCAGAGGGTCAGTTGTATACCCATGTCAATATAAACTTGAGTCCCCCCCCCCCCCTGCCACGAGCTGCCATAAAATTGAGTCAGCCCTGTGCACTCACACACATGCATGTATAGTACCAGTCAGTGTACATGTATACCCGGGATACTATGATACACCGTATACCAGGAGAGGACAGGTTTACCGTTATAACCAGGTAGGTGCCACTGTGGGGGAAAACACACATTTACATTGAATTCTACACATATGTATATCTAATTCTGTAAATGGGAGGTCGGGCACAGACTGCTCTTTACTAAGATAGCATGACCCTAATGCCATAACGCCATACTGTGGTATCTAACAGTCTCACAGACTTACACCGGGGCAGTTTTGGGGTGCGGAGGTCTCCCCCCCCCCCCCGAGGTCGGAAAGTCGCCGAAATCAAGGGCACCAGGTCACAAAGTCGCCTTTTAGACTATTTCTACAATAAACTAATTTGTCCAAAAGTCGACAGGTCGCTTGAATTATTGTACCAGGTCGCCAGGTCGCTTTTAACCCATCTGCAGTCACAGTTCTGGGCCATTGATGTTGGGGTCCCCATATCCCATGTTGGTTTTGATAAATGGCCATGTCGCCATATCGGTTTTAAGATCATGTCCCATGTCACTATCTATTTTTTCCTCCTGTTCCATGTCCCCAAGCCCTAAAAAGGTCTATCTCGCCATGTCTATATAGGCCCATGAAATGAGAGATCAGCCTATGTTGACCTTAACGTTATACCAGAAAGGTATTATTGTTTATTTCTGTCTAGTGTGGTATTGAACTGAGGCATGCCTGTAAGTCTCTGGGCCTTACACATGCAGGGGCTCAGGCAGTTGCACATTAAAGATGGTATAATAGACTTCCCAAACCTTTTCTTCAAAATGGATATCACTTCAATGCCATGGGTTCCATTATCATTTTAGCTGATAAACAGTGCAACATATTTTTCTATTAATACATCATTTGAGATTGATAACAATGTACCTGATTTACCTCACTGACTCAGGCACTCCCCCCGGAGAGTATAGGGGGAACTAATCTGATAGAGAATGCACTGAGCCATGCAGTATCAACACATAGGGAGTTTTAGTGTCGACCTACAGTAAAAAATATTGCACTGCATGTGCTCATCTTATAGACTTAGACACTGCCAATAAAGTTAGGGAAGATGTATGGGATAGGATATACAATAGTAATATGATAAACTAAAAAAATCTCTAAACATTCAGCAGACACACCATCTTTAAGCCTAAACCCGGGAACATACATCGTGTCCAATATACTAGACTGGTGGAAACAAACAGAGAGGTGGCCTGAGCGCCTCTGTGGTTACTTCTTACTGCAAATACCTACCCTATAGTACCATAAAATTGCCCAATAAACATTTTAGGGATCTGATATGCCTCAATGTTTAAATGTTTTGGGTGACATGATGCACCAATGCAGCGCTGGTGAATACTTCCCAGACACTGCCTTTGTGCATCATGGGATCCTCCATGAGTGTATCAACCCATCATGGGATCCTCCATGAGTGTATCAACCCACTGGGGTTGGCATGATGCATGATTAATGATACTCACAACAACCAAACATACTGTCCTGAAAAGGGTCATTCAGACATTTTGCAATCCTCTTGAAGGAAATGTTGGAGAGCTCTGCTTAGGCTTAGAATAAGGTGCTTTCCAGGTAGCCTTATACATTTGGCCTGTTTCTCTACATGGGATATTGTGCGTGGTGTGGGTGATATTGTTCTCCCTATAAGGTAGTGCTTAGGGAGTGTTCATTTATTAATTACAGGGGGGTGGTGAGATTTCGCGTGGATGCCGGAAAAGATCTTACACCCCCCTCGAGCGCACATGGAATATTTTCTGCCCCTCCTCACTGAAGCCCCCGAAAAAAAGATCGCCGCCCCCTCTTTGAACTATAGTAAAGCACTGAATTATTTTTGCTAATATGTTTTTATCCCTGCCCTCAAGAGGGGTCGACAATGTTTACGCCCCCACTGTAGCTAATAAATGAACACTCCTTAAAGCCGTTATGACATCACAAGTCACACACGGGCATTAACCACACGCCTCCCCTATATAAGGAGCTGAGTAGCCGACCTCACACCTGCTGGAGGGGTAGCAAGATGTGGGCCTCTATAAGCACCTGTTCAATGCACTGGATAATACTCGGTCTAAGTACACTGAAAACTCTATACTGAAAAAAGTCATCAGGGGTGATGACTTTTAGTCATCACCGTGATTGTGTCCCTGGTGATTACTTGGTCATCTCTAGAGTCATCATATGTGATGACTCTGAGTTGTCACCGTGATTACTTTTTTGACCTAATTAGATATTTTTACATAATTAGAGATTATGCAGTGCTAGTCAGAATGATGACCCAGGTCATCAATGTGATGACTGAGTCATCATCTATGATTAATTTCTTGTAACTCATTTTTCAGTACAACAAGGTGTTTATCCCTAATAATTTTATGATTAGCCCCTGCTCCTGTCATCAGACCTTAAGTGAGAACACTTCTTCCAACATAGCAAGTCCAATAAGGCATAGATATGTATAGTAACTGACAGCCTATCCTAACCTTAGTAAATGTGGTCTCAGACACAAAAAAGGTGCCCATGTATACAAACATGTGTGCTTTTGAGAATTTTGTTCAGAACTTGATTGTAAAGTACTTGAATTTCTAACATGATAATATTCTTCATAATACTTCACTTTATAAGATTCTGTTATCATAGTTGATAATAGATACAAATCTGTGAATGGCCTAGAGTATGTACTACATATTCCATTATTGCTTAGTGGGGCCCTCTAGTGGCAAATATTGTAATCAAGATGATGACTTTCAGTCATCACCGTGATGACCTGACCTCATCAACTGGGCATGATTACCCTAACTCATCAGTAGTGATGAGTTTCAGATATGCTTAGGTTTTCAGTGTACTGGGAGTGGATACAAAGAACCGTAAAGCCTGGCTTCCCAGCTAACAAAAATACGCTATATTACGTTCTTAACGTTATATAATGTTTTGCCATGATGAGGAGCCATAGAGAAACGTTATAGAACGTTGTGCAATGTTTTTTTTGTTTACTGGGTTGGTAACAACCCTATTGTGAGTTTGAGAGGAAACTCTGGCTTGTAATGAAATTGTTTGGAATTCATTTTTTTTACTATATTTCTATATATTAAGACCTCCCTTATAGGGCCAATGGGAGTTTCAGGGTTTAAATTCGGCGTACAGCAAATAAAAAACGTCAAATATAATTCTGTCTATAACCGAGTTTTTACAGTAACGGTGACATAACACTCCTAACATACACACACCACACGTACACCCACACGTAAACAACACAGGCTGGATGCTAATTGTAAAGTGAAAGGGTAAAATATCATAGGTTAGGCTACACCCCTGATGATGAAACAAGTTTTTCAGGCATCTATGGTACTGGAAACCATAATCTTTCCTCTTAGGCCTCTCCAAATAACATACTTGTTTCTCATCACTAAGCCATGACGAGAGAGCTGCGAAAGTTATGAATATGCATGTTTTCTTGGCCACATTACATTTTCTGCAATGTAAGCTTTAATTTGATACCAAATATGCCCATATTTCTTTAATTTTGTCATGTTTTTCCATTATAATTAAAAAAAAAAAAAGTAACGAGAAACAAGGATATTATTTATTATTATATTATTTGGAATGGCCTTAGCCTGGGGAACATCTGTAAAGAATATTTTGGGTTTACATGAGTTTCTGAGGTTGTAGCAGAGATCCATCCATGATGGCTCACTCTGTAAGGTTCTCCTGTCTGAGTTCAGACGAGGTAGAACCTATAGACTAATGCAGCAAGAAAGGGTGACTTTTATTTTTAGAAACGTTGTTGATAACCTTTTTGAACATTTCTGATGTGTGACTGATAAAATATGTAAATATAACCTGAAAACTCTGCATTCTAATTTAAGCAATTTGATAGATAGTTCTCTTGTAAATCTACTGATATAATATATTTGCAATTATAGTTATTACTGTCACTGTTCTAAGGAATTTGTTAAAACCAACTTAAACACAACTTTATTATGAAAAAGTACCCTTACTTGATGCATGGGTCTATAGGTTCATCAGACGAATTGGCTGTTGGTGTTATAACATCCATGACTGTAACCTTAACCCATTCATGCATCATGCCCTTTGTCATCATAATGCATGAATGATGTCCTGGCTACTAGTAACTTGCCAGTGCTGCATTTAAGTATCATATGGACACTACTGAGTTGAGACACTCCCAAAGGGTTGGCATGCTGCACCAATGCAGCACCAAGGAGTTACTCGCCATGGCTGCATTGGTTTATCCTGACGGCAAATGTAATATTTTAGCGACATGCCGTCCTTAAGGGGTTAACTAACACAGGCTTGGCCATATGCCACAAAGTATAGATCCAACTCTTCCAGCTAAGTCCCCATATCAGGCCTGGTTATACCATATAGTATAGTGGGACGGCTAATCTCGATATATGAAAGGAGTTGTTTATTTCCTGACCAAAGCAGGACATTTAATACTTTTCGAGTAGGATTTCAAAATATTAAACAAATCTCTGCTTAGGGTACAAGATCTACAATTATGAGAATAAACCTATAATAAGAACAATAGTATAGGGGAGCATATTCAGCCAAACTGGCCATGGAAATGGCATTCGTATTTCCTTTTTAAATTTGAGAAATATAAAAATACACCACAGAAAAATAGAGCCATTTTGAAAGTTTTGAAAAATCCAAGATGGCTGCCAGGGGCCAAAAACAACATTTTTCAACACAGAAAATCATAATTGATCCTTCTCTAGGAAGGGGGGGGGAACGCTGCAACAAGGACATCTGGTGGTGGAATCAGGAACTAAAAGGCACAAGTATTGGTCCCCAGCGCAGCATGCTTCAGGGAATTCCAAATTACTGTAATATTACAGCATGTGGCTATCCGTCAATGTTACCTCAACATTAAATAAACTCTCCTCTTCGCATCTGATACATTATAGAGGATTGCAGATGCATGAGACAGTAGGATTGACCCTGTTCAGTTGACTTTGTGTTTTTTCTGAAATCTTGAAATTAGCTAACTTTAAGCAGTTCATACACAGCGTTGTGTTGAGGTCTATTGAACTTGTCATTATTAATAAATATACCAGATTCTGATTTATAATCAGATCCTGTAGAGAACATGGGAGACCCTGTGTTTGTGGACAACTACTGATTTGGAAAAGCAATTAGTCAAAGTCTATACATTGTAGTATAGGTGTTTCCCCTAGTACCCACTCGGGGTCTCCACTGTGCCCTTTTCCCCCCATGCTCTAATTGATATTGATGACATCTGCCTGTAGTTCCTGATTCCACCACCAGGTGTCCTTGTTGCAGCGTTTCCCCCCCTTTTCTCTAGGCTTGAAATTACTCTTCCTAGGCTTGGCCTGAACATGACCCAACCATAGAAATTGTTAGATACGATTTGCTCAGTCCGTGAACCATGTGGTAAAATGTTGCAGAATAATTGATAATGTGTTTCAGTCAAAGATTTCTGTTATTTTTGTGCATCTTTAAAATCGCCAGAAGCAATAAGCAGCAAAATGAACCTTGATGAGATCTGGCAAGATATATAGGATGAGACTTTTTAATGGAGGAAGCTTCCATTGCCCTTGCAGTCCCCGCTCCCCCACATACCCCCCAAAATCAAATTTTCAACTTTTTTAATAATAAAAATTCCAAAATCATTTTAATAAAAATGTCTGTGTATGGACTACTCATTCATACACGTGAGCTGAACCTAAATGGGTAATTATGGCCAAAATTGTGCCTCTACATGGGTACCCACAATTTTGACGATGTCGCTGTGTCGATTTTTAGCAGAAGAACCGTGTCATCGTGTCAATTTTTAGGTGTATAAGAACTTAGAGAAAAAATCCTGTGAGTCTATTTTTATCTCCAATTTTCCTTTGTCCGTCGATTTTTACAAGGGCCTAAAACAGCCATGTGGCCGTGTCACCCGTGTCGATTTTTACCCATGTAGAGTCTACCTACCCACCCACCCACACTCAAAAAAAAAACTTGTCTCCAAACTCTTCAAAGTGACGGTCATAAAATAAACTAGTCAAAAACTCGTCTAAGTGACAAGGAAGTGGGTCTTCTAGCTGGCATGTGCCAGCCTAAAACCCAACATTTGCCAGCTCCAGATTCTATTTGTGGGATGGTAACCTGATAGGTAAGACGACTTTTGACTCGTTTATTTCATGACCGTCACTTTGAAAAGTTTGGAGACAAGTTTTCAGTGCACGGCCTGACATGGTGGTTGTGTTATCACTAACAGACCACTCAGAGGGATGAGCAGGGGTGTTCAGCTGATAACACAACCTAGAGATAACTCCCTGCCCTGTGCTAAGCTGGCCACTTAAACCTGAGCAGAGGGAGTGATCATTTTTAACAACAGGGTGGTTTTCTTTTCTTCTTTTTTTGGGGGGGGGGGGTAAATATTACCTGCATGTTTTCAGCTAAAAAGGGCCCTCGATTTAGAACCCTCTCAGTTAAGTTGTTATCCTTATAATATTTTCTGTAATTGCAATATTTGCAAATATCTCATATTTTCACATGACAATCAGCTTTCAAATAGTATGTATTAGAATGCAGGCTTTTAAGGTTATATTAATGTATTTGTCAGTCACACTTTAGAAATGTTCAAAAACGTTATCAATGTTCAACTGTTCTGAAAAGTCATCCTTCCTGGCTGCATTGGTTTATATAAATCTTGCGCTCTGCATCAAATTTCAACCCCAGTCTTTGCAAAAACTATTTCATCCCACAGGACATTCGGTCCTGCAAATTTTCAATGTTGCAAGACCAGCTACATTTTTGAAGGACCGGATAGCCACATGTCTGACAATTTATGCATTTTAATTATGAAATAGTTTGGTCCATTGAAAATACTTATTTTTGTAACCTTCTTTAGCTAAATCAGGATAAATACATTGTTTTACACAGTATATTAACAAACATATTTCAGGTTTAGAAACCGACTAAATTATTTTAGTTCAGAAAAGCGCAACATGTGACTGGACATTCGGTCCTGCTACACTTGTAAATCTGGTGGACCAGTGGCATTTTAGGAGGACATTGCCACTGTCCTGCATGTTTTCGCAAAGACTGCAACCCCTGTATTTTAACTTGGATCCTCCTTGGTAATTGAGCAAGGTATACATCCCATGGGGTCAGCATGATGTATTAATGAAGCACTGATGCATTATTCATTGATGCTGCATTTATGCATCATGCCCACTGACTGGTGTATTGACCCCCTAGGGTTGGCATGATGCATCAATCCAGCATCGATAAGTTACACGCAGCACCAGCGAGTTACTCGCTAGTGCCACATTCATACATCAAAACTAACAAAGGTTACATTAATGTAATATTCTGTCCTTAAATGATCCTACTGCTTGGCAGTTTATGCAGCCATTGGCAGAGCAATGGCCAGCCTGGATATATAGGCCTAATAATAGGTGACTGTAAGTGTATGTATGTGTATAACCAACATTACAATGTGTGTGAGAATATTACATTGTAAACATGACTGGGTGTGTATCTACATGAAGTAGGACCGGCCGACATGGCCATATTGGCATACAGGGTACAGGCAAAGATCAAAGGATACTAAGACGGTCCACTGGCTGATTTTATGTCCCCTAAAAAACCATGGCGCCCTCTGGTCGATAGAGTGTACAGCCTACATAGCCCACTAAAGTCCTATTTAGTTAACCACAGATAAAACCATATTTCAATTCCTGGAAAAATGTTTCGTACCTTTATATATGTTTTCTATGTGGATTTTTTCAATAGCCATGTGAAATTTGGAGGAAATTTAATCAGGAATAGCAGCCCCAGGGGGCTAATATAGTTAATATGGATTTAGACTTGAACAATGGAATATACACTCTATCCACCAGGGGGAGCCACAGGCCATAGAGAACCAGAAATCGTGGCAGTCCCATTAAAAAAACAGTTTTCTCAACCACTTCAATATTCAAAAGTTACATAATAATCAGATTTAATACATGTTGCTGATATACTCTCCAAGCAATATTATCACCCTTTTAAGGTATTTTGAGGCATTCCCGTTGCTGAGGGACAATACTAATCTACGGGAGAACACCTAAGTAGACCTTCTTAGTGTTATTTACTCTTTGGTACAGGGAACTGTGGCACAACATACACACGTGTTACAGATAACGTGTGCTGCTATGAGCTAACCTACAAGTTATCTGATAACGTGCAATGTGTACTGAGAAAAGAAAAAATGGTAATGTCGCCAAAACTTTCCACAGTCAGTCATTTCAAAGACAGACCACGGCAATATGATTCAATTCAATTCAATTGCTTTATGAAGAACATGAGATTTTCTAGGAATAAGATGAGGCCGGGGGATCTACAGTCGGCAGATATTTCACTTCATACCTCATCTGTCAATCACTACGCCAAGTCAGCGGTTCTTAAAGCTTGACCATCATGGTTGAAGTGAGGCCAAAAGCACTTTTGGATATAGTTCAGTTTTCATTCACAAGAGGGCTCTTAAGGGCTGGGAGCTCAGCTCTTACAGGCACAAGATAGGGTGAATATGTTGTAGCTGGACAATGCTCATGGTCCCCTGTCCAAACACTGCTGCCCTCTGGTGGAACTGCTATTTAAATCCATGTATGGAAAATGCTGAACTTATTCCCTGATGGCCCAGCTTTAAAGTAATGGGCCAAAAATTGACCCCTTACAGACATATTGGGCAAGCTTTTCTGGTAGAGATTTTGGGTTTTCTTAGGAACTACTTTCGGGTAGGGATACAGGCAGTGTGTGTTGCATATAGGAAACCAGACAAGTAGTACCCTTTTCTAGACTTCTTCCACAGGAGAGTCCTGCTCTTGTCCTTCCCATTACAGAATATTTCCATATAGTCCGTAGCGTGGGGCAGAGATGAGTGAGGGAATCCCTGCCGAGGGGGATTGAAGGCAATGCTGGACCTTCCTTAGGGAGTGATCATTTTTTAACAACAGGAGGGGGGGGGTGGTGGGTTTCTGTGTGGAGAGCACAACATTTTTTTACACCCCCCTTAGTATCGAAAAGTGGCTCACGTGCCGGCCCTTTGAAGCATAGTAACGCGCGGGCTTTTTGGCTCAAAACAGGTTAATTTTTTTTACCCCCCCCCCCAAGAGGGGTCCAGATTTTTTGACCCCCCCGGTCAAGGGGTCCAAAATTGTCCCCCCCCAAACCCACCACCCCCCCCCCCCCGTGGTTAAAAAATGATCACTCCCTTAGGACCAATGGCCGCTCCAAGACTACAAGAGAGTCAAACGATGCTGTACTCTCCTAAACAATTGCAGAGTCTGGCAACATTAGAGTCTCTCAAAAAGAGTCCTGCATCTGGCAATGTTGACTCATTTGAAAATGCCTAACCCTGATAACAGTATATTCACACACAGAAAAGTGAGAGTCATTGTCGCTAAAACTACCCTCACCTGAGGGTCAGGCAGTGCCTGACCCTCAGGTGAGGGTAGTTTTAGCGACATTGACTCTCACTTTTCTGAGGGTGTTTGAAAACATCTCTTGCCCCTTTCTTTGTGTGAAAGTACACGTTTTCTGAAGCACATTATCCTTTAGATGGTGTGATCTCCTAAGTTGATTCGTAGACATGAGTTGATCAATTCTGTAAACCCAACATCTTATAGGAATCCCCTTAGAATATTGTTCATGAACTTAATCCATTTGCAGAGCAAAAACATTGAACCGTTCCCTGGTAATTCGTGTTTTAAACTTCGGACTCTCATGTTATGAGGTCTAGCTTTTTCATGACTCCTTTTGAAACACTTGGCCCCTGAAACTCTGTTATTGGGCTGGTTCTCAATTTTCTTTTGGTGTAGGATATTATATTTGTCAGTAAACTGTTCGAATATACTTCAAACATGCAGAAATGACTCAGCCATTGTGTAAATCGTGGGCGTGATTGTGGTCCATTGCCAACAGGGTCAGGGATTGTGAACCACATTTTCGTCTCAGATATAGAATGCTATACTGTTATAAAGTCAGCCAATATGAATATTGGTGTTTCGTCTGTAGCGGAACCCACTGCAGTGTGTACAATTTATATGCATATTACAAGGTATATCCTTTAAGTGCAGCAAACTGTTTTATTGCGCTATTGATGGGTTTTGTCGTCATGATGCATGAATACAATCGTGGTGAGTTACTCACTGGTGCTGCATTCATGCATCATGCGGACCCTACGGGGTCAATACATTCCAGAAGTGTCGGCATGATGCACCGATGCAGCGCTGCTGAATTACGCATAATGGCTAAATCAGTGCATCGTGACGGCAAATTAACATGAAGCTTTACATATCAAGCAGCTCTTAACCATTCATGGACAGCATGACATTTGTCGTCATGCTACAGCAATGCATCCCCGGCGAGTACCTCGCTGGTAGCTTGCTGCATTGGTGCATCATGCCGACCCTTCGGGAGTGTCTCAAACCTGAATGGAGCGCTGGTGAGTTACTCGCTAGGGCTGCAAGGGCGACCAAGGACCTGATGCATTAATGCATTGTGCCATCCTTAAAGGGTTAACTTGGGAGATCCAAAACAAACAATGGGCACCACAGGCCTGGGTAGACGGAGACCACATACAGGATCTAGCTGACTTATTGGATGGCAGAACTATTTTGGCAAAGACACTTTGTGGAACTCATAATAAGGAATATGTATACATACCAGCATACGGATTTCACTTTGTATTTGTTACTGAGATAACAGCCATATGTCTCTACATTATTAGTACAGTAAATTCATGGGTGTTATAACTCTGTTCTGGTAGACAGTCTGGTACGGAATACAATATTTCTGCCCGTTCCTAAGGTACACACAGATACATGTGCAATGGATGTTTAAAAAAAAAGTATTCTTTATGTCTACTTTCAGAAAGACGTATCGTGATGTTGTCAAAGATTCTACAATGATGCCTCATTCAAACATAATCTCTGGTTACGGTGACTCCGAGTCTTACAAGGATTTGTCCACAAAGATTGAAGGAACCGTAGGCTCAGAGGCTAAAGCAGTACCCGTGCAGAGACGTTAGACATCTGGTGATTAGTTAAAGCTGGACTGTCAGGGAATAAGTTCAGCATTTTCCATACATAGACTAAAATAACAGTTCCACCAGAGGGCAGCAGTGTTTGGACAGGGGACCATGATCATTGTCCAGCTACAACATATTCACCCTATCTTGTGCCTGTAAGAGCTGAGCTCCCAGCCCTAAAGAGCCCTCTTGTGAAGCAAAACTGAACTATACCCAACAGTGCTTTTGGCCTCACTTCAACCATGACGGTCAAGCTTTAAACTGTCATGATGTGGTAGTTTTGCTACAGTTAATGTTGACAGCATGTTACGCTAACAGTTCACAAAACAAGCACCTGCATGGTCCAGCAGGATCAAAACACCATGTCAGGTGTTGGGTAGAGACAATCCCCTTAGAAACACACCATAAAAGGTTCAAATTAAAAAAAAAGGGTTCAACAATGGAGGTGCAAACTTCAGACCTAAACACAATGTCTAGCTCTGGTAGTCTCCAAGCTGGCCCCAACTCTACAGCACAAGGCACTGCCTCAGTGGAGGTTGAGGAGGGACCCAACCAGACTGTAACCACAGAGACAGGGGCTAGAGACACTGGGGTGGATGGAGGGACAATAGACAATGGTGGTCAGTCAGGGACATCTGTAACTGCACCAGCACTAACCACTAAAGACAATGAGGAACACTCAAATATGGCAGCAACTGTAGAGACAGACGCAGGGGACCAAACAGACTCTACAGGAGATGCCAATGCAGCAACAGATGAGGGGAAAGATTCAGTAAGGACAGTAGAAACTGCTGAGACAATGAAAACTGCTGAGACAACAAAAACTGCTGAGACAACAAAAACTGCTGAGTCATCGGAGCCAGAAGACAAAGGGCGTGACGTTAAGACAACGCGGCATGTTACGTACAGTGAGGGAGTGGATCAACTCGAATGGGACAAGGCCATGAAGGTAGGAGTCATTTTATAAAATTAAATTGTTTTATTAGGTCCTCATTAAGATACAGAATGATCTTTCTCCTTCCCTGACCAATATGATATAATATCACTTGGCCAGAGTCAGATAAATATTTCATTAGGCTTATTGTCCAAACGGGAGTATCCGATTCGCTACAAGGATGTAGACAGTAATACAGTAACAATGTACAGTAATGTACATAATGATTATATATTATGAACAGTCTTTGCGAAAACTTTTTCGACCCACAGGACATTCGGTCCTGCAAATGTTCAATGCTGCAGGACCGGCTACATTTTTGAAGGACGGGATAGCCACATATCTGACAATTTATGTACTTTAAGAATAGAATATTTTTGTCCATTGAAATACATTTTATTTGTAATCATCTATGGCTAAATCAGGATAAATACATAGATTTACACAGTATATTGACAAATATATTTCAGGTTTAGAGACCAATTAAATTATTTTAGTTTAAAAAAGCCCAACATGTGACAGGACATTCAGTCCTGCTACACTTGTAAATCTGCTGGACCGGTGGCATTTTAGGAGGACATTGCCACTGTCCTGCATGTTTTGGCAAAGACTGTATGAATGGGAGTCCCTGCCTATCTTTTTTTTGTAAATGAATTAATCCCTACATTTCTCACTGTAACTATCTTCCTTCAGAACACAAAGTGGAAGAATAGTACAATTAGTTATCACAAATCCTTCCACTGCAAATCCAGGCAGGTTCTCCCCCTGGTGAGAGGTACATGAACTGTTCCAGCAGTAGAGGCTGATTCATGAAACTTCCCCCAGGTGGCACCACCAGCCACGGTGTGTCTCAGCTCGAGTTCTCAAGGGAAGCTTTAAATTTTGGCTTATCACCCATATGCCAAATCAATTCCCTTTCTTTGGTCTTTGTCATTTCAATAGTTTTTTCATCTACTTGTTTAGTTTAATTTCCATATCAGTAGGGACTTTTTCACTTGAATGAAAATGGTCCTACCCTTGACCAAGCTTTTCCATCGAGAGCTGCAGATTTCAAATTCCTGCCCGCTTAAATTGAAGCATAATAGCACATAGGATTTTACACTCAAAACATGTGAAATTCCCCCCTCCCTAGTCAAGAGGTCGACATTTTTTACCCCCCCCCCCCACAAATGGAACATTCATCCTGTTGTTAAAAAATGAGCACTCCCTAAGTACTCTGCAACATTAAATGGATATAATCAATGATTAATGAATATATGTTTGACATTTTTCTTGGTTGATAAAGTTGTTACAGCAGAACGGCGACAAGGTGTACCGAGCCGTGTTTAAGAACGAGATGCATCGCCTGCACCGGGAACTGGAGACTTTCAACGAGGAAATAGCCAGGGAGGTGAGTAACCAAGGGTTCTGTGAATTCTCGCATGTAAGCCTAACTATATAGGGGTCGACACTAACGCTGGTCTGCGAGCCAATGGCCTGTGCCTTTGAGTCCAGGCCGGCAGTTTTCTGCAAAATAACATTCCCATGGGCCTGGGTGGCCCACAGGAGTAGTTGGAAGACATTTAATGAAAGTTTGCCTGACAAGTTTATCCGTGCAATATATCAAAAATGTGCCTGAATTAATCATAATCAGTTTTACCTCCTAATAGACCAATCAAAAATAAGTTTTTTCCTTTAGCTCTGTGTGCAGGCACGTAGCTTTCGGGATTCTAGAAACAGTCAGCATATATATCACAGTGTATAAATATGATAGGTTAATTTGAATCAGGGGACAGGCAACATGCATTGCACATCTGTTCACTCATTTCTATTTCAGTATGAGAAAAATGCAAGACGAATCGGAAAGAAAAAGAGAGCGCTAGAAGATGAACTAAACGAGCTGGAACAACAACGACTCAATGCCAGGTCAGTTAGATGTGTGGATGCTTCAATGTGGAAATGGCTAAGGCTCACTCTCACCAGATCGATGCAACTATTATTTGGACGTACATGATCGGCGGACGTACATGATCGGCGGACGTACATGATCGGTGACGTACATGATCGGTGACGTACATGATCGGTGACGTACATGATCGGGAGTTATTGACTGCCCTACCCTTTCTGACCATGTTAAAACATAAATATATCTTACCAAGGTGTGCATATGGTGTGTGTCTTGACATGTTCTATGTTAGAAATGTCTAGATGCGACTATTAAGATAGTTTTAATTGACATTTCAATACCGATCATGTACGTCATGTGACGTACATGATCAATGACGTACATGATCGGTGATTTATTGGCTGCCTTACCCTTTCCTACCATGACAAAACATAAATAAACCTTACCAGGGTGTACATATGATGTGTGTCTTGACATGTAATATGTTAGAAATGTCTAGATGCGACTATTAAGATAATTTTAATTGGCATTACAATCCCGATCATGTACGTCATGTGACGTACATGATCGGCCGTTATTTATTGACTGCTTTAATTACCTTTTCTGACCATATTTAAAACATAAATCAATCATAGCAAGGTGTACATACGATGTAAGTCTTAACATGTATTATCAGAAACATGTGCAGCAGTGGGGTAATAAGAACATTTTACATGACATTCCCAGCCGGTCATGTACGTCATGTGACGTACATGATCGGTTGTACATTAAGGCACTCCCCTGAGGCCCCTATAAACATTAATTTTTGGGGGTGTTCTTTTCCTAATAAACTCCCCACAAATACATTACAGCCTGTAGGTATGGTTGGGAGAGTTAAACATCGTAGTGCAGGGGGTAAAAGACGGATTTTGTCCTCTGCCGATCATGTACGTCCACCGATCATGTACGTCCACCGATCATGTACGTCACTTTTTTAGTTGCACTGATTTGGTGAGAGTGAGCCATAACCTATGGCCTAAAATCACCCCCCACTGAAAAACCCTGCCTGTTACTATCAGTCTCAGGCCCCGACTCTATATAATAGAGTCTGGGCAAACTCGTATAAAAAACTAGTTTTACTAACTTCTTTTCATGAGTCCACCAATCAAATCCTCTGCACCAAAATCTGTGCACAGCCTGGCAGGAAGTAACAATCTTAATGTAGCAGTCCCACCAGTCCCATTTGGAGCCCTTGTGGCAGAAAAGGGTACTGGTTGAGCAAGTCTGGTTATTATTGGATAGAGTACCCATGAGTCGACCACCTGGGCCTATTTGTCCCCATGAGCTATTCTGGGAACGATTTTATGCTGTGCCAGCCGGTAAGGGCCTCTCGGAGATGGTTAAGATATTTTTTCTAGGTATTCCAGACAATGAGGACCCAACTTTCCAATCCAAGACTTTGGTGCCATATTGGCTCCAATGCCTGAGGTATTCAATTTCTTTACACCCTAGCCATGGGTCAACCAAGTCAAATACCTCGGTACCTTGAAACAATCTTTTGTGCAGGCTGCTGCCCATGGATAGTATTTGATTCACCCCGAGCTCCTGAATATTATACAGTTACAGTTAAAATTTAGAATTTGAGGTAAAATTGGATATAGCCGTCTTAAATAATGACCACTCCCCTAACATCACGGAAAGAAGATGGCGGAGGATAGCGTGAAGGAAAGCGGTACCAAGCAGGACGGTAACTAAGGCGGTCCCTGCATCTTACTATATACATTTGAACGTAGGGTCTCTCAAAAATGTGGACACAACTGTAGATCGAGGAGCTTTGTCTTGAGGAAATGTCCCTACACTTGTGTAAAAAAATCTGCTGATCACCCCCTGCACATAAATAAACACTACTCCCTAACATTACAGAAAGAAGATGGAGGAGGATAGTATGAAGGAAAGCGGTACCGAACAGAACGGTGACCAGGATGGCACGCAGGACGACAGCTTACAGAAGCAGGCCCTGGTGGAGAAGGAGATGACTCTGTTGGACCGGGAGGAGAAACTCACCTCCAGACAACAGCAGCTGGAGGAGTACGAGGCTGAGGTAAGTAGGTCAGTAGGTCACATACCACAACGGGAGTCTTCAGTCGGTGCATCCAATTGAACTCAATGGTCAGGCTTTAACATTTAGATATCATTGAGAGCAGTATGTGGAGGAGTACGAGCTTGAGGTAAGTGTGTTAACACTTTAAAGAAAACACCACTCTATTTTCGAGATAGCTTCTATTGATATTCTTGGTAATAATGTACTATATTCTGACACATTTAGCAAAGCATAGGCTATTAGAAGGGAGCACAGCAGGCTTATCTGCTTCAGCCCTTGACATCACCATTGTGTATTAGATGTGTATTAGACAAAATACAACATCAACCAGACTCTTCAGCCTGTGCATCCAATTGAATTCAATCTTTTTGACATGAGCACACAGCCATGAAGTGTTCACTGCATTTAAGTAAATTTCAAAGCAACACTTTCATCTCTAATTCAAGTAAAAACCACTCTAAGGAGCTTAAATGCCATTATGACCTTTCTCTGACATTTACATGATATTACTGAAAGCCGCTTAAACTTAAAGTGTTCCTTTAAGGCGTCTCAAATTTTCTTAAATGCAAACATTCATGCTGTGGTTATCAGTATCTTTTCAATTTACTGCATCATAACATGGTATTACTCTGAATATTTGCAGATTGAAAAGATAGAGGGGTACCTGGACCGGCGCATGGATATAGCCAGACGGAGGAACACAGAGCTGATAGAACTGGATGAAGTGAGTACACACACAGGTCAACTATAGACCAATGCAGCAACAAAGGGTGACTTTTAGAAAAATTGTTGATTCATGTTGTTACAAGTTTCCAACATTTCTGAGGTGTGACTGACAAGGACATAAATACATCTTCGGAATCATGCACTCTAATGTAGACTATTTGAAAGATAATTTTCCTGTGAATCTCCCGATATGAGATGCTTGTGAATATAGCCATTACCAACAGTGTAATGAGGATTCTGCTAAAACCAACATAAACACAACTTCATTACGAAATAGCCACCCTTTCTTGCTGCATTGGTCTATACTCCATTAACTCTTTAAAGGTGACATAATGCATCATGCCCTTGGTCATGATGATGCCCTGGCAGGTAACTAGCATATTTTGTAGCCAGGATGAAATTTGAGATGGGTTATACATTGTCTACCGTATTCGACGCAATAAGCGCACAGTGCTTAAAAAATTGATTATGGACACCTTTTAGTAGTTGTGGGGGTGTGCGCTTATTACGTTGAATAAGGTATTCATTAGTGAAATCTTCATGACAGCCTTCTTTCTATATGCTATGTCTGTAAGCATGATTATAACATATATATCCGGTGGTGCCGTTGTAACTTTCATACCACCCTACCCTAATTCTTGCCTCTGACCACCCTTAAAAATACCTTATTATTTAGGGTGTAAAGCCAACTGGTTAACAAACCAAACTTGTTAAACTACCTAACCACCGATCAATCAACTGTTCTGAAAAGGCTTGTGTGTGAATGAAATTGAATTGAAATTGAATTGAAATTGAATTGAAATTGAATTGAATTGAATTGAAATTGAATTGAATTGAATTGAAATTGAATTGAATTGAAACTGAATTGAATTGAAAATGAATTGAATTTGATTGTTTCAACATGAAATAGGTAAAATTGTGGCATTAGATAAAGTCCCTGCTTCCTCCCCAGGCACAGCGGACGTTCATTCAGCGGCAAACATCCCCTGATACACCGACCAATGACCAGAGGCAAACATCAGCTGACACACTGACTGATGACGTCACACAACAACCTGACACTGACCAGGAACAAGCACCCCCTCCTCCACCACCAGCCAGTGCACCAACAGGGTAAGTCTTGGAATGAAATTATATCTTTAAGAAAAAATTATTATGGGCTAATATACTTAGGGCAAGGGATTCCTAAATTCCATTTTTACGAAGACCCTATATCCTGTTACTATGTTTTAGAAAAAAATCTACATTTATCAAAGATATTATCAGATTTTTAATGGCAAATTTAGAAAGAAATTCTACATTAGGTAGGAAGGGGAAGTCTTGGTCAAGATCCTGGATCAATTTTAACACTATTCAATTTTGAGTCCCAATGATTATTATTATACTAACTATAACTCTTTCTTTTCATTTCAGAAACAACACTCAGTGTGAACTGTTGCAGGAGAAGAACACACAGCTTGAGCTGGTGTTGAAGAAGGTCAAGGCAGACCTAGCCCAAAGCGAGAATACACGACAACAGTTACAAACCAAGGTAAGGTAGCAGTCAGTATTAAACTAGAGGACCAGGTGTAGATTTAGGTCTGGTGTAGCTTGGGTGACAGAATTTGAAGACATATGTTCCGAAAAAGGGAATGGATCAAAGCAGTATATATATAATTTGCTGCATTGGCTACAGTAATTGCAGCTTTCACTTTTTCTTGCCTCAACCCTACCCATATCTTCATTCAACCCCTATGGGGAGAGACTCTTAAGTCTATGAATCCAGTTGAACTCCACCAAGAGTCTTAAATCTAGTCCTCTGTTTCTAAAGGGATTACTTTCCATGAAGTCCAATAATTTGAATACCATGGTTTCCTCTCCCTCCTGTACTCATGTACCAAAGTGTACTGGTATTTCTTAGCATTAGAAAAGAAAATTGTAGCCTACGCAGCAATACTGCATTGATTATTTTCCTTTTTTGGACAAGACAACCCATATTTAACTCCTCACGGATGCCATGTTGTCTAAAGGCACAACTGTTTTTTTTACTTATATAATCTAAATTATATATCATAATTTTCTCCCCCTCCTTTGAACTACGTTATGCGCTTGGAATATTTTGCAGCACACCTCACCGAAAATGTTTACCCCCTCTCAAAGCCACCACTCCCCTCTAACTTATAATGAACGTTCACTAAGCTGCACCCTAAATAGGCATGTCTAATTCTAGTATCAAGTTAAAGTGGCTTCTATGCAATACTTTACGGTATATCTTTATTCCATCCAGGTGTCAGAGCTGGAGAAGGCCCAGGAGCAGAGCACCAAGCGTATAGCAGAGCTGGAGAGGCACATGTTCCTCAACCAGACCAACCTCAGCTCCTCTTACAGTCGTCGTGCGAGCCAGCACCCCGAGGGTACCACCCAGTCACTGAGCTCCTCCCACAGTCGCCGTCTGACCCTCCACCACCTAGAGGCTACCAATGGGTCTCTGAGCTCTTCTCAGCGTCGGGTTAGTCTTTACCCTGACGGTACCGATAACAGCAACAAGTCGCAGGATGACCTCTGCTCCCTCGCCGACAGCACGGTGCTGCATAATGCTGCCCTCCCCGCTACAGGTACACAGCTTATCTCTGAATTTCTTAGGGAGTGCTCATTTATTAGTAACAGGGGAGCTAGTGGGTTTGGGGTGTGTGGAAAATTCTGACCCCTCTTGAGGGAAGCATAAAAAATTAAGCCCATTTTTAGCAAAACAAGCTTGCGCACTACTGTAGTTGAAAAATGGGGGCTGAAAAGTTCTGGGTGCCTTTGTTGAGGGGAATGAAATTTTCTACATGCTCTACCACCCCCTGTGAATAATTAAGGATCACTCCCTTATGATGTTCTTAGTTAAACTGTGATAATTCAGCTAGATGGTTTCTTTTGTTTGAACTTGACAGGCTTAGACTTATAGGTTCACTATCTCAGATTCACGCTCAACACTCACACTTTCCTCACTATTACTAGAAAAAGGCTGAAGAAATCACTTGCACACTCTTAGTATAAACTTTTTCCAACCTCAGCCACTATCTGGTGTCAAATTCTCTCAATCTCAGCCACTATCTGGTGTCAAATTCTCCCAACCTCAGCCACTATCTGGTGTCAAATTCTCTCAACCGCAGGCACTATCTGGTGTCAAATTCTCTCAACCTCAGCCACTATCTAGTGTCAAATTCTCCCAACCTCAGCCACTATCTGGTGTCAATTTGTCCCAACCTCAGCCACTATCTAGTGTCAAATTCTCCCAACCTCAGCCACTATCTGGTGTCAAATTCTCCCAATCTCAGGCACTATCTGGTGTCAATTTGTCCCAACCTCAGCCACTATCTAGTGTCAAATTCTCCCAACCTCAGGCACAATCCAATATCAACTTTTTGAAACCTCGGGCAAAAAAGTTTTCTTCATTTTGTTGTAAATTTTGATATTACAGAATAATTAAAATGTTGACAAAATTTATGTACTAGTGTATTTTCCATATACAAGTCCCAGACAAAACTTAAGTAGCAAAAGTACTAAAACCAGAATATTTTGTTGGAATTTGTAGGAGCCAGTTATATTATATCTTTGAGTGGCTTCAGGGTTACTTTTTCATCCTCTAAATGAAACTCAATAGCCACACATTTTTTTCATTTTCCAAAGTTTTTCACTTTCTTGTTTTCTGTAGCAGGCCACCCGGCTAGTAACAAAATGAAGCCTGTTCGCTTCTCTGTGAAGATTAAGGCGTCCCGCACCCCTAGTTTACACAGCGCCCCCGCCCCCTCCACCCCCACACAACATGACACGTATAGCGGTAAGATGTCACTGTCATCAAGTTGGGTTTTTGGTCTTTTACATCTTGCTTTTTGCTGCCCTTTTTGTAGGACTCTGTTCCTGTGTGTTCTGCTGTGTTATTCTATGTGTGTGGTGGTATGTGTTGTGCAGTGTGTGCTGCTGTGTGTACTGCTATATTCTTCTATAAGTGTGCTTTATTTGTGTGCTGCTGTGTGTGCTGCTGTGTGAGATGCTGTGTGAGCTGCTGTGTGTAGTGCTGTGTGGTGCTGTGTGTGTTGCTGTGTGTGCTGCTGTGTGTGTTGCTGTGTGTGTTGCTGTGTGTGTTGCTGTGTGTGCTGCTGTGTGTGCTGCTGTGTGTGCTGCTGTGAGTTGTTCTGTGTGTGCTGCTGTGTGAGCTGCTGTTTGTGCTGCTGTGTGTGTGGCTGTGTGTGCTGCTGTGTGTGCTGCTTTGTGTGCTGCTGTGTGAGCTGCTGTGTGTTGTTTTGTGTGTGCTGCTGTGTGTGCAGTGTGTACTACTATATTCTTCTATGAGTGTGCTTTATTTGTGTGCTGCTGTGTGTGCTGCTGTGTGAGATGCTGTGTGAGCTGCTGTGTGTAGTGCTGTGTGGTGCTGTGTGTGTTGCTGTGTGTGCTGCTGTGTGTGTTGCTGTGTGTGTTGCTGTGTGTGTTGCTGTGTGTGCTGCTGTGTGTGCTGCTGTGTGAGCTGCTGTTTGTGCTGCTGTGTGTGTGGCTGTGTGTGCTGCTGTGTGTGCTGCTGTGAGTTGTTCTGTGTGTGCTGCTGTGTGTGCTGCTGTGTGAGCTGCTGTTTGTGCTGCTGTGTGTGCTGCTGTGTGTGCTGCTGTGTGTGCTGCCGTTTGTGCTGCTGTGTGTGCTGCTGTGTGTGCTGCTGTGTGTGCTACTGTGTGAGCTGCTGTGAGTTGTTCTGTGTGTGCTGCTGTGTGTGCTGCTGTGTGTGCTGTGTGTATTATTATATTCTTCTATGAGTGTGCTTTTAAATGTGTGCTGCTGTATGTGGTGATGTGTGTGCTGCTGTGTGAGCTGCTGAGTGTGCTGCTGTGTGTGTTCTGCTGTGTGTGCTGCTGTGTGTGCTACTGTGTGTGCTGCTTTGTGCTTGTATGTGTTTCTGTGTGCTGCTGTGTGCTGGTATGTGTTTTAAAGTATGTTACACTATGATTGTAGCATGATATCCAAAGGGAATACGATACTACAAAATATTAATCTTTTAAGGATAGCATAGACATTTAATGCACTACACGCTATTTTGTATTGTATCATTGTAATGCAGCATACCTACCCTATATCATTAATACACTTGTGACTGGGATCATGATGCACTGCTGAAAGTGGTCATGATGCATGAATGCAGATCTATATTTATGACGAGTTACGTACTGCCGCTGTGTTGGCAGAAAATGATTGCGAACATATCCAACGTTGGTACCCAAAAATTAACTCTGCTGAGCATCATATCCCAGTTATTATTGACAGTCTACTTCTAAAATAAATGTTAAAAACATCTGTAATATACTTCATCTTGTTTTGGAAAAAATATGTGATATTTGTGATATTGTGATATATTGATCAATGAGGATGCACAAGACTTTTATACGTATACTTCTGTGGTCAATAAATAATTAAAACCCTTCCAAAAAATAATTTGTACCCCACAGAGCGCCCGGCGTTGACGTGGCAGCAGCACGAGCCGAGACGGCGACGTACCAGCAGCATCACGACCCACACCAGCCCCCTCCCCACACACCCGCGCAGACCCAGCACCTCACTCCACACCCGGTCTGTAACTCACCCACACCACCCCAAGCTGGCACCACTACCCCTACACGGGGAGGTGGGGCACGGGGTCGAGGGCTCCCTGCGAGATACTTGGAGTGACTCGGAACTGTTACGAGGGGGAAATGCACCACCTAAAAGCGGTATGTGTGTTGTACAGTGACGTCATACACTGACACAATTCAGTGACGTCATCCAGTAATGTCATGGAGTTATCCGCATTCAGTGACATCATGGAGTGCGCCCACGTCATGTAGTGACACAATTAAGTGACGTCATATAGGGATGTGATTCAGTGAAGTCCTGTAGTGACGTCATGGAGTTACTCCTATTCAGTGACGTCATGCAGTGACGTCATGGAGTTGCCCGCATTCAGTGACGTCATGGAGTGACGTCATGGAGTTACCTGCATTCAGTGACGTCATGGAGTGTAGTGACGTCATTCAGGGAAGTCATACTGTGATATGGAGGAGTCAAACAGTGTTGTCAAATGGCTACTTCCTACATCAACTTTATAGCATTGTCATATAATGTCATAGGCAGTGATGTGACGTCATGCAGTGACGTCATGCAGTGACGTCATACAGTCACGTCAAACAGTGACGCCAAACAGTGACATAAAACAGTGAGGTCATACAGTGACGCCAACCATTGAGGTCATACTGTGACGTCATACAGGGATCTCATAGAGTGACGTCATACAGTGACTTCAGACAAAGATGTCATACAGTGATGTCAACCAGTGACGTCATACAGTGATGTCAGACAAAGATGTCATACAGTGACGTCAAACAGTGACGTCATACAGTGACGTCATACAATGAACAGATGTAAGTGACGTAACACAGTCAATCAATGAAATCACATAGCGATGGCGTACGGTATGTTTATACAAAAGAAACATTATAGTGATGTTTTACATCATAAACCTGTGATATCATGTACATATATAAAACATATACAATTACTTCAAACGTTGTTAACACAAATCAAAATGTAGTCTCATTACCTGGTGACGACAGCCCGACATGATCTGCTTCAAACAGTGATAGCCATACAGTGACATCATACATCTGGTGACGTCATCTGATGACATTATACAGTGATGTCATCTGGTGACGTCATCTGGTGACGTCATTTGGTGATGCCATGTGGGGACGCCATCTGATGACATCATGCAGTGACGTCATCTGGTAACACCATGTGGTGACGTCATCTGATGATATTATACAGAGACGTCATAATATTGTCATACATTCACATCTTCTACCAATGGTCATTGAGTGACGCTATCTAGAATTGTGACATGGTGACGTCATATGATATACATAGCACAACAATGTTACACATCGATATCCTACATTGATGTGATGTCAAACAATGATATCAATCATTTAAAATCATATAGGGATGTCCTACAGCATTGTCATACATTTTCATAGATATCATACACTGTCAATAAACTGTGATATTATACAATAACCTTATACAGACTTCGACTAGAATTACCTCAAACAAGGATGTCATATGGCAGCATGCATTGACGTCATACATTGAAATTGATGTCATCTGCTGACGTCATACATTGACATCATATGGTGACGTCACGCAGGGGTGGTAATGTACTCATCTTACCTGCACAGACAAAGTCATACAGCAAAGGCATACATATATGCAAACAGTATTTTCATATAGGCCCTATTCAGGTTACTAACTCCCGCATTATCGTCCCCTGCCCAGGCAGTTTCCGGTTGTGGTGGTGTAGGCTAGGCCGGGAGGCCAGGCTAGGCCTACCTGTAACTGTACCCGAGCCACTGCCTAAGTTAAAATAGATATAATTTGGGTTGTAAACGACTATGAGAAAGAAAATCTCCTATTCTCCAGACCCAGCAAAGTATTTTTAGATGACAAATTAGGATAAATGTGTAAAAGTAAAGTAAATACAGACATACAGATAAATGCCTAGGGCTAGGTCCAACACGTCAAACCTTACCTCCAGTGATGAAGCATGTAGGCAGTATCAAACTGGCCCAACATTATTATGTCCATGGTTATATAGCCTCCATGTGTTTGCATCCTATGTTAAATAATCCATGATGCCATGCCAATACTCCATGAAAATAACAATATTTGTCAGGCTTGTTTCTGAGACTATGTCAGTCTCCACCCAGCATACAGGACCAACTGACTGAACATCCTGCACCTGAATACTAACTTTGGCTTTCTTGGGCCCCCCCCCCCAAGCCTACAGGTGTGGTCAGCCTCCACACCTCCAGGTGAGAGGCACCTGTGAGATGCTACTGCCACAGTTGCCCCCACCTTCCCTTCACACCTCCGAGGTGGGTATGCCACTGGTCACTATAACAAAGTGATGTCTCACACTAAGCCTCCCCTTTGAAGTCTACATCTAGGGCACACCTCTGGGATTGGGTTGGTTAGGAATTTCAAATAGAGTTTTAAAAAAAAGAATAATGTTTATATCAGACTTTTAATAAATGCCCATTCATCTTGAACTATTTCTCAAAACATGTCTAAGATAGGTCTTATGAGTTATAACGTGATATGTAGGTATATAAATGTAATTTATGCACATTTTCATATCTTTTCACTTTTTTTTATCGTGTCAATTTTAGGGTTTGCATAGAGACTAACTAGTACTTTCATGTGTAAATAGAATAAGATAAAATAAAAATCCGACATATCGACCCTAGACCTGAAATCTAGTTATGGTCTACATTTTTTGGCACCACTAATGCATGGCTATTCTACATAATAATAACCCAAGCCACTGCCTAAGTTAAAATAGGATAAGTGTGTAAAAGTAAAGTAAATACAGACATGTCATCTTGGCACTCCGGTTTAAAGGCTACAGATAAATGCCTAGGTCCAACACATAATTAACCCTATAATATCCAGACCATATGTATGCTTGCTATGAGATCTACCGATCAATATGCCCAATGAATTGGGAAAAGACTATATTTCTAATATGTTAACCTATCTATTGATTTTCCACACCCTTCAACATTTAAATGTCCCGGCTTAACTATAGTTATATTGCTTACTATTTAAGGTTGGTCGCTACTTGTTGCAAATGAACCCACTGCGCAGGTCTCTGCGCATACAGCTTAGATATATAAGAATGGGCTCATATTATATAACCTGATACATATATGCGTTTCCTATATCATAAGTAGTATAGTATGTATCGGAACGGGACTATAGTTAACTACTGTTTATTACTCAATCGACCTGCAGCCAATCAGAGGCCTCCATTTGGTCACGTGACCCGTTGCCATGGTAACGTGACCTACTTAGGGCTCTCAGCCAATCAGAAGCCAGCATTCTGGGTGACCTACTGACCTACTTAGAAGCTCTCAGCCAATCAGAGGCCGGCATTCTGGTAACCATGGTAACGTGACCTACTTACGTCACGTGACCTACTTAGGCTCAGCCAATCAGAAGCCGGCATTCTGGTAACTAGGGTAACGTGACCTACTTAGGGTTTGTTTGTAAACAACACCACGTGGCTCTCTTGTTTGTAAACAACACCACGTGACACGTGACTGTTTGTAAACAAACAATTCGACTTAGTCTGACATTTTCAGCTGTCGCATGCTGACCTGCTGCTATCATAAGAGAAACAAAAGCCCTAATCACGCTTTTCAGCTGGATCCTTCCACCCACCAGACATGGATCCAGATGGGAGGGTGGTTTAAAATTAATCCGTGTACCGACTGTCATACAATAGTGTAATTAGTTGAACACGTGTTACCTGTATAAAGGATTAGCAGGTCATGGGCTCAGAGTGTGTATAGAAAAACAACTACAGGTAGCGTGAACAAAGCGACCCCCTCCCTTTCTGTCACTCTGTCTGTGACTAGAGGGCGCGCGTGTGGTAAGCGGCTTAAATCTAAAGAAAAAAAATCACCCTCTCCTGTCGTCAGCAGTCAGCTGGCCGGCGGCTGGAAAATGCGATTAGAGGGATGATGAGCGCGGTTTTTTATATTCAATATATTAGAAGTGTGCTTTGTTGCTTATATAGTTCATTATGCGTTTAAAATGTTCGCGAGTATCGTAGAAATGTAGAAAAATCCTATTGTGGCGCCATCTGACGAAAAGAGCGGAGAACTATACTAGGGTATGGCGAGCTAGACTAGAGCATGTAATCACCAGGCGGCAGAGTGGTCAAAAGACAATCTCGTAGTAGTAGGTCTACTTGGATCTTGAGTAGCCACCCTTGTGGTTGCAATTACCTAGACTAGTTGACCCTGCCAGCCTGGTCAAGTGAAATTAGTAAGGAGACCGCACATTAACGCGCTCCACAGTCTTTAGACAGTTAAGACTATAGTACCATAGATTCTACTGTGTACTCACACTAACTATTTACAGTGCTACATATTCATACCCGTGTTCTAAGTGTTTTTTTTAGAAAAAAGCGATCTACTCACCCTTTTTTTTTTTAGACAAACTCCTATTAGCAGGTAACCCCTGTATAAACCATACTGCAAAGATCTGCTACTTCGAGCGTCTGCCTCGTGACTGATAGTGTACAACAAGACGAAGTGGGCAGAGGTGAAGTACTGTTCCAAGAAAAATTGAGGCTCTTTATATAGCTGAGAGAGCGGCTAATCCGGATGTTCTAAGCTTGTTTTCACCTAGAGCCCCACCCTCTTCCAGAGAGGAATCAAATTGCTTTTCACCTGGACCCTTCCACCCCTCATCCATCAGCATGAAAAGAGGGATAACAAGTGTAACGTGCGCTACATGTATATGGGATTATAGCTGGTGAAGAGATAAAGCCAGGTCAACTGTGTATACAAAGACTACAGGAGGTGATTAACGACAGGTGTGACGCGCCAGCCCGTGGACGGATTATCTTCTAAGCTGACGCTTATTCAACTAGCCAGCTGCCGTCCGCTCCACTCACCACGGCAAGAGGAGGTGCTTTTGTTTTACACTTAAGTCGCTTACCACATGTACTCGTCTCTACCTCACAGACAGACACCCTCTCGCTTGCTTCACGACCCCTGTAGCTTTTTTTGTATACACACTCTAATCTCATAACCCCCTGATCCGTTATACAGGTAACGGGTATTCTCTTTTAAATAGCTGCCAGTCAGCCTGCGGCAGCTGAAAACGACGGTAAGTAGCTTAGCTCTAGAAGCAAGAAGGCGTATATAAGGAGGCTGACACGTGTATAGGCGCCTTATAAGTCGGCAGGGGGTAAATACTAGTGAAAAAGGAAGGCAGGTGTGCAGGTAGCTTTCTAACAGACACGTGTGTGCACTAAGCTGCTTAAGTCTAAACCCACCTGCAGTAGTCAGGTAGCATGTGAAAACTTACTTAACAGATCTCTTAATTGAGTAGAGACTCTGTACTGAGAGAGTCTTTTCAGCCGTTTAAGAGGATTATCTAGGACAGGGTACATAAGGAGTGAAACGACGCTCTCACCCATCACACTTTCTCGACCCGCCCTTCATCATCGTAGCATCGTCCACTCTACGCTCGCTCAGAATGTTATGATGGTTAGTTCTGCTATTTTCAGCTACTTTTCTTATCGAAGTGTTGACGCTACAGAGCATCGAAACTCTCTCCAAATGAGTCCAAGAAAGAAAAAGCAACTTCCACTTGAAGCAGGAAGAGAAACAGTGCCAATGATGCATGTGAGGTAAAGAAACATTGGAAGGACGTCACCAAGGAGCAATGGATAGAAGCATGCTTCAACTTCATCGGAACGGAAGTAGTTTCATTTGGACAGAGGGAGAAGATTTTGTTGGAGCTATTTTTCTTAGCTCCGTATACTTGGCCTGACTGTGGTGAAATTCCTTCAGGTATTTGTTCAGTCTTCGCCATAGAAGTTATCAGGTCTTTGAAGGAGCTTCGATATATGCAAGGCACTCACGAGGAGATTGTTCAGAAAATGACGGAATTCGAAACAGGAGAAGACACAATATGGTGCGAGGAGACGACATATACGGACGAT
This sequence comes from Harmothoe impar, assembly GCA_947462335.1. Classification (NCBI taxonomy): domain Eukaryota; kingdom Metazoa; phylum Annelida; class Polychaeta; order Phyllodocida; family Polynoidae; genus Harmothoe; species Harmothoe impar. Next base: position 9,376,922 of record OX381719.1, on the reverse strand, counting down.
GATCTGGAGTACATCATTTGTAGCCCGTTGGAACATTATGTTAAAGACTTTGAGGACATGCTAGACAGCACTGAGATGAACCCGAAAGAGAGATCCCTTACTGCACAGAAAGAGGCCAAAGCTGTGTTGGAAAAGCTCAAGTTTGGTCAAGGATTCACTCTTCAAAGCAGCTGTGTGAGTGTGATAAAAGGCCTTGTGTTGAAACATCCAGACATGAAGTTTTCGCGTGCTGTCGACACACTTCCTTTGCCTGAACTGATGATGAACATGATCGATCCCATCGTACCAACATGTTTCGACTCTGCCAATTGTCCCATGTATAAAATGGTTTCAAGTTTTGCCCGTGGCCGATGGCTAAACGATCCACTGAAGTCAGAAAACCTCCTTGATTTAATCAACTGACTAAATGTATTTTCTCATACTAGTATTAGTAGCATTAGTAATAGCAGCTACTCAGTCTCGTGCAGCACAAGCAGCAGCATCTGTCAGCAGCATCCGTGACATCGTCAGCAGCAGCAGCAGCTGCACGAGCAGCACAAGCAGCAGCATCTGTCAACAGCATCTGTGACATCGCCAGCAACTGCAGCAGCTGCACGAGCAGCACAAGCAGCAGCAGCTGTCAGCAGCTGCAGCAGCTGCACGAGCAGCACAAGCAGCAGCACCAACAGCAGCAGCAACAGCAAATCAGCAGCAGCAGCAGCAGCAGCAGCAGCAGCAGCAGCGGCGGTGTGGACCACTAAATTCGAGATGGCGACATGTCTGTTTCTTAGAATCGACATTCGACATGAGGCCTAGTGACATTTGACATGAAGCTTGAAAAACATAGTGACAGGTGACATGAGCAATTCTTAAAATCGACATGAGATATGAGCATAATTAAGCGACATCGACATGTGCCATGGCTATTTTTTTTTAAGACAAACGCCATAGACTCTTCATTCAAACCCCCACTAGTAGTGCTCTATAAGCGCAAGCTTTGCCTTAAGAGAGCTGTGGCTGTGAACCCTCTCCTCCCCCCGTACACACAGGTAAATATCAGAGTCAGCCAATGTCGCCAATACTACTCTCATACAAGGGTCAGGCACTGCTGGACTATAATAGATGGGTCAAGGACCATTCTACTGAGGGTCAGGCTAGGCTGGACATTCAATAACAGGCTGGACTTTGGCAAACTTGCTTGAAAGTCTGGCCAGCAAGAGTCCGTTGAAGGACTATACGGTAAAAAGGCTGCTGTTACAGTCAAGATACTCATATTTCAAGCCCAGAAAACTGTAATTAGCTTTCCAAGTTGTTTATTTAACAATATCCTGGCCTAGCAAGAAGCTGTCAGATGACATCTAAGAAAAATGGGGCTGTTAATTGATCAAGAGAGCTACATTGTTACAGAGTCCTATTCCTCTTTTGAGGTGGGACCAAATTTGAAAAAAGAATAAACTCAAAAAAAAAGCCTTAAGATTGAAACAGTTGTAGATGACAAATTTAATGAGGAAGTCGTATTAATTAGTTTACAAATAGCCGCTGCACGAGCAGCACAAGCAGCAGCTGACACTAGTGTCAGCTGCAGCAGCTGCACGAGCTGCTTGTGCTGCTCGTGCAGCGGCTATTTGTAAACTAATTAATACGACTTCCTCATTAAATTTGTCATCTACAACTGTTTCAATCTTAAGGCTTTTTTTTTGAGTTTATTCTTTTTTCAAATTTGGTCCCACCTCAAAAGAGGAATAGGACTCTGTAACAATGTAGCTCTCTTGATCAATTAACAGCCCCATTTTTCTTAGATGTCATCTGACAGCTTCTTGCTAGGCCAGGATATTGTTAAATAAACAACTTGGAAAGCTAATTACAGTTTTCTGGGCTTGAAATATGAGTATCTTGACTGTAACAGCAGCCTTTTTACCGTATAGTCCTTCAACGGACTCTTGCTGGCCAGACTTTCAAGCAAGTTTGCCAAAGTCCAGCCTGTTATTGAATGTCCAGCCTAGCCTGACCCTCAGTAGAATGGTCCTTGACCCATCTATTATAGTCCAGCAGTGCCTGACCCTTGTATGAGAGTAGTATTGGCGACATTGGCTGACTCTGATATTTACCTGTGTGTACGGGGGGAGGAGAGGGTTCACAGCCACAGCTCTCTTAAGGCAAAGCTTGCGCTTATAGAGCACTACTAGTGGGGGTTTGAATGAAGAGTCTATGGCGTTTGTCTTAAAAAAAAATAGCCATGGCACATGTCGATGTCGCTTAATTATGCTCATATCTCATGTCGATTTTAAGAATTGCTCATGTCACCTGTCACTATGTTTTTCAAGCTTCATGTCAAATGTCACTAGGCCTCATGTCGAATGTCGATTCTAAGAAACAGACATGTCGCCATCTCGAATTTAGTGGTCCACACCGCCGCTGCTGCTGCTGCTGCTGCTGCTGCTGCTGCTGCTGCTGATTTGCTGTTGCTGCTGCTGTTGGTGCTGCTGCTTGTGCTGCTCGTGCAGCTGCTGCAGCTGCTGACAGCTGCTGCTGCTTGTGCTGCTCGTGCAGCTGCTGCAGTTGCTGGCGATGTCACAGATGCTGTTGACAGATGCTGCTGCTTGTGCTGCTCGTGCAGCTGCTGCTGCTGCTGACGATGTCACGGATGCTGCTGACAGATGCTGCTGCTTGTGCTGCACGAGACTGAGTAGCTGCTATTACTAATGCTACTAATACTAGTATGAGAAAATACATTTAGTCAGTTGATTAAATCAAGGAGGTTTTCTGACTTCAGTGGATCGTTTAGCCATCGGCCACGGGCAAAACTTGAAACCATTTTATACATGGGACAATTGGCAGAGTCGAAACATGTTGGTACGATGGGATCGATCATGTTCATCATCAGTTCAGGCAAAGGAAGTGTGTCGACAGCACGCGAAAACTTCATGTCTGGATGTTTCAACACAAGGCCTTTTATCACACTCACACAGCTGCTTTGAAGAGTGAATCCTTGACCAAACTTGAGCTTTTCCAACACAGCTTTGGCCTCTTTCTGTGCAGTAAGGGATCTCTCTTTCGGGTTCATCTCAGTGCTGTCTAGCATGTCCTCAAAGTCTTTAACATAATGTTCCAACGGGCTACAAATGATGTACTCCAGATCATCGTCCGTATATGTCGTCTCCTCGCACCATATTGTGTCTTCTCCTGTTTCGAATTCCGTCATTTTCTGAACAATCTCCTCGTGAGTGCCTTGCATATATCGAAGCTCCTTCAAAGACCTGATAACTTCTATGGCGAAGACTGAACAAATACCTGAAGGAATTTCACCACAGTCAGGCCAAGTATACGGAGCTAAGAAAAATAGCTCCAACAAAATCTTCTCCCTCTGTCCAAATGAAACTACTTCCGTTCCGATGAAGTTGAAGCATGCTTCTATCCATTGCTCCTTGGTGACGTCCTTCCAATGTTTCTTTACCTCACATGCATCATAGGGCACTGTTTCTCTTCCTGCTTCAAGTGGAAGTTGCTTTTTCTTTCTTGGACTCATTTGGAGAGAGTTTCGATGCTCTGTAGCGTCAACACTTCGATAAGAAAAGTAGCTGAAAATAGCAGAACTAACCATCATAACATTCTGAGCGAGCGTAGAGTGGACGATGCTACGATGATGAAGGGCGGGTCGAGAAAGTGTGATGGGTGAGAGCGTCGTTTCACTCCTTATGTACCCTGTCCTAGATAATCCTCTTAAACGGCTGAAAAGACTCTCTCAGTACAGAGTCTCTACTCAATTAAGAGATCTGTTAAGTAAGTTTTCACATGCTACCTGACTACTGCAGGTGGGTTTAGACTTAAGCAGCTTAGTGCACACACGTGTCTGTTAGAAAGCTACCTGCACACCTGCCTTCCTTTTTCACTAGTATTTACCCCCTGCCGACTTATAAGGCGCCTATACACGTGTCAGCCTCCTTATATACGCCTTCTTGCTTCTAGAGCTAAGCTACTTACCGTCGTTTTCAGCTGCCGCAGGCTGACTGGCAGCTATTTAAAAGAGAATACCCGTTACCTGTATAACGGATCAGGGGGTTATGAGATTAGAGTGTGTATACAAAAAAAGCTACAGGGGTCGTGAAGCAAGCGAGAGGGTGTCTGTCTGTGAGGTAGAGACGAGTACATGTGGTAAGCGACTTAAGTGTAAAACAAAAGCACCTCCTCTTGCCGTGGTGAGTGGAGCGGACGGCAGCTGGCTAGTTGAATAAGCGTCAGCTTAGAAGATAATCCGTCCACGGGCTGGCGCGTCACACCTGTCGTTAATCACCTCCTGTAGTCTTTGTATACACAGTTGACCTGGCTTTATCTCTTCACCAGCTATAATCCCATATACATGTAGCGCACGTTACACTTGTTATCCCTCTTTTCATGCTGATGGATGAGGGGTGGAAGGGTCCAGGTGAAAAGCAATTTGATTCCTCTCTGGAAGAGGGTGGGGCTCTAGGTGAAAACAAGCTTAGAACATCCGGATTAGCCGCTCTCTCAGCTATATAAAGAGCCTCAATTTTTCTTGGAACAGTACTTCACCTCTGCCCACTTCGTCTTGTTGTACACTATCAGTCACGAGGCAGACGCTCGAAGTAGCAGATCTTTGCAGTATGGTTTATACAGGGGTTACCTGCTAATAGGAGTTTGTCTAAAAAAAAAAGGGTGAGTAGATCGCTTTTTTCTAAAAAAAACACTTAGAACACGGGTATGAATATGTAGCACTGTAAATAGTTAGTGTGAGTACACAGTAGAATCTATGGTACTATAGTCTTAACTGTCTAAAGACTGTGGAGCGCGTTAATGTGCGGTCTCCTTACTAATTTCACTTGACCAGGCTGGCAGGGTCAACTAGTCTAGGTAATTGCAACCACAAGGGTGGCTACTCAAGATCCAAGTAGACCTACTACTACGAGATTGTCTTTTGACCACTCTGCCGCCTGGTGATTACATGCTCTAGTCTAGCTCGCCATACCCTAGTATAGTTCTCCGCTCTTTTCGTCAGATGGCGCCACAATAGGATTTTTCTACATTTCTACGATACTCGCGAACATTTTAAACGCATAATGAACTATATAAGCAACAAAGCACACTTCTAATATATTGAATATAAAAAACCGCGCTCATCATCCCTCTAATCGCATTTTCCAGCCGCCGGCCAGCTGACTGCTGACGACAGGAGAGGGTGATTTTTTTTCTTTAGATTTAAGCCGCTTACCACACGCGCGCCCTCTAGTCACAGACAGAGTGACAGAAAGGGAGGGGGTCGCTTTGTTCACGCTACCTGTAGTTGTTTTTCTATACACACTCTGAGCCCATGACCTGCTAATCCTTTATACAGGTAACACGTGTTCAACTAATTACACTATTGTATGACAGTCGGTACACGGATTAATTTTAAACCACCCTCCCATCTGGATCCATGTCTGGTGGGTGGAAGGATCCAGCTGAAAAGCGTGATTAGGGCTTTTGTTTCTCTTATGATAGCAGCAGGTCAGCATGCGACAGCTGAAAATGTCAGACTAAGTCGAATTGTTTGTTTACAAACAGTCACGTGTCACGTGGTGTTGTTTACAAACAAGAGAGCCACGTGGTGTTGTTTACAAACAAACCCTAAGTAGGTCACGTTACCCTAGTTACCAGAATGCCGGCTTCTGATTGGCTGAGCCTAAGTAGGTCACGTGACGTAAGTAGGTCACGTTACCATGGTTACCAGAATGCCGGCCTCTGATTGGCTGAGAGCTTCTAAGTAGGTCAGTAGGTCACCCAGAATGCTGGCTTCTGATTGGCTGAGAGCCCTAAGTAGGTCACGTTACCATGGCAACGGGTCACGTGACCAAATGGAGGCCTCTGATTGGCTGCAGGTCGATTGAGTAATAAACAGTAGTTAACTATAGTCCCGTTCCGATACATACTATACTACTATCATATAAGGAATTCAGACCATTCTAAGTAAAATTGAGCATTTTATGGCCCTTTGAATATTTGATATATTTGTAACTGATGATATTTCCTATTCTTAACATGAATTAGTGCATTGGCATTATTTACAAATAAATCGCTTAAGAAATATTATAGAGCTTCTCATGTTGCTTGAAACAACTAAGGGTATCCAATGAAAACGTTTTATAGCCAGATTTTGATAATTTTACCCATTATACAAGCCTTTTAAAATGAAATCTAGTCCGTTTTTGCATCATTTTTTATTTTCTAAGGCCCAAAACCCCAAAAATATGCGTGGGACCATCCATCAAAAATACGTTTATATGCTAGTAAATGATATAAACAATTTTTTCAGAGAGTTTAAGCTAATTCTGTTGACTTTGAATACTGTTTTTAACCAATAAGGCTATAAAATAATAACAATTTATTCACATCTTTTCTTGAGACATTACATTTTTACCCATAATACCCTGCCATACAACTATAAAATTGTTTTTCCAGTAAAGGCTCTTCCCATGTGAGGTTTCATATTTCTATACAAAACTTTTGTTACAAAATAAAATCAGGGAAGTTTTTCCAATTTTCTTCTGATTTTTAGAGAAAAATGAAAAAACTTTTATTTTTCACAATTCAATACTAAAAAAAGTAGTTCGGGACCCCCCATTTTTCTTTTCATTTTCCGATTCTGTATGATCTAGAGCACCTGTAGAAAAAAATTAGGGCAATTCTGTTGACTTTGATCAAAGGGTAGCGACCAACCTTAAAAATATCATTTCCCATGTGGTCTAGGTTGACAACATTTACTGTTGTTCTTTCTATATTAACACCAAATAGTGTTAATCGAAATAAAAGAAAAAAGAAAACAGTGACATCCCCAGCAGTTAGGTTTACTATGATTTTCCAGTTTTGAAGTTACCATTTCCTATAGATCTTATTAGCATTTGGGGAAAAAAAAACTGTTCCAAAAATGTAATGTCCCCCCCCCCCCCCCCCCTCCCAGAGGTGGGCCTCAGATGTGGGCCTCAAAGGGGAGAGCATTACTTTGTTATACTTATAGTGACCAGTGGCATACTCCCCTCGGAGGTGTGAAGGGAAGGTGGGGGCAACTGTGGCAGTAGCATCTCACAGGTGCCTCTCACCTGGAGGTGTGGAGGCTGACCACACCTGTAGGCTTGGGGGGGGGGGGGCAAGAAAGCCAAAGTTAGTATTCAGGTGCAGGATGTTCAGTCAGTTGGTCCTGTATGCTGGGTGGAGACTGACATAGTCTCAGAAACAAGCCTGACAAATATTGTTATTTTCATGGAGTATTGGCATGGCATCATGGATTATTCAACATAGGATGTAAACACATGGAGTAGGCCTAATGGAGGCATCATGGACATTATATTCACATGTGTATTTACTAGGCCTATTTACCTGACAACAGTTGCTGAAAGTAAGGTTAGTCTGTGTACATCATACTACATGCCCAAAATGCAACGTTACCCCATTTTCAACTCTCAACAACACCAACTTATATAATTTAGATATCGTTCTAAATTATATAGATGGATAGATCAAACAAATGCCTTTGTAAGAAGGTCTTACTTAACTCAGGGTGACGTTTTAAGCCAAAGAAATCAATTTCATAAGAAATTGGCATAGGCTCAGTGTCATGCAGTGAGTGAGTGGGGTGGGGGAGGTGGGACTGGACCGGAAACTGCCTGAGCGTGGGCATTATGGGAAACCTGAATAGGGAGAATACACTTATGTAATAAACTGACACCATATTTTGACATCATTTAGTGTACAGTGAGGTCACCCAGTGACGTCATTCAGTGACGTCAAACAGTGACATCATATAGTGACGTCAGACAAAGATGTCATACAGTGACTTCATCCAGTAATGTCATCAAGAGATGCCGTCCAGTGACGTCTTACAATGACGTCATACAGTGACGTCATACAGTGACGTCATACAGTGACGCCATACAGTTACGCAATGCAGCGGGATCAAAATAAGAATGTACATCCATACGCATAAATAAATAACACTTAAAATATTATGTGTCCTTTCATTGTCTCTGTGCTTTTCAATATCCTTTATACTCTGAAGTGAATGCATTTCTCTAGTTTCATTTTTCATGGGTATTTTAGTTTGAATATTTTTAATTTCACCACAGAAAAATACAATAGATCAGTGTCTGTTGGTCATAGACATAGATTACATCGTACCAGTAAGTCCAAAGTAAACCGTTAAGGACTACCATCACATATTAAACGTTTACAAAACTCTTAATATATTCAGATCTTATAATCTGACACTCAAGACTATAGCAGAGGTGAAATCTTTTTTGGTTTTATCCCTCATCCCCACTGACATTACAATGTTGTGGGTTGATACTTCGGGATAAACCTCTTGAGCTCACATAACGGGGCTGACACAATAAGTATATAATATAGAGATAAATAATGATGCCGTATATGCTTGTTGTCAAGGCACTTTTTCAGTTAATGACTTTTTGCGTCATAAAGTGGATGTGCTATCATCTTCTGTCCCGTGACTATGAGCTTTATAACACCAAGGTACACGCATGAGGCGGCCACATAACTGCCGCTATACACATCAATTTAATTATCTATTTTTTTATTCAGCTGATCTCAATTAAACATAACTATAAAGCGATTACATCTATTTTCATCTGATAACAGAAATGGTTGATACTTGTTCTCGATTTAATATAGATATAATTCGATTACATCTGTTTCCATCTGATAGCAGAAATTGTTGATACTTACAATGATTACATCATTTTAATGAACTCATATCATTACATCACCTTCGTTTCAAGATTAAATGATGGTGACTTGAAGGCCTGGAAAATGAATAGATGTGTTTCATGCAACCCCTGTGGAGTCACGTTTTGTCCACAGGCCACAGAGTGTCCACAAGGTCCTTGTAGGTCAAGGAAAATACACAAGTTGGTGCTGTTAAAATGAATTGTGTTTTCACTTGGAGTATAATTTCTTTGCTCCATGGATGTTTTCACAATACAGTCAACTTAAGTACTTACCCAGACAAGAAATATCGATTGCAGTTTCTTAATTATGGCATAATTGTAGGCTACCGTTTATTCTACTATATACCCAGTCTGCGGCAGAGTAGTCTCTGCGCGCCTCAAGTCTCCAACGTAGCCTTCACTCTCCAGCAGAGGTTTGGTAATGACTAAATGTGGGTGGCGGCCATTATCCACCGGTGGATATTGGAGAGTGATGGAGAGCTGAGCCTTACAGAGATATAATTCAGTCCCACGGGTGGAGACATCTAGCGTCAATATCTCGCGATAGATTGCTATACACCACCAGGCTGGGAGATTCGGTCATCTAATATCTTTTTTGATGTACTTACTAAAACTGATAATGAACCTTGCAAATTTCTCATCTAAAGAAATAAATTAAATTCCTACAAAGAGTTTGCCAATGGGTGGGGACACTTTGTAAAATGTGACTCCATAACCCCACCTTATAGTCTCTGTAGCTTCAAAAAGGGCAGACCCTACCCTATTTTCCCCAATTTCTGGGAATTACTTTTTTTTCAAACATTCATATTTTCTCAATTTTAGCAATTATTTGGACAGGAAAAACTAGGTCCTGGGGACTTCAGTGTCCTTGATAGTAAGGTAATAGTCTGCCTTTAGGAAACGATTTTGTGATGTTCCTAGTTATTGTAAGACTCATTGGGGCATCCTGATCTCCCGTGAGTTGTTGCAGCAACACGTGACTCATCCCTGGTACATTTAACATGAAATAAAAGATTTTCGGACCTCGTTGCCTGAAAAACACCTTTTCTTGGCCTTACCAATCATTGTGATATTACTGGGGAAGGGCGACGGATGTGGGGGTAATAATTAGCGAGGTGATACCAAGGTGTATGACATCAAATTAGTTTTATTTAATCTGATAAATATAAGTCTTTCCAGTAATTTGCGTAGTATGACGTGTAATAGACACGCGTAACAATCATTATAAATAACGAAAATGAAAAGAAGACAAGAAAACCTCAATACTGTGTGCACTGGGTGATAAATAGCATATATTTCTCTCTAATTTTGTTTGTTTTGATAAAAAAAAAACAACTTTATCGTAATTTCATCCATAGTGTGGTTTAAGGCTATGTCTCACAAACTTGGGCCAATGTCAACGTCTCTGAGCGGGTGCCATCTCTGACCGGGTGCCATCTCTGACCGGGTGCCATCTCTGACCCGCCTGAATAAAAATGGTTTATTTAGGGCAGATGATGATAAAAAGGGGTAAGTAATTACTACTTAGAGAGTTATAATATCCATTAACCTTTTCAAATTCTATCTACATCTGCCCTAAATAATTCCATTCAAGCCGGTCAGAGATGGTACCCGGTCAGAGACGAAAGCATTGGCCCAAGTTCGTGAGACACAGCCTTAACTACCTCAAACAACAACCTGTTAAGGGCCGCATAATATTTTATTGCACCATGGCTTTTCTTTATAATGCAATCATGTATCAGGCTGACCTGGAGAATACAGCCCTGGCGAGTAACTCGCCAGGGCTGTATTCAAGGGTTATGCCAACCCTACGGGCTTGAGACAGTTCTGAAGGGTCGGCATGATGCTCCAATGCAGCACCGGCGAGTTACTTGCCCGGGATGCATTGGTGCATCATGTTGACAAATGCCATCTTTTAGCAACATCCGTCCTTACAGGGTTAATAACAAGAAATGAACATCAATGGTGATGCATCATCCGGAAGATAAGATAAAGAAGATAATGTGTATTGCATAAAAAAACAAGACGATTTTAAAACCAGATAACCGCCGCATGAATTACCGTTTTCTGCCTTAATATATTAACGTCATCTTTGGTGAAGCTTTACTGCCTTCCCATGATTAATACTATCTACCACTTTTTACCAATCAACGGCACATAGCATTACCCTTTAACCCTTTAAGGACAGATGTCGCTAAAACATGACATTTGTCGTCACAATGCACCAATGCAGCCCCGGCGAGGAACTCGCCGGGGTTGCATTGGTGCATCATGCCAACCCTTCGGGAGTGTCTCAACCCCATAGGGTTGGCATGATACTTGAATGAAGCACTGGTGAGTTACTCGCCAGGGCTGCATTCATACATCATAGCGACCAAGGGCATGATGCATTAAGGCATGATGCCATCCTTAAAGGCTCACTTAATCAACATGCATTGGCAGGATACACCAGGGCGAGTAACTCGCCGGCACTGCAATGGTGCATCATGGAAGAGCAATGCTGACCGTTGGTGAGTGCATCAACCTCATATGGTTGGCATGATGCATGCATGCAAGACTCGCGGGTTACTCCCCACACTGAAAACCCAGGCCTGGATATAGGTGGTCAATGCTGCCCACTTTGGGTGGTCATGCCCACTTGACCACCTGGAGTGATCATTATGATGACCCAAGGTGGTCATCGTAAGAACATGATTTTGCCACTAGGTGGCCCTACTATACAACAGTGTTACATGCAGCATCTACCCCAGGTGATCTTTTAATTAATACTTATACTAATCTGGATCATAGGTTTCCATAAAATGGGGGATATAAAGATTATTTGGAACATGAGTTGATGCCAAGGATCTAAAAGAAAAGCATGCCAGAATTACCAGAAACATGTATGTGTAAGCATAGACACCTCGTGTGTCCCTGAAACCATAGCTACAACTCTGAGGAGTGGCTGGTATACAGCTATACACACATATGCCTTATTGGGCATTTGACCAGGGCTATAATGTGCTCTTGGATGTGGATTGGTGGTGGGAAGAGGGGGGGAATTATGAAAATAGCTGAAAAGTATACCTCATTATGTAGAAAAATATACTACTCCTCAAAAAATGTCGAGGTCAGAAAAGTGTTCATAGGTGACCACCCAGGGTGGTCACATATGACCACACTAGTGACCATGGGGTACTCCCTCAGGACACCATCACCATGACCACGCAAAAGTGGTCAGTAGTGACCACTTTAGACCCCCATTGGGTTTTCAGTGCAGGACTGCATTTATGTATCACAAGGACAAAAAGATACAGTACCTTAACACTATGCTGTCCATAAAGGGTTAATACTAGGACTGTAGTACAACTACACTAAAGATGAAACAGTGATAAAGGTGAAAAAGGTATTTTATTCTTCTCAGTCTACCTTCACATTTTATGGCTGTGTAGGCTGTTAACAGGTCCAAATACTTTAACCCTTCAAGGAGAGCATAGTGCATTCATGCATCATGCCCTTGGTCGCTATGATGCCTAAAGGTCGCCCTGGCGAGTAACTCACCAGTGCTGCATTCAAGCATCATACCGACCCTACTGGATTGATACACTCCCAAAGCACAGGCATGATGCACCAATGCAGAGTGTTACACGCTGGTGCTGCATTAGTGCATCATGACAACAAATGTTGTTTTTTAAGGACATCCCGTCCTTAAAGTATTAATACCTTTTCTTCTCAGTCCAACTTCAAGTTTTATTTCTTTAAGACTATTTGTCAGTCTTTAGGCCACACTCAGACATTGTTTTGTGTGTCTGTGTGAGTATTACTAGTGTGGGAGTGGGAGAGGCAGAGGTCTGTACCTACCTGGACCTGACAGGGAGTACATCATGGCGTCTCTAACTCTCCTCACCACCCTCTGTGTGGTATCTGTACTATCATACACGACAGCAGAGCCACCCCCACTCAACCTGCCCACCAAACCCTTCTGTAAGTACTTTATCATCTCTTAAATTTTCTTCAATCATAGATATAAGTGCCTCTACATGGGTACCCACAATTTTGACTGTGTCGCGGTGTCGATTTTTAGCAGAAGGGTCGTGTCATTGTGTCGATTTTTAGGTATATAAGAACTTAGAGAAAAATCCCTGTGGGTCGATTTTTATCGCTAACTTTCCTGTGTCTGTCGATTTTTAAAGTGGCCTAAACGGGCCGTGTCACCCGTGTTGCCCGTGTCGATTTTTACCTATGTAGAGTCACATATAAGGGCCTATGGCAAATCTTAAAGCGGCATAATCACTGAAGGTATCCCATTGGAATTGCTAGTCTACTATGTGGTAGGTGCGCGAGTGGTGATATTGCTCCTTTAAAGGGGGGAGGGGCAGTGGGCACAGGCAATTGAATCAACATTGATACATAATGGATGTCAAAGTTGATTCAATGTTTAATTTGTGCCCACGGGGGGGGGGGGGGGTGGAGTCTTCGGAAGTAAAAGCGCATTATTCTTATTTCCACATGAGAGCTGGGAATCAACTGAGTTCTAAGCTAATTTCTGGGGAATAGTGTTTAATAAAGTAGTTGGGACATTAAGTATGGCAATATTGCAGCATGATGCAGGAAATGTAACTAATAATGGGTACTATGTTTGGCGTCAAGTTACTTGGTTCGTTTGTCCCTTGTTGCTTCCGGTTTCCGTTAAACACCTATAGACTTTATGGTGATTGTCCTGTCTACTCCTTCCCCCAGATTACCCAGGAGCTATAGGATACCATGGATCGGTAAGTCTATTTATTATGATTCAATAAAACAAACAGAAATACCACTATATCCACTATTATCAAACGCAATAGAACTGCCTTCATTGTATTCTGCATCTTGCACAGAGAGATGAGACAGAGTCAAAAGGGAGTCCAGGTTGCCTCCAGAATGACTCCCCTGATTAGGGGAGTCCGAGTCGCCTAAGGGAGCCTAGATGACTCTCTGGCTGACCCAAGGGGGTCACCTGAGGGAGTCATATGACCCAGACAGCTATATGACTCCCTCAAGTGACTTGCTTGGGTTAGCCAGAGAGTCACCTAGGCTCCCTTAGGCGACCTGGACTCTCCTAGCGAGGGGGGTCATTTTGGAGGAAACCTGGACTCCCTTTTGACGCTGTTTCTATTTTCTGTGTGAAGTTGAACTCTTAAGGGCCTGTTACACTAGCTGTACTTGCTGTGCTGCAACTTGCCGCACACTGGTAGCTTTTGATGCGGCAAGTTTGCCACAAGCAAACCTGTTACACTGGCTGCATGTGCAGCAAAGCACGTTCTGGGACAGATGCCGCGCAGAAAATGTCGCTAGTGTAACAGGCCCTTTACTGAAAAGACGTGGAGGTTTAAGGATAGTTCTCACGAAATCTGGCCAATGTGATCGTCTTTGACTGGGTGCAAGCTTTGACCGGGTGCCAACTTTGATTGGGTGCCAGCTTTGACTGGCTTGATATTATATGGTTTATTTAGGGCAGATGAAGATATAAATGGGCTGAAAAGGTTAATGGATGTTATGGCACTATAAAATAGTAATTAGTAGCCCATTTATATCTGCATCTCCCCGTAATAAACAAGCAGATCAAAGATAGCACCCAGTCAAAGATGGCACCCGGTCAAAGATGGCACCCAGTCAAAGACGTTCACATTGGCCAGCTTTTGGTGAGATAGCCTTAAGGTGGGTCGCTACCCTTCGATTTCTTCAAATTCTAAAATCTATCAGAATGGGCCAATATTGCATAGCCAGATACATATATACCTTCCCTAAACTGTGTTAAACATTTAGATAATTTCAAGCAGAATTGTGCATTTTGTAACACTTTGAATATTTGATTTAATGGTAACTGATAATATTTCTATTTTTTTTAAAGTGCTAGTAAATTGCAGATATTTAATATTTAGAACACTATAGATGCTATGATATTGCTCGAAATAACCAAGGGTATAAATCAGGAAAATTTTAGATATAGATTTTTACCATTTTACCCATCATGCAGGGCCATTTATAATCAATTTAGTCATTTTTTGGCAATATTTTTTCCTTTTTCAAAGGTCCGAAACCCTACAAATATGCCCAGGACCCCTTATCAAAATTACTTCTAAATGTTAGCAAATGATCTGAACTATTTTCTGAGAGAGTTTTAATTTTTTTTGTTAATACTGAATACTATTTTTAGCCAATAAGGCTACAAATAATGATGATTTCTTTGTATTCTTTCCCGAAACCCCATATTTTTACCCAGAATGCCATGGCGTAAAATTGTAAAATTATTTTTCCAGTAAAGGAGAACATATAGGCGTTTCACCTGTGACATTTTACATTTCTGCGCATAATGGTTGATATATAAAAAAATCATGGAAGTTTTCACATTTTTTCTCATTTTCAGAAAAAAATTAAAATACTCTAATTTTTCAAAATTCTATATCTAAAAAAGTAGTTCGGGGCCCCCTGTTTTTTTTTTTGCATTTTCCGATTCTTTATAACTTGAACTGCCTGTAAAAAGAAATTTGCGAGATTCTGTTAACTTTCAGTGACTTTGACCAAAGGATAGCGACCCACCTTAACACTTTATAGCCTTTGTGGGTTCATGTCATCTCATCTTTGTTAATCTGTCTCATAATTCTGGAGCTCTGTGATACTTAGCCCCCCCCAAAAAAGGTTTATTTCAGGTCACCCGACGTACCCTATCAAAACAGGGCCTTATTTTTAGCCTTTTTGGGTCCATTTTCGGGTCTTCGGAGAGAGCGGGTAGTACTTTCATGTTAGAAAAAAAAGTAAAAAATTAAAAAAATCCGACCTACTGACCCTACATGCCATGTTACCTGAGACAAACCTTTTTTTTGGCCTTAGTCATGGTGGCCCTAATGTATGTTTTGGATATTATATTGTGTAAATGATGAATCTTGTCTTATATCATCTTTATACCATGTATAAATACTCATCTTTATATCATCCCTCTATGTAAGTATAATGACAAGAGCAGAACTGATAAGGATCTTCATATATTTGTCATAAACTATGACACACATTTGTAACTTTTGATTTGACAAAATAAAACATCAAAAAACATTTAAAAAAAAGCAGAGGTACCCACTGTCAGAATAAGCTAGCATTACTTCAGTACTAAATTTAGAAATCATAAACTTGATTCATAGAGTAAACCATGCACACCTTTGTTGTATTAATGACCTTGATTTGACGCCAACTACCATACGCTCACATATCTAACCATAACCCCAGTAACCTCGACCTGGCCTATCTGACCTTGATTTTAATTTACTTAATGTGACCTTGTTTAGTTGCTGGGATCTTGGTTTAATATGTGTAATACAAATAATCATGATTTTCCCTTGATTAGCGACCATAACACTGCTCCTTGTTATTTTCTTGATCCCATGACCTCAATTAATCCCTGATTTCCCCAACTGACCTGTCCCCTTTATTCAAGCCATACTATCTCGATTAAATTCACTGGTCTTAACTTCTAAATGATGCAACATCGCTTGAATGATTGTGACCTTGATTTGAACCATATGACCTTGAATTAAAACCGAGAACTTAATTTGAACTGTGCAACCTATGTTTGATCTTTGTGCTGTTTTTTTTTGACCTTGTGACCTTGGTTTGATTTCTGTGAGCTCGTGACCGCTATATAACCTTGTGACCTTGGTTTAATCTTTGTGACCGTTGTTTGACCTTGTGACTGTTATTTTACCCTTGTAACCGTTGTTTGACCTTGTGACCTTTGTTTGACCTTGTGACTTTTATGTGACCTTGTGCCCTTAATTTGATATTTGTGACTGTTATTTGACCTTCTGACTGTTTTTGACCTTGTGACCTTGCTTTGACCTCCAGGCCTGCCACACGGGGTACGTGTACCGTCAGGTTAAGCGTAAACTCTACATCCACGGAGGGGTACAGGAGTGTTACGGCAAGGTGCGGGAGGTGTACTGTCACGGTACGTGTACCCGGTACCAATACGAGGCTGACCGCTACAAGCAGACCTACTACCTCACCCGGCAGGGGCTCCAGCACCTCATACCCAAACCCAAGGTCACCCACACCAAGGGCCAAGGTCAACCTCACGCTAACGATCTAGGTGTACCTGATCCTACACACGACAAGGGTAAAGGTCCCGTGGATCCCATGCACAAAGGGCCAGGTCCAGTGGATCCCATGCATAAAGGGCCAGGTCCAGTGGATCCCATGCATAAAGAACCTGGTCCAGTGGATCCCATGCATAAAGAGCCAGTGGATCCCATGCATAAAGGTCCCGGTCCAGTGGATCCCATGCATAAGGGGCCAGGTCCAGTGGATCCCACGCATAAGGGGCCAGGTCCAGTGGATCCCATGCATAAGGGGCCAGGTCCAGTGGATCCTTCACATGACGAGGGTCCAGGTCCAGTGGATCATACTCATGAAGGTCAAGGTCACGATGGCGGCGCGGCCCACCACCCCCACCCGCTGGCCCCGGCCCACTGCTGCGGGCCGGCGGTTCCAAGATGGCGTCTGGTGCGGGTGACTTTGCAGTGCGGGTACTACTGGCGGGGCGTGGTCATGTTCCAGCAACTCTCACCCGGCTGTGTCTGCGCCTACTGCTGAGGTGAATTTACCTGCTTAAATGTTTTTTAATATCTAAATTTCTTTTAACTGCTTTAAATATGGGCTACAATTCTTTGCCCAAGCTCATATTTGGCTCCAACTTGAAGTAATTACTCTTTTACTACTTCAAAGTTAGTATATTCAATGATTGGAGCTCTAAATAAAATTTTCTTAAAGTTGGTCCAGAATGTTGATTAAGACCATACTTTCTTCTCTTAATCTTTCGTTCTCTCATTTTTGCGCAAATTAGATCTTTTTGATTAATTATGTTCAATGGGTGGATGAAAATAGTACACAAGTTTATATTCCCAAATGAAATTACACTGTAAATTACCATTGGCGAATCCAGGGGCGTGGGGCGCCGACGGGCCTTGCCCCCCCCCCCCCCAAAAAAAAAAAAGGGAAAAAAGAGGAAGAATAGAAAAGAAAAGAGAAGAAAACAGGGAAAGAGATAAATGATTCATAGGGCCTGACTGAGGGCCCGATTTGGATGGGGGGGGGGGATGTTCTAAAATGTGTGAGAATGCACCATTTTAAGTCTAGATCACCATCATTTTCTGGGGGGCATGCCCCCATACCCCCTTAGTATAACGGGTGTGCTTCGTGCGTGGGAAACAGATAGTCACTCCAGGTTGGCCAGGTTTGCCCCCCCCCCCTCTAGACAATCCTGGATCCGCCACTGGTAAAAGTCCATGACTGAGCCCCATAGATAGCCCTTTCTGAGCTCTTATTGACCATAGATACCATTTGATGACCCTTATCCTCTAGATGTTATACCGTCACAGTGATTGGAACACATTTAAGCAATATTTAGAATTCGGAAAAATATCGGATATAACTACTTTAAATATGGACTATATTTCTTTGCCAAAGCTCATATTCTGTTTTGAATGAAAACAATTTGAAAGACATAGTCCTGAAGAATAGGAAAACGTTGTCATCAAAATGATTGAACTACTTACTTAGAGAATCATAGTTGCAATGTATTTTTCCTTTACAAATGAAAAAACCCACACATTTATAACATGGCTTATATTTTACAGCAAGTACATTTTAAATTTCAGTTACACGTTGAGTAACGGGCGAGAAGACGAAATAGCAGTCTATATGAAAACCTGCCAGACACCGGCTATAGCCGGCAAAAACTCTGCCGGTCCGGCAGAAAGAGGGCTACAGCAGGCCCGAATGGCTGGCTGTATTCTAGGGATTCCGGCCTATATGCCATTGTTTACGGCTTGTGTATCGGACCATTATTAAGGTTTCTACAGCATAAATCAGAAAGCTTAAATATTTTCTGTAATGTTCTTCAGTAATTTACATATTAAAATGGTTAATATGATTGTAATATACAGGGAAGCCCTATTCTTTATTAGTTGCTTCAAAGTTAATTTTTCAATAGCAAGATTGTACTCAGATATCCGGGCCTGCAAAAATTTAGCTGGGCCTGTAAAGGAAAAAATTTGCAGGACCGAATGTCCTGCATGGTGAATTTTTTTTCGTATAGACTGAAATAGCTGCAAGATAAAGGGAGTTTATGAGTTTAAAAAAAGAAAAAAAAAGCAAGAAGAAAAAGAACAGCTTGTGGTGGAGGTGGTGTTATGAAGTCACTGTGAGCATCCCATAATCTTATACCCTTTAAGGACAGCATAGTCGATTAATACATCATGCCCTTGTTCGTTATGATGCATGAATGCAGCCCTGTTGATTAACTCGCCAGTGCTGAATCCAAAGCATCATGCCGACCCTGTGGGGTTGAGACGCTCCTGTAGGGCTGGCATGATGCACCAATGCAGCACTGGTGAGTTACTTGCCAGAGCTGCGTTGGTGCATCATGACGAAAAATGTCACGTTTTAGTGACATGCCGTCCTTAAAGGGTTTAACTGATACAGGCAGATGCATGTTAAGTATAGAAATGCTGGTGCACATCTACCATGCCGTCCTCAAAGGGTTAGATAGTAGCCCAAGTTCCTTGCTGGTGTAATTAAGTGGCTCTACAATTACCGTTGCCCAGCGTTGTTTTTAGCCTTTAGCCCTTTAAGGGCGGCATAGTGCATTAATGCATCATGTCCTTAGTTGTCATAATGCATGAATGCAGCCCTAGCGAGTAACTAGTAAGTGCTGTATTCAAGCATCATGACGACAAATGTTATCTTTTGGTGACACGCTGTCCTTAGAGGGTTAAGGATGGCATGATGCCTCAGCACTTTAGTAATGGAGTCATGATGCATCAATGCAGTACTGATACAGCATTCATGCATCATGCCGTCAAAAGGACATTAAAACGCTCTTCTGTCATCAAAGTGTGCGTTGAACGTTAAATGGATACAGGACTGGTGGGTTGTGTTGTTAATACAGGCGGTCAAAGAAAAGCTGAGGGGAAAAAACGTTAATTATAACTGTCCTTTATTTATAGCTTTATCAAATTTGATCAAATCTCTGCAGATTTTCCCTTTGATAAACATGCCAGGTGTCGGTGTAAAAAGAGGATTTATCAAATAAAGCTTATACTTGGCCTGGAATTATTCTCTTCTTTTCTTTCATGTTTTATTTAGAAAAAAAGTAGCTTTACCCTTTAAAGATGGCAATACACTTTGCTAGCATGATGCATGAATGCATCATAGGTGAGTAATTCTCCATAGCTGCATTCATGTATCATGCAAATCAAACAAATAGTCTAACCATTTAATGGCAGCATAATGCATTAATGCATCATGCCATGGTCGTAATGATGCATGAATGCAGCCCTGGCAAGTAACTCGCCAGTGCTGCACGTAAGCATCATGCCAACCCTACGGGGTTAATATGCCCCCATAGGGTCCTCATGATGCATCAATGCAGCACTGGCAAGTTACTTGCCAGGGCTGCATGAGTGTATCATCATGATGATACATGGCAGCTTTTAGCGACATTAAAGGATTAAGGCAACATGCCGTCCTTAAAGGGTTACAGACACAGGGGGGCTCCCCCTCTGTACAATAGACCAATTATCTTCACGCTCATAATGATTTAATCTTGAAATCACATTGTAAAATGAAACCTGTTCACTGTTTTGTGCTCGATATAATCTAAGCTTTCCACCAAATGGATGCCAGTGAAGAACTAGCATGAGGCCTTAGTCTGGGCTGCTGGTAATGATCGACAAACTGTTTTTTATGTGATTTAGAGTAGATTCACCATGAGTCGGACACATACCCTGAGACGGACACTGATATTTATAATCATTTGTGTACCATAAAACCTCACCTATAAGCCTAACTTGCGTATAAGCCGCACATAGAATTTGGGCCGATCCTATAAGCCGCAATGGAGATCTGGTTATGGTGATTTTACTATTGTACCATAGTAGCAAAACCCCGACCCTGGGATGATGCTATAAGCTGCACCGCCGATCTGACTTGCATACTAGCCGCAGCTTATATGCAAAGTTTTACAATATGATAAGTAATAAGATAGGTAATTTAGTGGGATAAAAAGACACTTAAACTTTACCCTTATTCACAAGTAAATAGATTAGATAGCTTGAGTGTCTGTCTCAAGGTATGTGTCCGACTTAAGGTGTATCTACCCCATGCTGCAACAAGTTCTACTTGAGTTGTGTCAATGCGTTCTCTGCCCTCTTTGGCCCACCTTCATAACATTATCATCTCTAACTACCAAGTATATAGACAGATGTCCACAATCATCTGTCTGAACAACAGGATTTCCACGAGTGGGACCTTGGGTTGTATGACACGAGGCATCGCCAAAGTTCCATGAACAGAGATACAAGGAGTTCAGACTGATTTGGCTAGATCTCTGTATTTATGTAATTATTGATTAATTCCTCAGGAAAGCGACATTTAATGACTGGTTTCCATGGAGAGCTAGATTTAGCTTCTGCATAGGGGTGTAGCCCAGTGAGCACAAAATTCAGTTCAACATTGAATCAACGTTGCATCAACATTGAATCAACATTGACAACCATTTATCAATGTTGATTCAATGTCCTGTGCCCACTGGGAGAGAAAGGCCCTTCCCATACAAAACAAGGGTGATGATGTTACTACACATGAATTACTTTTTTTTATTCACTTTAATAAAATCATGCAGAATCCTTTAGGTAGAATTTCCTCCTATGTCTGTATTATCATGATGACCACGATGGCCAGTGTATTCATGTGTTCACATTTGTTGTATTTAACTGGAAATTTGGGCTCAAGATTTGACACATTTTAGAGGTTGTATACTCTTACATTAGGTCAAAACGAGGGTGTGCGCTTATTATGTCGAATATGGTAGGGATCTGATTTAAGCAGATACTTTAATATGAAGCCTCGCACTGTGCAACAATAGATAAGTTTTCATACGAAATGCAGTTCGAGTCAAAGACAGCCACATCAATTTCTCAATAAAGTTCACATTTCCATGTTTATTTTATTGCCACTGAATAAATATTTTAGTGTTTGTCAGTTATCTGGGTATTTCAATCATGAGTTCCGATGGTCGATAAGCATCATTTGAAATCAATAACACACACATTTAACATAGCTTTTTAATTTTTCTTTTAATTTCACAAGGCTCCTAATGCCTCCATGGTAAATATCATATTTGGTATTTGTACATTTGTATCTTTATATTTGAAGTATTGAGTGACACAACTGCTGAACTACCGAATTGATTTTCCATCTGAATGCTTGTATAGTTTCCTACTAATGAATCAACTTGGTTGGTTTTCTATTAATATTTAATAGTCAGCAGTATTACATATTTTGACATGAAACCTTGAAATCAATGTCACACAAGTTAAACATAGCACTTGTAATATTTCAAAAGGCGGTGAAATTTTAAATACTATTCGATGTACATATAGCTCCAGCATAACAGGAATGAGTACATGTATAAGGACATGGATGAATTCTGGACAAATAATGACTACACTGCTTAAAAAACCTACAAAGGATGAATTACCAACTTTTTGTGGTCTATTGTTAATTTTGATCCTGACCCGGATTCTCTGGGCGCATTGATTCACCAGCTGTAAAAATTATTATCATATTGAAATAATTTAGTACCCATAGCAAGGAACTGTTCCTCAATACAGATATATAAATAAATATTATATTAGTTCTTGACTAGATAAACTATACAGAGTTTGCAATTCTTTTTCTATGCAGCTTGTGTCCTGTTGTTGTTTTTGATGAAGTCGGTGAGTGACGTCATCCCTAACGACCGGGCGCGTTGTTCTCCATTGTACCACTCAACACGCCCTGCATCATCCGTGTACTGAAAAAACACGATACAAATCCAGTACCGGTCAGCATTTATTAACTGAGGACGGTATAATGCATTGATGCTTCATGTCCTTGGTCATCATGATGCTTGAATGCAGCCCTGGCGAGTAACTCGCCAGGGCCGCATTCAAGCATCATGCTGACCCTATGGGGTTGAGACACTCCACAAGGGTCGGCATGATACACCAATGCAGCACTGGCAAGTTACTCACTGGGGCTGTATTGGTGCATCATGACGACAAATGTCATCTTTTAGCGACATCCATCCTTATGAGGTTAAGCCAGTCCTGATTGGATAACACACAGCCACCTATGAGGACAAAGTCCATTGTCGCAAAGATACCATATGCTGAATGCCATGGTCAGGGAATCCTTTATTTCAATGTAGGGGTTAGGTGTAGAAATTAAGGCTTTAGTGTCCTGTGCCCTATCATCATAATAATTACTTGATAGATTACTGGTGAGTTACTTTCAATCACTATACGTTCATGCATAATGTCGATATTGTAGGGTTAGTACACTCCTTAATATTTGGCATGTTAGACCGAGCGAGTTACTTGCCGGAATCATACCATCTTCAATATGATATTTACTCTTTTGGTCCTTCCAAAAGCAGTCCATTATATGTTTTCTGCACACTTGATATATAATATGACATTTATTAAAATAATCATCATCTCAGTCACAACCAGAGTTTGCAACTCGGGAATATTAATTTAGTAACACTAATGGCAAACAACATAAAATGTGCCTAGTAACCTCCTAACTGGGTTCATGAATAGCAGCCATTTACAAAGGGAAGTTCTCTGTGTGGGCTCCACAGTAGATATCAGATTACAGAATGTATGAGAATATGTCGGTAGATATTTGAAATTGGAAAAAGTACTACGGGCGATGACCCTACATCTGCCCACTTAGTTTACTGTACCGCCTGACATTAAATTCCTTTTTCATTTGTTTCCTCCATCTCCTGTTGAGGTTTGCTTAATGCACCTTTAACAGTCTTTGCGAAAACATGCATGGCAGTGGCAATGTCCTTCTAAAATGCCACCGGTCCAGCAGATTGACAAGTGTAGCAGGACCGAATGTCAGTCACATGGTGGGCTTTTCTGAACTAGAAGAAGTCAGTTGGGCTTCTAAAGCTGAAATATGTGTGTCAATATACTGTGTAAAACTACATCCTACCTATCCTAATTTGGCCATAAATTATTAAAAATAAAATGTATTTTTAATGGACAAAACTATTCTATACTTAAAATGCAGAAATCATCAGATATGTGGCTATCCGGTCCTCCAAAAGTGTAGCCGGTCCTGCAACATTGAAAATTTGCAGGACCGAATGTCCTGTGGGATGAAAAAGTTTTCGCAAAGACTGCTTTAACCATTTAAAGAGGGCATGGTACTTTAATGTGCTATGTAATGTGCTATGGCTTCTCTCATCAATATGCATAAATACCACTGAAGAGGATTTCGGCCAGCAACACATAAACCCTATGGGGTTGACACAATCCCGAGGGCAGTCTCGGGCCCCGACTGTACGTTTACAGTCTGGGAGAGTACTTAGGCATGTGTACCTACACTGGACCACATACCCTGCTATACTGTATGGGCATACTAGTAACCGCAAACAAGGAGAGTGTGGGTTAGAACCCCACTCTGGCTCAATTTCCAGTACTGTTGATATCTACATATTTCACGGACATTGAAATAATGTACATAGTCACATATTTATAGCTAATTAAATTATTGTAGTGGGTCGCCGCTGTACTATTTCTATAGAACCAGTTTGTGTTATATTTGGTATGTGTGTTGCCGTGTATCCAGGCCGCACTCCTGTCTAGTGCCGAGTATATGGTTATATAAGCCCACACCTGAGGATTGGTGGAGCGCGGCCTGGTTATGTGCATTGAGCCGTGACCGCCACGTGTCACCCGACATATCTCGGGTACCGTGTCGGCCCGGATGCACCGGCGCGTGGTTACCCGGAGTTCCTCGGGAACTCAAGTGTTTACGAGTAATGGGGAGAGTTACATAACGACCAGTACATAAGACCTGGGGTTCTGCTAATCGAGGACCCAGTCTTGCTGTGCACTTCGGCCAGCTCGACTGCTCCACAACAGAGCTTCCCCGAACTCTGTTGTACCTTTTAGGCCTAGTCCTGTCGCTGCTTCCAACTTGGTCACCCTGCGTCTTTCTCTGTTCCACCCTCTGGGGGAACTAGAGGAGATAGACGCATTGGTGCACAACTCCGGGTACAGAACTCCCTCTGGGGAGTCTGATCCAAGTGGAGTTAACCAAGATGGAAGAGAGCCTTGGAACTCGGGAATTATGTACTAGACCGTGAGCGTATACCTCCTGTATGTTCATATGACCACTGGTGTTCAGAAGCCTATTTGATTGTTACTATCCGTCTGTATGATTACGAGCCGTATGTCAGAATGAATAAAATGTAATTTCTGAACAACCTATTTTCGAATCTGGAGTTTTTCATAGCCGATGCCTATCTTAGAATAGCCAACAGCTACACTGGTGCCGTGACCACTTTGGGTAAGTATTGATTTACATTTATTTTTTTCACTTTCTGAAATTGAGAGGTAAGCTCTCATATGTTTAAACCAGCATTGGTAGGTTTCAAGGATAGTTATTACAGGTTGCTTTTGTGTGGTGAAGATATGTCAGATACAGAGGTACCTCCCCCGTCGGTTACAAACCAAGGGGAGGGTATGCGTCCTAGACTACGGTCTAGGGTTAGGTTTAATGTTAGGCAGAAGGTACATACTTTCAATCAGAGTAGGGAAATTGGACATGGAGGAGAGGAGGAGGCCCACGAGGTGAGATCTGAGGATTCACAAGGGGATCCTCCAGCGAAACGTCCAGCTCTAGAACCAGATAGGGGTATGGAGGGACCTGTCCAGGTGGGGGACACCTCACGGGAGGATGTGACGCTTGGACAGGTGACCATGGAAGATGCTGGAGAGGATAGTGACTCTAGTATGCCTAGTCTGGAGGGTGCAGTAGATGTACCAGTGACATGGGAACGTAGACCAGTACCCACTGTAGAGACAGTGGAAAGGACTAAGATGGTAGTCCAGGGTAGTCAGCATGGGGTTGAGGTTGTCAAAGGAGACGACCTGGATGAAACCTGGATGAAATGGTGGAAGGAAAGGAGACAGCTGTGGCAATCTCCAAGGGAGATAAGCTGTTACCAGATCCTTTTAGGTTGACAATACCTGGTCTGGAGGTTCCGCCTTATGAACCCAGGGAGAGGTTGAGCCTGGATGACATAAGGACGCTCAGATTGAGAAATGAGCATGAACACATGAAGGAAGGGATTAGAATAGAGGAAGAATCCCTGAGGAAGTTGAAGGAAGAAAGGGAAGCTTTTGAAAAGAGTTTTTTGGCAAAAAGGTCAGGGAACATTGGGGAACATGCAGCTCAGATAAAACATCTGGAACAAATCTCTGTCAATGTGGGTCTACTTGAAGGTACTGAAGTCAGACTGAAGTCTGAAACGGAAAAGCTAGTGGTGCGGAATAAAGAAATTAGTTCCGAGATTCTAGCAAGACAGTTGCAGGTAGCTGAGTATGATGAGTTATTGAAGAAACAGGATAGTAAGCTGGGAGAGTTAGAGGCGCTAGCTCAACAAGCTGAAAATCACATGGTGAACAAACTAGAACCAAAAGGGACGAAGGAAATTGGGGACCCAGTGGGAAAGGCGCAAGAGGTGTCTAGAGATGAGACCTTTGTGACTGCCGACGAGCCCTCAGTAGTTATAGTCAATACAGTGGAGGAGGTAGTGAAACCACCTATCACTGAGGATCTAGATGGTTCTATGGTGATACATACAGCAGATATGTTATCCAGTGTGAGTGGACACTCATTCATGCATGGCAGTAAGTTTGACAAGAATGAGGAGTTCATGTTGGAGCTTTGTGGTAGAGTTGAAAAACTGTTTCAGGAGAAGTTAGATTGCTTTCTTGAAGAAACAGAGTCAGTGAGTGTGGAGAATGACACTAAGGGAGGAAAAGGAGACGTTCCGGTAGCTCAAGCTACAGGGAATAAGGCTCCTGTGGGGCCAGTTAACACTGCTCCAGCTCCAGGTGCTCATTCTACTCCAGCTCCAGGAGCAAGGCAGGTTCATACAGTTCCGGTAAATGTGTCTACGGTGGGTAGACCAGGTTTGCCCGGTGGAGCATACATGAATGCTCGGCCGCCAGGTCAAGGGAATCTGGCCGGGCCTAACACCTCCTATGGGGGATGGGGCAATGTGGGACCGGATAACTGTTATGGGAACGCGAGGCCTATGTTCAATATACCACCTCCCCCATTACCTGGCAGTCATATAACTCCAGGAAGCATGTATACACCAAGGACCGGAGGTATTGATCAGAGTGGGACACCCTATCAACATAGAGGGAATATGTCGATGGAGGACGAGGCAGTGTTCCAAAGCAATCCAGCAATTAGAAGATTGGGGATTGATGCGGTACCAAATGATGTGGGGAACCATAGAGCAGTGGACTATGATTTGAGTCAGGCTGAGATACCGTTGAGAACGGGAATGACAGCTGTAAAGAAGCAGGCTATCAAGATGAAGCAATATGATGGCTCAGTTCCATGGAGGAAATGGTTCACACGATTTTCAGCAGATATGCGACATAATGGTTGGGAAGGCAATGAGTGCCTTGCGGCTTTGTCATGGTGTCTGCGGGATGGTCCTGGTGATCCAGCCCTAACAAGCTTTGAATTAAGCGGGGGAAGAACGTACCAGGGATTGGTGGAAACAGCTTCTTGGGCTTTGGGTTCCACATCCGGTGCGGATCCCGCGTCTGAACTGGAGGAAAGAGTTCAGAAAGTCGGTGAAGGGCACCGACAGTTTGGAATGGCTCTCCGAGTGCTAGCAGCAGAAGCATTTGCATCTATGAGTCCAAGTGATCCATGGCTGGTGAGGAAGTTGACCAGCCTGTATATAGATGGACTTAGGGATGAGAGATTGTCAAGCGAGATTGCTTCACAGTGGAAGACCACTATGTCGCTAGCAGGCATCTTCGAGCTCACGGAGGATGCTCTGAGGAAGAGGAAGCTGTTGAAAACTGTAGAAGCAGCCCCTGTAGCTGCAGTGAAGATACCCGCTGAGGAGGGTGAACTGACTACAGAGGGTGTGCAAGAGGTGGCAGCTATAGATCCTAAGTGGGGAGGACGTCATACTTTGTATAAAAGACGAAAGGTTCCAGGATCAGACGCTCCAGCACCAGAGGAGGGTGCATTGAAAACCATGATTGGAAAAGTCATGGATGAGCGTAGTAAAGCTGAGAAGGCTGAGAAGGTCGCAACTCGTGGTCGCGGTAAGGGGAAACCCAACAAAGACACGAAATGTTACAATTGTGGGAAGAAGGGTCACTTTGCAAGGACATGTTGGTCCAAGGATACCAGGAATGTATCATCGGTCGAGAAACAAAAAGACGGACCCTCTTCTGACCAAAGCCCACCGCCGACGGAAAACTAACAGGGGTTGTTGTCGATGACAAGATAACAACCCCGCATGTGATTGTCAAAGGTACTGTCGAGGGAGAATCAAAAGATTCCATTTCATGGGAGCCGCTGGGGTTAGCCGCACCTGAGTCTGATCCGCCAGGTGGAGATGGGCCCCAGGGAACGGACGAGAAAGGTGTTGAAGATTTAGCTCATCTGGGCACCGTCCGTAGAATTGAGTTGGCGGAAGAAGTAGAAAGGTTTTGTGCTTCGCGACTCAAACCCGATGATCCTATAGTTAAGTTTCTCAACTCGAGGGGATATGACCTGGGCGGTGAAACTGGAATCCAGAGATTTGCCTTACAACCTTCTCCTTTACAAGGGAAGAGATGGTACTTGCCTGTGCAGATTCAGGGTTGCTTGGGGGAATTTCTGATCGATACTGGAGCTAGCCACTCCATGATGGGTCACCATTTCTTCAAGAAGCTTGCAGGTCTGCCGACTAGCCCTGTGGGGCCTGGGTCGGTCAGAAGTGCTGATGGATCTCATATGCGGACACATGGCAGACAGGTGATACCCTTCTGGGTGAATCAACATTCATTTGTTGTTTCAACAACTGTGGCTGAACTGACGGATGAGGGAATCTTGGGAGTGGATTTTTGTTCTCTGTATGGAGCAGTATTAGATAGTGTGACGGGGGAACTCACTCTTCGATATCCACAAGAGATGAAGGTCCAGTGTGTGCTCCGCCGGATTTCAGGCGTCTCATCTGTCTCTCAGACAGTGCGAATTCCTCCCCGCCATGTATGCAATGTAGTTGTATACTGCCGGGATATGGAGTTTGACCGCATGGGGGTGGTGGAACCGAATCAGCAGCAGTTGAGTAAGCTGGGGTTGGTTTCCACCAGTGCCTTAGTGCAAAGTTCAAGACGAACAGTAGTACCAGTCAGTAATATGACTTTTCAGGATGTGTACCTGGAAAAAGGGACGACCTTTAGGGATGTGACATATGCTGATGTGGTAGGAAGAGCTGACTCACCAGAGGTGGAGTTAGCAGCAAAGAGGGCAGTGGAATTAGGAGCTTTGGATCCATCCGCTATGCCAGTGGTATTGCAAGACACTGGAGAGCAGGATAGGAAGGAAGGCTATGGATTACCACTGCATCTTTTGCCATTAGTAACAGATAGCCATCTGGAGAAGGAAGAGGACAAAGGGAGTCTGGCTCAATTGTTGTGTGAGAATGCAGACTTGTTCTCTGCTCCAGGAGAGCAGTTGGGTAGAACTGACCGAGTAACTCATCGGATAGACACCGGTTCTAGCCCGCCATTACGCTTGCCTTACCGGCGCCTGCCTTTGTCTAAGAAACAGGCATTGGAGGATGAGGTGGACAAGATGTTAGGGGAAGGGATAATAAGGCCTTCTGATAGTCCATGGGCTAGTCCAGTGGTAATGGTTACCAAAAAGGATGGCACCTGTCGATTCTGTATAGATTACAGGAGACTAAATGGGATTACGAGGAAAAATGCCTACCCCTTACCACGCATTGATGAAAGTCTAGATTCCTTGGGTGGCAATCACTGGTTTTGTACCTTAGATCTGCAGTCAGGCTACTGGCAGATTGGGATGCACCCAGAGGATAAGGAAAAGACAGCGTTCACAACCCACAGGGGGTTGTTTGAGTTCAATGTGATGCCGTTTGGCTTGTGCAATGCTCCGGCTACTTTCGAGAATATGATGGAGACAATGCTAAGGGGATTGTTGTGGAAAAACTGTCTAGTTTATCTGGAGGACATCATAGTTTTCGGGAAAACTCGGGAGGAGTGTCTATCAAATTTGACCATGGTGATGGATCGACTAAGATCCTATAACCTGAGACTGAAAGCTAAGAAGTGCAAGTTCTTCAGGCAATCAGTGGAATATCTGGGCCGAATTGTCAGTGGCACAGGTATTTCGGCGGATCCAGGGAAATTAGAGGCAGTAGCGAGTTGGGCAACGCCAAAAGATCAGAAGGAAGTAAGATCGTTTTTGGGTTTTTGCTCATACTACCGCGATTTCATTCCCGGATTTGCTGAGGTGTCGGCTCCTTTACAGGCGCTGGTAGTAGGAAAAAGGAAGGGAATGTTGAAGCTACCTCCATTTATTTGGACGGAATTAGCTGAACAGGCTTTTCAGAAGCTAAAGGAGTTATTTACGGTAACTCCTGTGCTGAGCTATCCTACTGAGGGTGATCAGTTCATCCTAGACACCGATGCTAGCAACGACAGCATAGGCGCTGTCTTTTCCCAAGTACAGGAGGGGAAGGAAGTGCCCTTGGCATTTGCTAGCAACAGCTTGAGTAAAACTCAACACAATTATTGCACCACCAAAAGAGAGTTGTTAGCCATAGTGGTATACACGAAGAAATTCCGCCATTATTTGTATGGAGGGAATTTCATTCTGCGTACGGATCATTCATCCTTGAGATGGCTCCTTAATTTCAAGGAGGCAGATGGGATGATGGGTAGATGGATCTCCGCGTTGTCTGAATTAGGGATAGAGAATGTCCAGATTCAGCATCGGAGCGGAGTGAAGCACGTGAATGCGGATTGCTTGTCTAGGAGACCAATCCGAAGATGTGCAAGGTTGGACTGTGAAGACTGTGGCATACATAACGCTTTGGTGGCTCCAATAATGAATTTTGATCCAGCCTGGGAAGAGAACTTGGTGTTCTGGTCAGCGGAGTCCATACTTGAAGCTCAGCAGGAGGACGAAGGTATCAATGTGATACGGAATCTGATCCTGGAGAGAGCTGCTCGTCCCGTCAGACCTGCTCTGTCATTAGAATGTGTGGAAGTGAGGAACTTAGTGGGCCAATGGTCGCAGTTGGTAGTGCGAGACGGCCTATTGTGTAGATGGAAAACTCTTGAAGGCAAAGCCAGGAGGAGGCTACAGATAGTCTTGCCAGCTTCTCTGAGATGGGAAGTATTCGAGTTTTACCATGGTCATCAGACTTCCGCTCATTTTGGCAGGAAACGGACTTTGGACAAACTAGCGAGGAGATATTACTGGCCTGGGATGTCTAAGGATGTAATACGTTGGTTGACGGAATGCCCGACGTGTTGCCTGGTAAAGCCGGGTCCTGGGAACGGTAAAACATCTCTCAGACAAGAATTGTTCGGAGTCAGATTTGTGAGGATAGCCATTGATATAATCACTGGCTTCCAGACAACTCCAAACTCCAACGTGTGCATGATGGTAGTACAGGACTACTATACCAAGTACGTGAAGGTGATCCCAATGAAGGATCACACGGCATTAACCTGCGCACAAGCTTTGGTTGAGGAGTGGGTACTAACATTTGGTGCACCTCTCATGCTACATTCAGACCAGGGTAGGGAGTTTGAATCGCGTCTCTTTCAAGGGATGCTGGAAGAATTGGCCATAGTGAAAACACGCACTAATCCTTACCGACCGCAGTCGGATGGGATGGTTGAGAGGTTCAACCGTACGTTGATTCAGGGGTTGACCACGCTGGTTAATTCTAATCAGGATGACTGGGATACGTTTTCCCAGTATGTGGCTCATGCATACAACGGTACAGTGCATGCTTCAACTGGCTGCACTCCTAACAGCCTGGTATTTGGATCTGAGATCATAATGCCTGCAGATTTGGTCTTTGGCAGTGTGCTGCGGAGGAAGGATGTCCCATGCCGAGTGGCATTTGCGGAATCTCTACGCAGAGAATTGCGAGAAGGCTATGCATTGGTGAGAGGCCACTTGAAGAAAGCAGCCATCCATCAGAAAGTAGGGTATGATACAGGCTTGAGAGAAAGGAAGTATGTAGTTGGACAAAAGGTGGTGAGATTGAAACCACCTGTACATGGAAAAATCTCGAAAGGTTGGGATGGGCCGTTTGAGGTAACAAAGGTAATATCTGATGTTACTGTGTTGTTGAAAAATGTGCGAGGCAAGATAGTTGCAGGCCATGTGGATCGCCTGAAGCCTTGGCTAGGTCGCCGGCCCGGCGATGAGGATGAACCTTTGGTGGAAGTGCCAATGCCCCAACCCAGGTGGGTGCGTAAGAAGCAGGTTACAGCACCCCCGCCTACAAAGAAGACTAGAAAAGCAACGCCAGCTAAAAAGGTCAATGGTAGGAAGAAGAAGAAGTTAGTTACTAGAAAGGAACCTGGAGAAGTTCCTCGAGTAATTGAAAAGAAGAAACCCCAAGGACCCATACGTAGAAGTGCTCGTATAGCGGGTCGAGGTGCTGTTACGTAAAAGCGGCGGGGCTGGGTTGGTTTGTTATGGTTACCCGGAAGAGTTCGGGTCTCCAAGGACTTACCCGGTAAACCCCGGAAAAGTTGCGTAACTGGTGCTGATTGTCAAAAACACAACGAGAAATACCGGATTTTTTTCTTTAGTCTTTGTGACGGGAATAATGGTGAAAGTGCCCAGTAGATGGCATTGGGGTACCCAACGTTCTGCTTTACTAAAGTTAGTTTTGAATGTTTACATGCTATGGTCTGTGAGTTGGTTTCCCATTTAGTACTTGTCGTGATGGTTTCGGATTAAAATCCAATGAACTTAGTCAGTAATTTTTCTAAGGATGAGATGAGAATCCTAAAAGGAAATATTATGTGGAAAGAACGGGTGTAAGATTCGTTCTAGTAACATGAGAATGGGACTCATACGTCTTCCGAATTTATTCGGACCACCAAGGAAATTTACTTTGACACGTATTTTTTTTATTATGTTTGTTTAAAGAGCGTTCTAAAAGTTCATATGCTACAAATAATACAGCCTTGACGAACTAAAGAACTGCTATTACTTGAAATGATGTGTAAAATACAATCCGAGATAACCCGGCGAAGATTGCAACTACTACGCAGTTTACTTCGCTACCCGGTTTTCTTCGGATAATACCGGATAACTTCTTCGGGAAGGGCTATCCGGTACCCGTGATCCTTTGCGCTTGGATGCGCACGCACGCTGGTTTGGCGCGGAAAGCGTCAGTCCTGCACATACCGTTGGAGAGGGTGGATGCGAAGGCACCTCTCTCCGCGTATGTTAAACAGCAGTTAGTTATCTAAACTGCTCTACATGTGAGGGGGAGAGGAGACACTAAAGTGAGGTAGTACAGGAGGACACTTTTGTAACAATTTTTCTGATTCTACTACCCATTTAAGCTCATTTGAGAGTGGGCTCCTCTGGGCCGCCCTCTGTGTAGTTATCATGGCGGATAACTATCCGTCGGGTAACTCCCGTAGAAGGAGTCACTCGACGGAGGTTTCCCCTCTGTCGCAGGAACAGAGAGAGTTGTTAGCTTTGGGGGACCTGGAGTCAATAGCTCCGGTCGATTGTAATCTTCCAAAACAGTTTCGGGAAGCGGATTTACCAAAATTCTGGTATCAACCACCGAGTAAGATGAAGAATAGGGGAGTGAAACGCCGAAATGGCAGTAATATCTCCGAGATAAGGAAAACTGAACAGGTTAAAACCACACAGTATCTCCTAGCTCGGGGAGCACATGTAAAGAAACTGGTAGATATGGGTTTGTCAGTGGCGCAAGCTAGGGGGTTCGTGTCAGGGCCGGGGTTAAAAGGACTCGAGGCCGGGGGATTCCCCTTGTTCCAGGTTGGGAATATTGTGTCACCACCTTCTTCGGGAGTAACCCGAACTGACCCGAATATGCCCGGGATACCGGTGCACTCAGTCAGTCACGCTCCAGTGGGTGCTCCGTGGGGTTCTATGTCGTATGACCGTGCGGATGGTTTACATCCGGTTCATGGTAACTTTGTACCCGATTGGAATGCCCCTAAACAGTCAACTCCGGAACGTATTCCAGCCATGGCAGTCATGCATTTTGCAGCTAAATTTGAGAAATTTGAGCCGGATGCAGTAATTCCTGGGAGTAAGATATGCAGGGGGGCATACGTCCGGGAATTAGACGGATTCAACGAGAGGAAATGTACTAAGCTATTCAGAGCTCCTTCCAATAATTCTAAGTCCAAACCCTACACGGGAGAGATTACTGGGGAGATAGGGAGCTGAGCTAGGCTACCCTCCTACGAAGATACGGAGAGGGATATGGAGTTCTGGTTAGAACATGCTAGTTCAGGGGCACATCAAGCTTACAAGTTCTGGGATGAGGTTATAAAGCAAATTATGGGGACATACAGGGCTGCCGACCTCTCCAACGAGGATAGAGACCGTTTGAAATGGGCCTGGATGACATTTGTCCCACCGGGTATGCCTACTTATAAATCTGGGAGAGGTTGGAGGGTAGGTTCGGGGCAGTGCCCATTCAACGAGTGTATGGATAGAAATCCAATGGCCGAGTATTTGGACCTGTACCAGTTCGCACGACATCTAGTGGAGTTCCACGGGCACTCCAAAATGATGTGGCAGTGCCGGTCCAAGTCTAATGGCTCAGTCAAATGTATGAAAGATGGTGAACCTTTTAGCACATCTAGAAAGGGTTGTATGGTAAGGCACTTAGTGGATGTACACCATATGAAGGCTGAAACTGCCATGTCCAATCTAGATATTCTCGAGAATTGCCCGGAGGCCTTAGGACTCACGGACAGAGAAAAGTGTGTGAGGGTACCACAGGGGTTGGCATACACCTTGGTGTTCAACCATAACCCGAGAAGGTTGTGGCTGAATCGGAAGGCGTGGCCATACTACATTCAGGACTTTCTGGAGAAAGCCGCTGATTACCGTAGTAAGATGGAGTTGGCCACTCCTTCCAAAGGTAAAGTGTTGTCTGAAGGTAAAACTGTGGACCATGGAGTGTATACTCTTGTCTCTGTTACCTTAGGAGAGATGTGAACCACAGGTTCAGAGGAGTCCTCAGCTTCTGCTGGGTTAGACTCATCACCTGACGGTCGATCTACCCCAACCAAAAGACGTGCTCCAGGGTCTTCCTGTGGGTTTAGTAGGAACACTACTGAATCCAACAAGGAGGGCTCTGGCGGATCATTACCGAGGGTTGCTGTTAGCCCAAGGCTAGCCATAGAGGAGAAAATGGTAAAAGACCTGTTAGCTTCTCCTGTAGAGGAGGAGGATGACTGTGTATTTGTGGGACAGGAGGTAATACCTCCTACCACAATCTCTGAGGCTGGAGGGAACCCGGGAGTGTCAAGGAAGATATTAAAAACAGAAAATACTTCTACTGATAGTCAAGGGTATGTAACAGGGAAGATAGAGTCAGTATGTGGGAAAGAGGATTCCAAGACTAAGACGATCTATAGAACGATTGATTTCCAATCTGAGGGAGACGATTGGGTGGATCATAAATTCACCCCACCCACAGGCAGGGTCCAATCAAGTAAAATAGAGGTGAGGAAGGAACAGGAGATTGGTCGTAGACTATCCTCCGTTCCATTATCGTATGATAATTAACCTGTATGGGGGGTCTCTCATTGAACTCTCCATCACCTGGGGTGGATGAAGAAGAGATGTGTTTGGAATCGGTCCCTCTGCCTAAGCTGACTGGTGATATTGATCACCCTGAGAATGTTAGTATCAGGAATCTTCTGAAAGAACAGTATGTCACTGGGCTGAAAAGTTCATTTGACACACTGGATCTCGCTTGTCAACTAGCTCTGCAAGGAGCTAGGGCTCAAGCTGAGCAATTGGTAAAAGAAAGTTGTTTGGCCGAATTAGAGAAAGTGGAGACTGCAAAAGCAGAACTCCTATCTAAAATGTCCAAAATGACTGAGGAGAATGAAGCCCTCAAACGACAGTTGGGACAACGGGATGACATGGTAGCAACCTCTAGCAAAATTGTAGACGATTTGAGATTGAACATTGAAAAATCTCGTATGGAAAGTCAATTTTTAATTGACGATCTCAAAGTCAAGTTGGATCGCAGTAAGGATATGGTCAGTTCTGCTGAACATAAACTAACTGCTGCTCGGACTGAAATTAGTCTAAAAACTAAAGTTATTCGGAAGTTAGAACACGAAATTGGTGGTCCAACAGAGGAATTTTCTGGCTATAGAAAGGAAGCTCAGCAGAACGATGACTTCTACGAAGAGTTGGCTGAGTTCTTCGAAGATTGCTATGAAATCCCATTGTCAAGTTGGTACGACGAGAGTGTGTACAGGGTTGACCGGGGTTCTGCCCCTCTTCCCTTAGGATTTGACGGTGATGCATACGCACAAAGGTTGAGAGCCGACTCCAGGGCTAGTGATATCCCTCGGAGTCCTCCACCTTCACCAGCATGGGACGAGATGCACCTGGCTGACTGCAGTTACGGGGCTGCCTCCTCCATGACTCCTGGGTCATCGGAGTTGGTTCCTGTGACGTCTGTTCCTGTGACGTCTGTTCCTGTGACGTCTGTTCCTGTGACGTCTGTCCCTGTGACGTCTGTCTTGGTGACATCTGTCGCTGTGACGTCTGCTGCCGTGACGTCCACCTCTGTGTCGTCTGCTGCTAAGACGATGCAGGATACTACAATGGGGGTGGACACAACCGTGTCTTCCTTTGAGACTATGGATACTCCAGCTGGGGTGTCCACTCTAGCGAGGATGGTGGTGAATGAACTGCAGACAGAGTCGCCCAACTCGACACCTGTCTCAACACCAATACTCGACGCCGCCTCTTGTCAGTCACCTTACCAGATAACGGAAAGTGAGACTAGAGAGGCGGTCCAGATATTGATGGAGCTGACCGATGCAATTGCAGAAGCTGACCTACGTCTGACTGTCCGTGATGCTGAGGCGCTTATGGCTCCTGTAAACGAACTTGAACAATCCATGATGGTGGATCCTCCGGTGGACCTACCTGTGACGACTGGTTCTGTGTCAGGGAACCATCGTCCATCTACCCTGGACATTCCTATATCCATGGCGAGTGTACCTATGAGTACTCAAGTGCATTTTCCCAACCCTGACGCTTTGCAGCTAGGGTCTGGGATGGACATTTCCATTGAGATGAGTGACAACCGATCGAGTGAATGCATGTCGCCAGTGTCCAGAAATGAAGAACTTTTGCTGAGTGGCGAGTCATAAAAACATTCCCAGTTTGCAGCATATATAGAACCTCTACCATGTGTCGTCATCAAGGTTGAACTTTTGCAGTAGTGGAGCTATTAGTGCACCACGGACCATATGATGCTTTAAATACCATAGACTATGGGTCACAAGATGACTATATATATATATATATATATTTATGAAAGACTGAGATGACAAGAACAGTGGATCATTATCGCCTATTTATGAAAAGACTTTGATATGATGCCATATTATCTATCATCTAGGTTTTGCAGTTGTTGACATATATAAAAACTGTTAAAACCATCACCAAAGAGTGTTCTATTTGCCATAAGACAGTATTTGTAAAACGGGTTCTGTTTGATTTGATGACATGTGCTATAGGTATGATTATTGTATGCCGATTGTGATTCTCTGAATTAACCGTCCAATGAGTAAAGGTATAAGGGATTGGATCCTGATGATACCTACTGAAGTAAAAGGTTACTTGACTGCATTCGTGCTATGTGTAGATCTGTGGTAATAACATATCAATGAACCTGAAAAACGTGAAATTTATTCAGGTACTGAGAATGGAAATTGCGTAAGTTGTTATGGAGATCTGTAGGCTCTTGTTGATTACTTTCAGAAGGAAGGTATCAAGTGAGGGGCTGGATCATTCTATTTTTCAGCTTACTGCGTTTTTGATCTTTGAACTGAGTGTGGAGATTAATTCTCCCTGAAAGTTGAAATGTGTTGCCAAGATACTTGATCTGATCGCCTTAGCATTTCTTTATGGAGAATGCCACTTGTGTTATTATGTAGGTTACATCATAAAGGACACCTATGTGACCATAATTGGCATAAGGTTTTGAAGTCCTTGATTGGATTGAAACTGCATTTACCGGATCTACGCTATATGTTCATTTATTCCAAAAATATTGACCTTTCAAACCTTACTCTGGCACGTAAAGCGAGTGAGTCTATTCAAATAGACGGGTTGGGTCAAGATTTACTATAAAGTCGACACTTGCCACCTTTTTTGTTTCCAAAATGTCTCGTATGAAAAATTGGTAACTTTTAAGGAGAAGTGCTCATATTGATCTGTATGTATATGATACCTGTTGTAACAAATCGTTTTCGATAAAACATGGTTAGTATACGATAGTATGTCCTAAAAGTTTTATATATTTTTTTATGATATATAGTCAAGTTTGTTTTATAGGGCTTGACTGGCTGTGTGGAGTTTATCCTCTTAGTCCCAGAAATCATGACTGTTATTGAAGGATGATACTCGATTATTGTGTAACTGGATCCTGATGGTTGATATGATTGACGTTAATATCAAAAAGGATGAAGATATATCTATAATACTCAAGAAATATATAAGTGGTTCTGATAGAAAGAGTTACGCTTGTCTCCACTATGTATGTGTTTGGAGACAATGTATATGTTTTTTTGGGTTGTTTGGAGATAAAATTTGTCATTGTATCAAGGTAGTATAAAAGTACTGCACTTTGTGCCGCTATTTAGACGCTGTGATATTGTCTGAAGGGGGGTAGTGTAGTGGGTCGCCGCTGTACTATTTCTATGAAACCAGTTTGTGTTATATTTGGTATGTGTGTTGCCGTGTATCCAGGCCGCACTCCTGTCTAGTGCCGAGTATATGGTTATATAAGCCCACACCTGAAGATTGGTGGAGCGCGGCCTGGTTATGTGCATTGAGCCGTGACCGCCATGTGTCACCCGACATATCTCGGGTACCGTGTCGGCCCGGATGCACCGGCGCGTGGTTACCCGGAGTTCCTCGGGAACTCAAGTGTTTACGAGTAATGGGGAGAGTTACATAACGACCAGTACATAATACCTGGGGTTCTGCTAATCGAGGACCCAGTCTTGCTGTGCACTTCGGCCAGCTCGACTGCTCCACAACAGAGCTTCCCCGAACTCTGTTGTACCTTTTAGGCCTAGTCCTGTCGCTGCTTCCAACTTGGTCACCCTGCGTCTTTCTCTGTTCCACTCTCTGGGGGAACTAGAGGAGATAGACGCATTGGTGCACAACTCCGGGTACAGAACTCCCTCTGGGGAGTCTGATCCAAGTGGAGTTAACCAAGATGGAAGAGAGCCTTGGAACTCGGGAATTATGTACTAGACCGTGAGCGTATACCTCCTGTATGTTCATATGACCACTGGTGTTCAGAAGCCTATTTGATTGTTACTATCCGTCTGTATTATTACGAGCCGTATGTCAGAATGAATAAAATGTAATTTCTGAACAACCTAATTTCGAATCTGGAGTTTTTCATAGCCGATGCCTATCTTAGAATAGCCAACAGCTACATTATGTTGATTAAGGTGGATTTATGCTTAAAGATGAGTAGAATAAATAATCTAAAAACGTACTACCAAGTGTGCCAAGGTGGGATTCCAACCCACAATGTCATGCACAACCTCATCCATGATCATGTGGCCATAACCAGGCCATAACCAGGCCCATTACCGCCTGACGGCGGTAATGGGCCTGGACTGAGGGGTGTGCATTATGCATGGATGCAGCACTGGTGATTACCGGAGCTGCATGACTGCATCACAATAGTAAAAGGGCATGATACTTTATAGTCCTATGCAGCCCTTTAAGTAGGATGAAGGGACAGGTTTTCAATATGGAAATGGCCCAGATTGAAAAAAGTAATTGTAAATAGATAGCAAACTGCAGATGTTGTATTACATGTGGCCATTCTCCATATTCTGTTTAAGCTTTCCCTTTTATCTTCCATGCGGGTTGAATTCTCAACCAACACTGATGTCATAAGGACATGGCTATTTTATAGAAGTTGGGGCGTCAGGATGATTGGGAGAGGGAATGCATCCGGACATTTGACTACCTCCCTCTAAGGCCAAAAAAAAGAAGGTGTGCTTCAGGTTACATAGTCTGAAAATCTAGGTAGGGTAGGTCGGATTTTTAAAATTGAAATTTCTTTTTTTTACTCTGGCTTGAAATGTTTTCAAAAATTAACTCACAAACTCCAGCCCTGACTTGCAGACAACTTTGTTGAATCGTGGACTGTCAATTTGACTCTGAAATAGCGCAAAAAATGTTTTCTAAAGACAGATTGACCCCTAGCCTGAAAAGTACCAAAAATTTGACTCGTAAACCTCAGCGCTGACTCGCCAACAATGGCATTGACTCGTGGACTATCAAATTGACTCTGAAATGGTCCTATCATTACATTTTTTTTCAAAATTGGATAAAAATTTCTAGGGTCGGCCCTGTTTTGCTAGGTAGGGTCGGGTAACCTGAAACACTTTTTTTTTTGGCCTAATAAGAAAATTCCCAAACATAACCTCATTAAGCCTTTTATGAATATCTGAAGATGCCTATAATTCACATACTGTAAAATCTCCCTTATAAACTGACCTCCTAGTTTGAAGCAAATTTGTAAGTCAAATTTGGACCCATTTAAACATGGTTAAACTATGATTCACTTGACTGTAGACCCCTCACTTTAAGAGAATGCTATTATATTAGTCAAATTGGGCTTCAGATCCAAAAATGTGGTCGGCTTATCAGAAAGATTTTACGGTAGTTACCTTTTCTGTGAGGCTACAGTCAGTGCCAAGTCTGACTAGTTTCCTGGCGATGTCCTCCTTCCCATGATCCACGGCAGCCAGAAGGAGGTCGCGGTAACACGGCACTAAGGCAGCGTTACGGGGGTGGAACTGGGGGGAAAGTGGAGACAGAAAGTTTTAAATATTTGATTTAAACTTTAATTCAATTGATTTCGAGTAGTGGGTGAAATTTTATGTGAAAATGTGAAAATTCGTCTTTCGTCTACCCCCCATCCCCATCTTTGAACTAGACGGGCTAGCTTTTTGAAAAGGGGTTCCATCCCCCCTCTATATATTATATAGGTGTTGGTGACGCCACCTAGAGTGTACTGGGTATACTATAGTTCATCAAATATAGCTCACCGTAAAACCTCATATACAAGCCTAACTCACGTAGAGAGCTCCTAGGGGTTAGGCCATGGGCGCGGCCATGTCCAACCCCCGCTGCTTCCTTTGGTTGTCTCTAGATGGGGCATAAGTCAGGTTAGTGATTGCTTCAGTCTGTGTTACCCTGAGGACACGTGAATAGCATTGGTCCTCTATGTAACTAGGCCTACTCACTGTAGGGCTAAGTCCTGGGGACCACTTCAGATAGAAGCAATAGTAGCCTGCCCTGTGATGTCATAACCCCTGGTTAGCTGTTCTACCTAGTGGCCAAGGGCCTGTACTGAAGGTTCTCAACTTAGCACAGGTGGTGCCGCTATCAACGGCCAGCTGCCCTATAAGCCTTATTCCGACGTTTGGGCCGATCATATAAGATACTATTCCGAAATCAAACTTAAAGGCATGTCCTACAATGATTATAATATATAGACAAATGCCAACGCCCATTGATACTGTCTCTGTTGTATTTCACGAGTGGGGGCTGGGGCAGTATCCCACGAAGCCGCAGGCTGAGTGGGATGCGCCCAAGCCCCCACGAGTGAAATACATCAGAGCGGTATCAATGTAGTTGGCATTTGTGTTTATTTTTTAATTTGAAGCCATTTAATGAGTGAAAACCACCTTTTTCTTGGCCCATTGAATACGGCCATGTTGTATTCAATGGGGGCATTGAATACGGCCCTTCAGTGCTAAAGCATAGGACATCTTGTATTTCAAAAAAATAAAGTAAGTTACTCATATCATGAGTTATCAAAGAGTTTCTTACCAACTCGTGAAGTTTGCCCACTGGACACTTGAGGGTCTTTAATATGGAGTCAAAATGTGAAATGGTCCTAGACTTGGATCTTATAACCTGCAGTAACTCCTCATACTGCAACCAAAAAGCAAGGAATTATAAGAGGGTCCACTTGATGGTTTCCTGTCACACAGACACAACACAGAGAAAAGAAACAGCATCAAAAGGTTGCCTCCAGAATACCTCCGCACTTTAGGTGTGCCCAGGCTGCCCAAGGGTGACTCCCTGGTTGACCTAAGAGAGTCACCTGGGGAGTCTCATAGCTCCCTGACTCACATAAGGGAGTCACATAAGGACCTAGGCTCCCCTAGAGAGGAGAGTCATTCTGGAGGCAACCTGGACTGCCCTTTGACGCTCTTTCTTTTCTCTGTGTACATGGACAGGATAACGTGCAGCAGCTGGTCATACTGCAACAGGGGAATGTACACAGAGAGAAGAAACAGGGTCAAAGTGGAGTCCAGGTTTCCTTCAGAATGCCCCCCCCCCTCTCTAAGGGAGCCCAGGTCCTTGTTTGACTCTCTTAGATGGACTCATTCTGGGGAGTCATTCTGGAGGCAACATGAACTCCCTTCTGACACTGTTTCTTTTCTGTATGTACTAAATCATATCCACACAGTCACACAACATATATGTACAGAATAGCACTCTTTTTATGAGATTTTGCTCAGCATCATTTATAATGAGATTTATTTCATGGTAAATATATGACACTCCCATTTATTTAACCAAGGAGAGCTGTATTTGACAACCTCGTCAAATAATGCTCCCCAGTACTTAACGGAAACCTGATTTATTATATCGAAGATGATTGTAAAAAATAGGACACCCGATTTATTATATCGAAGGAATAATTGTACAAAGATATCAAAAAATGCCAAATAAAGTTAAATTGTTTACAAAAAAAAACAAAAAAACAAAAAAAAAACGGTCTGTCCTATAATCATAATTTTTTTAAATAGCACTTGTACAGTTTGCCATACGAAATAACCACAAAGGCATTGTGCGGTCGTTAAGGGTTAACGTACCTTAACGACGCATTCCTTCTCCAGCTGGAGACCGTACACCGCCTGGAAACAACAAGACAATGTGGTTAGAGTCACTGCATTCAGAGCAAAAAGAAAAGTGTGTTTCAGGTTTTCCCCTTTGGCCTGAAAAGTAGCCAAAAATTGACTCGCAAACTTCAGTGCTGACTCACCGACAACAGCGTTGACTCGTGGAGTATCAAATCAATTCTGAAATAGCTCAAAAATTACTTCTCGGATTGGCCCAATTTTGCTAGGTACGGTTGAATAACCTGAAACACACTGTGAATGGCTGAGGTCCGCCATCTTAGAATGCTGGGATTTCCCTGCTTTTCTGCTGGCTCAACTCGCTCCATATAAGGAAATGAAGATTGGTGGAAGTCACCTGACCAGCTAGTTTAGAACCTGAATCTATTTTTAGAAATCATATGACCTAATGATGTCAGAGTCCAAATGGCCTATGGTCTCACAAACAGAAGATCAGGCCATCGCTTCCCTCTTTTGTTTGAACAAACGTCATTTGATTTGCTTACAAACAACGATAAAAAATAACATTTTCAAAAAAAAACTTCTTTGATATGCAAGGGAGAAAATAAAGAAAATGGCGGTAGTTATATCTACATATATATCTTCACCTGCCCTACATAAACATTTTTCTGTCAATGATGTCACCCCGTTAGAGATGGCACCCAGTCAAAGACGTTCACATTGGCGCAAAGTTGTGAGACGCGGCCTCTAGTTCGAGTCTATTAGAGATTATTTGGTGAGGCCATACTTGCATGCATCAATACCAGGTGGTGTATGACTGACTATCCAGCCAGCATTGGTCCCTGGGGCCCACATGTGTTTTACTTGGGCCAGCTTGGTTTGCCCATTTCTGGGTTATGGTCCTTTTTGCCCAGGGCTACCAGTGGGAGCCCAGATGTAGTCCAGTTGCCAGGGAGGAATTATCCTTGCAACCTTGCAATAAAACCCCCCGAAGAGGTTATGACTGATTTGGGTACAGGAAGTCATATACTTTCAGAATCTTGACGATGCCCGGCTGGCATCGTTGAGCGTTTTCCGAAATTCAAGATGGCGTCCAAGATGGCTGACGAAAATGTTTAAAGTCATAAATCAGTCAATTCTTATGTGATTTGCATGTGTAATACCT
Organism: Harmothoe impar; assembly: GCA_947462335.1. Taxonomy (NCBI): domain Eukaryota; kingdom Metazoa; phylum Annelida; class Polychaeta; order Phyllodocida; family Polynoidae; genus Harmothoe; species Harmothoe impar. The sequence goes on along the minus strand of OX381719.1, from coordinate 9,332,943 downwards.
CTAAAATGTGGTTTTTGGGCATGCTTGATTGATTGAAAGAGTCAAAAAGTCATTTGAGTAGGTATCCATGGTGATAGCGTGTTTCCATAGCAACCAGCATGCCGATTCTAATACAAAATATATATTGTTTTAAGAAATTTGTCATTTCTCAACACCTACACTCATGTAATATCTCAAATTAAAGGTCTCATTGAGATACATCATTTTAACATAGTTTTAGAGTTGTCACAGGTCCTAGGTTACCATGGCAACCAGAAATCACCAACAATAATGCCTAATGATTGATGCCGAAACATCATCATCCTTACTGATAACTGCAAATACATGACAAAACAACCAACAAGTCCACCAGATAATGATTCTCTGCTTGATATCAAAATGTCACCTGAGTGGTTATCTATCTATCTGAGGTGATGACAAATCATATTAGTGGTGTCTATAAGATGCATTCTCAGAGCTCCCATAAATCTATGACGTTTACAACAGTCATTAAAGCAGCTCATACCCTGCCAGTCCTCTTATAGTGCACTCATTATTAGCCAGCCCCTTTGTCATCCTGGCTGCCCCTTTGTCGGCCTGGCCAGCCCCTTTGTCGGCCTGGCCAGCCAGTGAATGATGCAGTATAGCAGTTCAATATCAGCAATACACAAACATATGAACATGCAGATGTGTATCATTACTGTGTAATAACTCCAGTCTGCTGACATACCTTATACAGATACAAAATGTATAATGCTATAACAATTTGTAACTATTTGCTTGATGGCTAGCTTAGTAGCACACAATAATGGCTTCAGTCACTATCTCACTGAATACTACGGCCAATACTACAATCAATATGGTCATCTACAATGGTTCCTTCCTCCAGATTGTCCACCATAGCGTCATTTGGATGGGACACTAAGTATGTGAATCAACGATCTGACATTTCCACATATCTGTGCAGTTCAATCAAGCATGATCATCAGCAAGTAACATCTCCATGAACAGCATGGGTCTGAGGAAGAACAGTTACAGCAAAGCATTTTGAGGATAGTTGATGGAGGAATATGAATCACATTTGGCAATGGTGTTGGGATGACACACTTCATTGCTGTATGCAAAGACCAGTCAAATAGCAGAGGGTCTTGTTCTGGATGTTCTGAGGACATAGCACCCCCTCAGGTTAGCAGAATAAAGACACCGGTGTCATAAGAGATGACATGTATTCTTTGATATTACGACAAAGACGTCATAGCTTGATTGATCATGATTGCATTGGCTTGTTCATTGTGATGCTCGATCATGTAGCTCTATTCTCCTGATCAAATAGGAGTCTTTGAATTTCTCAGTTCTTGAGAATCAAGATCGATAGAGCCTGATTGGTTCCAATTGATCCATTCACACTTCTGTGTCAACTGAATCTGCCTCCCTTATGTACGACCTTTTCCAGTTCACAGTCATGGCAGTAACTTGTCAATGAAACCATCAGAAAGCTTTCTCATGTAAGGCTGAATGCCCCTTTTGATGCTTGAGGTGTACATGGCTATTGATATTCTCATGTAGCTCCTTTCTGTCCTTTTCATATTTTGTTATAAGGGCCTGGATTTATTCCTTGTGTATGTTGGCAACAGTGTATCATTACTCCCTAAATTTCTTATAGTGCTTAACAGCTAGCTGCAAACAGCAGGATCAGTGCCAACTAGTTTGTGACGTTCTCATTGGAGGTTATGTTAGTCAGTACAAACCACACTGCATTGGAACTGATGGGTCGCATGGTGTACTTGCCCTGGATCAACTTTTCCTCAGTTAATTCTTGCAACAACTTCAATGTGTACATGTGGTGATTTTGGAGTAAGAGGCCTGTTGCTCACTAAGGTCAGGCCAGTAAAAGTTGGTGGGAAGGGAGGTTAGGGGGTCAGATTATGGTGTTTACAATGGATGATGAAAGGCTGCAGACACAGGGTATTTGGATTGCAGACACTGACCAGAGATATTGTGGCCATGTTGGTTGTTCTGTCATGCATTCACAGTTATCAGCAAAGATGATGATGTTTCGGCATCAATCATTAGGCATTATTGTTGGTGATTTCTGGTAATGATACATATCTGCATGTTCATATGTTTGTGTATTGCTGATATTGAACAGCTATACAGCATCATTCACTAGCTGGCCAGGCCGACAAAGGGGCTGGCCAGGCCAACAAAGGGGCAGCCAGGATGACAAAGGGGCTGGCTAATAATGAGTGCACTATAGGAGGACTGGCAGGGTATGAGCTGCTTTAATGACTGTTGTAAACGTCATAGATTTATGGGAGCTCTGAGGATGCATCTTATAGACACCACTAATATGATTTGTCATCACCTCATAGTCAGGAGGCTTGCCAGCAGGTCCGAGATTCAATATGTACAGCAGAAAATTATTTTTAGTTACCATAGTAGCAGCAGCAATTAATAACATGTTAAAAGATGTGAGTTTTCAAGATTTATGATAAAAAGTGCACGTTTGGTAAAAATCATAACATGAAATCAAAACTTTCTGCATATAAGCATATTGGCTGCTATGGAATTGACCCACCTCCATAGATAACCACTCAGGTGACATTTTGATATCAAGCAGAGAATCATTATCTGGTGGCCATGTTGGTTGTTTTGTCATGTATTTGCAGTTATCAGTAAGGATGCTGATGTTTCGGCATCAATCATTAGGCATTATTGTTGGTGATTTCTGGTAGCCATGGTAACCTAGGACCTGTGACAACTCTAAAACTATGTTAAAATGATGTATCTCAATGAGACCTTTAATTTGAGATATTACATTAGTGTAGGTGTTGAGAAATGACAAATTTCTTAAAACAATATATATTTTGTATTAAAATCGGCATGCTGGTTGCTATGGAAACACACTATCACCATGGATACCTACTCAAATGACTTTTTGACTCTTTCAATCAATCAAGCATGCCCAAAAACCCCATTTTAGAGGTATTACACATGCAAATCACATAAGAATTGACTGATTTATGACTTTAAACATTTTCGTCAGCCATCTTGGACGCCATCTTGAATTTCGGAAAACGCTCAACGATGCCAGCCGGGCATCGTCAAGATTCTGAAAGTATATGACTTCCTGTACCCAAATCAGTCATAACCTCTTCGGGGGGTTCTTCTGCAAGGTTTTCAAGCTGGCAACTGGACTAATGGGCCAGCCCAGGTAAACTTTTTTTTCCGATAAATACATTGGAAATATTTCAAAACATGCTGACATCTGATTTTCTTCCAGATATCACCATTTATTGTACATTTTTATAGTTTATATTTAATCTGGGCTCAAGCTGAGCACTTTGAATCTGGGCTGACCCATCTGGATTCTCACTGGTAGCCCTGGACAAAAAGAACCATAACCCAGATATGGGCAAATCAGCTTGCCCACGTAAAAACACATATGGGTCCCACTAAGCAATGTTGGCTGGGTAGGTAGTGCTAGCACTTGATGCCAGGTGAGTAGTATAGTATGTATCGGAACGGGACTATAGTTAACTACTGTTTATTACTCAATCGACCTGCAGCCAATCAGAAGCCTCCATTTGACCGGAAGTGACGTCACATGCCCATATAAGGGCATACCGGAAGTGACGTCACGTGACCTTGACCTAGTTAGAGGTCAAGGTCATGACGCAGCCAATCAGAGGCTTCCATTTGACCGGAAGTGACGTCACACGTCCATATAAGGGCATACCGGAAGTGACGTCATGTGACCTTCACATGTCCATATAAGGGCATACCGGAAGTGACGTCACGTGACCTTGACTTAGTTAGAGGCTTCTGATTGGCTGGTACACCGGAAGTGACCCATTATGCAAATGAGGGACTACTTCCGGTCAAATGGAGACCCCTGATTGGTTGGGTCATGAAGAAATGTGTCTCTTAATTTTTTTTGTTTAGGAAGTGATCGACTTTAGGATCACGTGACCGGAAGTGACTTGATGAGTCACGTGACTAGAAGTGACGACGACACATGCTTTAATTAGGCGATCAGCAGCGACTGGAGGAAGTGTCACTTTAAGAGGACACGCTAGTTAATTGTTATAATTTTTTTACTTACTAATAAAAGAAGACGTATGAAAATAAAACACAACAATAATTTTATTTATTTTTTTATTTTCTTTTTTTCAATTCTAATAAACACGCTATTTTTGAAAAGATGCGCTCAATCAATCAATAACACACTTTTTTTCATATTTTTAAAGGACTTGTCACACCGTTAGAATGCACGCGACGCTTATAATACAAGTAGCGCATGTCATCTTTCTCTATGGTGTAAGTGTCCATTTTTGGTTCGTACCACTTTGAAATTTCTATTTACCGCAAGGAGAGTTTTTCGTTTGCGAAAACATCTAAGAAGACGACTGGTTCTTTAGGGTTTTGTTACTTCTGTACACTTTTTGCACGCCATCTCTTTTTTTGGGATTTTCTTTCACTGGTGCTGCTGACTCGATCGTAGCAAATGTAAGTCCTAGGGTTGAGACTTAGGATCTCGTCACCTTCCTACGCCGTTTACATAAGCCTCGAAGTTCTCAGATCGTGAAGGTAATGTCTCTCACAACATCCACCGGGTGGCGGACACCATTTTCGCACTTTTTTCCGTTTTATCTTCACGAAAAGCTCTAAGTGATCGTCACACACCGATGTCGGAATCTGCTTTCGTTTCTTTCTGAAGTATGTCTCTCTCAGGCGAGGTTTGACTACACAGAGGCAAATATCAGAGGCACCCAATAGCGCTAATTCTACTCTCAGACAAGGGTCAGGCACTGCTGGACTATAATAGATGGGTCAAGGGTTATTCTAGTGAGGGTCAGGCTACGCCTGACATTCAATAACAAGCTGGACTTTGGCAAACTTGCTTGAAAGTCTGACCATGCGGGATCCTCATGCCATAGTCTGGCAATGCTGAACTCTTGGGAGAGTATGCTGGACTCTTGCTGACCAGACTTTCAAGCAAATTTGCCAAAGTCCAGCTTGTTATTGAATGTCCGGCGTAGCCTGACCCTCAGTAGAATAGTCCTTGACTCATCTATTATAGTCCAGCAGCGCCTGACCCTTGTATGAGAGTAGTATTGGCGACATTGGCCGACTCTGATATTTACCCGTGTGTACGGTGGGAGGAGGGGGTTCACAGCTACAGCTTGCGCTTATAGAGCGCTACTAGCGGAGGTCTGGATGAGGAGACTACGGCGTTTGTCTTAAAAAAAAATAGCCATAGCACATGTCGATGTCGCTTAATTATGCTCATATCTCATGGCGATTTTAAGAATTGCTCATGTCACCTGTCACTATGTTTTTCAAGCTTCATGTCAAATGTCACTAGGTCTCATGTCGAATGTCGATGCTAAGAAACAGACATGACGTCATCTCGAATTTAGCGGTCTACACTACCGCTGCTGCTGCTGCTGCTGCTTGTGCAGCTCGTGCAGCTGCTGCAGCTGCTGACAGCTGCAGCTGCTGTAGTTGCTGACGCTGTCACGGATGCTGTTGACAGATGCTGCTGCTTGTGCTGCACGTGCAGCCGCTGCTGCGGCTGCTGACGTTGTCACGGATTCCGCTGACAGATGCTACTGCTTGTGCTGCTTGCGCTGCTCGTGCAGCTGCTGCAGCTGCTGACGATGTCACGGATACTGTTGACAGATGTGGCTGCTTGTGCTGCTTGTGCAGCTGCTGCTGCTGCTGACGATGTCACGGATGCTGCTGACAGATGCTGCTGCTTGTGCTGCACGAGACTGAGTAGCCGCTATTACTAATGCTACTAAATACATTTAGTCAGTTGATTAAATCAAGGAGGTTTTCTGACTTCAGTGGATCGTTTAGCCATCGGCCACGGGCAAAACTTGAAACCATTTTATACATGGGACAATTGGCAGAGTCGAAACGTGTTGGTACGATGGGGTCGATCATGTTCATCATCAGTTCAGGCAAAGGAAGTGTGTCGACAGCACGCGAAAACTTCATGTCTGAATGTTTCAACACAAGACTTTTTATCACACTCACACAGCTGCTTTGAAGAGTGAATCCTTGACCAAACTTGTGCTTTTCCAACACAGCTTTGGCCTCTTTCTGTGTAGTAGGGGATCTCTCTTTCGGGTTCATCTCAGTGCTGTCTAGCATGTCCTCAAAGTCTTTAACATAGTGTTCCAACGGGCTACAAATGATGGACTCCAGATCATCGTCCGCATATGTCGTCTCCTCGCACCATATTGTGTCTTCGCCTGTTTCGAATTCCGTCATTTTCTTGACAATCTCCTCCTGAGTGCCTTGCATATATCGAAGCTCCTTCAAGGAGTTGATAACTTGTATGGCGAAGACTGACAAACTTGAAGGAATTTCAGTCAGGCCAAGTATACGGAGCTAAGAAAAATAGCTCTCACAAAATCTTCTCCCTCTGTCCAAATGAAACTACTGTTCCGATGAAGTTGAAGCATGCTTCTATCCATTGCTCCTTGGTGACGTCCTTCCAATGTTTCTTTACCTCACATGCATCATAGGGCACTGTTTCTCTTCTTGCTTCAAGTGGGAGTTGCTTTTTCTTTCTTGGACTCATTTCGAGAGGGTTTCGATGCTCTGTAGCGTCAACACTTTCATAAATAAAGAAAATAGCAGAACTAATCATCGTAACGTGCTGAGCGAGCGTAGAGTGGACGATGCTACGAAGATGAAGGGCGGGTGGAGAAAGTGTGACTGGTGAGAGCGGCGTTTCACTCCTTATGTACCCTGTCCTAGATAAGCCTCTTAAACGGCTGAAAAGACTCTCTCAGTACAGAGCTTCTACCGCAGGTGGGTTTAGACTTAAGCAGCTTAGTTCACACACGTGTCTGTTAGAAAAGCTACTTGCACACCTGCCTTCCCTTTTCACTAGTATTCACCCTCTGCCGACTTATAAGACACCTATACACTCCTTCTCGTGAAATCTATGGAAGATGATGGAAGGACCACCGACTAGATTTTCTTTGATCAGAGCGTGGAGGACGGCGTCGAAGGGAGGGAACGTTGTGAACACAGCTTATAGGTTTTGGAAGAGGACTTGTAAAGTCAAACTGGCGAGAGAGATCTCGTCTTTCAACATGACAATGCTGCGATCTTGGAAAAAATTAGCGTGATTTTTTCAAAAGCTTAATGAAAAGTTTGATGTCTTCGTTGTTGTAGTGGATCAAGTAATCTCTCATAGTTTGCATCTTCTTGTCGTACTAAACTTTCTGACATGTGGCGTAGTCGGATTTCGGCCATTTTGACGCCTGTCAGTTCGCTGTCAAAAGCAGATCTCGGTGGCAGGGTTCTGTTTACCAGTTTCTTGGTATACGTCATCCATTCGTAAGGAAAGCGACTTTTCTCTTCGTTTCTGGTGAAAGCTCGCAAATAATTCGCGTAGCTGTAACCAAGTGCCAAATAGTTGACTACTATGTCCAAGAAAACTGTGTGTAAACCGTCAAGTATTGATTGCTTCTCTTTATGACGCTGAATTGTTGGTTTCTTCGGTCTCCGGAGGCAAAGAACGAGTGAAGGCGTATTTTTGATCAGGTTCAAGTCGTAACGCTCCGTGTTGAAGCTCACGACTGGAGCTTGACGGATGTATCTCAGAAGCTGCTTCTTCAGTTGAACTAACGGTTGTCTGGTGTGAGCTGCAGCAAAGCCGCCTGGAGAAGGGGTGAATGTCGCTTCTTCTAGCAGGAGAGCTTCACCTATCGCCACATGTAACTTCGCTAACGTTGGTCGGTAAAGTTCTAGCACAGCTTTCTCGATGACTTTGGCGTTCTCGTTTATGTGATTTTAAACTCGGTCTAACAAGGGGTCGGAATCTGCGTCGGATTCTCTGAGGTACACCGTCCCCTCCTACCCTAGAAAGTCGGATGTGACGCTAGCCGACAAAGGGACGTGATCCTACAGCAGGGACACGTGTTCAGTCGACGGTTCTCTGCACGGTCTGAAGAAAGCTTCGAAATCGAAGGTAATGTTGTAAGGGTAGATTCTGGAATGTCCGTCGGGAGGAAAAGTTTCACGTGTGGCAGCGGGACAGAACTGACGTAACAAATTTGAAGCGCGCTTGCTGGTGTTGTATAAGTGAAAGGAAATGTGGCGGAAGACGCAGAGGTTGTCCTTGTTGGGAAAATCTAACACAAGGCTTCTCTTTCCAACTCGACCGTCCTGCCTGTTCCTACCGCCTATGGGAAAACCTCCAGGTCCCATGTAAACGCAAATGTTCAAAATTAGTAGGAAAAAGAGCGCACCGCTTGGTGTCAGCGTCGCAAAGTTTCCGTACTTCTTCGCAAGCGACGGTGTTTTCCATCTTTGAGAGGAGCTCTTCCAAAGTTTCTGAATTAGTTATAGTAGGGAGCGGTTGTAATGAGAGTTGCGTTGTTCTGGGAGACGTGAAAGTAGCGCAGTATGTTCTTGTCTACTCTGTGTTGTAAGAGTAAGCCTACCGAGAAACTCGCTTTTTATCATTGTGTGAAGCGGATTGCGACGCATAGTATCTACAGCGTCACTCAACTCGCCGGTTGGTAGTTTGACGTTTGTTACACTCACGCGAGTCCCGTGCATCCTGACACTCGTTCGTATTGCAGGCCAATTTGCCGTGAACGTTTCCTCACCGTTCGGTACAGCGCATGTACGTGGAGGGATAGTCACCTCGTCCAGAGATTCGCGTCGACAGGTGATCTTTTCAGCAATCGACATCGCCGCATAGAGGGCAAAACTTAGGTATTGTTCTTCATTTTTCTACGGGTCACTCGTGATTGTACGGTCTTTTAAAAATTTTGAAACACTTTTCGCAAACGTCCTGCGTCATGTTTTTCTTTTTTTTTGTTTTTTCACTTATTTACCAATTATTAAAAAAAATAAAACGTTATTTATCACTTCGAATACTAGACACCTCTTACCACACGATACTATTAGCATTGTGAAAGGTGACTGTAGTCTAGGATCGAATTCAACAGATGACCATCTTACTGCAGGGATCAGACAAGAGTGGTCAACACTGGAGTGTCACAGCTCACTTTTATGTCTTTGGGTACAGCTGCATACAACCCTTGAACATACATTGCGACGTCGCTGCGACCCATGTCGTCTTGCAACACTTTCATCAGAGCCATAGGCTCAGACGTCTCGTTGTACTTCCAAGCTCTCAGCACTTCATAGACAGGGTTCTTCACAGTCCTGTCAGAAGGCACAGGTTGAGAGATGAAAGCTATTTCATGAGAAGTCAACCCTAAGTAGATCCCTATGGTCTTCCAGTCTCTAGGGCAGAGCTCAGCTAAAAGAGAGAAATATTTCTGCACTTTCCACTCCATGTCTCCACTCTCTAAGCCATCCCACATGTCATGTTTGTCCATGTACTCAAGTGAGAATTTGATGAGGTCCATACGGTAAGATTCTTCCAAGGCGGCGGCTAGGTCCTTCCACTTAGTAGTACAACTTTTCTGGTACCAAGTAGTGAACATTTCTCTAGCTTGAGTTATGACACTTGTCTCACAACTGAGATATCCCATATCCTTCAAGTTCACTTCAAGGTATGAACCTAACCGTATGTAATCTGATGTCGGCAACTTACTACTTATTTTCAGTAGCATAGCGTCTGACAAGTATCCTAACGGCTCTGCTTTGAAGTATGATGATACAGGTACTACTGCAGCACAACCAATAACAGGAGCAGCGTCTGCGCTGGTATCCGACGACTCGTTGTCGGAACAGGGCAACCACACGACTTCGTAAGGTATTGGTGAGGGCAGTCGCCACGGACCGGACGCGCTACCAGTGGAAATGAGGTCGAAAAACGGACTGTGCGCCCGTAGCCCTTCGGGTTCCTCGTACGCCTCGTCGTCAGCGTCGTTCTCTGTCTCACCCTGTTGCTTTAGGGCATGTATGTCTACTACGCGCTGCTGGGGCTGAGTGTCCGAATAGCTGTAAGTCTCAGCGCGAGCGGCGTTGATGGCGTCGGTTGATGTAGCGGTGGAGAGGTTCTGTGCAACGTGCTGCGTGTCAGTACTAGTAGCGGCAGTCGCAGCAAGAGGTGTAGCAGCAGCAGCAGCAGCAGGTGCAGCAGTAGCAGGCGCAGCAGTAGCAGGCACAGCAGCAGCAAGCGCAGCAGCCTCAGCAGGCGCAGCAGTAGCAGGCGCAGCAGCAGCAGCAGCAGCAGCAGCACTAGCAGCACGAAGATCACTAGCAGCCGCAGCAGGCGCAGCAGTAGCAGCAGCAGCAGCGTGCTTAGCAGTAACAACCGTCGCGAGTGTAACAACGTCGCTACCACGACGACTACTACTACCACTACTACTGCTGCGTGCGCTCGCTACAGCGAGAGGGTGATAAGACCAAGCAGTTGCGGCGGTAGTCTCAATTTCAGTAGCAAGCGGAGACGCTGACGCTAAACGATCACCGTTCTGCGTACTCTTCTTGTTCTTGAACTCGATTAGATCTTTGGACGACCCTAGTTGTTGTGTTTTGCTCATGGTGGTGACTGTAGAGAGCAGCAAAAGACTGAGTGAGTGAATGGGTGTTTCCAGCCCCCTTATATACTCCTTCTCGCTTCTAGAGCTAAGCTACTTACGGCTCTGTTCAGCTGCCGCCGGCTGACCAGCGGCCATTCACAAAGAGAAACAAAAAGACTTAAGGTATGACGTTTTCAGCTGGATCCCTTTCCCCCTCCCCTTTGAGAGATCGACTGACATGAGCTAAGCTACTTACTGCCTTGTTCAGCAATTCAACGTGCGTTAGCTGTATAAAGGATTAAGCAGTTGCTGCCGCCGGCTGACCGGCGGACATTCACAAAGAGAAACAAAAGACATAAGTCATGACGTTTTCAGCTGGATCTCTTTCTCCCCTTTTTTGAGAGATCGACTGCCATGAGCGGGCGGTGTACCGACTGTGCTAATTCAACGCGCATTAGCTGTATAAAGGATTAAGCAGTCATGAGCTTAGAGTGTGTATACAAAAAAACTACAGGAGGCGTGTGGTGTGAAGCAGGACCCCCTAAGACGGGTGTGTCTGTCTGTGAGTAGAGTCGTGTGCATGTGGTGAGCGACTTAAGTGTAAAACAAAAAAAATCACCGCCTCCTGCCGTGGTGAGTAGACCGGCCGGCGGCGGCCGGCTAGTTCAATAGGGGTGACAGCTGACTAAGGCTGTGCATGAAAATCCGATTTTCACCTGACCTCTGACGTTTGTTACAATGAATGCTAAAGGGGGAGAGAGTCGTCCTCAGGTAGGGGGTAGGAGGTAAAGCTATGGATAAGGAAAAAACACCATTTTCAGCTAGCTTCCACAGATGGCGATGACATACCCCTCGTCATCTAAGCTCTTAAGAAGCTCTTAAGGAGCGGAGCAGCTGCTAGACAGCTGGGGTGCTGTTGGAAATAGGATTAAACTCCCTCTGTATAAAAGCTCTGATTTCTGTTGGAAAAAAACCATATCAACTCTGACCACAGTAACGTATACTACCACCACCACCAGCACCACCGCTGCCGCCACTGCCACCGCCGCCAGTCACAGCTGATCGCCTCATTAAAACATGTGACGTTGTCACTTCTAGTCACATGCTTCATCAAGTCGCTTCCAGTCGCGTGATCCTAAAGACTCTCACTTCCTAAACAAAAAAAAACGAAGAGACACGCTTCTTCCTCTCGAGAGGAAGAAGCGTGTCTCTCGATTGAAATCTTTTTCTTTTCTTTTTTTCTTAAAAGAGACAAACGCCCCTTAGAGTGCCCCCCCACCCCCCTAGAGTGCCCCCCTCCCCCCTCCCCCCCCTCCCCCCCCACCACTCGCCCCATGCATCCTAAAAGCGCCCCCCTCCCCATGCATCTTAAAGGGGCCCCCCTCCCCTTCCCTCCCCTCCCCTCCCCTCCCCCCCTTTATACACTCTAAAGAACGCTTCTACCTAGTTCAATAAGTCACTTCCAGTCGCTCGTAAAACAATAAAAAATGAAAAAAAAACAAAAACTTATATCGTAGTGTTTTTTATTAGTTTACCGAAAAAAATAAGAGACTCGCCTCCTTCTCCTCCTCCTCCTCCTCCTCCTCCTCCTCCTCCTACAAAAAAAAAGATATCACATTTTAAAGCGCGTGACCCCTTAAAGACGCTCATCTCTTCATTAAGTCGAGTGACTTCACTTCTTCTTCTTCTTCTGGTCACGTGATCAATCAGGTCACTTCCGGTCACGTGATCCTCAATCAGGTCACTCACTTCCGGTTGGCCATTAGGTCATGTGACGTCACTTCCGGTCACGTGACTCATCAGGTCACTTCCGGTCACGTGATCCTAAAGTAGGTCATATGACCTCACTTCCGGTCCGCTAAGTAGGTCATATGACGTCACTTCCGGTCCATAAGTAGGTCATATGACCTCACTTCCGGTCACGTGACCAAATGGCGGCCTCTGATTGGCTAACTAGGTCACGTGACGTCACCACTAATCCCCTAAGTAGGTCACTTCCGGTCACGTGACCAAATGGAGGCCTCTGATTGGCTGCAGGTCGATTGAGTAATAAACAGTACTTAACTATAGTCCCGTTCCGATACATACAATACTACTCAGGTGGAGCTACAGTATCGTCTGTGTTCTGGGGACCCTGAGCAGGCTACTTCTCCAGTCACCTTCACCAAGGAACTACTACCCACCAAGGTCATTAGAGACTAACTTTATTATGCTTGTACATGTATAGCTTTCTATGTAGACCCTCAGCTTTCAGGAGGTGCGCCCAAGGAGAGTGTAGAAGTCACCAGAGGGAATCAAGATGATATAGTTTTAAAACCAACACAGCCGAAGGCTGGTCAGCAGGTCCACAGGGCCCATACGGACCTAGGCCTGCCACCACTTTATATCACTGTCAACTGCATAAAGCCAGACACTTCTGCCACTCCTGCATCTACATACCTTTAATAGATGGAGCTGAGTCAAATCGCCAGAGGTCTAACCTCATGAGCTTTGTATCGGTCCATCCTTTCAGCCATTTAACCCTTTAAGGACGGATTTGATGTCATGATGCTCCTGTGCAGCACTGGTGAGTAACTTGTCGGTGCAGCATTGGTGCATCATGTCGACCATTGGCGGGTGTCTTAACCCTGTAGGATTAGCATGAACCTTGAATGCAGCCCTGGCTATTTACTTACCAGGGCTGCACTCATGCATCATGACGACCAAGGGCATGATGCATTAAGGTATCATGCCATCCTTAAAGGGTTAGTAGATAGAGCTGAGTCAAATCTCAAGGGGTCTAACCTCATGATCGGTCCATCATCAGTTTTAGTTTTTTAATGGCAGCATACTGCTATAATGCCCTTTTAGTAATCATGTATGCATGTTTCCTGGTGAGAAACTCACTGGTGCTGCATTGATGTATCATGCCTGCACCCTTTAAGGATGGCATGTTGCTAAAAGATGACATTTGTTATCAATGCAACCCCAGCTACTAACTCGCCAGGGCTGCATTGGTGCATTCATTCCAAGGCTGAATTCATTCCAAAGGCACGATGCATTAAGACATTATGCTGTCCTTAAAGGGTTAAAGGCCCATGGCTGAGCAGCCCTCTGGTGTACACACATACTATACAACAAACTCATAACAACTCTACAGCTCACGTCTGGTGCAGGAGATAAGCAGACAATTGCCAATATAACCCTCAGCTCATACATATATATCTTATTAGTCTAATGCTTATGTCCAGACATAGGCTACGCTACCAGAATGCGTCTATGATTCAGAACAACTGTCAGCCCGCTGCATTGTGATAACTTCACAACTCCCTCAGGATATCAAAGAGGCATACATTAACCCTTTATGGGCAGCACAGTGCTTTAATGTGTTTTGGCTATTTTTCATCATGATGTATAATAATGATTTATGAATTCAGTCCTGGCGAGTTACTTGCTAGGGCTGCAAAGAAGCATCATGCTGACTCTACAGTGGTGATATACTCTGGAAAGGTTGGCATGAATTCAAGTTTGGTGAGTTAATCGCCATGGCTGCGTTCTTACACTGTTATGACAAAGGGTAAAAGGCAATAAAGCATCATGTGGCACTGTTAACACTTTAAGGACGGCATCATGCATTATGCCCTTGGACGTCATGATGCATAAATGCAGCTCGGGTAAGTAACTCATCAGGGCTACATTCAAGCATCATGCCAACCTTGTGGGGTTGAGACACTCTAGAAGGGTTGGTATGATGCACCAATGCAGCACTGCAGTTACTTACAGGGGCTGCATCATGATGACAAATGTCATCTTTTAGTGACATCCGTCCTTGGATTGTTAATATACCAGTCTGCAGTCTGACAAGCTGGTGAGGCCATCATGGAGTAAGGGGCTCCAGTCACTAACAAGGTTTACTGCTTCTATAATCCATATAAATTCAATACCTCTGCTGCCAATATGACATGGGGAAATAAATTATCATGCAAATAAACTTTTTTACAGTGACGTAAAACAATTTTGACTTCAGTTTTAAATGCACAGCTGCATAATTCATTTTTTTCCTTGTAGTGTATTTGGCGATATTACACCGACCTTACCAACAAAAATACATTATTTCACGTCAAAATAATAAGTGAACACACCCCAGCAGGGGGCACACGGACTGTAGGACCTTTACCCTGTTCCTTGTAAGTGTAACAGGTTAGCTATGAGTCTAACTGTTATCGTGGTATATCTATTATATGTTGTTATGATGTAAAACGACACGGTCTTATTGTATACATAACTTGTTTATTACTTAACGAGTGTCCTTGGTCTGTTACATATACCGTCGTGCTCTAGTTCAGTTGTATACGGTAGTATACCGGTGCTACCTTCAGTTCTATCTCGGTAGTACTAATATAAACATGTTACATTATTTTACATACCAGGTGGCGCTGCTGGTGTGGTCAGGTGACCCCCGCAGAGCTGTATATAAGGCGGACTCCTTCCCCAGTTAAGGCACTCAGGTTTTGGGCCTGTTGAGGCAAGACCACCCTGTACTCCGGGTTTAACTCTATAATGTAGCGTTACTTCCCTGTATTATTGTGATCCTGATCTGATCCCTGTATAGCTGATGGTTGTACTGGTAAATAATACTCAAGCATTATCCTTCCAAAAAAGTCGCCGTATATTAAAGTCTAATTTTACCTTGTCTGGTGTTTTGTTCTCATGCGTTCACACTAGTAGTACTAGACCAACTACGTAACTATTGAATAGTTCTAGATCTGGAACACTCTGCCAGTTGGAGTCCATCCGATTTAAGCCTTAAAAAAAATCAAGTTAATTAATGGCCTTCTTTAAGCAACTTGAGGCAGCTTTAATCAAAATACATTAATACAAACTTGAAGTTGCTTAAATGGGACAATTTGTGGTGGTTTCTAAAGTTACTTATAGCGATAGTCCATCCTACCTTCTTCTCCTGTTCCAGCCAGTCCGGGACTATATCCTGAGGCCGCCGTCCTGCCTGAAGAGTAAAAGACTTTTTTTTAATGTTGTTTTAATGCGTTGAATTAGTATACCTATGGACGAAATCTGCACTCAACAACTTATTGAAATATTATTGATGAGTCGGGCCATGTTATTGGGAGATGCATAGGGGTAGACCCGAAGGCTGGCCCGGGAGCCAATGGCCCGTAGTTCTTGGCCTGAGCCCACAGTTTTCTCAAGAACTACCTTTCTATAGGCCCGGGTGGCCCACAGGAGTGCATGGGGAATATTCTAGTCAAATCAATCAATCGTCATCAATATAGCCATGTTATATGGCGTCGGGAAGGGGGAATTACGACCATTTTGGTTAGGTGTGGCTCTATATTAAACAGTGATACCTATGATTCCATCTTTAAAAAAGTAAGATATATATTCTGGGCCCACAGTATTAGATACGGGCCCATAGATTTCTCAGATTATTGGCCCGGGTGGCCCATGACTAAATATGATAGTGTCTACCCCTGATGCATTCTTATCAGTACAGTCAATGTTAGCAAATTATATTCAGTAAATCTTCATTATGTGAGCAGGTGAGAGGATGAAATAATATCCGTTGCAGAACCAAGTAATTTTTTGCACTAAATCACATCAGGTGGTGAAATCCTGTGCAGCTGGATGTAATATATACTATAGACCAATGCAGCAAGAAAGGGTGACTTTTTCATAATGAAGTTGTGTTTACTTTGGCTTTAGGGGAATCCTTATAGCATTGTCTGTAATGGCTATGTTTGCAAATATCTGCTATCAGCAGATTCACAGGAGAATTATCTTTCAAATAGTATTTACAAGAATGCGAGATTTTAATGTCATTGTTCTTTAAAACCTAAGCTCTAAATATACAACACAACTAATTTTTCAACATTAACATAGTAATGGCATTTTTATTGCAGTATTTTAATGTTATGTTCATGTATTTGTCGGTCACACTTCAGAATGTTGACAAACAAGAGCATGTGCCTAGTAATGAGCATGTTTTCGTCCTTAAATGGTTATTGTCTTCAGCAAGAGCGTATAGTAATGAAGCACTATGCAGCCCTTAAAGGGTTAATTCCTTCATTATACATTGACGGCTACTAATGAAGTGATACCTTGATTGGCAAATTTAGATTGATCACTACAAAGTTATAGCCATGTCTGGTCTCAATCAGAGAGAATCCTGGTATATTTTCATCCTCATCCCTCATGCAAATAATAATGAAGTCATTTCAATAATATTGAGTGATAAACTCTTTAAGTGTCACCTATAGTGCTCACTGCATTGATTAGGCTTTTAAGGACAGCTGTCGCTAAAAGATGACATTTGTCATCATGAAGCACCAATGCAGACCGGTGAGTAACTCACCGGTGCTGCATCGGTGCATCATGCAAACCCTTTGGGGGTGTCTCAACGGACAGGTACGGCATAATGCTTAATGCAGCCCTGGTGAGTTACTCACCAGGGCTGCATTCATGCATCATGACAACCAATGGCTATGTCTCACCACTGTGCTACAGATGCGTTTTTAGATGCTTGGCTAGAAATGTCACGTTTCTGACCAGTTTCTGACTGGCATGAATAATGCAGCTGTACTGTATGTGATGTAATAAACACACAGTGTGCTTAAAATGTATTTTAAACTGAAAAAATAGTAATTAAAGGTGGTCGTAAATAAGGAAACAACCTTAAAAATGATTTCCAGTATCAGTCAGAAACAGGTCAGTAACATGAAATTTCTAGCCGGTCAGAAATGCATTATGCCATCCTTAAAGGGTTAAAGAGTACTTACCACATCCACACACCCGAGTGGTACGCCTTCTCCCACTAACAGGTCTATCAGCGTCCTGTCCTCTCCTGTCAGCCCGTATGCATAGTGTAGAGGGGTACGGTAACTCTGTAAGGTAACAATGTAACTCATGATTCTGTCTTAAGATGGGATTACACTGCCCAATTTTCTCATCTGATCAGTCCTATTCTCACGAATAAGACCCAAACAGATGTAAATATAAACAAACCTTGAAGCATAGGGTTGTTTATATTTACATCAGTTTGGGTCTGATTTGTAAGAATAGGTCTGATCTGACGACAACATCAGGTAGTGGAGTCTCAGCTTTAAGCCCAAAGTCCATGGTGACAGGATCCTGCGTTAAAACCGTATTGCGCCTCTGCCGCCCAAATTCTTTTTCGCTGTGGACGCCGGCAAAATAGGGGCGAAATTTGGGCGGCAGAGGCACAATACAGTTTTTTGAGTTTGAGTTTATAACGTATTTATTCACTTGGTGATGTTATCAATACGATACAAGTCAATGGACCAGTGGTCCCAAGAAATGATTATACAGTTGATGCATAGGTGGTCAATGAATGTTCAACATAGGCACAGAGCATCCGCATGTCCATCAATATCAATATAACATATATACTGCATACAGGCAATACAAGTTTAGTTGATACGAGAAATCAGCGCTCAGTTGGGCCTAGTGAGACATCTGTTACAACATAATGTAATATGTGGTAATTTACGGTATTGCACAGATGTTACATTAACATAGGGATAGGCTAATACAAAGATATCATTTGTATGAAATGGTACAAGATGCCTTTAACAGAGGCACTATAGCATGTTTTGTTTGTTGTTAAACAAGCGTAACACTGTCAGTTTAGACTTGGCTCTGAAGGCCTCACGCTCAGCCAGGAGTCTTACAGAAGAATTAAGTGTATTCCACAGAGTAACAGCCCGGTATAAGGGACTTTTTCTAAAGCCTTTGGTAGTAGTATATAGGAGCATATTCAGCGCGTAGTAAACGGGTGCATCTAGGTCAGTTGACACTTGCAGAACGGAAGTGACCTCTGTCAACCAATCAGAAGTTTCTAAATGACAGGAAGTGACGTCATCAGAGGTCATGACATACTTTACAAGCTTCTGATTGGCTAGTACAATGTCAACATGACCTACTTCACTTGTACACGTGTTGAAGACCACGTGCTTATAATAAATGTCAACAATGACACGTGTTTAAGACCACGTGGTTGAAATAAATGTCAACAATGACATTGAGTAATGCCGTCACATGCTAAAGACAAACACAAGGCAAGAAATATTATTTTGGTTACTTTATTCACATTTTATACTTTGCACAGTTCTTGCACACAAACAAGTCATGACCATTCCCTGCAATGTTACACATGATGCAGAAAGAACGATTGGTTGTGAAACCTTTCTGGCCTTTCCAAGAAACACCTCGAGTATTCCAAGTACTCACCCAACCAGTCCCCATCTTCACAATTTTAGATAGTTTCACATCAAACAATGACTGAGCTAGAAAGTATTCACGATTGTTTCTCACACCTGGAGTCAGGGCATTCAAGTAATCAGTTTTGAAACTGACTTCATACGAGAAATGCTGTAACACGGCTGTGAGAGACAAAGCTTTCAACTCTAGAGTAGCTTGCAGACACGTGAAACACACATTGTAAGCGATATCTGAAGGGTTCATCGGAACATTACACCTACAGAATGCGCCTATAATAGGTGATTCACGTAACACTTCGTTGAACTCCATGAAGCTCTTGAAACTCCCTAGAGTGTATCTAGCATAGTGTCTGGGGCAAGTCAGAGAGTTATGCATTTGATACACAGCAATGGTGAAATCTGCAACGAATATAGGCAGATTCAATGTGGATTGCTCTATACACTGAGTGTATGCATCCCAGAAAGCTTCATGGAAATCTCTGTACACATGTATACTGGAAAAACAGCGCTCAACAACATCAGGTAAGGTTCCTCTAAAATAGCTAATATTATTTACAGGTATGAACTCCCAGAAGAAATGACCTCTACAACCACAAGTCAAAGCTGTGTCGAAGTTACGAGGTGACACTGGTTTTACATGAGTTGTAATGCGTGGGGGTGTATGAACATTTTTCTCACTTTCACGTGCTGAGATTTGGTGCTGAAGCATCAAGTCTAGAACTACAACTACCATATATAGAACTGTACATACTGACAGAGTCAAGGATATCGTCTATTTTTGACGTCAACTTGCTGTCAGCCATTGTATATATTTCTTGACACTAATCAGAAAAAAAAAAATTTTCTCTGATGAATTTGACGGACAAAGAGAGTTTAGTAAAGTAGTCTGAAATCAGTCAGTGGCGTCTTTGTAACAACTCTCTTTTCACGCCTGCTTTTATTTTTTGGTGTGATACAGTTCACTTTTTTTTGTTATTTTACGAGCTTTTTTTTAGCGATATAGTTCACTAGGAGAGAAATTGAGGTGAAACATTCAGAGAGAAATTGGATAATTTCCTCGAATGTTCAACTATAATTTCTCTCTCTTTCTCTTTATAGAAGCTGTATTATTTACATTTTTATGAAAATTTTTCATGAAAATTTTTCTCTTTTTTTTTTTTTTTTTTACTATATAGTTAGTACTACTTAATTTCCAATTATGGAAATTTTTTTCT
The DNA here is from genome assembly GCA_947462335.1 of Harmothoe impar. Taxonomy (NCBI): domain Eukaryota; kingdom Metazoa; phylum Annelida; class Polychaeta; order Phyllodocida; family Polynoidae; genus Harmothoe; species Harmothoe impar. The sequence goes on along the minus strand of OX381719.1, from coordinate 9,313,044 downwards.
TTTTCTTCACAGAAAATTTTCCTTTACTCCTTCTTTTTTTTACTATATAGTTAGTACTACTTAATTTCCATTTGTGGAAATTTTCTTCTCTTCACAGAAAATTTTCCTTTTTCTCTTTAACTATTTTCTCTTTTCTTTTTTACTGTAGGAAAATACTGTTGGTTTTTTTTACTTTTTTTTGAGTGATACAACTCACTTGTCTTTATCACACACAAACACAAACACAAACACACACACACACACACACACACACACACACACACACACACACACACAGAAGGAGAGAGTCATATATCTAAAGGTTCAGTGCTGACACCATCTTCACATACTATTCTCTTAATGTACTGGTAATTTAGACCTTGCTTGTTCTGAGAGTATGTAGTGACGTGATGGTCTATAACTCTGAAACCTCTGTTTGTCACTACATGAGTCTTTTCTGTTTTCAAAACGTTCTGATAATTTGTCTCAGTAAGATTATTCTGCCTCTGGATAACTCCTTTGCAACTAGTCTTATTCCCTGTCTCACTGACACACATGTAACATTTAGGGTTCAAAGATGTCATAGCGTCTCCTTCCCACTCTATCTTGAACAGACCTGGAGTTCGCTTGTCAAACACCAGGCGGCGATAGCAACACGGTGGTTGTACCCATGGGTAGTTGTGTGTTCTGCATTGAATGTACGTCTCTCTATGTTCAGGATTATCACAAGATTCAGAAGGTAACCACTTGTGACGCTCTCTGAAGTATTGCTCACGCATATCAGGTTTGACAGCTTCGTCTAAATTCTTTTTAGACAATGCAAAATAGAAACTGTCAGTGTCCATTTCACACATTTCAAAGTCTTTTGAGTCAATGAACTTCAACAAGAAGTCGTAGTAGAACGCTAACATTTTCAGTTTATCATACTGGTATACCATGAACCCAATCTGAACAGGTAAGTCGTATGTGATACTAGTCGGGAGAGATGACATTTCTACAGTGTTCTCACTGATGTCATGCACTTGTTGTACTGACCAGTGCAGACAATGTCGACTAGCAAAATCTGGACTTACATATTTAGTATTCAAGAAATTCTGCTTGTTACATATAGTCTTACCATATGAACTGTTACCTAACAGTTTATACAAGTCAGACAAGATCTTGCAGTCAACATTCTCATCTCCTTTCCGTCTAGCTGCTGTCACTTCTTGCACAAAAGGTCTGAAAGTTTCTTCAGGTGTGTATTGAACTAACAAGTGCACTTTGCTAACTACTAAACCTTTCTCTAGATACCACTTAAGTAACGGAGTACCTAGTAGAAGACCTGATCCATGGAAACTACCTATCAACTGTCTCTGAGGTTGACGCAGTTTCCCTACACTTTCTAGATAAGTTTTCATATGGTCACCTACATCTTCTTTGCTGACAAGAATGCTCTTGAAAACTGGTGTCATTTCAGCAAAATATGGTTTGAGATGTTCAGGTGTGTGAATATCTACTTGAATCAACCCAAACACTGAACCACTTTTCACACCTTCTATTATCTCAGCTTGACTCATCTTACCAGCTGAAGACGGTCTATTAACACTCCATTCAGGTTTCAGTTTCAAACACTGAGTGTTTTTTCGTAATTTGATCCACTGACATTCATATTGTTCTACTACTGTGTAACCTAAACTTTTCAGATACAGAGTTACAGCAGCTGTTTTAGTAGAACGCTCTTCTATCCATTCCCGACCCTTTGTACTGGTCATCAATGTCTTGTTGATCTGACATGTATGACCATGCCAATAGCAACCGTGGAACTGATATATCAATTTACGATCAGGGACTATCCCATCTACTCTTATACGCTGACTACCTACACTGACTTCACCATAGTTGTATTGATGTAAAATAGGTACTTTGTCTACTATAGCTCTGTAACGGAGCCATTCTACAGCTGAGTAACTGATTTGCTGACTGAGAACAGGCTTGAAATCATCTTCGTGACGTCTCACTACATAGAAACCTGTACAATGAGCTTCACCCATACATTTCAAGTACAAACTATTTGCATCTACTCCTAAAATGTGATCACACTTTTTACTCTCAACTCCATACTTACGCTCTCTTATTCTAGTTATACCACTACGATGGTGTCTGTGGAATATTATAGCAGGTCCACCAACTAAATTCTTTCTCAGTAAGTTGTGGACTTCTTTTTCATGATGTGAAAAGAGAACATAAGGTGTCACATTCAACTCAGTGTTCTGAAAGAGGAACTTCAAAGTCAAACCTGGAAGTGTCAAACCATCTTTGAACATGTCGACACTCCTTTCTATGAAGAACTTGCTATGTTCATTTATAGCTCTGACAAATGGAGCTACATCTAAATTGTTATAGTACACTAAGTAGTCTTTCATTGTTTTCATTTTTTCTTTCACCCACACTTCTTTACAGCTTCTATACTCAGCTTGAGTTATACCTTTCCCAGTCAGAGAGCTATAGAAACTTCTCCTAGGTGGGAGAGTTGTGTTATCTAATTTTCGGACATTGTCCATCCACTCATAAGGAAAAAAACCTTTCTCTGTGTCTTTCAAAAAAGCTTTCAAATAACTAGCGTAATTATAACCTGGAGCTAGATAGTTCACCATGTCTAAGAAGACTAAGTGCTCAGTGTATACAGCAATGTACTGGTTGCACCTTTTTATAGTCGTCATAGGTTTCTTTTCTCTTTCTGAGAAGAAAGTGTGGAAGCTTCTCTTTATTAGATTTAAGTCATATCGACCTGAGTTAAAACCTACTACAGGTACTCTGTTCATATAAGCTGTCAGAGCTTGTTTAGCTCTGATGACAGGTGATAAGTTATACTTACTTTTCTCTAACTTAGCAGCTTTCAAAGCTGCACTCTCTAACCTTTCCTCTTCAGCTTGCAGAGCATCTAGCTGATCTGTCACTACTTTAAAACGCTCTCTGACACATTCACCTATTTCACAAGCTAACATATCTATGTACCCTAATACACGACTGACTAAGTCATCATTTTCCCTGTTACTCTCTCTGACAAAACACACTGGTTCTGTATACCCTGGAAAGTCACTAGCTACACTAGCAGACAGTGGTACATGATCTAACTCAAAAGTTGTGTTACAACTTTTCTCACCGTTCTTTACAAAATAACTTTCAAAGTCGAAAGCAATCTTATATGGGTATATCTTTAAGTGAGCAGGTGTATGTACACCTAGCTCACTCAACTTCTGAAATATAGTTCTACTAGGTTTGTACACACCCCCTTTGTATATAAATCGTACTTTAGTACAGTCTTTTGTTACAGCAGTGTGTCTCTTCAAGTTGTAATTAGAAGAGAATGCTTTGTAACATTTTTCACAACTGTACACGCGTCCATATTTACACATGTCTACTATCAGACTCAAGTGGTTGCGGTACATGTTGAGATTCAAGACTTTCTTGCTACTACAAAGCTTGCTACGCACTACAGTCACTTTATTAGTACTAGACAGCTTGAACACTCGTATGTCTATTTTGAATACTTTCTCTAATCTATCTAAATCACTTAAGAGAATACCTTTGAACTTTTTCTGACAAGTGTCTGGATAAGCTTCTTTGAAAAGCTCTACAGTTCTATCTAATGTTTTATACAAGTGGTGTGACAAGCATCTAAAGAAACACAAGTTGTCTCTGTACACTCTCTTACTGTAAGAGTCTCGGTGGAGGTGTAACATACCTCTTTTCCTGAAACTAGGAGGGACACTCTCTAACTTACCTAAGAACACATTTGTAGGTCTAATATAAGTCAGATTCACATTCACATTACCTACTACTGTCCACTTTGTGTCAGGTCTACTTGTGTCAACTTTCACTTTACTTTTCAATAGATCTATGCAACTTTCAAAGCTCTCAGAGTTCTTAACTAAGAAGTAAGGGTCTTGATGGTCTTCACTGTCATAAAAAACTGAAGAGTTGTTAGCTGAAGCATGAAAATACATGACTCTTTGCTCAGCGTCTTCAGTGCAAGTCAAAATTCGACCAAAAGACACAGCTACTCTATAACTGTATAACTGGTTCTCATGTATAGCTCTGAGAGCTGTCACTATCTCACTCACTCCTTGATCAGATTCAAAAGTAGTTAATCTGACGTTATATATAGCTTGTACACAACCTAACACAACTAAACCTTGACCTATCGATCTGAAATTTGATTTGTAATATTCTAAGAAAAGAGAGTTTTTCTCAATCTCTTCAGGTAAAACTGTTTCACTAGAGAAGACTTCTCTCAAGCAAGTCTCTGAAGTACACAAGTTCTTACTACTGTGATGTATAGTAACTTGTCTAGGAATTCTAGGTGCATTACACCGAATACAACTGATAGTATTCACGTGTCTATGCATTTTAAAAACTCTTCAGATATACACTCTCTCCTTCTTTTTTTTTCTTTCCTTTTTTCCACTAAAACATACTCACTAACAAACAAGCAGACAGACAGACAGACAGACAGACAGACACATAATGCAAAGAATTTACAGCCCTATCAATACAGTGTTGAGGAACCTTACAACTGATGTAATTTAATTGTTGAGCACTCACCTAATCAGTCTCATCGCAAGTGGTAACACCTCTGTAAAAGTTCTTGTCACTCTCCAGCATCGGCCCAACACGTTCCAGTATGTCTTTGATCGTGTTGACAGTCACCGTGTACCCACAGTGTATTGGGCTTGTTGTTGCTCGACCTGCCGGCAGCGCTTTATCCATTTCTTCCACGTACGACGACGTTCCGATGTGGATCTTAGGTTGTCCCCTGTAGAGGTTGACTAAGACACCTGTGTGTTTGACAGGGTTGTCTAAGTAGTTCAGATAGTTCTGGACTGCTGGCGCTCCTTTCTTGGCTTCTTCTTTAATCCTGTCATAGTTCTCTATGATAGATTTGCTCTGGTAGAAGAGCCCTCTGAAGTCGTTTGCCCGTAAGTTGACGTGCCTCTCGTAAGGCTTGTTCAAATATTGCCTTATTGAGACGCCACTGATGAAGGGGAGCTTGTATACTTCAACCAGCGTGCATGTATCCCCAGGTGGGTAGAAGAGTTGGTCAGGAACAATGCTACCTTCGGCTTGTTGAGATGGGAAACCAAACCGACTAGGCCACTTCTCACCAGTCAAAGGGACTATGCGGAAGTTAGCCAGCTTAGACCCAACTTTCTTGGATCCATTCCTCGGCGGAAGCGGTGTCACAACAGCAGTAGCAACCGTAGATTGGGAAGTAACACTTCCCACACCAGCCTTTGCAGCACGTGCAGCAGCTGCAGCTACAGTAGCCACACTCTTGGTGTACTTTCGCTTTTTTTTTTTTTCAACAACTGCTTCTGGCTGAATCTGTGGAGATGGACCTCTTTTAGTAGCAGTCGTCACGCCCTTGGGAGGATTCACTTCACCACTTGTGTCACCTACTACTCTTGAGTAGTACTCATCCGTGACTACTGTAGCTTCCCCGTTGATGACGACGACAGTGTCGGTCAAGCCAGGAGTGATGACGGCCCCGGCACTATCCCTCACTACAATGTCGGCTGGTACAGCTGTAGTGACAGGTGAGGAAGGTGGCGCACAGCGTCCTTCAGCTTCAGCTTTCTGGAACCACTCATCTAGTACTTCATTCAAGTCGTGCCCGATGATTTCACCTTCTTCCACTTCGTCCTCTGTCAAGTTGATGACGATTGGCGTACTGGGTCGAAGTATCTCATCACCAGTCAAGTCGATGATGACTGGAGGAGTAGCGGCAGTGGGAAGAGCTCCATTGCCTCGGCCCACGGGCATGACGTGTGACAGGGTCTGGTAAGTGAGGACATCTTGGGGTGGTTCAGGGTTGCTGAAGCTTGTAGAGCTCAAAGCTGGTGCTGACGTAGATACATCACGGTCCAGTACGCCAGTGGAAGGAGCCAGCATGCAGTCCAGATCGTGATGTAACCCCAAGATAGCTGCACTCTGCTCTTCAGGTGTACTTGGACGATGAATCCACTGTACTTCATTGCTCACTGTAGGAGGTATCTCCACAGAAACGTCCAGAACTAAGTTCTTGCTCTTAGCAACTTTAGAACTCTTCTTAGAGCTCTTGTTGCCAGCAGACCGCATCCTAAACTAAAACAGTTAGTTTTGTAGAAGTTGAAAAGTAGAGGCAGCGTGTAGAGTGGCAGGTGTAGAGTAAAGTAGTCGTCACAGTTGAGCAGCTCAGGAGCGGTTTGATTTCAACTGAGCAAATTAAGGGGTATATATACTAATTTTACTGAGAACGATTGTCAAACGTTGTCACACGTTTGTTGAACGACAATAGACGAACATTTGACGTCTGACATTTTTTTCATATTTCATCTCTAATTGTTATTGTACGACAATTATACGCACATGTCACTATAGTAAAGCACTAGGCTGAGTTTAGATACAATGTATCTTTATCAACCACACTACATAAATAAGCACAGGATAACCCATAACAGACTGGTGCTTCTGCGGAGAGCAAAACAAAAAGTTGAAAAACAACAGTTGGAAATGTGAACTCTATTCAGATAGCACAGTGGCTGTCAGCTGGATGGGGCGTTGCAACATAAAAGGAACGTTCATGAATGATGTATCTTATACTACACTTTTCAAGATGAAAAAATATAAATACAGTCTAAATTTTTTTTAAAACTTATTATATGATTGACAAGTTTGAAGGTGAAGTTTACATTTTCTTCTTGACGTTTATTTGAAAGATTTTCGTTCAAGTGAGTTAATTTGTGAACACTACTTTTCTAGAGAGGGTGGGGGAAACGATTAGTGTACGTTGAAAACAACCGGCTGTGATCAGATTCAAACTGAGCAGCTCTGAGACAACATGTCCAGTGCAGCTTGTACACCTCTACCGATTTCACTCAGCACTAAACACAGGCGGTCAGTTTGGGAGTTCATTTCAGACGTCAAGAGTGGAGTAGAGACTGGTGAGGAAAAGCAGTTGTTCAGATATTGTCCTGAAGAGTACATCAGAGATAGTTACATACCTCCAAATTTAGATTTTTCAAATTGTTTTCTGCATAACAACACGACTCCCATAAATGCTAGTAGTCCTTCTCTCAAGAAGTTCATAACTAGTTCTACTGGGAAAGCTACTCAATCTGAAGTAGTGAGTAACGTGTTACTGCTAGTTTCTAAGTTACAACACAGTGTAACTTCTCATAGTGTAGTAGCTTCAGCTATCAACTTTCAAAAATGTAGGACGAAACCCTACATCAAAATTAATCAGCTCGAATCACACCAGCTGGGAAATTCCGTGTTCATCTCTACGAGTATGGTACATGGCTTAATCAAGCACACAGTATCAGCTCCTGACAAGATAACACGTGCTAAATACTCTTCAGATCGGTTTTTGTATGAAAGAGCATACAAGACTGAGATTGGACACAATGCAAACGGGTGTTGTCACGTTGTAAGAGTAGTTGTACAACGTTGTCAAAACCCTACTCTACTGTGCCAAGGAGTCTTGTATGAACTGGTGACAGCCTTTCCAACTCAATCCTTCTCCCCTAACTGATGAAAAAAAAAACTTGACCAATAGTCTATTAGATGCTTCACAAAAAAAAATAAAAAAGTGAAAAAAAGGTGTAGGTGTACTAACAAACTAACTCTGGTCTCTCATATATTGAGAGACCCCCCTTCAAACTGTCACTCTACTTCTTAAAAATTTTACATGCACACTGTGTTTTAAACGGTTAGTTGTCAAGTCATAAATCACTCAGAGTATATAGGGTCGTGTAAGTGCACTCACTCATTCAAACGACCTTTCAACGTCATCATGAAGACAGCTCACGACCTCTACACGCTAGTTAAAGCTAGATACCCTGAAGACGAGTTAGTATTACAGTATGTGTGTGAAAGAAAAAGTCTGTCACATGCACTGTAAAAACTTTACAGTACATTTTCAATCATTTCAAACAGACTTTAGAGCATAGGAAATGGTTGTATTACACTTGGGTTCTGCTAAGTGATAGCTTCAATGAGAGTGAAGCTAAATGTATAGACAAGTTGATAATGAAGCACGACTTGTCTAAGTTTTCAGCTGTAGAAGCTGTTGGATACGGGTGGAAGTTTGGCCGCCTTAAGAGTTCAAAACCTCTCAAGAACTCTGACCACCTTGCAATGTGGGAATCAGCGCTGAAACATCACTACGCAAACAACCCTCATCATCCTCAGTACCACTCTAATCAAGACATGCCGACACATTACTTGTTAGAGAGTATCATAGACATGCTAGGTTGTCGGCTTCAAAGGAACTTAGCAGGTCGTTCAGATTTGAAAGTAGAAGACATTTTCAAAATCCCAGATACGTATCTAGAACGTTACACTGAAGCAGACAGACACAGAGTTAAAACTTATTTAAGTCAGTGGGAGCGTGATATTACAACGTCCCCTCATCGTAGTGGTTTAGCGCTCAGAATGTTATTGTAAACACTCTGATAAAAAAGTGAAACGTTAGTGCATCGTATAGAGTTGGGTGGGGTGGGGGGTGTGTATAGTATTAGCATAGGGTGTATGGGGTGGGGGCACCCTTCTAGTGTGAAATGGATAGGGGGGCGAGGAGTTCGAACTCAGAACGTTTTGCATACTCTTTACACGATTTCCCTACGTATTCTAGTCTAAAGAGCTATATAAAAGCTCCCCCTAACCTACAACACCCCATACAACGCTCTACCTACCTACCTGCCTGTCTACTCCTTCACACACTCACTCATCATGGCAGATTTCAATTTAGTAGTACCTGTATCATCATTCTTCAAAGGAGAGCCGTTAGGATACTTACCAGACGCTATGCTACTGAAAATAAGTAGTAAGTTGCCGACATCAGATTACATACGGTTAGGTTCATACCTCAAAGTGAACTTGAAGGACATGGGATATCTCAGTTGTGAGAGAAGTGTCATAACTCAAGCTAGAGAAATGTTCACTACTTGGTACCAGAAAAGTTGTACTACTAGGTGGAAGGAACTAGCAGACGCCTTGGAAGAATCTTACCGTATGGACCTCATCCAATTCTCACGTGAGTACATGGACAAGCATGACATGTGGGATGGTTTAGAGAGTGGAGACATGGAGTGGAAAGTGCAGAAATATTTCTCTCTTTTAGCTGAGCTCTGCCCTAGAGACTGGAAGACTATAGGGATCTACTTAGGGTTGACTTCTCATGAACTAGCTTTCATCTCTCAACCTGTGCCTTCTGACAGAACTGTCAAGAACCCTGTCTATGAAGTGCTGAGAGCTTGGAAGTACAACGAGACGTCTGAGCCTATGGCTCTGATGAAAGTGTTGCAAGACGACATGGGTCGCAGCGACGTCGCAATGTATGTTCAAGGGTTGTATGCAGCTGTACCCAAAGACATAAAAGTGAGCTGTGTCACTCCAGTGTTGACCACTCTCGTCTGATCACTGCACTAAGATGGACGTCTCTAGCACTGTGGAATCTGTTGAATTCGATCCTAGACTACAGTCACCTTTCACTATGCTAATAGCTGGACCTACATCGTGTGGTAAGAGTCGTCGAGTATTCGAAGTGATAAATAATGTGAAGACTCTCGTCACACCTGAAGTACACGATATAACTTACTGCTACAGCCAGTGGCAACCAGAGTTTGAAAAGTTGAAAAGTGCAGGTGTGAAATTCAACGAAGGTCTTCTTACAAGAGATGAACTTTTCAACTCTAGTCGAGATACTACTAAACACTCGATGCTCATCATAGACGACTTGTTAGACCCGGAATATGCACCTATAGCTAAAGACCTCTTCATCAAAGGTTCTCATCATCTGAACATGAATGTAATATTCATTACTCAGAACTTATTCTTTGCTAACAAAGACTTCAGGACTCTCAGTTTAAACAGCCATTATCTAGTTATTTTCAAGAACCCTCGAGATATGAGTCAGATAAGTTATATATCTAGACAAGCTTTCCCAGCACAACCATCTTTCTTGACTCAGGTATATAACAAAGAGACTACAGCTAAGCACTCATACATAGTGTTGGACTGTAAGCAGAGCACACCTGACAACTTGCGAGTGAGGAACAGTATAACAACACCTTGGAACAGCGTAGTATTCATTCCTACTGGGAAAAAGCAGAAGAAATGAAGGGTAGTACTAAGAGTAAGCGTGCTGAGAGTCTTAAGCGCCGTCAGAGAAGTGCTTACTACCAAAAGTTAGTTTCTTTACGTCGTCATTACTCTCTGTTGAAACATATAGCTAAATGTAGTACTACAGACTGTCAACATTTAGTGAGAGGTCTCAGTGAAGAAGTGATCAGACTAATGAGTGTCATATGTGTCAATGTAATGAACAAAACCTTGACACCGAACTCAGTTCACGCAGTCAAGAAGTTATCGCCGTACAAGAAACAACTGAAGGCTATAACAAAACCTAAGATTACTGTCATAGCTAAGAGACGAATACTACAGCAGAAAGGTGGCTTCATAGGTGCACTACTAGGTGTAGCACTACCTCTTATTACTAGTCTCATAGGATCAGCTGTCAAACGGTAGTCATGTCTTACACACGTATGGCTTTAGTGAGACCTGATTTAGTGGGTAGAAGCGACACCCCCATTTCTTCTACTACTAACACTGACCCACTACCTACTGCAACACTCGCGTCTTCTGCTCCAGCTGTGCTACCAGACCCTCAAACTCAGTTTTATGAGAGTCAACTAGTCAGAGAAAAACTATCCCAACACAGTAGTCTAGTGGAGATATTGAGTCACTTACAGAAAGAAGCAACTAGAGTATTGAATGACTCTCAGTTGAACAGTAGTGAGAGACTCAGTAGATACAACCAGCTCATGACTAAATCTTCTATACTATACAAAAAAAGCTAAAATTGTGAGTCGAGCTGCTTCTTCTATGAACCCTAGAAATATTACTCCACACCGTCGCAGAAAAGGTAGAAGAGGAGAAGAAGCAGACGATGAAGCTAGTTCAGGCGAGGATGACGATATGTTTTCTACTACTAGTCATCAAACTCCAACTCCAAGTTTACCTGGTGGTAGTGGAGACGATGAATATGAGTCTCAAGAAGAAGAAGGAGAAGAAGAAGACACAGGACCTATAGGTAGACAAGGTGTCATGGTGATGGATGCTTTAATTCAAAGGCTTGTACCTAATACTTATCAGAAGACTGCTATGAATCTGTATAGACACTTGGCAGACTCTGACAAAGGTCGAGGTACTATCAACTGGACTCCTAGTGGTGAACTAGTAGTGCACGGGCGGCGTATAGAAGGGAGTAACATCATTGATCTACTATGTGATGCAGCTCGGAAAAATAGTCTAACTAAGAAGCAACCTCTCATAGGACAAAAGCCCTTCATCGCAGCTGTTAAAAGGCTGAACCCAGACTTGAAGTTCGTCAGAAACAAAGAATCTTTCAAGAGTGTTAGTTCTATGACTGGCTCTCCCTTCAGAAGACGTTCATATAGTGTAACACCAAAGTGTAAACGTAAAGCTAATACTGCACAGAGTGGTACTGGTATAACACCTCGTCAACTAGCAAAGTTATGGCGGACAAAGCTTTGAAGAAAGCTGTAGTAGATCGCTATACTTCAGTCAGAGAACCTGGAAGTTTCACTAGCGTGAGTAAATTGCGACACCATCACTTTAAGAAGACTGACTTAAAAAACATTGCTGGAGCTTTAGAAGATGTGGATGCTTACACTAGACACAAACCTTACAAGAGACGGTTCACAAGACACAAGACTCAGACTTGGGGTATAGATGGACAATGGCAGTTAGATCTTATTGACATGAGAGAGTCTTCACGTGAGAACAAGGGGTACCAGTATATTTTAGCTGGTATAGATGTCTTCTCAAGATATGGCTTTGCTCAACCTGTCAAGAGTAAGAAAGCTGTAGATGTATTAGAAGCTTACAAGAAAATGACTGAGAGTAGACAACCTGTTAAAATCCAGACTGACAAAGGAAAAGAATTTTTGAACCAAACTTTCAGAAGTCATCTAGAAGAAACTGGTGTGGAATTGTTCACTGGAGAGAACGATGACGTGAAATGTGCTATAGCTGAACGATTTAACGCCACACTGCAAGGTAAGCTGTGGCGTTGCTTTGCTTACTTCAACAACTACAAGTGGACAGGCATACTTCAAGATCTAGTCCACTCTTACAATAGTACTGTGCATAAGACACTAGGTGCAGCTCCAGTCGACATCACAGACAAGAACTCTGATGCTCTGTTCTACAGGCTATATGAACAACCACCAGACAAGAGGACTGTGCCCAAGTTACTTTTGAAGAAAGGTTCTAAAGTGCGCATGCTTGCTAAGAAGCGCGCTTTCAACAGAGGTTACGAACCTAACTGGACTGAGGAAGTATACACTATAGATTCTGTCAAACCTAAAGGATACCAACTGAAAGATGAACTAGGAGAAGAGATAAAAGGAACTTTCTACCAGCCTGAAGTTCAAAAGGTCCATGTCCGTCAAGGAGAGAGGTACGACATAGAGGAAGTAGTGAAGTACAGAGGCTCAGGTCGTAAGCGTCAAGCATACGTCAAGTGGAAAGGTTACGGGGATAAGTTCAACACGTGGGAACCTGCTAAGAACGTGAAAAAATGGCGTTCACAATGACACTACCTAGCAACTCGTCTATGAAAGTTTTCCCAGACAACACTCTGACAACTTACAACACATTGTTACCTGAGTATGTATCTTCTAGTACTCCAATGGAGTGTGCTCTGCAAGAAATAACGTGTCCTACTAGTTGGCACAACGTAGAATGTGAGACATTGTTGTTCATAGAAGGTGAAACAGACTCAACTATACCCAAGAGCGTCATGAGTGCTAAAAGACTACAAGAAGCACTACATAAGCGAAGCTCAGACTTTTTTCCTTACACAGCGAACGATCCTGTGTTGAATAGGAAAAGTTCAAGTATACATGACAGCGTAGCTAAGAAGTGTCTACAGCGAGGTGTAGAGATCAAACGCTCTAAACAAGTACCAGTACGACAACCTACAGCGAGACTTAGTGTAGAATCAGACCCAAGCTCTGGAGAAGTAGCGCGACCTGCGCCGCCACCTAGTGTCGAATCGGACAGCAAAACCGAAACTGAACCAGACCCTTTAGCAGAAGTGCCGCCATCTGGTGCAGACAGTATCACTTACAGAATAGTACGCGGTTTGAACCCCGAGAACCGTGCGAGTGCAGCAGTCTCAGCTGTGAGAGATTCACTCAACTTAAATTACACAGAAAAAGCAGCATTCATAAACGGGCTTACTACTAGAGAGTCAGAAGTTTTGACTGAGGAAGAACTCAGAGTAGTGAAAATAGAATTAAAGTTGAAGTATTTAGATAAACTAGTCAACACTTTTCAATTCCCAGCAGTCCGGACGTATACAGCTTTCTCTCTGCAAGGTGTATATCTACAAGACAACTCTGACTTCATAAATTATCTGAACAAGTGTATAAACAGGAAACACCCTAGTATAATCAAGAAACTGAGGACACACCCCAAGAACAATAAATCTAACGTGTTCACATACAACAGGTATACAATGAAGTGTATTGTAGCTCTACCTCCTGATGTTGTGATACAACTACCAGTAAACTTGGGTGTGCAGTTAGGGTTCGGAGGTGGTGTCTTCTTGATGAATAAGACTGAAGGTCAAGCTGTGGTAGACTTGAAGTTCAGAGCTCAGACTGTCTATGTATACTCTGATATAGTGAAACATAACATCGTTGGAGACAAGAGAGCACCTCTGTTGAGAGTTGTAAACATTAATCCACTGCTAGGTGACACACAGACTGTCACTTTCCAACCTTTGATGTACCAACCTGTGAGTAAGAGCAGCTTCAGACAGATCGCGATCTACTTAAGAGACAGCACAGGTCGTCCTATACCATTTGAACGTGGAGCAGTGACTGTAGTACTAGCTTTTAAGCCTATAAGCAACCACATATAGTAACAGTATGCTTCAGCGCTTTGGCCCACCTCCATACTTAGCCCCTAGAGGGGAGTATGGTGCTTACTATGCTAAATCTCAGTTTGGTCACGGTGTTCTACCAGCTTTCGGTGGAGTAGCTAGGCAACGTGGTCATGGTATTGGATCTATCATATCAGGATTACTGCGAGGAGCTGTCCCCCTTTTGAGCACTATTGGTCGTAAAGTTGCTAAGACAGCTGGCACAGCACTACTCTCTACAGGTGCAGGAGTACTTTCAGATGTCATGGCTGGAAAACCACTCAAGAAGAGTGTAAACAAACATGTCAGAGGTCAAAGCCAAGCTCTATTGAAGAGAGCTTCTTCAGCTCAGAACTACATAAACAGAGTGTCTCAACCGACTCCAGCCAAACGCCGTGCGACAGTCCGACGTGCAAGACGTACTAAGCAGCAGACAGGCAAAGGGCGCAAGAAGAAGAAGCAGAGTTGTGCTAGCAATAAAGCACTACTGTTCTAATCATGAGTCTGTTACATCCTCATGGCCAGACATGTGCTGTAGGAGAGTTAGATCTCCATGCAGTAGGAGTGACTCAAAAAGACATTCTGAAAAGTCAGACAGTCACTAAGACAACTAACAATGCTTTGACTGACCACACTGACTCTTTCGACTTTACTTTTGAGCCAACTACTCTGTACACAGATTTGAGTGAAGCAGAGTTGTACTTGGAAATAGAAGTTGTAGATGCTGCTGGGACACGTCTAGCAGTAGGTGACGAAGCTGCACCTGTGAACAACATAGGCCACTCCCTCTTCTCTTCTGTTCAACTGTTGATCAACGGAGAGAAAGTGACAGGGAACAATGAAGACTATGCACTGAAATCGACATTGTTAGACTTAGTAGGAACTGAAGTGAACGACAAGACTACTCGGTTGAAGGGTCTACAGAAGTGGATGATGGACACAGCTGGCCACATGGAAGGACGAGTTGCTGCTAACATGGGTTTCGTTGCTCGCCGGAAAGAGTTCAGTGCAAGACGGACTCACGGAGTCATCATCAGACCCCACATCGACCTCCTCAAGCAGTGCAAGCTCTTCCCTTCACATTGTGAGTTCAAGTTCATATATGAACGTAGCTCTCCAGTTTTCTACATGATGCAAGCTGCAGACTTGGACTTCAAAGTGAAGATCACTAAAGCTGAGATGAGCGTGCGCCAAGTGACTGTGAGAGACGAAGTAGCTGAAGTCCACAATAAAACAGTGATGAACCCTCAGTTCGGGCCATTCAACTACACTCTGACGAGGTGTCGAGTCACTAAACACACTCTAGACGGAGGGTCACAAGAGTACAGTTGGACTCAACCCGACACAAGCCAGATCCCGACCCGTGTCCTACTAGCTTTAGTCAAAGAGACTGCAGCATCAGGCACTAAAAGCGAGAACCCGTTCAACTTCCAGAACTACTCAGTGAGAGAAGTAGGTCTGAAGTATGATGACCATAAATATGAAGTGAAGACTGACTTTGCTGCAGGGAACTGTGTGAAAGCTTACAGGAACTTGTTCAGAGAGACAGGTCTACTAGCTGTAGGTCAAGATTGTGGTCTCACTTTAGAACAGTTCCAATCAGGGTACACAGTCTTCGCTTTCGACCTGACTCCAGACAGGACTCCTGAATGCCCACGCATCAACTTAGTGAAGCAAGGGAAGTTGACTGTGTCTCTGAGGTTCAACGCCCCTACAAATCACGCCATCTCAGCTGTCATCTGTGCTTTCTACGACAACAACATCCAACTCACAGCTGACAGACTACCAGTCACAGACTACCACATGGCCTGAGAAGATGAAGACTTCACAACTGAACACTGTTCTTAGCCAACACCCTCACACTCGACGATACTTCCTAGGTACTTTCCCTAGTGATGAGTGCCCTGCTGAAGCAACACCTCTGACTTGCTTTGTCAGTAACACACACCCCCACACACAACCTGGACAACATTGGATAGCTTTCTATGTTCAGAGTGATGGAGTAGTGTACTATTTCGATCCTTATGGTTTACCCCCTATGAGTGTATATCACAGAGCGTTCTTGAAGAAATCGTCAGACAAGCGTGGGACGTTCAACAAGCAACAACTACAAAGTTTATACACTAAGACTTGTGGAGCTCATTGCATCAACTTCTTGATAGAAACATGTCGAACCCAAGACCCTCAACACACTCTACACAACCTTCTCCAACTGCCAACCAACCTGACCGATCGCCTGGTAGAGCCATACATGAGTCTATACTAAAGTCTCTAGAGCAAGAAGCTGCAAGTACTAAACACAACTTACTTGCAGACAGCACTCAGAGAGAATTAGACGTGATCGACGGGTTGAAGAGTAACGCTGATGTCATGGATAAAATAATTGATATGATCAGTCAGCTCATGTACAGAGTGAGGCAACTAGAAGAAGTTCAAGACAAGGCAGAAGTGGAGAAAACTAAAACTGGAGGAGGGTGTGGGTTGAACTGTGCCAATAACTCATTCACTTTGTAACTGCTTTGCTTTTTGCTTTGTGTGAAATAAAAAAGAATGAAAAAAACAAATTGTGTCGTGTATCTGTGTATATACCAACGGTATTTATTGAATACTAAAGTTAGTATTCCATCTGCATGTGACGGAATTACTGAAATGTCATTGTTGACATTTGAAAGCCACGTGGTGTATAGCACGTGTACCTTGTATTTACAAAGTTAGTAGGTCATATTGACATATATTAACCAATCAGAAGCTTGTAAAGTATGTCATGACCTCTAATCTAGGTCAGTGACGTCACTTCCTGTCATATAGAGGCTTCTGATTGGCTCTTAAAGGTCACTTCCGTTCTGCAAGTGTCAACTGACCTACTTGCTACCGTTTCTTACACGCTGAATATGCTCCTATATACTACTTTTGGTATTTGCGGATGGGTAGCTCAACAGGCCAGTGTTGGTGGACCTGGTTATTCGCCCTTCAGAAACCATTGGCTGGAAGGATAGACCTAGATCGTGGGGGTTGTGGCTACTGCCATACAAGTATTTATGAACCAATAATAACAGTTGCATGTCAAAACGGACACTTAAGTAATCAACGTTAGCGTCTGTATGTAGATCATTTATATGATAGCGTTTCTGTACATTCAAACTAACTCTTAGACATCTGTTTTGCATTAGCTGCAGACGTTTGTGTTGGGTTTGTACAACCCCATTGAAAAGATAACCACAATATTCTAGGACCGGTAATATTGTTTGCTTATATACAAGAATGGCTGTGCTCTTAGACATACAGCATCTCATATTACCAAGCATGTAGCACCTATTAGAAGCGCTGCTTACATTTTTACTCACAGTACTTTTGAGTGTTATGTTATCGTCCACGATTATGCCTAGGTACTCATAACTGGTACAAGCTTCTAATATACAGTCCCCCATCTTAATTTTGATAGGCTGGTGGTGATTTTGACGCAGGTTCTTGTCACCGTGGACTTTGGGCTTTAGAGTTGATCAAATAATGTCATATAGATGGATCTAGATAGAGGATTTGACCATGGTCAATGGCCACCATATCTTTTATAGATTTGCAGAGGGCATAAAGATTCAAGCATTATACAGTCCTACAATTGCTTATCCCTAGTAAAGGCTTCATATTTGAGGCCATTTTTTGGAAATATGGCAGATATTACCCCTAACATAGCTTTAAAGTTTGATATTTATGTAAATATAAATTAAGGTTGAAATTGACAAAGGAATTAATCATTACTAGGTATTTTTTACAATAATATTGCATTTATTTTAAAATTTAAAACTACTTACATTGTCTGAGAGCTGTATGAGGCCCGGGTGTTGGTTGAGCAGCCATCTTGTTAAGGTCACATGACCATACATGATGGCCTTAATGAGCAGCGAGCGTCCACCCTGCAGCCAATCACAGCCAAGGACACATCAACTTCCACTAAGCATCAACAACCAATCACAAAGAGGAACACATGAATGAGAAAATATTTTCACAGGTTCCTGTGCACATAAAGCCAACCTCATGCATTACAAAATCCTGTGACAATATAGGCTTGATTCAGGACAGCCAAGGGGGGTTATTTTGTTTGAAATGCCCACTATGACCACAATTGAAGCTTATACTGACAGTTTTGCAGTAGGCTAAAGATAATTTACAATTTCTTAACTATTGAAGATCTACTAAACTCCTAACTACACTGAAAATCTCAGGGTCGTCATTTTGACAATGCCAAAACTGACAACTTTAGGTAGTCAAAGTGACCACCTTAGGTCGTCATTGTGACTACCCATCTGAGCCATTCAGACCAAAGTTGTCATAATGACGACCTTAGGTAGTCACAATAATTGGGTAGTCAGAATGACTACCTTAAGGTTGTTAATTTAAGTATTGTCCATTTGAAGACCTAAAGTCATCAGTAATGACAACGCTCAAGTCCTAGGTTGTCCCAATGACTACCCTATGCCACATAATTCTATTCCTCACTTGCTACCTATGGCACGCTACTGCCACCTGGCTTTAATATCTGCATAACTATATCTGTCATGAGATATACACTGGTGACAGGGAGCAGAGTGGTCGCTATACCTTTGGGGCAATCATTCTCACCCATTGGCAACTTATCTATAACAAGTAATGCTACTTAGTTCAGTCAAGACTACACCAAATGTGTGAAAAGGATGCCTCTCATTAAGAAGTGAACTAATTAGAGACTACATTCATACACCATTCTCCACTCCATCTGCCATTATTCATTATGACTACCTATGTCGTCATAATGACTAGGCTCCTTGCTCTGGGTTTTCAGTGTAGTGAAATGTGAATTTTGGAAATGAGCATGTAATTGCCTGTATATTTTAGCCGGCAAGTAAAAAATGAATGAAATAAAAACTAAAACAAGTCCCTCATATTTTTGTCAATACCCGGTGATGAGAAACCCTTTGTTTAAAGCTTGACCGTCATGGTTCAAGTGAAGCCAAAAGCACTTTTGGATATAGTTCAGTTTTCATTCACAAGAGGGCTCTTAAGGGCTGGGAGCTCAGCTCTTACAGGCACAAGATAGGGTGAATATGTTGTAGCTGGACAATGCTCATGGTCCCCTGTCCAAACACTGCTGCCCTCTGGTGGAACTGTTATTTTAGTCCATGTATGGAAAATGCTGAACTTATTCCCTGACGGCCCAGCTTTAAGTGGCCTATACACAGAATATCTGAAGTGGCTATCCCAGGTTAGGGACATTGGTCACACGTGACCATGTGCTATTCAAGGCGTCATGTGACGTACATGATCGGCTGCACATTGAGCCCCCCCCCCTTTGGCCCCTATAAATATTTTGGGAGTCTTTTCTTTCCTAATGAACTCCCCAAAGATACATTACAGCCTGTAGGTATGGTTAGATGAGTTAGATATCGTAGTGCAGGGGGTAATAGGTGGGTTTTGTACTCTGCTGATCATGTACGGCCACCGATCATGTACGGCCACTTTTTAGTTGCACTGATTTGGTGAGAGTGAGCCTAAGACTAGTGGGTAACACTATCGGCAGCAAACATGCCCTCGGTCCCTGTTGAGCCACACTATCCATGACACAGAGCCACCTGTGGAAGGGGGGATGTATTACCACTAAAAACAACCAACAGTTGCCCACAGCCAGTGAGACGCCCACATGAGTAACCTAACCCTAATGCCACAGGGCAAAGGTCAAGCTTGTATACACTTGAGCTCAGGCAACCTCACACTCAAAAAATAAACTTGTCTCCAGACTCTTCAAAGTGACGGTCATAAAATAAACGAGTCAAAAACTCGTCTAAGTGACAAGGAAGTGGGTCTTCTCGCTGGAGATAGAAGACCCACTTGGTATGTGCCAGCCCAAAACCCGACATTTGCCAGCTGCAGATTCTATTTGTGGGATGGTAACCTGATAGGTTAAACAACTTTTGACTCGCTTATTTTATGATAGTCACTTCGATGAGTCTGGAGACAAGTTTACTTTTTCAGTGCAGCATCATCACTCTTATTTGAGAGGCCATATTGTGTGTGGGTTTTACAGTTGGTGAGTGTAGCCGTGTGTCATCCCGCAAATAGAATCTTGGGCTGGCAAATGTCGGATTTTGGGCTGGCACATGCCAAGTGGCTCTTCTATCTGGCGACTCCAGCTATCATCATTTTGACCATCCGGGGGTGTACCAATCCCAACTGCTTAACATAATGTGTGAATAGGCAACTGGTGAGTTACTCGCCCGGGCTGCATACATACATCATGATAACAAAGGACATAACATATTAAAGCCCTATGGGGCCCTGAATGGTTTAAAACTGTTATCTATAGTAAGATGTTGGTGGAACACTAAGTCCATACACTACGCACCTTGTCTGTGGACAGCAGCAGCATGTCTTTATCCTCGGCTGCTTCCAGGATGTTCTGCATCCCACTCTGCTCCCCGCAAGCCGCCATCTTGTGTAGCGCGTCCACCTGATGCTGTTTCAGAGGTTAAAGACACAATTTCTGTTAAAAATACAATTTTGGGTGATTTTTTATTTTCAAAATTAAGTTATATAATAACCTTGCACATGCTTTGATTAACATTTGCCAGGTGTTTAATAACAGTCTTTATGATAACGATGTCTCTTTATTGTAAATTATAGGTTTAGCTGACATACCAGCCTTAAGTATGTAATTATTGGGTTTTGGTGGTCTCCTTTTTTTATTCAAAAATGATATACATATATCTTCAACACAACTAGAGTCCAATATTGGTTTCGATGTGGTTCATTCATTGAGTATTCATGAGTATTGGGCTTGAACGTGAGAAAATATGTTAGCCATTGGAATCATGGAAATGTAACATATAGCCGTCAAGCTCCGTAGAGTAGTTGTCAATACTGTATTCATGCATCATGTCAACCCTATGTGATTGATACATTCCCTAAGGTTGATTAAGATGCACCAAAGCAGCATCATGACAGCAAACGAACATGAAATATTAAACATCATGCTGTTTTGAAGTATTACCGCATGAGAAAGTCTGTGTCATAACTCATATTAACTGAACTAATGAATTAAAATTCTTTGCCATTGTAGTGTAATACTCTCGATTTTGCATGTGAAATTTGTATTCAAGATGCTCAAATTACCCTAATCCAACTCTAAAACTGGAGATGAAAGGGAAAAAAGAACGACAATATAAACTGTTGTCGTTTAAGCCTGCCTTCTACCAAACAGGATTAAAGCCGAATGATCTGCCATTAATGAGCTCAATAAATGGCCAGATAACAAGTGTTTTAATGAGCTGCCATAGTTCTGGCTAGTCTTTGTACCAGGAACCCGCAACCAAATAGGATATTGGGGTTAACCCTTTAGCTACAGCATGATGCACAAGGTATTCATACTCATTAGTTTGTTTCACTCATTAGTTGTTGGCATGATGCATTGTATTAGTGCATCATGCTGGTGTCTCGGTTAGGTCAGGATGATTAATGAGAGCCCTTAAACCTGTGTTGCTAAAAGATAACATTAATTTTGTTGGCATGGTATACCAATGCAGTCCAGGTGAGTAACACACCAATGCTGCATTAGTGTACCATGACGACCCTCCAGGAGTGTCTGAACCCTGTAGGGTTGGCATGATCCTTGAATCCAGCACTAGCAAGTTAATTACTGGGACTGCATTCGTGCATCATGATGACCAAGGGCATGATGCATTAAGGCATGATGCTGCCGTTAAAGGGTTAAAGACCGGAAGATGCTGATTGTGAAAAAAAAAGATGTAATGGAGAAATTTTTATTTCTGTATCCTTGAAATTGGCTTTTGTGGCTTAACAAATACTTGTAGAACTTTTGTACTGGACAACCACAGAAGGATGTGGCCTCCAACCACTAGGTGGTCTACTAGCCGGCTTGTGGTCTGATATGGAAGACCTGTGGTTCCCGGTTATTTAATAATACAGCTATTTTTGACAAACAGTTAAAATTGTATCCTGAGACTTGTTGCAAATCAAATCTAATTAACATCTTTGGCAGAAAGTTGAAAATCTTACAGATTGAACATTTGGCTTTGCTTGGTAAATTGGGGTCGATTTTTATTTTTCAGTTACACAACATATTTGTGTTCATAATGTACATATAAATATGTGTGTGGCTTTTGAAATCAATCTGATACTTATAGATGCATTACATAATTTATAGAGGAAACCCCTGACCTATTCTAAGCAAGGTTTTCTCTATGTTTTATGGATTTATAATCATCAGAATGATATAAAAAGCTACACACCTATTTATGTGGACAGAATGAACACAGCTAGGTTGTGTAACTAAGAAAACAACAACAAAAAAACAAATATGTTAGCTCCTAACCCATTTAAGCTGCATGAGTTTCTATTAATTCAAATCATATAGCAATTATGACCAATAGATATATTTCAAAAAGCCATTAGTTACCCAGTAGTCTTTGAGTGTCTGCAGGAACTGAGATGTCTCGTCCGTCTCGTTGCCAGCTGCGTAGATCCATGTGTCACGGTGCTAGAAAACAAAATGTTTACTCTAAACAGTGAAATTATATTATACTCATGTTTCTTGTAAATTATATTGGAATCATTCCAACTGAAGGTGATGCATTTATTATGATTGGATTATTGGTTGTGAAACTGATTGAATCATTATTATATTGTAAGGTCAGACCTTTCAAATTTCTAGAAAAGTGACAATTTCTATGTCAATTCAAAATGCATTGCTTACCCTAAATTTAATGTCATGATGCATGAATGCAGCTGTGGCAAGTGACTTTCACTTCCCACCAGTTCTACATGAATGCATCCTACAGGGCTGATATACCCCCAAACAGGTCTGCCTGATGCATGGATGCAGCACAGGCAAGTTACTCTCCAGGACTGCATTAATTTTAAGAACTATGCAGGCCTTAAGTTAACCATTTAAGGATGGATTTCACTAAAGATGACATTTGTCATCATAATGCATCAATGCAACCCCAGTGAGTAACTTGCCGGTGCTTCGTTGGTGCATCATGCCAACCTTTCAGGAGTGTCTCAACCCCATAGGGTTGGAATGATGCTTGAATGCAGCCCTGGCGAGTTACTTGCCAGGGCTGTATTCATGCATCATGACGACCAAGATCATTATTAAGGCATTATGCCGTCATTAAGGTTGATCGCTACTCTTAACTTTTCCCCCATAGAATTTCCTAATTTTTTTGCCTAATGGTAGTTTAGATCATTAAGAAATGAAAAATGGAAAAAGGGGAAAATTATGGTGTAAAAACAACCCTCTTGTGAAAAAAAGTGGTGGTTATAAGACAATTGATTAAATTTGATGTTAAATTTTTCAACAAAATCTTAAAAAATAGCAAAAATTATTCATGGACTTTTTTTTTACTTTCTCAAAAAATAGTTCAGATCATTTGCTAACATAAAAAAGTAATTTTGATAGGGAGTCCCACCAAAGTCTGCTGACCTGCTGCTGGCCTTGCTGCCTGCTTGCTTGCTGCTGGCTACCTCCCCTCCCCTGGAGAAGAGTTCCACGGCTGGTGCCGGGGGGAGGCACTAGGTGGCACTGGTAAGACCACTAATATGGGAATAACTTCCCCAATGGAAGTTATGCCCGACAAAAAATAGGACAAAAACTGTCTAAAATTCATATTTTAAGGCCAACATAATGCGTTAAAAGCCACGGATAGGGGTCAAAAATGTATATATTTTATACTCTTGGTTGTTCGAAGCACAGTCATGAGATCTATATCAATCTCGATAATGATTTATTGGTAAATAATTCCAATATTCTAAAATATGTTAAAAATATCAAATATCACTGGCTCCAAATATATCAAATGTTCAAAGTGCAACAAAATGCTCAATTTTGCTCGGAATTGTCCTATATTTGAATATGGCTTAGTGGGCATGTATTTGTATTCGGTCATTTAATATTGGCTCATTCTGACAGGTTTAATCTATATGCGCAAAAAGCTGCGCAGTAGTCCAATTTCCATGAGTAGCAATCAACCTTAAAGGCTTAAAGGGTTAAACCCCTACCTCGTATTCTATGAAGATGTCGTGGTAGGCATCCATTGCCAGCTGACGTAGACGAGCTACGTTGGAGTCCTTGACAAAACTGATCAGGTGCTGAAACAAAAAGAGGGGACATCATCTTTAATTGGCTCATTATCAGGAAGATAATGTTCATGTCTTCAATTTGGTTAAATTTTCTATTCATTCATGTATAAGAATCTTCCAGTGTATTTCTTTTTACAAATCCCTACAGAATAAAATTACTTGAGTATAGATTTATCCTAGGACAGAAATGGGGGGTACTGTGAGATGTATTGGACAGTGAACCGATTAAAATGTTACACCAAAGAACATTTTTTAAAGTAATTGTTCAGATTTTCGGAGAAAAGTTACAATAAATTGTTTTTGTTTCAGAGGTTATTTCATATATATAAATAAAGCCTCTGCTAAAACCCTTACTTCTTTTAGTAAATTTCCAATGTGGTCAGATCTTTCTAAAATCAAAAGTCACATCTTAGGATGATAAAAATCAGTATGGTTAATAAAAAAAAAAGGGTAACCTCAGTGAATGTATGAAAGCAGGTTATCATAATCATGATTGGATTGAGAATATACTTTTCTGAAAGTCATGTTTATGAATGGTGATGTCTTTCTCGTTGAATTTTTATTTTGGCAAGATAATCATATTACAGGGGAAGATTTTCAATAAAATGCCTAGAGTTAACCGAAAGCTAGTTAACCCAGAAGACAGTATGTAACTTTTAGTTTATGATATAAATTTGCATTTGGTAGTGTGGCCTACATACGCTACCTCATTTTGAAAATATGTGACATTTAAGCATCTAAGATGGCTGCTGTTGTATTAAAGATGGTTCATGTCTCAGAGTGTTTAAAAAGTGTTCATCTGAAATCACCAAATCCGTTGTTAGATTAGCACTTCAATTTATGGTTGCTTCAAACTTTCCCAATTTTGACAGCCCAATCAACATGAGTATCTCAGCCGATTCTTCTGTCAAAATTTAATCAAGATTAAATAGCAAATAATGATTGATAGTTTAATTATCTCCATCACAAAACTGACTGCTATTTGCATGCAACTGATTGCTGTTGGAAAATAGTACCAGATGAACTAATCAAGTCACAGAAATTAATAAATATTTTGCCATATCATTTTCGGTTCCACATTTCCCCAGCAATGAGTACGCCCTGTTTTTACCTGCCCATATCTATAACAGCACAGTTATTGAACAGGCACTGTTTTCTGCAATGCTGCTCTCTGCGCAGGTTCAAAATTAGTCTCTGTTCAAAGCTGAAGCCATTACATAGTACAAACGTTTGGGACTATTTGAATTTATGCCTGTTGAACACTCTGTATCTTGTCTTTAATCACCATGTGGGATCAACTGAGTTTATGGATGCTTAAAACACTCTGTTTAAGTTTACAAATGTACATTATATTATTGAGGACTTCACACTGCATCCCAGAGAATACAAGAACTATCAGATCTGATGAGCATTATCCTTAACCATTTAAGTAGTAGTTAAACCACTACCAGGCCCATGTACATAGGATATTGGCGACAGTCTAGGCGGATCACGAGTCACAAACGAGTGTGCTCAGCAGTGACTAAGCCATTATCCTTAGAGCAGGGGTCTGGAGTGGTTTACCTAACGTATGCCACACATTGCAATGAGTGTTTTTCTCACATTTTGTATCTCATATACAGTCAGGCCATTTTGTTTGTTCTGACGACCAAGTGTGGTATAAGGACCACATACTGCTGTAATGTCCTTGGTCGGCAGGATGCATGAATGCAGCCCTGGCGAGTAACTCCATTGCTGCATTCAAACATCATGCAGACCCTAAGGGGTTCATATATTTCCAAAGGGGTCAGCAAGTTGCTAGAATACAGCACTCGTTAACCAAGTTAATCACCAGGGCTGCATTCCAGCATCATGATGATCAAGGGCATACTACATTAAAGCCCAATGCAGCCCTTAAAGGGTTAAAGTGAAGAAAGACCTGTTCCAATCCCACATCGTAATTAAACTGACATTCACTATTTGTCCATCTTACTAGTTACGAGCAGTACTCTGTTTTATTATACCTAGCATATGATAATCACATTCATTAAGCCTAGGAGTCTGTATGGCCACGGTGTGGAGTAAAAATGTCATATGGCCCAGATGTAGGCATATGGGCCATATGCCCACTGCTGGAACTAGCCGTGGGCATACAGCCATACGCCCACTAGACTGCCGTGACAGTCCCAGTCATCATGTCATTCAGCATTTAAACTTCCCACAATAAACCTGCTTTTCCAAAAATCTCCAGGGATTAGAGAACTAGTTCTATGATAATTTAGATAATTCTAAGCCATTTGGCTAGGTGGAGTTTTGGGTTATTTTCTCCTTTTGTCATAGTGTTGCTGACATCCCTGGTTCTCCAGGCTGCATTTAAGTATCATGCGAACAATCCAGCCTTGTATAAACCCTGTAGGGTGATCATGATGCATGAATGCAGGCCTGGTAAGTTCCTCACCAAGGGTACATTCATGCATCATGACGACAAAGGATGCTGCACATCAAAGCACTATGAGTCCTTTTAAAGGATAAGTGCCAGATCAAGTTTGTGATGACTAGTTCAAGAGTTGCCTTAGTTTATTATTTGTGTGCTGAGTCTGGGGTCACTGACTGAACAGTCACATATAAGGGTATTAACTGTCCCACGTCAAACAAGCAGATATAACAGTATGGCATCTAGAACTAAGTGAGTTTACCTTGTCAATAGCTCCGACCACGTCGTGCCTCCTATAAAACATGGCCACCTCCCGCGCTGTGCAGCCCGTCTGTGAAACAAGGATAATGTAGACACAAAGGGGTCTGATAAATACAGTCATACCATTAAAATGTACCTTTAAATGTAGCATAGTTCTTTGATGCACTATGCCCTTGGTTGCTATGATGGATGAATGCAGCCTTTGCGAGTAACTTCCCAAGGCTGCATTCATGTATCATGAGGCCCTACTAGGGTGATGTATAATCTGGAGAAGTTGGCATGATGTAATAATACAACACTAACAAATTACTCACCGGGCAAACTATAATCTAGTAAGGCCAAAGAAAAAGAGGCTTGTTTCAGGTCACCCGACCGACCCTATGAAAACAGGGCCGACCCTACGTTCTTTTATGCAATTTTGAAGAAGTTTTTGTATTTTTACCCTTTTTTTTTGTCAATTTTAGGGTCTTCGGCGAGGCTGAGTAGTACTTTCATGTTAAAAAAAAAAGATCCTACCTACCGACCCCACATTTTCTTGCCATGTTACCTGAAACAAACTTAATTTGAAAGGTCGAGACTGCTGGAGGAGCCATTTACTGTTGAAATGCACCAATGCAATGCTATTGAGTATCTTGCATTATACCGATCACTACTATAGGAAACATATTGTATTAAATCGCTACCCTCCCCCTAAAGGGTTATTACAAATACACCGATCTTGTTGTCTTGTTTGATATGCTGCTTTTAGCACACATAGGCTGTTTGATGCATTGATGTTTTCCCAGACGGATAGCTATTGCGTACAGCTTCATCATTTGGATGTAGAAACCTTAAAGCGTGAATCCACTGAGGCAAAATCCGACGGATAGGATGCACCTCACAATGTTAAACCTATGGACGGATTTACCTCAGTGGATTCATCCCTTTAGGGGATGCATAATGCACCAAGCTCTTTTGTTGCCATAATGAGTGAATGCAGCCCCTGGTGAGTAACTTTCGAAGGTATTAATGCATCATTACTACCCCAAGGGGTTGGCATGATGCATGAATGAAGCACTGTATCATGTTGCATTATGGTTACAAATGTAACTCAATGCTTTATGTTAATTTGCGATCATGATGCACCAAAATAGTGCTCATGTCTAACCGTCACTGTAGTGGTGCAATATACTGATCCTCAGGGAGTGTTGGCATGATGCATGAATGAAGTATTGGTGATTTGGTGACCAGGGCTGCATTAATGGATCATGAGAAAAGGAAATGGTGCATTAAAGCACTATGCTGCCATTAAAGAGTTTGGCCTACAGCAAATACAGTAATGTTATTACTGGTATGGTCTTTGATGTTATGGTTTTAGTATACACAGCCCGGCTGGTACATCAGTTTTTACCCAGGCTGATAGCTATAGGCTCATTATAGTATGACATTACGAGCTGCATACTCTATTCATAAATTATGCCCTCTGATAGGAATGATGCTTGAAAGTAGCAACACATTATAAGCGAACTGCCCTCTTTGAGACAATGCTATAAGCCGAAACAGGCCTAAAATTCCAAAAAAAGATCTGCTTATCAGAAAGATTTCACGGTAGGTATTGCCATTCCCCATACAGTATATTGGTAATACTCACATTGTCCCTGAGAGCTATGTCCACTCCCATGTCGAGCAGACGTCCCACCAGCTGTAGGGTTCTCTGTCCTTGTGTACGGTCAAGGACAAATGTCAAGGCTGCACGCCCCTTCTGTAAGGTCAAACAAAGGTCATATCTATAAGGGCACCATAGTGCTTCAATGTGCTAGGCTCTTGGTTTGTCATGATGCATGAATGTAGCCCTTGTTTAGCCACTACTTAGTATATAGCCAGTGCTGCATTTATGGATCATGTGAAAAAGAGGCATAATGCATTGAAGCTTTATGTAACCTTGAAAGGGCTAACATGTTCATATATTCTTATCATACAAACAGCTTTTTCATATTATGTGATTTCTAACAGAGATGATCGCTTATAACTGCGATCTCATAACTTAGGCACCTTCTGCACTATTTAAGTGTGTGTGTGTACTGTATTTCCATGGGACATAAATCATTTATACTCTGATTTTGCAGAAGAAGAATCAAATTAAAATAATTGTGATCAGGTCTATATAATTAGCCGCAAGGTCATGTAATCTTTGTTTTATCACATGGTTGTATGTTTTTTATAGTGTATATAAATGGGACGCTGATGAGTCTAGTCTGACTATTATATTAGCAAGTCCCCATCAGAACAAGGAATATGAATTACATCAGTTTAAGCTGAAATCATTTGAAAAAAAGACGCATGACAAACTTCATCCTTGGCTTTGAGGTCAGGTCCAGCTTTGAGCAGCAACTCTGTGATCTGAGGGTCAAGGTCATTCGTCAGCGTCTCAAAGTACAGTGGGCCCTAAAGTAAAAACAAGAAATTAATTGATTAGATGGTTAGTGAATTATAGTTCATATCAGAGTTATTATTCTGATTAAATGTGAGGTGTGGATTAGAAAATTTCAAATATCATTCAAAAACAATATTTTGTGCTGATGGCCAAATTAACACCTTTTGTCAATTACTTCATACTTTATATGAAGTAGCAAAATGAGCAGTCCAGAACTATCATCTGAGACAATGTAGCTAGGTCTGCAATATAATTAATGAACACCATACTGTATCTATGATCAGCTGTGGGGAGTTAAAGTGTGAGTTTGTGGAGCAGGAGAAATACTAACCAGATACACAAATCATAGATTAACTCTTTAAGGACAGCATAGTGAATTACTGTGCTATGCCCTTGGTCGTCATTATGTATGAATGCAGCTCTGGCGACTAACCTGCCAGTGCTGCATTCATGCATCATGCCGACCCTAAGAGGTCACTTGATACACTCTTGAAGGGTTGGCATGATGCAGCAATGCAGGGCCCGCAAGTAGCGTGGTTATTGAAGGGTTAATAATGCATTAAAACATCAGCTAATCAGAACTTCCTAGACTAATTAGTAGTCCTTTAGTAAATGATGCATTTCGAAACTTCTTGAGGATGAGGAGAATTTGAGAGAACTGTTGGCATAAATTTCATTGTATTTATGTTTACATTCCTCCACACAATTCCACAATTCCACCCTACCTCCGCACCAGTGAACATGAACATACTTGTAATTATCTGTTGTCTCTGCTTTTGCACCAAGAAAATATAGTGTGTTCAGACAGAATAATGCCAGAGTCAGACCTGTTGCTAAACTAAGGGAGGGATCATTTTTTAACAAAATGGGATGATGACATTTTGCATGCAGAATTTCTTTTCGACGCCGCCCGACGTTTAAAAAACCCCATCGGTATATATCCTTTTATACCTAGTAAATATCCCCCTCCCCAGTAGGGGTTGACATTTTTATCCCCTGCCCCAAATGTACACTGCCTTCCCCCCTCTTTGTGATCACTCCCTAAGTTGTTTTGTGTGTAAGTACTAATTAGACTTTATTTAAGAGGCAAGCTATACAACAATTGTAAAAGGCCACACTTGCTTGTCTCAGACTTTTTCGGTACGGCGGGATTTTGAGTCACACTGACTTGCTTCGACATCTCTGAGTAGATATTCTACAGACATGGCATTCTTTACACTCCATTAACCAGCGGGCTGTAACTACTTTAACCAGGGATCCTGAGTACCAGTGATGATACTAGGGGTACAGAGTTTGAGATGCTGTGAGCCTAAACCGTAGAGCAGTACCTCAGTGGCTCCACCTGTACACATAGGCTAAGTCTCACCAGATTGATACAAGTTGATAGACTTGCTGCCATCTATGACCGTTTACACTCTATGACCAGCAAGCAAGATTGAGAGTGGATAAATGTTATCCCCTTGTAACCTGGTAAGGTCTGGACACTGAGGCAGAGTGCGAATCAGTAGGAAGGATTGATGAGGGGTAGACATAGGGAGCCACATTCCAGCATTATCTAAACTTTAAAATAGTGGTCGATGGCTGGGGTCATACATATCTTGATACACTCTGTCAGTGTGACATAGTGACGTCATACACGCCTGATATACTCTGACAGTAATGTAATGACGTCATACATACCCGTATATACGCTGTGACTTAGTGACGTCATACCTACCCTGATATACTCTGAAGGTGACATAGTGACGTCATACATACCCTTATATACTCTGTCAGTGTGACATAGTGACGTCATACCTACCCGTATATACTCTGACAGTCTGACGTAGGTGGTGACATCGGCCCCGGCGTCTACCAACAGTGTGACATAATTACGTCATACCTACCCTGATTTACTCTGTCAGTGTGACGTAGTGACGTCATACACAGCCGGATATACTCTGCCAGTGACGTGGTGACGTCATACGTACCCGTATATACTCTGACAGTTTGGCGTTGTGACGTCATACTCTGACAGTTTGACGTATAGTGACGTCATACCTACCCGTATGTACTCTGACAGTTTGACGTAGTGACGTCATACTCTAACAGTTTGACGTATAGTGACGTCATACCTACCCTTATATACTCTGACAGTTTGACGTACGTCGTGACGTCAGCCCCGGCGTCTACCAACATGGCCACCAGGCGGGGTTTCTGTTGTCTTATAGCATGTTGCAGCATGTGGTGGTGGGACGCGCCCTCAGCCTGGGGGAAAGAAATAGGGAAATAGTTTGGGTTCATTAGACTTCACTAGCAGCTTCCCCGCTAGACACTGCACCGCTCCATTTGAGTCTGTGTGACACACTGCACCGCTCAACCGACCTACACACAACATCTATTTATAGTGTCCGTGACCTGATTAATGGGTGCGTGACCTGACCTATGACCATATAAGGCAGACAGCTGGTGTCGCAGAATAGTCCTCGTCATGCGATTCCCCATGAGTATGCTACCCGGCAAAGATTCATTGTAACTGTATTTTAATAATAGAAAATTCTAATCTTATTGACTTTATAGATAATAGGTAAGGTATAACCTATGATTCATAAGAACATGCACCTAAATGTGCATTTCCTTGTTATACTTTCGATCCTTAAGACTTAATTGCCTTTTATTAATTTCGCTCATTGGAAAATGCTGGTTTTGGTAACAATATCGTCAATAGCCCAGACATTCCTGACAAGGTAAATAAAAGAAATTCAAATCAAATGAATGAGAAATATAATGAAGGAAACATTATTGTCAAAGCCACTGTACCCCTTGAAAATGGTTTAATAAAATGGTTGGAGCTTTCAATACGTATTGAATTTGTCAGCGTACCCAAGATGAAACAGAGTCAAAAGGGAGTCCAGGTTGCCTCCAAAATGACACCCCTTTCGGGGAGCCCAGGCTGTCTAAGAGAGCCTAGGTGACTCCCTGGATGATCTAAGAGAGTCACATAGCTCCCTGGCTTACCTAAGGGAGTCACATTAGAACCAGGGGAGTCATTCTGGAGGCAGCCTGGACTCCCTGTTGACACTTTTCTTTTTCTCTGTGTAGACAGTTGATGATTATGCCACTTTGAGTTTGAGTTTCAAAGAAACACGTTTCGTTACCTTGTGTAGGAAGTTGACGTCACATTCAGGCCGCGTCAGGGCGTACTTCAACTTCTTGTAGTTACACTCCATCACGCCGTAAGCTGCCAGCTGGTGGGAGAAAGGGGAACTAGGTCAGGAATGTACTAAATAGGCTTCTTCATTGAATTCCCAATTAAAAAATGGATTTAATTGTTGCTCACTCCTAAATTGGCAGTTCATGTAATGTAGGGTTTTCTGCTCTAAGTCAGTCAGAAATCAATATTACATCAGCATGAACATATTGCATATTGCTGCTGAGAGTCAAACTGCTAAAAACTCTATTTATATGACAGGTCAACTTCGAGTTGACTCTGTACTATCAGTTCCGCCTCTAGATATGAGCAGAGTCAATAACTGTTGGACACTCCATTTTTACCAGAGCCACGTGGGAGACACAGTTGAGCCCTTTACTTTTCTGTGTGAGTATACAATACCTCATGCATTTGATTAATAAAGCTAAAGTGTTCTTCGTAAAAATACTTGGCTCATTTCAGAAGATCACATTGATGCCTTATCAGGGTACAACCATGCTGGTGAAAAGGAGCTACTCTGGTGCAATCATGCTATAACCCTGTTTGTATAAAGCATGTAAAGTACTCACGATAGAGAAGCGGTGCTGGTCGATGATGGAGACGATGTCGTGGTAGGTGAGGGCTGCCGCGTACTGCCGCATGTCCTTACCATACTGCAAGTAGTTTTATATCTTATTTATTTATATATATTATTTTGATTTTTGTTTTTTCTCTATAGGACAACAGTTGGATAACATGTCGATCCCTTAAAGGGACACATAGTGCTTTAATTCAGTATGCCCTTTGTCGTCATATAATGCATGAATGCAGCCGTTGTCAGTCACTTGCCAGGAGTTTCATATATGATGTTGACATAGCATATTAAAACAGTATGGGGCCTAAAAGGCTACAATATTGACTTTATATGGACTAAAGTTATTTAGGCCATGAATTAAAATACTAGCATTTGTAATATAACTTTTCAGGAAAAAAGCCTGGCTGTTATTTTACTCCTTAAAATGGCAATTGATTTGGAAATACAAAAAAAAGTAACTGGAGACATGGTAGAGCTACTTACAATGACGACCTCGACGCTGCACCAACAGTTGAGTAGGTACTCCACCCGCTCCACGTCATGGGCACCGATAGCCTCCCTCAGTCCCGGCTGTACAGGGGAAGTCAAGGTTAACACTTGAATTAGAGCAGTGTAGTGTTTTAATGACAAGGGGAAATCAATGTCAATGTTCTCTATATTATTGTCTAACAATGTACATCATATTTTGAAAACCTTGATTTGCCCTTTGAATTTGTTTGTTTCTCATACTCTTTTCTTTCAGGAAACTACAGCCAACCTTTTACAAAAACAGGAACAAAAGGTTTAAAAAACAAGAATTTGTCTGATTAGAATACGGTAATTTACTCATTTAAGTGAACTTATTTATATAGAACTTTTTTATTCAATACCACCACTAACTTGAATATCAGCTTTCCATGGAGCAATTGGGGTAAATATATTGATAGAATTTGGTTGTTGGCGGGTCCTCTCGCCGATATTTGCTGTGGGCCGCGGGACCTCAAGAGAAATCCCTCGAGAAAAAGGGACATGGGTCGAGGATGTAAAGTATCTAAATGTTTTAAAGTAAATTAGGGTATCAAATGATGAGATAACGTAAGTATCTAGGGCCTCTGAAGATCCCTCTTCAGGGCCCCATTACACCCAGCCCTTAGAGACGGAACTGGGTCATGTAACTAAGGGAAAACGGCCGATGTTGATGTCGGCGCTCGCCGATAAAGCTGATAAATGGCTGATTTACTCCCTTTTAAAGTGAGAATACATTCAATCTGACTTGAAATTCGAAGAGTATGGATCAAACTACCCCTTGGAACTTGTTTTTGACTATAGGTTTGCAATAGTTTCCTCGAAAAGTGAGATTATTCACCCTCAGTCCAATAGGCCCCATAACAAGTATTAAAAGTTTGTGACGCAACTTTCATTGATGCTGTTGACCAATCAGGGCGCCCTGTTTTTACAACCTTGACTACGTAGTAAATGTGCCTGACAACATCAGATATCACTTGAAGACGTCAAATATCAATCTGATATTTGATGCCCTGATATTTGTGTCAAAGCCCACCTCGAGTGGGATAAAACCCCCATTTCATATATGATGTGGGTCCTCATAACTATCTAACTTCTACTCACCTTGTATTTGTTATACAAGTCGTGCCAGTATTTGCTCTGGGTGGCTATTTCCTCGGCTGTTTTCCCGTCCTTGTTCCTGAGCGTCGGGTCTGCGCCACACGCCATGAGGTCAGTCACGTGACCACACTCCTCCTGTAGTGACGTCACGTGTAGCGCCGTGTTACCATCCTGTCACGTGATCAATGTGGTAAATATAAAAGATGTTGTCACCATCGAATTGGTCTACAAAATGAGGCTGATATGCTTCTAGTTGTTGACATTTTACTGTAATTTTAAATACCGTAAAACCTCGCGTATAAGCCTAACTCGCGTTTAGGCCGTACCCCGACTTTCGGTCGATCCTAGAAGCCGCACTGGCGATCTGAATGTGCCAATTTTAGTACTGTGCCATAGTGGCAAAACTCGCATATAAGCCGCACCCTGACCATGGGCCGAACCTTTAAGCCGCACCACCGATCTGACTCGCATATTAGCCGCGGCTTATACGCGAGGTTTTACGGTACTATTGATATACCTGATCATGAGTGGCTTGAATGAGCGCACCTATACTCATATCTTTTGATGTTACTTATTACCCTGCGCTATATCGAGATACAAAAATGACCTAAAATCCTATTTCAATACTCTGATTTACCCTCTCAGGCATTGGTTATCATGCATTTTTCTAAAAGAAATGATGAAGGCCCTAGCATAGAGCCCTGAGGCATGCCAAAGGATACATCTTGTAGAGGGGGGGGGGGAGTAAACTCATTTTCCCTTGTTAGTTTACAGGAGACATTTTCATGTATGCCTAATGTGGATACTCTTTCCAATCCCAGAGAGCTTCAATTTTTTGAAACATCTACGATGATTAACAGCATCAAACACCTTATTGTGAATCTGTAGCCAGATTAGTTCATAAAAATTGGCCAGCCTTAATTTTTGTATAATCAATTTTGTTCTGACACTGCCCAGATACTGCTAAATGGGCCCATATGGATTATAGCTGGACACACTGGGCTTGCCCAGAACTGTGCTTTGGTCGTTTATGTCTAAGGCTCCCATTGGAGCCCAGCAACCTTTAAATCATTCTCGTCTGTGATTATTCTCAGAAATTCTAAGTAGTCAGTTTATAAATGCTGTTGTGTCACTGTGGGTTGAGTTTGAGCACTTAAAATAAGGGCAAATACCCAGTGGGCACAGAACATTGAATCAACATTGATAAATGGTTGTCAATGTTGATTCAATGTTGATTTAACGTTGATTCAATGTTGAACTGAATTTTATGCCCACTGGGTATGGGTGGCCCAATTGGCAGCCTAGGTCATTGACTTATGGCCCTTTAAGGATTCCCGATTGGATAACACCTCACCCTGTTCCTGGCGTTGATGTCCAGCTTGGTGGCCACGATGAGGTAGAAGAGGTAGGGTCTGTAGCTGGTGGCCAGCAGGTGGAAGTATGTGTTACCTTTCTGTAATGGACGGGAGCAGTGTCATGGTGATACATTTACCTTTGATGTTTTGTGAGAATTCTACCAATTATCATTTGCCAATTATTAGCGATGCATTAGTAATCCTTTAACCCCAAAAAGGTGTGTTTTAGGTTACCCAACCATATCTATCAAAATAAGGGCTGACCTTAGAAATCTAATTCCAATTTTGAATTTTTCTTGTTTTTTTTAATAGCCATTTTTGGCTATTTTTGAGTAGAGTAGCATACCAATGATTAGATTACAATCTTTTGTGGCAAAAGTATCAAATATCAAACCATCAGAATTCATATTGGATATTTTGCAATGATTCTCTCAATAATCATTAGCCAATTATTAGCAATTAGCAAGAAATCCTTTAGGCCAAAAAAGGTTTGTTTCCAGTTACCCAACCCCTCCATCAAAATCAGGGGTAACCTTAGAAATCTTTTTCCAATTTGGACATTTTCTAGTTTTCTTTAGCCATTTTGGGCGATCTCTGAGTGGAGTTGAGGCTCCGCAAGAGGAGGCAGTCAGTTGGCAGTGACGTTCGCAAGTTAATTTTATGGTAGTTTTCAGACTAGAGTAAAAAAAACAATCCGACCTAGCTACCCTAGAATTTTAAACCATGCAACCTGAAACACACCTCTTTTTCTTTCACCTTATCAGAAAACTAGTTTTCCACCATTTGAACATACATGTTGTTAGCATAATACAATGGCTTTTTTAAAATGTAAATGTTTATATTTTTGACCAAATGAGTGGTACCATTTTGACAGACCAGCTGATACAGATTTGGGAAGGCAGGATCATTATTACAAACTAGCTGCTTGTCATCAATGAGTAAAAAAATGTTCTTCATGGTAAGTGTTTTCTCCACTGTTTTCCAACTTACCCTGTCCCTGAAGTCGACCTCCTCCCCCGCCTTGAGACAGGCGCGCAGCTCCTTCCCATTGCCGGCCAGGATGGCCCTCCCTATGGGCGTCTGCATGGAACCAGAGACACAGTTCATATTATAGAGGAGAATTGGACAGACAATCTGATATCAATGTTACAAGTCTCAAACCCTGATAAAATATCAGACTTTGATACCAGAGTTTCAATATTTGATATGAGTTTTGATATTTGAAATCAGAGT
The DNA here is from genome assembly GCA_947462335.1 of Harmothoe impar. Taxonomy (NCBI): domain Eukaryota; kingdom Metazoa; phylum Annelida; class Polychaeta; order Phyllodocida; family Polynoidae; genus Harmothoe; species Harmothoe impar. The sequence goes on along the minus strand of OX381719.1, from coordinate 9,275,915 downwards.
TTCTATGATTGATATACAGACAGACAGACAGGCAAACAAAGAGAGAGGCTTATACAGGAAAATCATGGTATTTATGCTTTTACATAGCATTAAAACAATGTTTTCCCAACACCTAATCAACATAAACACTAGTAGAACTCACAACGGGTAATAATTAACTATGCCTATTATCTTTTAACAGTGTTTCAGTGATTAAGGTCTTTGTTGATGTTAGTTGTGGCAAGACCCGCCAGGTGGCACCTACCTCCTCCATCTGCCGCATCTCCCCCGCCATCTTGGATCTCCGTAGTTACCGCTACAAGACAGCAATAATGATAACCGTTTAAGGCCAAAATACCAGTACCCCTACAGAAACAGTCGGAGTGGAGCTGGGAGAGTTAGATCTTCTCAGCCCTATATATATAGACACGATTGCCCTATTCGCGGAACTCATTTTTTTCCCTTTATTTATGATCTGTGTGAAGATTTAATAAAAGTTTTATCTACTGATTGAGATGACACATGTCACCGCACTCAGCTTCAGACTTACTCACTTCAATAGATACACTGTAAGAAGTTACTGTATTTAAACAGCACAATGTGCTGTACATTTACAGCACTTATTGCTGTAGTTGGTATTACAGCACTATTTGCTGTATAATTACAGCATTATGTACTGTAAATTGGGTCTCCGGCACTGTTGCTGTACATTTACAGTACATTGTGCTGTAGATTTCCGCCACTAGGTGGCAGCAGTAGACCATTTCTGTATTAATTATTCCACCCAACCCTTTCCCGAGTCAAATAAAACCTCACAAACTCTCAAGACATCGTAGAATAAGAATGGATGAGAGAGACTGAATGCAGTTATCATAAAGTGTATTGATATTTGCATAATTGTGTTGAATAATACAAAAAGACAGCAAAAGTATAGAATAGACACCACATTGGTGGGAAAAGTTAAATGCTTAAGTGCCCGGCCTGGGGAAAAGCTGGTATCACATACGGTTCAGCTGTATTGAAGCAGGATTAAACCATTACATTGTCTAGTGTGTATTATCCTAGCTGAGATTGAACTATTATGCAGGAAAGTACTCTCCATGCATGCGTATTACTTGATATAAATTGATGAGAACAACAATATGAAATCTACAGAAGAATTTGCGGCAACCTTACAGCACCCAGTTGCTGTACATGTACAGCAAAATCTACTGGAACAAAAGTTGCCAGCAACTTTTGCTGTAGATGTACAGTACTTACTTCTTACAGTGTAGCAGGCTTTAGAGTAGGTGGGGGGTTTAACCCTTCAAATACAGCATGATGCTTCAAGGCTGCATGTTCATTCATCGTCATGATGCACTAAGGCAGCACTATGATACACTCCTGAAATATGGCTATGGCATCCAAACAGGAGTGAACGTGTGCGCGGCGCCCCCGGTATTTTTACTTCTCGTCGGTGTTAAAAGCACAGGAGGACTTACAGCTTTGGCAGAAGGCTGCATAACCCTCTCGTGATCACATATGGAGTAAAAGGCAAACAACCAGCTCATTATTTCAATGATTCTGGGCAAAATTGGTATATTGACCACCGGTAAGGCACCTACACATACCATAACAACAACATGGCTGAGGCTATGGACCGTGAAGCGATGCAGTTATTATTAGCTGACCTGTCCAAAGAACCTAAAGTATTACGTTCAAATACTGTGATCAGTTCCTAATTCCCTACCAGATTACGATTGACCTGGGTTTTGGGCATCATTGTCATTTAATATAGCAGCAGACACCTATGGCAAGTCAGATGTTAACCCAGGTATCAGAGATTCTAAATTTGACGTTAATGATCCTGAACTGATATCAGAGTGTCTAGAATTAATATCAAATATGGAAACTCAGATATTGAATATCAAAACTCCAATGTCAAATATAGAAACTCTGATATCGAATATATGTATCAACATTCCATTATTGAACATGATATTGAAAATCAAAACGCCGATATCAAATATTTAACCACTGATATCAAGATTTCTAAATTTGATATCAGAGTTTATGATATAATTGGAGTTTCACAACTCTGATACTGACGGTGAACATTTGGCTTGTCACAGACATGTGGTTCAGGGATGAATACTCTCCAGTGACTCAGAGCACATAAAATGGAGGTGGACTGCTAAATCTGACATGGCCACATGGGCTTTCCTTAAATCGACATGCGACATGAAGCTTAGTGACATGAGGGTAAAAATAACTGACATAACATTGGGTATTTCTTAAAATTGACATGAGACATGAGAGGTTCTTAGAGGCTTTAAGTGACATGACATGGACATTTCTTAAATTCGACATGGGGACCCCCCCATCTAGAGCCCCCCCCCCCTATAGGGCAACGTACTACACCGTGGATTATACAAATATTGATTATTAACCCTTTTATGTCAGTATAGCTCTTTAATGCATTATTGCCTTGGTCGTCATGATGCATGATGCAACTCTAGAGAGTCTACTCGCCAACGCCGCATTCAAGCAACATACCGACCCAACATGGTTAATTGATACACTCCCCATGGGTTTTCATGATGCATGAATGCAGCCCTGGGAGTAGATTCATTTATACATCATGAGGACCAAGGACATGATGCAGTTAAGCATTGAGCGGCCCAGTCGCTCAGTGCCCATAATACCATCTACACTAGACTCTGTGTTATAGTAACTTATACAGATATTGATTGGATCATCATGGATTAACATGGACGTCCGATTCAGTTATCTGTATCTGTGTTACTTCAGAGATAAGCTGGTCCCTGCCCGCTCATCTAGGTATGCCTTTAACCCTTTATCGATGGCATGTCGCTAAAATATGACATTTGTCATCATGATGCACCAATACAACCCCTGCGAGTAACTCTCCAGTGCTGCATTGGTGCATCATGCTGACCCTTTGGGAGTGTCTGAACCCGGTAGGGTCAGCATGATGCTTGAATGCAACACTGGTGAGTTACTCACCAGGGATGCATGCATGCATCATGACGACCAAGGGCATGATGCATTAATGCATCATGCCATCCCTAAAGAGTTGATGCAGCATTCCTTAGTCTCTAGTTCCCGTGTTTGTACTCATAACTCTGCACACACCTCTTCTCAACTATACATACAAAGCTCCTTGGTACTCGTTTAAGGAATCAACCAGAAATCAAAGGGATAAGACAGCTGTATCAATTTCGCTTGTCACTACATTCATAGAAAACCCAGCACTGATTAGATACTTGACCCTGTCAACAAATGACTTATGGGCAGCTTCCTTCTCGTCATGATGCAGCAATGAACTACCAGGTAGCTGGTACTTCATTGCTGCATCATGCCCACTGATATGATTGATGCAATCATCAAAGGTTGATATGTTTAACCTTTGTCATCATGATGCATGAATACAGAATTAACTATCCATGGCTGGTCCCATGCATCATGCTAACCGTATAAGGTTAATACATTATCAAAGGTATGGTCTGATGCATGAATGCAGCCCTAGCGAGTAGATTTAAGAGCACTATGCTGCCCTTAAGCCTTTAAAGATGGCACAATACCTTAATGTATCATGCCCTTAGTCAGCATGATGCATGAATGCAGCCCTGGTGAGAAACTCCCCAGTGCTGCATTCATGCATCATGTCAACATTATGGGATTGATGTACCCCTGAAGAGTCGGAATGATGCACGAATGCAGCACTGGCGAGTTGCTTACTGGGGCTGCATTGTTGAATCATGACGACAACTTATTTAGCGATGTGCTGTCCTTAAAGGGTTAAAGGGTTAACTACACATAGACACACTAGAACCAGTAGCAGTCACGCACCATTGCCCCTGAATGTAAACACAGCACAACTTCAAGTTTAACTTCCATTTGCCAACCATCTACTCTCTACCTAAACCTCACATATACAATAAGTAATAACCCAAGGAACATCAACACATAGAAACCAATACTAGAATATATAGAGATAAATAAGAATAAAGGACTTCCTACCTTGATATGTATGTTATATCCTTTATCCACTGAGCTCTACATTCTCCCACCTGTGTAATACTATGTACACTGGAGCCCTGGGCTTACACAGGCTACATAACACAGGGGGGATTAGCCATGTCCAGTCTTGTTAAAGTACACTGCTCCTCTGTGGTACTGTGTACCATACACTAATACTGTACAGGAGGTGCAGGAGTCCAGTATACACTGACTCCAGGCCTGCAGGGCTGGTTGCTAAGCTGGTTACACACCAGGTGGCAGCACCCAGGGAGTGTCTTTTCCAGGAGGGTTCAGTGTCAGGCCCCAAATCTATGAGAGTAGGGTCTGGGCAAACTTACTCTCGTTCCCAAATCCCTCCGAAGCAAGGCTCTGGTAACTGCCAAATGACCTTGAACTTTGGATTTTGCTGGTTCTGGGCAACCCCTGCTGGTAGCTTGTAACCAGCGAACAGGAACAGGACATGGAACCAGAATGTATGATGGTAGTTTTAGGTAGATTTACCATCAGCCTTTCTGGTTCCATTTCCTGTTCCTGTTCGCTGGTTCCAAGCTACCAGCAGGGGTTGCCCAGAACCAGCAAAATCCCAACATTTGGCAGTTACCAGAGCCTTCCTTCGGAAGGATTTGGGAACGAGAGTAGGCAAACTCATATAAAAAACCTGTTTCACTAACTTGCCCTCAGGAGTTGACCAATCAAATCCTGTACACTAATTCCTGTGCACAGCCTGACAGGAAGTAACAATCTAAATATAGCAGTTCCACCAGTCCCATTTGCAGCCAGCGGATAAATAATTCAGAATCTTGATAATTTAATGTACTCAGCTATTATCTACCAAAACCATAGGACAATCTCAGCAATAAAACTCAACGCATATTAAAAAAAAGAAGTAGATATACACGAATATATAAATCCCCAAAAAAAGAGAATTATGCCATTATAAAAATTTCCGATTAACTCACAGGTGTCTCGGTAAAAACGTCCCACTCACATTTGCCTGATCTATGATCCTATATATAATACCTTCCTTCAGTGGCCATTACCCTTTAGACCTTTCTACATTTACCTCTTAATGAGTTCCGCTTCCTAATAGGTAGTCACATATAAATAGACTGTACCCTACTTATCCTTTAGCCCTTTAAGGACGGATTTGTCGTCATGATGCACCAATGCAGCCCTGGCGAGTAACTCACTGCTGCTGCATTGGTACATCATGCCAACCCTATGGGAGTGTCTCAACCCTGTAGGGTTGGCATGATGTACCAATGCAGTCTTTAACGGGTTAACGACCGCATAATGCTTCAGTACCCTCACGATGCATGAGGGCTGCACTAGAGCTGCGTTTTTGCATCATACTGACACCACATTACAGCACTATGCATACCTTAACCCTTTAAGGATGCAATGATGCTTTAATGCATCATGCCTTAGTCGTCATGATGCATGAATACAGCCCTGGTGAGTAACTCTGGTATTATATTGTCTCAAAACACTTTTTTTCTCAATGTGGAAGTAGAGACCAGGGATAATTACCAGTATGTTCATGTTCACTGGTAGGGAGTAGGGATGTAATTGTAAAATTGTGTGGAAGAATATGAACGTAACAGAATTCACGGTAACAGTTCTCTCAAATTCTCATAATTCTCATAAAGTTTCAAAACGCATCATGTGCTAACCAACCACTAATTAGTCTAGGAAGTTCTGGTTAGCTAAACATGTTCTAATGCAGTCTTTACCCTTTGAGAACCGAGCTACTCATTGGTACTGCATTGCCATCTCATATCAACCCTCCCAGAGTGTATCAAGTGCATTAATTCAGCACTTGCAGACCACTGGCCAAGCCTGCATTCATGCATCATGACAACAAAGGGCACAGAGAACACAGTGCTTAATTAAAGGGGCATGGTCCGATTTTTTCCATATTTTGAATTCTACTTAAATGAGTTCAAATTGTCATTATATTATCATATATGGAGGATGGGGCACAATAAAATATCATTCATGGGCAATTGGAGGCAATTTAGAGGGTCCCATGAACACAGGTATAGCCTCTTACAGGGCACTTTTTTAATGAGTGGACTTATAGCGTGCACTCCAAAAGTCTCAAATCGAGCATAAAACTGATAAATAGCTAAAACCTAAGCTGAATTCTGGAGGAAAATGTTTAATGAAATAGGTAGGACATGAACTTTGGTCATATTGAACATTCTGGTTGATTTTTAGCAAAATTTATTTTTGAGCCCTAATCATCGGACCATGCCCCCTTAAAGGGTCTTTAGAGGGTTAATATTCCCTGCGTCTGGTTAGTATTCCTCCTACTCCACAAACTCATACTTTCACTCCTCACATGCTGATCATGGATGCAATATGGTGTTCATTAATTGTAATGTGGATCTAGTTCTGTCTCTGAGGATAGTTTTTGGATTGCTAATTCTGCTACTTCATTCAAAGTATGCAGTTATTGACAAAATATGGCGATTTTGCCATCAACACACAAATTGTTTCGCAATGATATTTGAAGTTTGCTGATCTGTACCTGATGTTTAAATCATTACAATAACCCTGATATAAATTATGAATTTACTGATGGTCTAATTCATTTCAATTCTTGTTTCTCCTTCAGGGCCCGCTGTACTTTGAGACACTGACGAATGACCTTGACCCTCAGATCACAGAGTTGCTTCTTAAAGCTCGACCTGACCGCACAGCCAAGGACGAGGTTTGTTATGTGTCTTTTTTTCAAATCATTTGAAACAAAATAATTTTATATTCTGATGGGGACTTGGTAGCAAAATATTCAGCTTAGACTCATCAGAGTCCCATTTACATGCACAAAAAAATACATCCATCCATATGATAAAACCACCATTACATATATCTATAAAGCTAGCTATGAAGACCTGATCGCAATTATTGCTCATCTAATTTGATTCTACCTCTACAAAATCAGACAACCAGAAAATAGATGATTAATTTTTGCATGGCAATACTGCAGAGATACCTAAATAACACAAATGGTGCTGTAGTTTACCAGACCGCAGTGCATATACATTAAGGACTCTAAGTGTTTACTTCTGTCGGTTTTTCAAATTCAAAAGGTAAAACAGACATGTCTATTTATCATTTTCAACTAAATAAGTATGTACATAGGAGATCAGCTCAGCTAGCAATCACAGAATCTGAAAAAAGATGTTTGTGTAATAAGAACATATCAATTAATTCTTTAAACGCTTCAATGCATTATGCTGATTTCTCCTCGTAAAGCATTCATGCAGCCCTGTGAGTAAGTAGCCAATGCTACATTGGTGCACCTTTCTGACCCTTCAGAAGTTTATCAACAGCATAGGGTCGGCATCATGCATGAATGCAACCCTGGCAAGTGACTTACCAGGGCAGCATCATAATGACCAAGTTAAAGCACTATGCATATTTCTGCCCTCAGAGAGTTAACATTTGTTTGACTTACAGAAGGGGCGTTTGGCCTTGAGATTTGTCCTTGACCTTTGTTTGACTTACAGAAGGAGCGTGCAGCCTTGACGTTTGTCCTTGACCTTTGTTTGACCTACAGAAGGGGCGTGCAGCCTTGACGTTTGTCCTTGACCTTTGTTTGACTTACAGAAGGGGCGTGTGGCCTTGACGTTTGTCCTTGACCTTTGTTTGACTTACAGAAGGGGCGTGTGGCCTTGACTTTTGTCCTTGACCTTTGTTTGACCTACAGAAGGGGCGTGCGGCCTTGGCGTTTGTCCTTGACCTTTGTTCGCCTTATAGAAGGGGTGTGCGGCCTTGACCTTTGTCCTTGACCGTACACAAGGACCGAGGACCCTACAGCTGGTGGGACGGCTACTGGACATGGGGGTGGACATAGCTCTCAGGGACAATGTGAGTGATTACCGTATTCAACCTAATAAGGGCACATCCCCTAATAGGCGCACACCCCCCTTTTTGGGCCGATTTTAGCATGTAAAAACCCAAAAATTGTTTTTTTTATGCTCGAATGGACTATTAATTATCCGAAACGTGTAATAGAATATTCTATTAGTGTATTTTGTGCTTTATACGCCAAATACAATACTGCAACCTAAAAAAATTTGGGAAAAATGGATGTGGGGCGTGCGCTTAATAGAATGAATTTTTTTTCCCTAAAGTTTAAAATGATTTAATAAGTGCACTGTGTGCTTATTACGTCGACTACAGTAATCTGATTTGTTATACTTTGTGAAGAGGAATGTTAATACTTACATGGTTTTAAGGAAAGCCTTTGCCTTGAGATGGTTTTAATGCTTGTTCTCTGTGAATAACTTTAATTAAGTTAATAACCATTTAAAGTCCCTAGTCATCATGAAGCATCACAGTGTGACTGTGTATTAACTTGGTAGAGTCGTCATGATGTCAGCGAGTTACTCGCTAGGACTGCATTCATGCATCCTAAAGATAAAGGGCTTCATTAATTATTTCACTCTGCTTCCCTTATAGAGGCAAGAGTCAGTCTTTCTATACCGCATGACTTGCTGATATCCTCCTGTCCTGGGAAAACATTGGTTGTATCAGACAGTGTACACATGCTAAAACCAGCACATCAAAGAGGATAACAAGATTAGTGTATTTGTACAACCCTTTAATGGCAGCAGGTCCTTTTGCCATTACACAATAATGCAGCACCCTGGCTTTGCACAATGCTGGAGTATCTGTATGATGCACTAATGAGTTACTCACACATGATGCATTGGTGCATCATGATGGCAAAATGAACGCATGATGCTTTGATGCATCATCAGGGTATCATGCCAGTGTCCATGATCCATGATCCTTTGTGCATCATACACACAGCACTGGCAGGTGTCCATTGGTGCATCACCCATGCCAACTCTTCCAGAGTCTACACATCTTATAGGCTTGTCACAATGCATGAATGCAGCCCTGGAAAATTACTGGCCAGGGCTGCATCCATGCTTCATAACGACTTAGGGTATAGTGCATCAGAGTACCTTTAAAGAGTTATATGAGCCGTAATGTAGCAATGTTACTGTATTTATCAAGAAAGGACTCCTTTGTGTCCCGCTGATAACCATGATGACAAAGAGTGATTCTGCATTAAAACACTTTGCTCCATTTTACCCTAAATGCTACTTTCAAACATGAATGAAGCATGCCTTTGGTAATCATAATGCATGAATGCAGCCCTGGAAAGTAACTCGCCAGTGCTGCACTCAAGCATTTAGTGACATACATCCTGAAAGAGTTAGATGATTTTTAGAAGGCAAAATGTATGTAACAGTATTATTGTATTTATCAGAGAGGTACCCCTTTGTGTCTACATGTGTTTGTTTTACAGACGGGCTGCACAGCGCGGGAGGTGGCCATGTTTTATAGGAGGCATGACGTGGTCGGAGCTATCGACAAGGTAAACACTCTTATTTCTAGTTGCTGGATATGAATATTACTATTTTTGAATTCATAAAGTATTTTGTTTTACCAAGTGATTTTCTAAAACACAGTACAGAGTCAAAATGATAGCATAATCATGAATGATGTTATTATCATGATCTATGTATGATCTTGTATACAGTCCATCATCTATACCATTATAGGACCCAGGAATTTGAAGAGGGAATGTTTTAATGATTATCAAAATATAATTAGATGTTTTCCGAAACCCCAAATACCCCTCCAAAACGAATTTGTTACCCTCACCTCACCATAGCGTTTTGTTTCTCATAGCATGTGGTGGCATAATTTTGCTTTTAACAGGCCTTTTTCCTTATAGAAAATAAATGGGAAATGAGAAATAATTGCAAACGGTCGCTTTTACTGTACTGTCTCGTTTAAGTGCCAGGTATTGAATAAGTGCAGGGGGTAGAAAAAGCCCTCAAATATCTCTTGAGCACTGAAAACCAACCGCAAATAAGCGCCTATCTTTTATAAGTGCAGAGGTAATCATGCCTCTAAATTTATATGCATCAGGGCACTTAAACATGATGGTATGGTAGTATGGATTCACTACCATACTGTTATATTTGCTTGTTTGCCCATGTGACGGTCAATATCCTTATGGCTATGTGTCACCAGACCGGGCCAATGTGAACGTATTTGATGGGGTGCCATCTTTGACTGGGTGCCATCTCTGACCAGGTGTAATCTTTAACTGGCCACCATTGAAAAAGAAGGAAAGAAATTTCTTTTTGTTTTATAAGGGAGAGAATAAAGAAAATGGCTGTGGTTATGTTTCCATTTATATCTTCACCTGCCCTAAATAAACCGGTTTCTGTCAGGAGGTCAAAGATGGCACCCGTTCAAAGACCGATCGGATGAGACACAGCCTTGTGTGTGACTGGACAGTCAGTGAACCCAAAATCAGGACACAAATAATCAAGGTATTATGTGACAACCCTTGAAATAGTATTGCAGGTTGCCTTTTTTACCAACCTACTCCGGCACTTTTATCATCCTTTTAAGCCTGCCTAGTGCGTTAATGTGCTGTGTCCTTGTCATCAAGATGCATGAATGGAGTCTTAGTGAGTAACCGGCTAAGGCTGTATTCATACTTATACCACAGCGGGCACGGAGAACAAAGCATTTCACACCTCTTGTATACTGTATACAGCTAGTGGCATGAAGTAGTTATAGGACTAGTACCAATCTGTAGGGATATTCAGTGAAGGAGCCTACAAGGCTCCTTCACTGTATTTCGCGTACAGATTGATATATACAGGTCCTATAACTACTACATCATGATTAGCATACAGGGTTTATACATGCCCTGATTGTCAGCATGATAAACACAGCCCTGACAAGCAATGAAGTCAGTAACAAGATGAGAAAATCACATCAAAACAGTAGGCTGCCGTTACACAGTTAAAGATACAAATACCACAAGGTGGAGCGTGTCAGGTTTGATTACAATCTGGAGCAGGTCTTTCTTGACTTGAACCCTTTAACCCTTTAAAGACTGCGTGATACCTTAATGCATTATTCCCTTGGTTGTCATAATGCATGAATGCAGCCCTGGCGACTAGCTCACTACTCTCAAGGGCTACATTAAAGCATGATGCCTTTCCTATCGGGTTGGGACACTCCCAAAGGGTTGGCATGATGCAAAAACGCAGCACCGGCGAGTTACTCATAATAAGTTACTCGCCAAATGCAGTCCTGGCATTCGAGCATTATGCCGACCCTGTGAAAAGGTATCTACCCTGTAGGGTTTGTATGTAGCTTGAATGTAGCACTAGCAAGTTACTCCCCAGGGCTGCATTCATGCATCATGACCAGAAAGGACATTAACGTAGTATGTGGCCCTTAAATGGTTAAGGAGAAGCCTCCAGGGGCGTGGCAAGCAATTTCAAAGTGTGGAGTACAAGGGGGCTTTCTGGCCAATTTTGACCTTTTTAGACTTGACCTTTTAGGTTTGATCTGTTTTTAGTAGTCAAAAGTGGAGGGGACCCCCCTCCCCTCCTGTTGCCACGCCCCTGTCATCATGAAATCTGACAGTGCACCACAGTTCTTGTAAGGCTGTGTAACACAAACTTGGGCCAATGTGTTTGTCTATAACCGGGTGCCGTCTATGACTGGGTGTCGTCTATGACCCGCTATCTAAAAAAGTTGTTTTTTTGTGTTGTTTTTATACTGTGATATGTTAGGGGATAAAAAAAATTATGGCGGTTGTTATATATACTCCCCATTCAGTTTGTGGGGCTGTTTAAATGTTAACCTTTGCCTTTTCCTTGCTAGCCGGTCATAAACGGCACCCAGTCATAGATGGCACCCGGTCATAGACGAAAACATTGGCCCAAGTTTGTGAGACACAGCCATAATCTCTAGGAGGCAGTGTGAAGTTCTCAATAAGGTAAACTTGAACAGAACATTTAAAGCATCCATAAACTCAGTTGATCCCAATGCGTGTGCCGTGAGAAGATTCAAAAGTGTGATTAAAGACAAAATACAGAGAGTGAAAAATGCATAGATAGCGACATGGCAGAAATTGGGGCGAGCTCATGAACGGGGCTGTAATCAATATTGGGAGATAAGAAGGGGATTCTGTTAATGATTGGTAATTTGCCAATTATTTCATAATACCCTAAAACCTCTCTAATAAGCTATCCTTTGTCGGAGGTATTATCTGCCTGATCCGGCTCATACTTTCTTCATGACCAAGAATTTGGCTTATAAAATTTCTCTGAAAGAGGGGGTTGTCTTTTAAGTGATGTCAGAGGTTTTATGATAGGAATGTCAGTCGCTATGCTTATCATAAATGTACTATAATGAATGATTTCCACACCACTATGCAAAAATTAAATTGGATCACTCTCTGTATTGGCCTATAATTCACAGTGACATCATCAGAATAGTTATCAAACCAATCTTGAAATGTCTTTGTTAAGTTCAAAAATTCAATGATTATATTATATAAAATACAGGGCTTCAATCTAAAGTATCCTGAACAGTGTTTCCTCACTGACTGGGCCTTGGGTTGTATCTTAGATTATACTCCACTAATCTACTTTTGTAGTAAACTGGGTCATTAAGTCACAGTTGACCTTTAAATACATCAAATTGTATAATTCAAATCCAAATCTAGCCTAGGCCACACCTACAGGTTTCTTGGCATGTCAATTCCGATGCTCAGAATCTCCCACCCTTCTGAACCCCCCCCCTCCTCCTCCCCCCCCCCCCCTGCAACAAAAAAGTCAAGTTTCTTCCAAAATCCTAGTCTATGGCTTCTGTGTTTCTGTATCAAGCTGACAATCAATCCTCGAGGCATTGTGTTATAATCAAAGTGTTAAACTTTGATAAATTCAGTGCATTCCAAGTATTTGAACTTAGTGATGATTTAAGCTTTGAACAGAGACAAATTCTGAAAGTGAGAAATTTGGCAGAAAGCAGCATTGGTTCAAGAACTGTGGTGTTATTTATATGTGCGGGTAAAAACAGGATGTACTCATTACTGAGGACAGGTGGAACCGAAAATGATATGGCAAAATATTTATTAATTTCTGTGACTTGATTAGTTCATCTGGCACTATTTCCCAAACAGCAATTTGGGGAATGCAAATACCAGTCAGTTTTAGAGTCTCTGTATCTTTAAAAGCCATCCTCTATTTGCATTTAATACATTTTCCGTAATGGCATAAGAATGAGCCGAGACACTCCAGTAGATTGGACTGTCAAAATTAGGAAAGTTTGAAGCAATCATAATCTGAAGTGCTAATCCAAAAAGAGATTTGCTGAATTCAGATGAAAACTTCCAGACATTTTAGATGAACAGTCTGGATGTATAGTTTCTTTCTCTGAGGCATGATTTCAGATTAAAGAAAACTCAAATTCGATGCCGATACTGATGAATTACTTACAGTCAGGGTTTCATATGCATAGCTATATTGACATCATATTGAATTAGTGTCTCCGGAACATGATTGTTGACCAATAAATTTGGGATAGTATTCGACAGAGAACCAGAGCTTTTTGCTGCCAACACTGTTATCTTGTGACTTTGGTCTTACACTTCGAGAGTTTCGCAATCCAAAATATCCCAAAGAGCAATCTCATAAGAGGATGAATGCAACTTATGAGACTTTATTAGCACCCTGAATATCAGATTTGTGAACTAATTGAACATAATGCAGCGCCTTCATGTTTCAGCACTTGATGAGTTCTGTCAAGGACTGCAATATAGTGCGTCCCAATCAGCTAGCGATGGATGCCTACCATGACATCTAATGTGTTTTACCAGTTATCTTTAAAGTGAGTATATCCGATGTGTGGGACAAAAAATCGTTTTCTCTACCAATGAGTCAAAATGTTCACATCTGACTTACTTAACTTTTTATCTATTCCATTCCCCTCATTCCCTCCGATTTTGCTCAAATTTGATTTTATTACTTAATATATGGCTATTTTGGATTAAAATCTTGCACGATTTTATCCCCCCCATTGAAAATACACTAGAAAAGTCCGTAATCAGACCCCATCTATTCAATTTCTGAGCTGTTACTGCTCATGGACACCATAGAATTTGCCCCAGTCCATAAATTATACATTTTTACAGTATTTGGAATACATTTATGTAGGATTTAACATTTTGTTAAAAACCGGATATACCCACTTTAAGATGCATGAATGCAGCCTTTAGGAGTAACTTGCCAGGGCTACATTGATGCATCATGCAAACTCCTTTGGGGCTATATCTCTGAAGGATTCACCCATGCAGCACTGGATGGTCACTCACCATAGCTGCATTCATGCAAGATGACAATGAATATTAGGTAGTGGATCTGCTTAAAATGGGCATGGAAATTGTCACCGCACTAATCATCTGAAAGCTATAAGCTCTTAGCTAGAAAGCAATATATAGCAGACTTCTTGGTAACTAAACACCTTTTGTTATATATTTATTAGGCACAATGTTATACAATCCAAACTAATAGAAGTTCATACCGATTTGTCAGGTAAACCCAAGTAAGACCACATGTCCAATATGTGAATTTCCAAACATTTTGCTGGAAATAATATTTTAACTTAATTTTAAGCAGGAATCATACCATAGAAACAGTTTCATCTGTTTGTCAAAAATAGTTGTTCTGTTCAAGAACTTGGAACCGAAGATATTTTGCCTCATACCACAAGCCACACAAGTGGACAACCTTGCGGTTGGAGGCCCACATCCTTCTGTGGTTGTCCAGTACAAAAGTTCAACAAGTATTTGTTTAGCCACAAAAGCCACCATCTGTGATACAGAAAAAGATTTATCCATTAATTCTTTTCTCACAATTAATCAGCATCTTGTATGGTTTAAGAGCCTTCATTTATCATACTCACCTAACTGAGAGGTCAGCACGATGCACCGGTGCAGTGCAGGGTTGTAAAAAGAAATCTACTTGTCCAGAAAGCTAGAGGAATTATTTGCAATGTCTCAGGACAGCCTAAATGAATATTACTTCAATTTGTTATTGGCTTACATGTAATTAGCATCACCTTGGTGCTTCCTCATGTCCACGCACTGAGTTAATTGTTGATAGCTGCATTATTTGTAGAAGATTTACTCAGTAAAGTAATGATTTAATTGATCATGCGAACAAATGAGTATTTAGCATCAAGTAGTGCCTAAAGGGTTACCCACAATGTCCTATTTCCCATCCTTATAAATTTAGTTCCTGGTACAATGACAAACCAGAACTATGGCAGCTCATTAAAACACCTTAACAACCAGTGCCTCAATCTATTAACTGCCCATTTATTAATTGCAGGATGCTTGGATTTCATCCTGTTTGGTGGTGGGCAAGCCTGAAGGCTGACCATTGATATCTGCTTTCCCTTTTATTTTAAATCTCTTCTTCTTCTTATTATAATATAGTCATGACAAATATCTGGAAAGGGGCCTTACATGTTTTCATGTGCTGTTGAGAAAAAACAGATTTAGAGTGGACTTAGGGTAATATGGTATTGAAACCAAATGTGCCATATAAAAAAAAGAGAGTTACAGTCTAATGTCAATAAGGTTGATTGATATAGTTTCTGACATAGGTTTCCTCACGTGTTAATACATTGAGCCAGAGCTTGATAGCCAAATGTTGCACTTTTACATATGTTTTTAAGGTTTGAGAAAATCTTTATATCTTTATTGCAAAATCACAAGTTAAATAGATGTACGTGTTATATGTTATGACAATAAATGATGGATCCTATCAAATTGAGAATCTTATTTAAGTCTTTACACAAGCACATAGTGGATGAGATAAATAGACAAAGGTGCACGAGTTTATGGTCTGTTGGGGGGTTATTTCACAAGTTGACCCTCGGGCCGTATTTCACGAGGCCGTAGGCCAAGTGAAATGCGGCCCGAGGTTCAACAAGTGAAATAACCCCCCAACAGACCAAAAACGAGTGTGCCTTTGTGTTTATTTTTTATCTTTTTCGATTCAAATTAGATTATTAATGCCCATAGGGTGGTTAAGGGCTTAAAATAGCTTTTTTCTACGGCATTTAAATGTAAACAAACCGCCATTTTGATGACATCACAGGCCGTGAAATACGGCCATAGGTTATTTCACAGGGGGTGTGCAATACGGCGTCCTTTGGTTAAATCAATGGGACTGCTGTATTTCATAAAAAATAAAGAAGAGTATTTACAGGCGTTGTAAAGATAAGTATATAATTAGATACAATATGAAGAGGTAAATAAAACAACAGGATAAAAACATAGTTAAACAGTAGCAGGTGAGTGAACGTCACAGGATGGCAGCAAGCGGTGAGCAGTGCGGAGTGCAGGACATGGTGGAGGAGGCTGCAGATAAAGAAATGCAGCTTAGATGTGTTTATTATGGACTTTATATTCCACCGACATCTGACTACAGACAACAGCTTTAACCCGTCCAGGGCCCCATATGGCTTTACATCATAATGTATGTATGCAGCCCTAGCGAGTAACCCACACTTTGTAGGGACTCCAAAAATATTAAATGATCAATTGTATTTCTTTTATGATATAGAATGTGAGAGATGTAAACTAAATCTTTTGGAATTTTCTTTCTATCTATGATAGAACTCAGACAATCTTCAAATAGGTGTAAATAAAATCCACCCAGTTCCCCTAGTGCATTTCCTATATAATTGCTATCCACCTTTAGAGTCCCAGTGAACCTGTGTGGGGGAGGGTGATAGGGTCTGTCAGGTGAGTGGGGTATGTGGGATGTAGTTATATAAGGGGTTTGGAGGGCATTTGAAGTACTGGCCAGGCTAGGCCATGATTGACAGGCCCTCTTAACATGATCATTCATTATACTAGTATAGAGAAAACCAATTGTCTTAATTACCCAATCATAAGTATTATGATGTTATGGCCTAGAAAGAGGTGAGAGGATCCTCTGATTGCTTCCATTTTTTGACATGATATAAAAACATATTGGATGAGATCACAAACCGAAAAGCAACTGAAAGCATTCATAAATTCATAGGGTTTTGATATAATCTATTTTATCTCCAAAATATTTGGTAACTTCTCTTAGCTGCAGTCACTTATTATAGGGTTGGCTGGATAGGCCTTTCTCTTGAGTATATTTCTGTGTGCTTACCTAAAAGTAACAGATGAAATGTCACTCCCTAAGAGGGGAGTTTAATAACAGTGTCTGTGAGGCACAGCTGCACCAAAATACTCTACTGTTGTGTGCACTGTGCACAGGGGCTCACCTAGCGGATTATTGAGTCCCTACCCATTGTCCATTAAAGCGTCCTGTTGATATATCGATGGTATTGATATATTCCCGGAGGGTCGGAATGATGCACCCCTTCGAAACAGAACAGGGTATAAAGCATTAAAACAATATGCGGCCCTTAACCCTTTAGGGCCGAGCATTGACTATAGTCAATGCCATGGCTGGCCGAGCATCGACTATAGTCATCATAACTCAATGGGAATCAGCAAAGGCTCGGCCCTGGGAGGGTTCCTATGAAAATGTCCGTGCCCCTTCACCAGCAATTTTTTTATATTTTGGTCGGCCTTAAAGGGTTAAAGGCTTAGGGCCTGGATTGCCCAACTACAGTTACCATTGTCCTGCTGATTGTCAGCACTGTGGTCTTTGGTCCCAGCGGTAGTTATCGGGTTTCCACAGCAACCTTGGACAGCGGTCTCTGGTTAACCTTATCACACACACACATAAAACTGAGAGTCACTACCCTCACCTGAGGGACAGGTACTGCCTGACTCTCAGGTGAGGGTAGTTTTAGCGACAATGACTCTCACTTTTCTGAGGGTGCATGAAGACAACATTGGGCATTCCCTTCATGAAGAGACGTTTTTGCTTCGCTGACAGTTGATACACCCACTTTATGAAAAAGTTTATGCGGATGCTTATTGTAAAATACTTTGCACAGGGAAGCTCTTCAAACTCCATGTTATATATAAAGGGACGTCTTTGACCGGGCAGAGGAAAAACTTGATAATGCTATGATGCACATAATAGGGTCTTCATTTAAACATAACCAACTTTGAAATAAACTTCCTTTGATATGGTTGGAAGATATGATTTGACTTTTTCCAACCTTTTCTTACTGTAAAGGCCAAATCTATGCTATAATGACGTTTCCCGGTCAAAGACGTCACCCGGTCACAGTTATGGTGTGTGGCTCGGGGAAAAAGTCATTATTTATCAGCAAATATGTATAACAGATTTGTTTAAGTTGTGTATTTGCCCAACAGATTGACCTCAAAAGGGCCCGTATTCCATTGAAACCCTTTATATTAATATAAGGTTTTCCTGAAAACATGATTTTTATGCGCGCAAAGATGAGAAACTTTTTTTTTGAGTGGCCTAACTTAAATGTAGTAATGCTGGCTGGATGCCCCCTGATATAGGCCCTTTCCTGTGTACAGCTATTGGCCAATGCAGCAAGAAAGGGTGACTTTTCAGAAAGGTGGTAGATCAAGTTTTTAAACATTTCTGAGGTGTGATTGACAAATACATAGATATAACCTCAAAGTTCTGCATTATGATATATACTATTTAAAAGATAGTTGTCCTGTGAATCTCTGATGTGAGATGTTTGCAAAAATAGGTAGTACACACAATGCTATTGGGATTCCGCTAAAACCAACATAAACACAACTTTATTATGATGATGTCAGCCTTTCTTAAATGCATGGGTCTATAAGGAGCTATAAAGACAGCCCTGGTACCAATACAAAGATCGTCACATGACTATCAGAATATAGCAAATGACAATGGTATGTGGAGTGAGAGGAAATTCTCCGCCAGAGCAACTCTTTGCCACAAAACTCAAAACTGAACCCTGCACCCCCTCCCTCTAACATTTTGAGATTGATTTTGTGAATCTTCCCTTCACCAATAAGATAGCAAGGTGCTTATACATGTAGGATGAATAAAGTATATCTAAACTCGATGGACTGTGGTCTATATGTAGTGTAATAAATCAGGGCATATAGCACATACATTTTGTGTGATAACACACATGAGCCTGAGGGGTCTTTCACAAAAAAACACAGTTGAAATGCATATAATTATATATATGTAAATACCACATATTGATGTTAACAAATGCCATACCATAGAGTTAATCTTTTTTACAAGAACATGTTACATAACATATTCCGTCCCCTTTTTTAGCAATGTTATAAGGCTCGGGGCTTTCTTTAAGGTTTCTGCTGCTATCGGCTATCAAACTTATAAATTATGCTGTGATGGTGTCAACAAATGCCAAGATTTTTTGTTATTGCACTCAACATATTTAAAATGACTTTATTGTCATTTTTACGAGGAACAAAAATCTATAAAATATGTACCTGAGTCATTTATATTTGCTGCTTCCACCAGGATTCTTTCTGATAGACATCAGACATGGTTGTAACTTTGTGATAATGTATCTAAATTTCCCAATTAAGGCATCGCTCAATTAGTGGCTGTCTATGTATGATGTAGAGATTGACCTTTTAGAGCCGAAAATTGCTTCATTACTATCTACTCTTTATTGTCATATTCCATGCGTTCAGCCGTGGTGAATTACCCTCCAATGCCATCTTAATGCAGCATATCATCATTGTGCATGTGGCAACCACCATGGCTATATATATATATATATATATATATATATATATATATATATATATATATATATATATATACATATTACATCCAGCCACCCAGGATCTCACCACTTTATATGACTTAGTGAAAAAATAAACTTTGGATACAAATATTTACTGCTTGATACTTTGCTAATGTTGACTGTACTGTTCTGAATGCATTACTGATAATTGCATTATATATAACCTCTGTAACATTGCAGTGATTTTCTAGGTGGATTTAGTCTATCTACCTTCATTCAATACCATGAGAAAAGAATTTAAAAGGCCAATTTTAATCCATTTACATTTATGAAAACCTGCTAGGAAACATTTGTAAGAAGCATTATTCTATTACTATCCGGCAGGACGAAGGCCGCAGGATGCAGACCCAGAATGGCTGCAAAAGGAGAAAAATTCGTAAATTCTCATGTGTAACCCATAGGTTATACATGAACCAAACCCTCAGTGCAGGTTCTACAAATTTCCTAAAGTCTACGAGGGTTTTTTGGCAGCATAGAACAGTACTGTAAAATCGCTAATTTCAGACCTCTGGTGCGGGTTATGGTTCTTACAAAGTTGAGGTACGAGTTATATATACGGGAATTTATGGTTAGTAGCATTAGATGATGATGGCTGACCTATCATGCATTTGTACCGTTCTGATGTCTAAACAAATAATAAAATTATACCCAACAGTGCCCTTCGTAATTGTCATTATTACATACATGCTCAACCTAGCGACAAAGGAATAAAACAAGACCAAGCTCGATTTAGGGGCGATTTTCGGGGTATGCTTTCAACTATTATTTCAGGGACAATATTCCACCCTGGGAAATGAATTCTGGTTATCTTGGATATGGAACTTCAGAAAATTGGAAACATAAAAATCTCTTAACATTCTGATATTTAGGTTGGATTAAGGTGCACCAAAAGCAACACCTACAATTTATCGTATTTGGTGTGATTCAAACTACATTCAAACTACAGTTGTTAGAAAATCACTTGTTTTTATAGCACCCCAAGATGTCTCCAGAATCTCTTCCTCCAAAACCCATGTGCCCAATTTGGCAATTATCGCAAAACCTCTAAGCCATCCCACTGGCATGAGGGAATGGCAGAAGCAGAATCTGGGACCATTTAAATTGGGTTAAACTATAATTCACTTGAATAAAGACCTCCCGTATCAGCTGGCACACACTTTGAGAAAAGCTATACCATATTTGTGACCATTTCAACAGAATGGGTCGGAAGTCACACATATAAAATGCTGTGATTTTGTTGATTTAAATGCTATGACCATCATTTTGGGGGAAAATGAGAATTGAAATTTGGTTGTAATTTGGTATGCAAGAAAAAAACTATCATATGTTAGAAAAATGTCACAAATTCATTTTTCAAATTTCATTTTTTCACACTATGCTACTTAAAAAGCCCATATCTTCCGACCCATTTCGTTAAAATGGGTCACATTTGAGGTAATAGGGGGTGTGCTCCTAACATGTTGAATACAGTGAGCGAAACTTGGTTTATCCCCATAAAAGGTCTGCTCATAGAAATAGTTTTGCAGTAGGGACCTTCAGGTGAACATTTTTGTCACTCAATTAATGTCAATCATGGTATCATCAGTCCACGTTTTAAATATGCCAAAATGAGCCCTGAGTCAGTCTTTTACAAATGAGAGGCTATAGACATCTTCAAGTGTCTCCTAAGCACTAAAACATGACCTTGAATTCATAAGTGCCTGTCTTTTTTTATTGCAGGCGGTAACCGCCTCACCGAATTGATAAGTGGCTAAGTGCAGTAACACGACAAAACAGTGCAAGCAAAGAGAATTAAAACCAGGCAGTTGTGCATTCAACTAAATTCCAATTGTTTTGTATCAGCCTTCTTTGCATATGTTAAAACTTGAAAATTGTTTTAGAGTCAGACCCACCTTATATTTTGCAATCAAAAAAGTTAGATCTTTTAGCTCTTTTGACAATTTCCCCCCCATGTTATGTTTGCAGCAGAGGTATTGGATGTATACACACTGAACAAGCAGTAAACCTTGTTAGTCACGTGAGCTCTTTACAACATGATGGCCTCACCAGCTTGTCAGACTGCAGACTGTTACATTAACCATGCTGGATACTGCTTTAGTGCCTTATGCCCTTTGTCTTTGTGATGCAAGAATGCAGCCATGGCAAGTAACTCACCTATAGATGCTCCCTTTATGCCAACCCTTAAAGCGTATATTACCCCTGTAAGGGTCAGAATGATGCTTGATTTCAGCACTAGTAAGTAACTTGCCAGGACTGCATTCATACATCATGACAAAAAATAGCCATAATACATTAATGCACTGTGTAGGCCAAAAAGGGTTAATGTATGCCTCTTTGATATCCTGGGGGAGTTCTGAAGTTATCAAATGCAGCAGCCCAACAGTTATTGTGGAAATAGAATCATTCTGATAGTGTAGGATATGTCTGGACAAACGCATTAGAATAATTGGTATAATGTATGAGCTGTATACCCTTTAAGGACAGTACATTGTAAAAAAGCAAATTTCTTTATAAGATGCAGAAATTAAACCCTGGTGAGTATCTCCACAGTGCTGCATTAGTGCTTCATGCGAGTTACTCACCAGGGCTGCATTCATGCATTAGGATGATTAGGTCTATGCTTATCATCCTCTGCGGCCCTTAAAGGGTTGTCTGCTTATCTCTTGCACCAGACGTGAGCTGCAGAGTTGTTATGAGCTTGTTATATAGTATATGTATACACCAGAGGGCGGCTCAGCCATTGTGGACCGCCCAATGCCTGAACTCTCCAATTTTATTCATCAAAATAGAGATAACTATTCCCAAATATATTGTGCTTGAAAGATAATATATATTGTTAAAATGGTACCATGGTGCACAAATGCATTGATGGCGACTAACACTAAAGCTCTGATACATTCCTGAATGGGCATGGTGCATTACAGCAGTATGCTGCCCTTAAATGGCTAAAACTGATGATCGACCGATACAAATATCATAGGGTCAGACCCTGGGGGAGCTGACTCGGCTCTATCTATTATAGGTCTGTGAATGCAGGAGGGACTGTTATGTAAGCTAGAGACTATATAGTGGTGGCAGCACAAAACCTATTGATCACCGCTGACTTTTATAGTTATTCTAATATATAATGACAGTATATATACAGTCATTATATGGCTCAAACTCCTGACTTATGTTGTTTTAGGATAGAGGAAGGACAAATCAGAAAGTTCTTTATATGTTTAAACAAGTTTAGTATATTGAAAGGTATATATCTTGGCTCCTTGGAACACTTTTTGATACATTTCTAACCCTAGCGGTTCAGTTTTTATCAGCTCGTTAAGTTTATTGTCCTTTTTTCAGGTGACTCCGTGACCAAAAATCCATGATCATGAACATTATGTTTTAAATACATCACAGCAACTAATAATCTTGTTTACAAGCTGGGCCAACATATATCTTGAAGCATACCAAGAATGGAAATCCTCTGAGTAATAGTTTTTGAGATACAGCTCGATGAATTTTGAACATTTATCAGAAATATGAACATTTCAACTACATACTCTCAACTTAACCCTAGTTTCCTCAAAATGGTCCCATTATTGGTTAAATTCACTCTACAGTGTCCTGATCATGTGTACTTTAAGAAATATGAAGCATCATGATATCTGGCTAGACCAAATTTGCACAGTATAGGCCTAAAGTACCCCTGTTAACCTATTTTACGTCACGGAGTCACCCGGGTGACTCCGTGACGGAAATAATTTCTTGTATAAATGAGCATAAAAATGGTTGATTTTTGCATTAGAACATTAGAGGCAGTGGGTAGAACACAGGAAAACCAGAGATCACTTAAATATATTGGGTATTAACAATTCTATGAAGGTTTAAATTTTCATCAGGGTGGCTGGTGACTCCGTGACCAATATTCCGGGTGACTCCGTGACAGAAAATATGTATCCCAATAGACATATGCTCCTGGAGGCAAGATTATTGGATATTTCTCAAAATTTCTTTTTTCCAGCAGAAGACACAAGAGTTACCTCACAATCTGGGATACAATAGAGACTGTGTGGATCTTCTTTATTTACTATATAGAGGTATCAACCTGAAATGACATTTGAATATTTTGCTGACAAAACACACTTAAATGACTGTGGAGAAAAAAATACAGAACATATGTAGTGAAATCCTCGTTAATCAATTGACTACACTATAGACCTAATAGAAAATGATATTAGGAATAAGCTGTTACTGCCTCAGTACACATGGGAGACATGTAAAACATGACATTTTTAGGGTTTTTGACGTTTTTAGGTTTTTTTGGGCCTTTGGAGGGCCAGAAAATGGAAAATATTGGGCCAATACACAAAAAATAGAGATTTCCTGAATTATTAGGATGTTTTTTCACATATACCGAAAATTTAAATAAATTGGTGCAAAACTGGTTATTCTGTAGGGGTATAAGCCTGAAAAGGGCCAGAAATAGCCGAAACAACATAAGTGGGGAGTTTATGCCATATATTAGGATAACTATTCTGGGTGTAGCAAAGACATTTCGTACAAATACAAATTTATCATTTTATACCATAACAGACGTTTGTGTAGTTTCACTTTAGTTATATATACCTGGTAGTACTGTTCATCATTAGGATGCCTATGGCATGTGGGACGTTCTCAGTGTAGGAACCCGCATTTCTCTTTAATTTGATATCTGCTGTAGAGAATCATGCCATTGTAAAGTGCTGCTGTGGATAGACCCAGTAAGGAGATAGAGGGGGGGCTTTTTTTAGGCTTAATTAGGTCATTAGGGACTAACGTCACTCGCCAACTTCATCAAAAAGAACAACAGGTCACAAGCTGCATAGGAATAGAGAATAAAACTTATAGTTTATCTAGTCAGAAATCAATAGTTATTCATATATCTGTATGGAAAAACATAATCATCCTTGCTATGGGCACTAAATTATTTTCATATGATAATAATCGTTTACAGCTGGTGAATCAATGTACTTGTAGAAATCAGCGTAGTCACTATTTGTTCAGCTTTCATACATGTCCTTATACATGTACTCATTGCTTCTGAAGTTATAATGTACATCTGATGGTACTTATACTTCACAGCCTCTTGAAATATTCCATTATATTTTAAAATCTAAGTCTGATGGTACTTCACAACCTTTTGAAATATTCCATTATATATTTAACTTTGATTTCAAGGTATCATATCAAAAAGGGTCATACTGCCTGCTTTACAATATAAAGTATCTACAAGGTAGAGAACCAACCATGTTGTTTCAGTAATATAAAACTAAATAAGAATAAGAATGTAAACTTAGTGAGAAATCAATATGGTATTTATGGAGTTTTGTCACTCTATGTTCTCTCTATGAAGTACTGTAAAATGATATGACATTTACCGTAGAAGTATTAGGAGCCCTATGAAATGAAGTGTTATTGTATCAAATAATACTTTTCAAGTATCAGTACTCGGCTTTCATACCCCTAGTTAATGGGCAAAGACCACAGCTGTGATAATAACCAACATGAAATGTCCACTTTATTGAGAAATTTGTAGAACACCCCCCCGCCCCGGGGTGTATACCCTATAACTACCGCCGGCACAGAACTCCCCTGTAACTCACCAGGTGGTGCTTCATGCTCTAGCGCACCTGAGTGGTGGTAGGACCGGCACCTGTCACATCTACATTGGAACTGACCGGGAGTGGATGCACTGGACTGTCTATTGTTTTTTCAAATTTAAAAAAAAAAAAAAATGTTCAAAGTTAGTAATAAAATTTATTAGGGCGGCAGAAACATTGTCGTCCACACAGCCATATGTGTGTCTGTATCTTCCTCACTACCCCTCCGGCCTTAGGCCAGCTAGTTATGATACAATCGGCCTTGAATCTCATCATTTGTACGGAAACTTTTCCATCAAAATGTTGCATAGTGCGAGGGTTGATATTGAAATTTCACTTTCAATTAAATCGCAATTCATTATCAATTTTACAATCAAAGGGAAACATGTACCCTGATACTGCGAGGATAAATCTGGATTGATATGGCAGATTAAAAATATCAGACGTGCAATATTCTGATTAAAGTCACATGGTAACCTTGAATGTCAAGATGAGGATTGCAGGAGCGATGTAAATTAACACATATCTTGTACATGGATCTGAGACCTGTGATGAAAGCCATATGTGTAATAATGTGATGAACTCTGTGACTTGTAGAACAAATATGCCTTTACTATATTCTCATATGTTACCAGTACGACATGTAGATAGATCTTATCATGTCCTCGACGTCACCCATGCTGTCCTCACACAAAGTGATGACGTCACAAGATGCACGTAAGCAACAATATGCATTGTACTTTCTGAGGTTCAGTTACATCAAGTAAGACAAACAGAGCATCATTTCATTTCCAATACTAGTATGCTACCTGAACCACCTGTGGACGGTGACACATTTGGGTATTCAATTGAAAACTTGCAGTGATTTGTATATGCATTCTCAACCCAATAAAAACATATTAAACAAAACTAATGTGGTTTAATCATTAAACAGATTCCATTTTCAATTATATCAATCCATTAGTAACATAATGTCCTTGTCCAGTAGATTTAATTATTTATAGTTAAAGTTATACTATGGCATTAAAGGGGAGGTTTGGGCAGAAAAGCAATGAACTATTCCATGTTTGAGGAAATCTGCTGAAAGAATTACAGTTGCCCAAAGAATATTGACGAAAGGTGGGATATCATAAACACTATGCATAGATCCAGTGGCCACCACATTTCCCTGAGCACAGTAACAATCTGCAATGTCCTTAAACGTCATGAATTTATAACTATGGTGAGATACAAAATTCCAAAATTATGATAGGGGGAGCTAGTATTTTCTATGCCGTTAGAATTTAAACAAACCTCCATTTTTGATGACATCACAGGGCAGTGAAATACTGCCATCGGTTATTTCACAGGGGGAGTGAAATACCACGGTCTTTGATTAAATCAATGTATTTCATAATAAACCCCAAGATGGTGGCATGATGCACCAATGCAGAGCCAATCAGTCAAACACTGTCAATATATTGGTGCATCATGACAACAATTCAAGTGGTTGCTGTCAGGTGGAAGAGCTTACATCCTGACATTTGACTATTTAATCATTGTAATTGAAGCTGATGTTCTTTGTCAAATATTTTAGTTTAACATTAAAGTTGAATACTACTATGTTTCTTTAATTTGGATTACCGTAAAACATCAGTTGTTAGCCGACCTTGGTTATAAGCTTAATGTAAGTTTCAGCGAAAAAAATTTGGCTTACGATAAATGTGTTTGAAATTCAATTTTTATATCTCTTTATATCAAAACATTGCCTTTAAGGTGAATAGGAGTTTTGGGGTAGAAGTTCGGCTTATATAAAATGTAAACACAAGATAAGGATGCGTCTCATGAGATTGGGCCAATGTGAAAATCTTTGACTGGGTGCCACCTTTGACTGGGTGCCATCTTTGACCGGGTGCCATCTTTGACTGGATGCCATCTTTGACTGGGTGCCATCTTTGACCTCCTGACAAAAAACGGTTTATCTAGGGCAGGTAAAGTGATATATGGAAATATAACCACCACCATTTTCTTTATTTTATCCCTTACATATCAAAGAAGAAATTTATTTCTCTTAAATCTTTTTTTTTTATGGTGGCCAGTCAAAGACACATTGGCTCGATCTCATAAGACACAGCCATAAAATTTGGCTTATAACCAAGTTTTTAAGGTCTTTTTTTTCCTAGATGCCAATCCAGTAGGTATGAATGGGGGTTATTTTTTTGACATGCGTCATAAAAACTGCCTCTTGTTTCTTTAAAAATATAGATATAAATATAAATATTGAACAAATAAGAACTGAAACCAAATGTCATGTTTTATTTGGAGATGTAGAATAATTGTATGATGTATACATATATGATAGAAGGCAACATGTGAGCATTCATCTGTAGATTATACTTGATATATTGTGCAATGCATCATTAGTCACTCTACCAATTATACATGGATTTATCTACATATTTAATGCTTAGGGATGACAAAAAAACAAAATTCAACAGTGCCGACACCTTCCTCCCTTGGGGTCGTAGCAGTAATGGCCGAGAAAAGCTGTCTCATGGGGATACCAAACTGACAAATGCACGAAAGAGCCCCTGTTACCTGGTAGCTCTAACATCCTTCCGCCATGAAATATATACTTTAAATAGAAATATCATTTTAAGGCACATAATTGACATATATGAGTTTCGAGTACTGCAGATACGCCAATACAGAGTCGGTGAGTTCCTTGCATGGTGTATCATAGTGACAGATGAAAATGAAAATGTCAGGCAACATGCCACCATCTACAGGTCTTTTAAGTTAATCACAAACGCTAGCAGGAGAAGTGGTATCAAATTGTTATTAACCAATTACATGGCAGAACAGTAGAAAAAGTATAAAATGTATGGTAATGGCAATGTTTAACACCTAATCATATAACGGATCACATTTATATTAACAATAAATCTAGGTTTATCCTATTAATGACCAGTAACTTACAGTAGTCAATTCTAGATATATTCATGTAACATAAAAAAGGTATACACATAAAGCACATTAAAGACATAATTTAGTACATGTATTTTGGATATGTTGGCATAAATAGACGAAGGTTCATGAGGTTTAGTCAGTTGGCCCATGTATTGCACGAGTAATTCCACTATGTCATATTCCATTAGGTCGTAGGGAGGAGTGAAATATAGCGCTCTTTGTTAAATCAATGGCACTGCAGTCTTTCATAAAAAATGTATACTAATATGATTTGTCCATCTAGATTTTTCCAAGGCCACCTTCATTTTAGGGTTTGTTAACAGTTTACATAGCAGGTAATCATCGAATCAACCATGCCGACACCTGCCTCCCTTGGAATCGTAGTAGTAATGGCCGAGAAAGTCATCTAACAGAATATACCAAACTGGCTGGTGCGGGAGAAGCTGTCACCTGGTGGGGACGTATTGTGGAGGGTTTAGTGTTGACCCTGCTGAACCAGATGCAGTCATCCTGGTTATTCAGGATAGTACTTCTATTTGTCATCCCACATGTACTCTTCTCCTGTCTCAGTCACAAACTTTGGTGTCCTCACCACCTTTCCCCTAAGGCTGTACTCAGCAGCCAGCAGCTTATCCCTCATGTCCCTGAGTACAGCCGGCTTCACACCAGCAGATACAACTAGGGTGGGTGTGTGCAACTCTACATACTGCAGCTTACCAGTGTGCTGCAGGCTGTACAGGTCCTGCATGCCTGCACTACCACCATATACACGAAACCAGTCCCCCACCTCACACAGTGCCTGTAGCAGACCATGTAAGGGTGTAGAGCTGCCTAACATGAACCTGGGGCAATATACTACACCTGCCCTCCTGCTCCTGTCTCTTACATCCACCAGCAGCTGCCTCCATACGTCTGGTGTGAAGGAGCTCAGTGCTGGCTGTCCCCACGCTGTCTGGTCTGTGTTAATGTGTAGGTAAGGCCAATAACATGCTGCTTGCTGTACAGCTGTCTCAGACTTCATCCACTCATGTAGAGCCTCAGCAGCATCTGCAGGGCTCCATGCATGGATGTGAACCTCCTTCTTTGTATTATTGACGACCACCTCAGCCCATCTCGACATGCCAACAGCAACTACCAAGTGCCACCTGGAATAGTAAAAAACAGTGTTATTAATATTTTAGTGGCCACTGGAAAATAGTAATTGCATGTTGTGTTTTCATAAACCGTATGAGGGGAGTTACAGATAGGCCAACTAACAGTTACCAATCAAACAACACTGGTAGAAGGAGGTAGATCCACCCAACCCCTCCTCTTGTTTCCCCTTTTAAGGATAAGGTAACTCATCTACTATTGATGTCATAAAACCAGTAAATACTTGATTTGTTTTTACTAAAAACGGTTCAGCAGTCACATAAAATCATGAAAATGATGTGACCAAGTTGAAACAAAAGAAAAACAAAACAAGCAGGCAATTTGATGTAAAGTATAAAGGCAGAAGGGTCTAAAAACCACAAAGGAACGTGTCAATGTCAAAAAAGTCAAAAATGTTACTGTAAAAGGTTTTTGCCCCTCACTTCAAGATGTGTCGACATTTTTTAACCCCCCCCCCCCAAGGAGTCAAAATCATTTTTCACATTCACCAATTTAAATAGTATAACAAATATCAAGGAAGCGGTTGAGGGCAATTCATTATGAAAGTTCATAGTAGAATGTCAGGGGACATAAAACACCTTATCAAGATGAGAAATATATTACAGAAAGCAATACAGGAGGGGAGAGCAGTACAAAGGGGGCAGATATGGAATTGGTACATGCTGCAAAGCATACTCCAGCAATGAAAAATGGGGAAAGTTGCCATGGGACTCAATTGAACGTCCTTTTGACTGCATAAGGCACCTATATCGGAGATCCTATTAGCCCAAGTTATACTAGATAGTTGTACATTTCACTCTGTCCCCACAGACGACATTGGTACATTACTGAACTCAATCTACAAAATCACATTTCTAACCCATCATGACAAAACGTACCTTGTTTTACTTGCCCACATTACATGACTGAAATAGAATAATTGAGTCCATTGTAAATACTGGAAAAATGCAAGCTGTAAAGGCTCATTGTAACACAATACAGTGACACCATTCTCCACAAGGTGTCAGCCATGTGTAATGTAACACAAGGTCCAACTAGTGAGGAAGGAGAGAAATGAATGCGGATTATTGAGAAATACGTTGAAAGGCATTAGATGTTAGCGTCAAATCATGTCTTTTCAGTTATAACCTGAGAACCCTGATAGGTCATCGGGCATGACAACATAGGCTAAGTAAATGTCCCCTTTGATAGAGGGTAAGGTATTTGAACTTGAGTCAATCAGTGCAATGTGACAGAGTGCTATGTTTATCTTCCCCACATCATTTTAGGAGCAAATTGAGTTCAAAGTAAAGTCATGCATCTTAGCATGGGCATTAAATAAAAGTGTAGGTAAGACTACCTGTGGTGCACTATGGCTAAGACCGTGTTAAGGGTTTATTGCCAAATCGTTTGTTCTAATTACTCAGTTTTTAGATTGTCGAATTAGAAATGATATCTTAGTCTATTGTATTGCAGTACCTACAATAATACTACTCCTAACTACACATAATATAGACATCCAGCTACAGTTAGAATACTGAAAAACAAACTTTACTTCTCGAATGCATGTGACCAGTGCCATAACTCATCAGACAGTTGAGTGTTCACGTCTGTGGGAGAACTGCTGGGTGCATCGCCCCATAAGCTCTGGTACTCATCAGCATGCATGGAAATGGACTTGAACATCACCTCATGGAGAGAAGGGAGAGCTGACAGTCGTGCTTGGTACAATGCCTCTGTGGCGTCCTCAAGACCCCATGCGTGCACATCAATCTCTTGACTCTTTGTATCAAAGGTAACTCTTGCATGGTGTGACAGTCCAATGGAGAAGACAAAGTCAATCCTTGAAAGATGCACAATAGGAGAAGAATATTATTGAGAAACAGGGTTGACACAGTTAGATTTATACACAATGTGAGATGGGAAGATGTTATGATGTTAACACTAAATTACCATGGCCGTTATCACATTAAATGTCTAACTCTCACATGGCTACTAAATCTTTATTATTATTTTTTTTTTATGGATATAAGAAAAACCTATCATCTGTAATATTATAACAGTCCAGTTTTAGGGGTGCACCTACAGGTATAATTGAAACCATACCTCTGGCATGTGTGCAACCAATTGATTTCAGCGGAACAATTGTCCTGTACCATCGGTGTAGGACTGCTGGAAGGGTGTCCCCACAGCTCCCTGAATTTGTTGGTGTTTACAGTAAGAGAACCAACACATCCTGAGAGAGTACCAAGGAGACCTGACAATGTCAGTTGATGCAAGGCAACCATAGCTTCTTCTGGACACCAGGCGTTTACAACAACATTAGCATTAGATGCATCAAGGGTAACCTCAGCCCAATGTGAGCCCTCAACACTGCAGACAAAGTGATGCCTAAAATGAAAAAAACAAAGGATATGTTGATGATGATGTATTGTTGCACTAGTACTGGATTAGTGTGCCCATGTTAATACTTTCAGCAAAAATTCATATACTGTTCCCACGAACAGATGTAGCTTTACATTTAAATTTTTATATCATGCTGGTAGCTGATTCACGGCAATATTTGTATTGTCAAGTGCTTGATCCCTATAAGGCTCTGATAACAACCACTTTGACCTTCAACTTGGACTTGACTGGATTTGGGCAATCTGTGCTGGTAGCTTGGAACTGGTGAACGGGAACCAGAATGTATAATGGGAGTTATCCCATCATACTGTTCTGTTCAAGTTTTGGTTCCTGTTACCCAGTTCCAAGCTACCAGCAAGGTTTCCCCAAACCAAACCAAAGTTCGAATTCAAGGACATAGTGATGTTTACTATTTCCTGCCAGAAATGCCATTCTATGGCAAGTGTAATAGAAGAGGCGGCATTTCTCTCTGTCAATTATGGTGTAACTAGACATACAAGTATGTGTAGGTAGGAGTCTACATGTCAAATACATCTACCCTACAATTTACATACATAGACTGCATGGGATGTTGCAGTAACTATACATGTTGTGATCTTAAACTCAAAGAATAGATATTAAACACAAAATACTTACCCCTTTTTGTCCGTGTACTCACACGGTAGTAACTTGTCTATGGTGTTCCTGCTGAGCATCTCCTGCTGAGCGACAGGTAAGACTTGTAAGCACTCACCCACATGGCCGAATACACCCTGGCCCATACCACGGTACCATTTTACCTTTTTCAGTCCATTTGTTTGATCATTGAAAGCTTGATTGATTACATTTATGACGTGGTTGATTTTCCTGGCCTGCATCCAACTTTGATGCTCCAGTGAAGACAGGTCAATGGTTTCCGTAGGTTGAATGTCTTTGTGCAAGCTGACCAGTTTTCCATGCAATGAGAACAAGCGCTTGAAGAACCCTGTAGATTTCTCTTCAACACAGTCCTCATGTTGGAGTACGAGGATAGCTCTAGCCATAGTTTGAAGGAGTTCAGCATTGTTTGCTTCATGCTGCATGAGAACTTCAAACGAAATTTTCTGTAAGTTGCGCAATTCAGGTCTGGAAGATATTGAAAGCAGTAGTGCTTTTTTTCCTGCAAAGGGCAAACTTGCTATATATTTTCCTGCGAACACCTCGTAAAGTAACTCGTGCGGAAATGCATATGTGACATGTGTGCCATCCAGTGAGGTGGTTTCCCTCTTTGTCAGAAAGACAAGAAATGCCTTTGAGACTTTGTATTTCTCCAAAAGGTCCTGAGAAAACTCTCGCAAACCATGCATGAGTCCGTGCATGCACATTGCATAGAATTGTTTGGAGTCCTGTGCAGTTACTTTGAGTCCTTCGCGCTTGAGAAGGCACTTCTCAAGCTTAGTGAACAGCTTGAGAATGCAAAAGTTGTCATTGTCGTCCAGCTCCAGCTCACCTTCAGAAACGAGGGTACAAAACACATGGCAACGGAGAGGATTAGTGATTACGGGGTAGAGCTTCTCTCGATGTGACTGGACGTACTCCAGTACCTTCCTGCTCGTATCTTCTGTCGAGTAGGCTTTGATGTACTCTATGGCCTGGGCTTCAGTGAAACCTTTGGCCATCAAGAATCGGTCAAACGCTTGTGATTCGATCGGACACAAGTCTGTCCTGGAGGTGACAATGATGCAGGGTCCGTGTCCACACCCCTGTCTGTCACTGACGTATTTCCTGACGTTCTCCATGACTTCCCGGTCTCGGATTTCGTCAATGGCGTCTAAGCCTATGACGCTACCATTTCCTGCTTTGATATAATGGAACAGAATATCTTTATCCTCAGGCCTGCACCTCAGGCTGTCATAGATAGCCTGCTCTACGGTGCCTGTGATGTTCCTTGCAGAGATGCAGACCATTGGTGCCAATTTCTCTCCCGCTGTTGAACCAGATTCCTCAAGTCGTTTCAAGAACTCAACACTTTTGACATAACCGATGTGCTCAACGAGAGCGGTTTTTCCAACTCCAGGCTGGCCATAAATCCGGATGACACATGGTGGTTCTTCCTCCCCAGGAAAGGCTTCTAAGATATCATTTTCAGCTACGGCTTTCATTTCCCTTAAAAAACATTTATCTCAATAATAGTCTAGTTAACATAGATATTAAAATATATTTATAGATGGCTAAACTAAAATCTACTTGAGTAAAAAAGAGTAAAATCTATCAAGCAAGGCAACTGCAAAATCACTTTGCTTTGGATACGATGTCATCAGGGCTGTGTCCACTAAAATGTCAGCGCCAAAACAGAGTAATAAATCCTAGTGGACACAGGCCTATTGTATGCTGCTCTGCACCCATTATTCTGAAACAACATTCCGGGTGGTTATAGGTGGATCCAAATGTCTCCTTTTGTATGTTTAGAAATACCCATTATGCTATATGAAGGGTCAATATTTTTGTGCACCTACCCATCTTTCTCCTCATGTTCCGTATCCACCTCTACGTGGCATGTGGAGGTATCAAATACTTTCGCTGACGCACTATTCCCAAAATCATATAGGTTTCTACGCATAAGAACCCTCTTGGAACCTCTGTTATGTTCGGTGATTGCTAGAAATATAAGTCATGACTTGTTGCAATAATTATTGGATCTATGTGATGAACTATTTTCATTGATGGCTAAACACAGATTTTACATAGCTATCAGGAAGGGAACTATTTTTGAAGGGGTTAAAAAGTTTTTTAGATATTTGAATAATAGATCTATTTCTTTAGATTTGCTTTTGATATGAGACAGAAAATGTTGATGGCAGTAGATGAAGGTATATCATATACCTCTGATCAGCTGAGCCTCTGGGGAGATCTGCTGCCCTACAGAGCTTGTAGGGAGCTCTACCCTATCTTTAGTTGGTTTGGGTCGGATGGACAACTCGTCTGGAGCATGAGGATGGGCCTCCTCGCCATCTCTAACATAATCATCTGGGCTGAATCCTAGTTCACAAATCAGCTGTTTTTGGTCTGTGAGGGCACAGGCCCTCAGTAAAGCATGGAAACGCCACATTTGGCCTCTCCTCAAGTGTCTTATCAGACGGTCCACCATTACATGCGTTGTTGCATTCAACTTCATGAAGTGAAGAGGAATAACAGTTGTCAGGAGGCAAAAGTAGGGGTTATAAAATTCTCAAGATGATGCTATGAGTTTGAACTGTCTTGTTGAGTGTGACATTATACACACCTCATCATACTGTGGAATCGGTGCCAGTATGAAAGTCTAATTAGGGTTGGTCACTTCCTTTTGATCAAAGCCATGATGTGAGGACGTATTAAATACATAGTACACCCTTTCCATTGGGTCTGTACCAAGATTATGGTACTGTGCACAATCTTGGGCTGTACCATAATCTTGGTGTGCTAACTGGACCATGACCCCTGCTCATGCAGGGAAATGGGCCAATCACAGCCCAGTACTCATGTACCTTACCTGTGGTCACTGGACTGTGACCCTTATCTGTGCATGTAATCAGTGGGGTCATAGGTGGGAATATATGTCAAAGTGTCATAAAATGCTGAATTTTATTTAAATCGGTCTATTTTTTAAATGTGATGTGGAGAACTTATATTTTTAACGAGTTATATAATAGTGTAACAGGCAGCGCAGACTGCTGTGTTATTTGTATACCTATTCCATGTGCAGTGACCGTGACGGTTTCATAACAAGTTACATAATCATCTACACCAGGTGGCTCTGGTGGTGTGGTCAGGTGACCCCCACAGGCCTGTATATAAGGTGACTGCTTCCCCATTGGAAGCCAGTCAGGTTTGGGACTGTCGTGACAAGACCACCCTGTGCTCCGGGCTTAACTCTATGCTGTAGGGTTGCCCCACTGTATTATAGTGATCTGATCTGATCCCTGTATAGCTGATGGTTATACTTGTCATTATAATACTCCAGAGTTACCCTTTTTAATAAAGTCGCCGTATATTAAAGTCTAATTTACCTTGTCCGGTGTTTGATTCTCATGCGTTACACTCGTAGTACTCGACCAACTACATTGGTGCCGTGACCATTTGATCGAACCGACCGTGATAAGGTATTAAATAGGCTTATAGTGTATGGATTACCTATACGATATTGTCAGCTCGTTCAGCGGCAGGACTAAAACCCCTGCTGAGGAACGTGAGGAGGCTGTACAAAATGTTCGGTTCTTCACGGGCAAATCAAATAGGGGGGAGAGCCGGGCAGCCTTGGAGGTGCCCGGTGACGACCTCTCCCAAGAAGCAATAGGTGATCCTATTGTGGAGGCTTTTACCCGAGGTGAGGACGGAGAGCAATCTCCGGTCCCAGGACCCTTTGATATCAGCCCCAGGAGATCGTTGGACTCCCTTTCCACGAACATTTTCTGCCCTGAGGGTCAGAAAATACCGGGTAGAGAGGCTAGATCTCTCGGCCCAGCTCCCGTCGGTTCCACACCGACGGTAGCGGATTCTTCATTGGATCCAAACACGTCGGTCTTTTCTGATGGTGCCACTACCACACCCGAGGGTGTGGTTAGGGGCAGACCGTCGGGAAAAGCTGACGTGGCAGGAAAGGCTCCTGTAACTGTGAACTTGCCCGCC
Source organism: Harmothoe impar (assembly GCA_947462335.1). Taxonomy (NCBI): domain Eukaryota; kingdom Metazoa; phylum Annelida; class Polychaeta; order Phyllodocida; family Polynoidae; genus Harmothoe; species Harmothoe impar. The sequence continues at coordinate 9,239,577 of OX381719.1, read as the reverse complement.
GTAGAGGAACCATCCAGCTTACCGTTGGATACAACTCTATTGGCTGATATGGGGATCGGGACAAAGAAGCCTGAACTGCAGGACCTCGAAGAGGCCCGGAGGGAACTTACTTCCATCAAACAAACTAGGAATTTATTCCTTAGGGAGGTTGATGAGAAGAAAAGGTTCCTTCTGGAACTCCAAGAGGAGATGGCTTCTCAGAAGGCTGAGGTTGATAAACTTTTGCGACAGAGGGTGTCTGGTAAATGTGAGGTGGCGAGTTTGAATACCTTGGGAAAGGATTTGAGCGCGCAGCTCCAGTTAGCTAGGCGGGACCTCGAAAGCTTAAAGCAAACCAACCTTGAGCTAAAAGAGAAGTCAGAACAGGTACCACCACCGACTCCGGTGGTACCACCGGTCGTAACTACACCTAATTTGTACACATCGGTGACACCTTCTGGTGTCCCGACGATAGTACACACTACGGTCCCTAGTATGACACCTCAGATGGGGGCAAGCTACTTACAGACTCCGGTCTGTGGTGGCGCCTTTGGGGGTTTGGCAACACCTCCAGGGTACACCCACCCATCTACTGGTTCAACGATGTTGAACCAGCAGCAGACCTTGGTCTCGGTTCCAGTACCGAAGCCCAGAGCTAGACAGGGTTTAACCCCGGTCCAGCGGGCTAAGTACGACAGGAACCCGGCCATAGAGAAGCTGGGGACAGACATCGTCCCACGGGACATCGATGATTTGGATGAATGGTATGCTCCTTTCAACTTTGGGGAGACCAAACATCCAGATGCAGCCCGTCAAAAGGCCATCGATATTCCGCCTTTCACAGGGTCGCCACCCTGGAGGAAGTACAAAGTTCGGTTCAAGGCTATTGTGGAGAGCAATCGCTGGAACAATCAGCAAGCGCTGGTTGCTCTGAAGCAAGCACTCTGCAACGGGCCAGGTGAACCAGCCCTTTTGGCATTTGAGCAAGTGAAGGTCAAGACATTGAGCTCACTTGAGGAGACTGCTGAATGGGCGATTGGGAAGATTGGTGAGCATGACCCAAGGACTCAGTTGCTCAAGCGTGTACAACGCAAGGACGAGCATCTGAGATCCTACGGATTTGCTTTACAGGAACTGATATCCGAGTGTTATCAGGGATGTAGACCTGACACACCCACTGTCATCCAGGAGTTAACCTCCAGGTTTGTCAATGGGGTCAGGGACACTGATCTCCAAGCATATCTGCGGGAAAAATGGCAGCCGGACTTGTCTCTGGCTGACCTGTTTGACCATGCAGATGTGTATGATACCAAACAGGCTGTTTTTCCAAGTGGCAGTGTGGCGGCATCCCCATCTGTAGCCCCGAAAGGAGCTCAGGTGACGGAGGCTGCTACAAAGCCACCAAAGGAAAAACAGCCCGCCTCTAAGGAGGTGGCGGCAGTGACGTCTGAAAGGGACATGGAAAAACTGATTGAGGGTTTGTTGCGGAAGCACTTGGAAAAGAGCTCCGCGTCCACTTCTGACTCTGGAAGGAGAAAGAGAAAGAAGAAGGACACAAAACCTCAACCATGTCGACGCTGTCAGGAGATGGGTCATTGGGCTAGCGAATGCAAAGCCCCTGAACCTGTTGCTGCTAAAACCGAAAAGGAGACGGAAAACTGAATGGGGCCCATCCTTTTGGCGAGGATGGCGCCCCCACAGTTAGCCATGCCTGTAAGGGTTTAGTAGACGGTGTTAACACTTCCATGAACCAAGGCCGCGCAGAGGCAGAAGGGTCTGATCAACCTGTAAGCGTCTGGCAAGGCGGGGCTGGCAAGGACAAACGGAATCCTAAGGATTCTGTAGTCGCTGGCTTAGAGGAGTCTTGGTTAGAATCGATTGCCCAGAGCAGTGCGATTCAAGACTCCCCGAGCGACCCATGTTGGGATTACCTCCTGACAAAAGGGGTTGCTATGGATGGAGGGGACAGGCCGATGCTGACCTCTGAGTGTGTTCCTTTACGGGGACAACGTTGGTACCTGAGTCTGGTTATTTCCGGGACGCGTGGTGAATTTTTGGTCGACACGGGTGCATCTCACACCCTGGTTGATCGTAAATTCATGGCCCGTCTTTGCAACCAGCCCGATGCTCCGCTACTAGGAGTAAAGGCTCGGACTGCTACGGGAGATAGTATGCAGACTTATGGCAGAACTGTAAAACCTATGTTGGTGGATGGCAAGACATACTGGATATGTCCAACCATCACCGACATCACTGATGATGGCATCCTGGGGATGGACTTTGCTGCTCTTTACGGAGTGACAATGAACACCGCAACAGGCCGACTTCAGATTAAACATCCTTATAAACAATCTGTACAGTGCGTTTTAAGGAATGGTTCTTCTGTGGCGTCAGTGGCACAGGACACAAAGCTAGCACCGGGACATGTTTCAGATGTCCTAGTCAGCTGCGTGGGAGTGCAGGCCAAACGGCCGGGAATGTTTGAACCAGAAGATCAAAAGCTCGCCGAGCTAGGTCTTGCTGGCTATCATACTTACCTGGCCAACGCTCGTTGGGGGGTGATACCAATCTGTAACTCGAGTAGTAGAGAAGTCACTCTACGGAAGGGGACACCTATTGGTAACACTACGCGAGCATATGGTGTTGATTCGCTGACTACGGATTTTGTGGACGTAGGTCTGGTTGCTGGACATCCTGCCCATGAGGATGCCCTAGCAAACTCCAGCCTACCGAAACATCTAAGATCCCTGTTGTGTGAGTCACACCTAGATACCCTGGAGAGCGAAATGGTGGCGCATGAGCTGTCAGAATTCTCTGACGCTTTTGCGCAACCAGGAGATCCTCTAGGGCGTACCGACACGGTACAACACCGGGTTGATACTGGGGACGCGCTTCCCAGTAGAATTCCCTACCGTCGGTTACCCATGGCTAAAAAAAGTGCTATGGAGGCTGAGGTAGAAAAGATGTTGGATAAAGATGTGATTCAACCTAGCGAGAGTCCATGGTCAAGTCCTGTGGTGATGGTCACCAAGAAGGATGGTTCCTGTCGATTTTGCATCGACTATAGGAAGTTGAACGGACTCACTAGGAAGAATGCATATCCTCTACCTCGGATAGATGAATGTGTGGAATCTCTGGGTGGGGCGAAATGGTTCTGTACACTAGATTTACAATCTGGTTATTGGCAGATCGGCATGGACCCCCGGGACCGAGAAAAAACTGCATTTTCTACCCATATGGGACTATTTGAGTTCAACGTCATGCCATTTGGGCTATGCAATGCCCCGGCAACCTTTGAGGCAATGATGGAAACCATGTTACGGGGTTTACTTTGGAAAAAGTGCCTAGTTTACTTGGACGACATCATCGTCTTCGGGGGTTCTGTGGAGGAAACTCTACAGAACCTCCAAGCTGTGCTGAAACGCATCTTATCATATGGTCTGAAATTGAAACCTTCAAAGTGCAAGCTTTTTAGGAAATCAGTTGAATACCTAGGTAGAATTGTTTCTGAACATGGCATCATGGCTGATCCTCATAAGATCGAAGTGGTACAGAACTGGCCTCGTCCGATGGACACGAAGGAGATACGCTCTTTCATCGGGTTTTGTTCATACTACAGAGATTTTATACCTGGATTCTCGAGAGTCGCAGCTCCCTTACAAGAGCTGATGATTGGAGAGAAGAAGGCTAAGGCTAAGATAGTCTGGTCTCCAGCCGCAGAACAGTCTTTCAGTGAGTTAAAGAGACTCTTCTTAGAAACACCTGTTTTGCACTACCCTGCACCTGTTGGTAAGTTCATCTTGGACACTGATGCTTCTAATACAAGTATTGGTGCTGCCTTGTCGCAGATCCAGGATGGGCGAGATGTGCCGCTGGCATTTTCGTCCAACAGTTTAAGCAAAACACAACGTAACTACTGCACAACCAAGCGTGAACTCTTGGCAGTGGTGGTTTACACAAAAAAGTACAGATATTTCCGATATGGTGGGAATTATCTCGTACGGACGGATCATTCATCTCTGCAGTGGCTCCTTAACTTCAAGGACGCTGAGGGGATGATGGGTAGATGGTTGAACCACCTCTCTGAGTTTGGCATGACGAATGAGCATATCATACACAGGAGTGGAGTAGATCATGTGAATGCGGACAGCCTGTCCCGCTATCCTATCCGGAACTGTCACCGTGTAGACTGCCGAGACTGTGGGTCTCACAATGCAGTGATTGCGTCTGTGGGTGCGAAAGTTCCTAACTGGACGTTGAATCACTTGAAGGATGAGCAGCTTGCGGATCCGGCTATTTCGAGGGTGTACTCCTTGAAGTTGTTGGGCCTGTCCAAGCCTGTTCGCCCCGCACTTTCGCTGGAATGTAAAGAAGTTAGACAACTGTTAGCGCAGTGGGATAATCTTTTTATACGGAACAGTGTATTGTGCCGCTGGAGGGTGCAACCTGGCAGGAAGAGAACAGCTCAGTCTGTAGTGCCTTTGTCACTCAGACTACAGTTGCTCAATTACTGTCATGGCCACCGAACTTCAGCACACTTTGGCAGACAACGAACTGAGGCAAAGATTAAGAGTAGATATTACTGGCCTGGTATGACTTTGGACATACGGCGTTGGGTGAAGCAATGTCCCCAATGCTGTTTATCAAAGCCTGGACCTGGTATCGGTAAACTACCTCTAAGTCAAGAGCTATTCGGTGTTCGGTTTGCCCGGATCGCTGTTGATATCATTAGTGGTTTCAACACGACCCCCCGTGGGAATACCTGTATGATGGTGGTACAGGACTACTATACCAAGTACGTCCAAGTATATCCGTTGGTAAATCATACAGCTGTTACCTGCGCTGAAGCACTTTTCGAGAATTGGATCCTCACGTGGGGAGGTCCTTTAATGCTTCACTCCGACCAGGGTCGTGAGTTTGAATCTCGACTGTGGGCAGAATTGTGTAGTAAAATACACATCTGCAAGACGCATACGAACCCCTATCGACCCCAGTCGGACGGTATGGTGGAACGTTTCAATCGGACGTTGATCCAATGTCTCACGACAATGGTTAATGAGCACCGGGATGATTGGGATGAGCACGCTCGCTATATCTCCCATGCTTACAATGCTACCGAACATGCGTCGACGGGCTGTACGCCTAATATGCTCGTAATGGGTGAAGACATAGTCATGCCAAGTGACATGGTCTATGGCGTGCAGGGACACCAGCTCGAGCAACCCTGCACAGTAATGTTTGTTGAGTCACTTCGACAATCATTACGCGAGTCCTATGGAGTAGTGAGGGACAACTCGGAAAAATCTGCTAGTTTGCAGAAGGTGGGCTATGACACGGGCCTTAAACTCCGCCAATTTAAGGTGGGGGATAAGGTCGCGAGGTTTAGCACACCTAATTCCAAAGTCAAGACCCTGTACTCTTGGGATGGACCGCATACGGTAACTATGGTGGTTAGTGAAACTACTGTGGTGATCCGTTTGAAAAAGGGAACATTGACCAAATCACATGTGGCAAGACTCAGACCTTGGTATGGGGTGCCATATGTAGATGACGACAATGATGCCCTAGGCGCTGACACTGGTCCAGTGAAAGCGCCGACCGACCTTGTGCCACCGACGGTACCTAAGGTAAAACCGACGGTTGAACCAACGGTACCAACAGTGGCACGACGACGGGGTCGTCCGAGGAAAATACCGATTGAACCACAGCCGTGTGTTACCAAGCCCAAGCGTGGTAGGCCTCGTAAAAAAAGGCCGGCTACGCGCAAGGGGCTGACCGTAGACGCCGGTAAACATAGTAGTTCGGTACCACCGGTACCGCAACCGCTAGACTTACCGACAGAAGGTCTACGGAGGAGCGCACGTGTTCGAGAGCGAGAAAAGAATGTGTAAACGTTTTTTTCTTACCTTGTTGACGACAAATAGCTGTTGGCTTGATTATATTTCCCTGGACTATTGAGTACTGGGGCGGAGGTCTCCGTTCCCGGTACACGATCACCAAAACACAACGAGAAGCAGAGGGCTATCCGGTGTTGGTTATCCGTTGGAGGTAGAAAAGCACATGTTCGGGGCGGGTGACTGGCTTCGCCGGCTAATTCTAAGTAAGGGATTAGCTTTGATCACATATCGCTGAGAAGCATGCTGCTGTATCATATCCTCCAACGCTGGTACACTATCACCGTATTTCCCTGTGGCGCTGCCACAAAGAGTATGTGTGGGATGCGACGAATGTATCGTCAAATACCACACAGGAGGAGGTCTCACCTGGTTGTTGATGACAACCAGGGTGATGACCAGCAGTCGACTGGGGCGTCAACCCAGCCTTCTGGCCCTCCACAGCAGGAGGCTCACTCATCACCTCCACAGGTGGTTGAGGATGGTGCCTCTGTGTCCGACCACGGGGATGCTGAAGGGCTCGGGTGTTACCCTTGTAGCCTGGAGACATGCCTCGATTTGATGCTGCTTTCTCTGATCTCTTGGCCGCTGGCTTTGAGCTCTTCAGAGAAAAGTTGGTATCAAGGCACCCAAGTAGGAAGGTACTACTTCAGCAACCTCTGGTTGTTGGGAGTGGAGGCCATTCGACAGGGTGTGGTACGGACGGCTGAACGTGCCAGACTGCTTGCCGAGAGTGAGCAGAATCTGGATCAAGATCACGCCTTTGATAAGGCAATGATCACCCAGCTCGAGTCCCGACTGAATACTTGTGACGCCAGGTTGTTTGGGAAGTTCGGGCTAAAGCTAACAGATTGGGAGAGGGCTGGCTTTCCAGACCTCAGGACAGTTTTGGGGCTGCCACCAAGGCCGCCATCATTACTGACCACCCCGATACTGTCGGCTCAGCCTCCTCGGTACAATGCTCCCTTTGCATTTTTGGGCAGCATACAGCCTAGAGGCTGGTGGAGGGGTATCTGTGACCCCTGCTACCCCGAGTACTTCCTCGGTGGCAGCAGGTGATGGCCTCTCCTCTCAGGTGGTGACTAGTGTAGTTTGCGCTGCACCTGTCTCACCTGAGAAAAGCCCTGATAAGGTGGAAAAGCCGGCTGGTGGTGTCCCTCTAGACACCTAAAGTCGTGCCTTATCAGGCCCTCTGGGGAGCACTGTTCCGCTCCTTGGAGGTAAAACTAAACCGACATCGCTACCCGCCCCAGACCGGAGAGACGCAAACCGACAGTGGAGTCGCTACCGACTCCTGAAGGAAGCAAACCGATGGTACTACCGTGGCTACCCTAGGCCACAACCGTCGGTCATCAACGACTCTAACGCTGGCCGGGGCTACCGATCCTGTGGTCATTTGTTATTGACCTATGAACTTTTAAGGATCGCCTTCCTGTGATATAATTATATATGGAGGCATGGACCTGCCTTTTTATACTTTATTTCACAAGAGATGATATTACACTATACCAGTGTAGGACTCTATTCATCTCTACCACCATGAACTGCTAGGTACTGGAGTACCAACCCTAATAAGGATGACGATTTATCCCACCTTATTTAGGATCTGCATTTATGGATTTTATATATAAACTATTCTTCGCCGGAGGAAGTGGGAACTACTATAGTTCCATTATTTATATATAAGGACACTAACTCCACACGGATTCGCACCATTGCTGAACGTAGTAGGTGATGTGTTGAGTTTCCAAAGTGGTTATTGGTGCCTTGTTTTAATAACTGATACTAGTCAAGGACTATCAGTTGGACAGTTTCTATATCATGTGCCTACGGGACTATGGTTTTTACAAAGACTATATTGTTGATATAAACTGTTATGTGCATGTTAACTTGTATGTTCATGTATGTATGCCTGTTTTAACTATGAGTAAAAATGTTACTTGTTGCTAAATAGATATACGTGGTATATAATGTATCTAAGAGGTATTATTATTATAATTCCAACCCTACCTACATTCTAAAGGGGGGTAGTGTAACAGGCAGCGCAGACTGCTGTGTTATTTGTATACCTATTCCATGTGCAGTGACCGTGACGGTTTCATAACAAGTTACATAATCATCTACACCAGGTGGCTCTGGTGGTGTGGTCAGGTGACCCCCACAGGCCTGTATATAAGGTGACTGCTTCCCCATTGGAAGCCAGTCAGGTTTGGGACTGTCGTGACAAGACCACCCTGTGCTCCGGGCTTAACTCTATGCTGTAGGGTTGCCCCACTGTATTATAGTGATCTGATCTGATCCCTGTATAGCTGATGGTTATACTTGTCATTATAATACTCCAGAGTTGCCCTTTTTAATAAAGTCGCCGTATATTAAAGTCTAATTTACCTTGTCCGGTGTTTGATTCTCATGCGTTACACTCGTAGTACTCGACCAACTACAATATGATACAACTGTATCATTCTGATATATCTAAACTGTATGCACAAAGAACTGTGCAGTGGGTTCTTTTTCAAGAGGTAGTGACCAACCTTAAGTCTAGTAAATAGAGATTGTTATGAGAATATTCTCCTGGCAGCAGGGAAAAATTGACATCAAATCTACCCTACCCATGATATGTTAGAACTCTTGTTAACACAGGCCAACTATGGTACTGTAAAACCTCACGTAGAAGCCGCTGACATTTTTGAGGGGAGCCTGGATGGGAGGTCCCAATTTTTCCTGTCGATTTTAAGAAATAACCATGTCGCTCTGTCGATTTTAAGTTTTATCAGCTTTAAGAAAAGGCTGTGTCCCAAGTCACTATCTCTTATAATAAAAAATAGGCCCATGTCGCAATGTCACATTTAGTAGTCCACACCCGTTTTGATGCAACAAACTGCGGGGGGGGGAGGTGACATGTGATGTCTGACATCTTCTGCTCCCATTAGGATCCCCCCCCCCCATTTGCTCCCGGCTATTACGAGAGTTATTCTTAGGGATCATTATGAAGGCCTCTGCAGGATCAACCCAACGTTCGGGGCGGCTTACACACAAGTTATGTGTGGTTTATATGTGAGGTTTTACCGTAGTATAAAGAACAGAGACATGTGATTTCTCCCCTCCAAATTTGATTGCGTGTAAAAATGAATAAAGGTTTTAAATGGGTACCGTGATCTTTTCTTCATTTTGTGGACTGATGACATCAAGTTGAAGGAGATGTGGCAGAACTTCTGTAATATCGAGATGGTTTCTCAGCACAACGTTGGATTTATTCAGAAGTTGTTCAGATGTCAGACCAATAAGCTCCTGCTGATCTTTGTTCCGGCTGTCCCACAAGGGGAACGGGTCACCTCCTGTTGCCATGGTGACTGCTGGATGAAAAATGAAAAACCTACAGGAATTTGGATTGAAACCACCACATACCACCATAATTATACCAAGGACGCAAAAAGTAGCTAGAGGGCTCTTAAGCAATGACATCTTATCGCTGTATGAAGCCTTTATTCAGACTTTTTCTTAAATTGTGTAAAGTCATAAATTAGTGAAAAAACTGACAAACTTTGTTCCAACTTGGTTTTAAATGCAAGGGTATAATACAGGAGTGTGTGCTCAATGCCCGAAAATAACCTAGTGGAACTCAGGCTTTAAAATCTAAACACAATAGTACATGTTGGATGGTTAGGGGAGGTGAGGAAGGGCTTAAACACTGATTCCACCACAGTGAATTAGAAAGTCAAGGACGGTCAGGTAAATTTTCTTATTTCAATTAGGATAAGTAATAGATTTTAGGGGGTATGTACAATAGTCCCTGATACAGCCCAAAATGTTATGCTTTGTGTAATGCATTGTCAAAGGAGATCGAATGACTGCCGATTTAGAAATTGGTCATGAAATAAGTGGAGTGAGTCCCGGCTACCTGTATGTATATCATAAGATGTGCGCAAACAGTGAATGAAGATAACAGATCTATAAGGGAGTGTTTATTTATTAGTTACGGGGGGGGGAGGGGTGTTGCATTTGGGGGAGGGCGAAAACATTTCCGACCCCTCCTGAGGGGGGGCATAAAGAATTTTGACCCCTCTTCAGGGAGGGGCGGGGGGTAAAAAAGTAAGCCTCTTTTTAGGAAAAAAGCCTGTGCGTTACTATAGTTCAAAGGGGGGGGGGCGAAAAAGGTTCAGCGCCTTCGGGGAGGGTGGGCACAAAACATTGCACGCCTCCCCGCGAAATCTCACTACCCCCCTGCAATTAATAAATGAACACTCCCTAACTATGCTGGTATGTAGGACTGTATGTCTCAAGTACTGTCAGATATTGATCCTGGTGTACTTGTTAGATAGCTACAGTGCATCTCTTGTTTGTATGATAAGATAAGGCCAAAAAAAATGTTGTGTTTCCGGTAACCCAACCTTACCTAGTAAAACAGGGCCGACCCTTTTTTAGGGGACAGTTTTCCATTGCCAGATTCTGTAAAATTTCTTGTTTATTAAACCCAGGACCTTTAAGCGACTCAGATGGAGTTTTAACATGCCTACATGGGTTGATAAATGCAGATCTTTTTTCTTTTTAGAGTAAAGTATTGCTTGGGTGCTTGCAGGACCGAGCCCCAACCCCCCCCCAAAAAAACCCAAAAAATCTGACCCTCCCTACCTAGCTTTTTTCATGATCACACATGAAACACACATTTCAGTTTTGGCCAAACCACCCCGGCTCCTCCAGGATATATGCCCTTGGTGATAAAGAAACCATGTCAACTATGAAGGGAGTGATCATTTCTTTAACAATAGAGCAGGGGATGGTTGGTTTGGGGCGAGGGCAAAAATTGTTGATCCCTTGACGGAGGGGGGGTGGGTGGGGGGTTGTTAATGTTAAAAATTTCAGTTAAACTGTTTTTAGCGAGAAAGTCAGTGTGTTAAGTACTATGCTTCAAAGGGCCTGTGTGGGCACTGATTTTCGAACCGTGGGGGAAGGGGGGGGGGGAGTCTATACTTTTACCAGGGGGAAAAGTGGGAGGGGGGGCTTAAAAAATGTGCAGGTTCCACACGAAAATCCAAAATTAGTTTCAAAATGTGATAACAGGCATAGGCATACTTTGATATTAGGCCTACATTCAATGAGGCAGAGTCAGAGGAGATTCTTAAGTGCTACATGGGTGGGTTAGTAAAGAGTAGGCCATTTTTTTACGGAGTGTTGAAGGGGGTATGTACAATTATTACAGGGGAAGGGTGGTGGGTTTGAGGGGGCGTGAAAATTTCTAACCCCTACATTTCGGGAGGGGGCATAAAAAATTCAGCCCCTTTTAAGCAAAAAAACCCACACGTTACTATAGTTCAAAGGGAAGGGGGGAGGCGAAAGAATTTCGGTGCCTTAACCGGGGGGGGGGGGGGGGAGGGCGTGAAACGTTCTACGGGCTCAGGGGGGCGGGGGAGGGTAAACATTTTTCGTCCCTCTGCGCAAAATCTCACAACACCCTGGTAATTAGGCCTGCTAAATGAACACTCCCTTAGAAACTGGAGCAGGGGGGGGGGGCGAATTTCCGCACAATCATCACTAGGTTTTGGGAGAAATGCTTTCTTTTGAATAGATATAAGTCACAGAGCTCATAGTACTAAGGTAGGCCTACTGGTCATTATTTATTCATAGGGGGTGTTCGGTGAGGCAACATATTTTTACCCCTCTGACAGGGTGGGGTGGGGGGGGGGGGGGTGGAGGTTGACCTTTCCACATTTTTAACAAAAAAAAGCATGTACCTTAGGCCCTACTATAGTTCAGAGATGACTCCCCCACCTAGCCCATAGGCGTACCGGGTATTGTAAAATAATGACCAGAGCCTTCAGGGTCGGGATTGTGCAATAAGTGGAAATTCCCCTCTGTTAGATTAGGGGATCATGTGTAGGTTATCTACAGTGGGTCAACTAGGCAAGTTTTGGTTACGGATTTGCCCCCCCCCCCCCACATCTAGCCGATCCTCAGTCCAGCTGTAAAGGCGGCAAGAGGAAATCAAGTTAAATCCTCAGCGTTCCCATGCCCCATTTGCTGACGTCACGTTGCCCATAGCAACAGGGCGATGTGCGGCATAGTGGACTCCCCAGGAAAGTTTGAGTGCCGCCGGTCTAAAGTTACGGGACGATCTCTATAATTGCCACTGGAATTGCTGCTTTTCAAAGTTTTGTTTTGATTGGTTATCATGTTAATGTTTTAAGGCATACTCTGATATTTAACCGTAGGTTATATTACGAAAGTGAGACCAATATATTTCGCTCTGTTTTAATCAAGGGAGGCGTGCAGGAGCCAGACTTGTTGTAATGCTTCAAACCTTACATCGACAGTACCGAGGTACGCTGTAAGGTTGGACTGCCGCTCATAGGCTAACTCTTATATTTTTGGGAGTGAAAAACGCCATTTGCGACTCTCTACTGTCGCACCTCTCTAGCAGATGCAAATAACACTTATTTTCTTAGATAATTGTATCAACATGTACCTTGAACATTATCCTCGGGATCTAGTGAATTTTTGTGGTTCTTCTTGCTTTGCAGAGTAAGAAATAGTGAGAATAAAAATATGGCTTAGCCCTCGTCTTAACAAAGTTCGAATTATGCCGCCATGACACTCTAACCATGTGATCTCTCTTCTCCAATCAAAATGGTTATGCTGTATTTAACACAAGGGGGCGACACTCAAATAGCACTTATGCCTCCCCCTAGGGGGTTAAGATTTAGCCTATGAGCGGCAGTCCAACCTTACAGCGTACCTCGGTACTGTCGATGTAAGGTTTGAAGCAATCCAACAAGAGCCAGACTGGCACCAGAAATAAATAAACAATCTCTGACTCCCAAATGCCCCGGCGAGCGGCCCACCAATTGTAATTGATACACTGAATGACCAACATCTTGTCATACTAGGCCCCATTGACATGTGTCAAATTTACACCCCTCCTTTGTACAAATGCAAGGGATTCTTCACTGAAAAGGGATGACATCTTAGGCCCATTCCCCACCTGTCTAGAGGGGTCGAAAAGGTGAAAAGGTACCCATTATAGGGGGTGCAAAGGGGTCCCCCACTCAGGTCGGAAAGTTGCTGAAGTTAAGGGCCCAAGGTTGCAAAGTCGCTTTTTAGACCATTTTTACTATAACTAAATTTGTCAAAAAGTCCCCAGGTCACTTTAATTATGGGACCAGGTCGAAAAGTCGCCTGGAAAACAGCCCAGGTCGCCAGGTCGCCGAAAACCCTCTGCAGTCACATTACGATGATGATTACAACAGCTGTTACCTATCTAGGCCTACCCCGGTACTGTATCAGTAGCAGATAAGGCAATGGCCGCCCGCATTAGGGGTCCCATTAGCTAGGAATACACTAAATCTACTGACATGGATTATATAGTGTCAGTAATAGGGTGCACAATCCCAGTTCCGAACTGTCATATGTACGGTGGCCGACAAGGCTCACGCCCAAAAAAGTATTATAATAAAAAATAAATAAAAAATTTTACAATTTACAGGGAGAAAAAAAAAATTTTATCATTTTTTTCAAAAGTGAAAAAAAATATAAAAAATTTAAACATCAAAAATAGTTGCTGTCAACTGTCAAGTACGAAAATTGTTGCTGTCAACTGTCAACTTTTTCAACATTGTGCTCTCCAATCACATTGTGTCACAGCACACCGGGCTAGCCGTCTGATTGGTCTAGGGGATTGGGTACTTGAAGTAGGACAAAGAAATACTTGAAGTAGCGAAAACCCTGGCTTTTCTGCTGGCTCAACTCGCTCCATAGGCCTATAAGGGAATGAAGATTGTTGTTTCTGTTCATAGAAACAGGACCCCCTCCCAGGCGTTTTCTACCAGAGTCATTTTGTCAACTTCCCAACCCCCCCATTCCCTCAAATTTCATCACAGGGCTTAGCCCCTCCAGATACACTATAAAAACTAACTCAAACGTCATGTATTAACTTTTCTAAGCTTTCAAACTGTAAAGTTCCCCAATTTTAATGTGAGGCTACAAATACGTTTATTGCTGTAGCTCAGCGTCCAGACCCTCCAGCCCCTTAAAAAAAATCACACAGATAAAGCAAAGTTATGCCGTCAAAAGCTGACATCCCGCAGCTTTCTATGACGCCTACGACGCCCTCTACGACACCCGCTACTATGCAAAACGTTGTGACTACGAAAAAACTATTGCGCCGTTCAGGGCTGAACCAGAGACCCCTAACACACTAGTCCAATGTGCTACGGACTGCGCCACAGGGGCGGTCGTAACGAAGCGGCCAGGACCTATTCATGGATAGGCAGGTCAAGCGGCGTGACCTACTTAAATCAACGTGACCTACTTAACGTAACATGAGGAATCAGACCAGCATACTCATGCCGTTACATCACCAGTAGGCATAGCCGAGTGGCTTAGGCTCTCACCTCTGACGCAAGGGGTACCTGGATCGATCCCAAGGGGGCCATTTCAGGTTTGTCCCAATTACGTTTTTCATAATGACAATGTTTTTCGTGTCAGAATGCCTCAAATTATACTTCCTTTTAAACTTATTTGATGACAAATATATTGAAATTATGTTTATTAGGTATTGAATAAGACATTTGAATCGAGCAGTAAGACTAGAATAGAAGAAATAACATGAAATAAAGCATCGGAACGGTTGGACTATCTGTCTAAGCACCCCGACCGCCGACTGCGTTCTGTTTCTTATCCGATGACATTTTTGGGGGGGAGCGGGGGGGGGGGGGCACTCTGTATAATTTTTATAGTAACTACACTGTAAAAAAAATTCCGTTGAATATAGGCCTACAGAGAATCAATACAAAACTTCATAGTGGATCATCATAAATGTGACTATGGTGAGGCAATGTTAGTCAACCAATTTTACCGTGAATATCTGTAATCCGGTAGGCCTACAGTGAAACACAGTTTATTCATTTACGGTGAAGCTATGTCTTGTAAAAATATTCTGTTGAATATAGGCTACAGAGAATCAATGTAAAATTTTACGGTGGATCATCATTATAGGGGAGACCGGGGCTAAACGGACCCGACCCATAACTCAGTTCTCAGCTATCACTTCCATATTTTTGTCAAATTGGCTCATATAATGGATAGAAATAACATGTTTAAAAAAATAAATTCGATACTATATACCTATGGTATTCTGGATTCCATAAAGAAAACACTGAAATTAGAGACTTTATAATGGGGGTGGATGGCTAAATTCGACACGGCGACATGGCCATTTCTTAAAATCGACATGCGACATGGAGCTTAGTGACATGAGGAAAAGAATAAGTGACACGACATGGGATGTTTCTTAAAGGCGCACTGAACCCACGACGTCATTTGCATGCAAAACTCGGCAGGGTTAGGTCACTGACTCAGTGCGCCTTTAAAATCCACGACATGGGACATGAGAGGTTCTTAAGGGCAACATTGGACATGAGGATTTAAGGGACAGGCGACATGACCATTTCTTAAAATCGACATGCGACATGGGGACCCCCCATCTAGACCCCCTTTATAGGCCTAGGCCCCCCCTATATGATTTTAAATCAAGACAACATTTTAGATTCCTTTTTTTTCCAAAATCGTGTTTGATTCATTGTGGTCTACCGGTGACACCTAAAATAGCAGAGTGCCCCCCCCCCCCACCTCCCATCTCTCAAATTCCGGCCCCCTCCCCCCACTTTCTTGCCTGCTCCATGCCTACTTCAAGTACCCAGCGCCAAGGACCAATCAGAAGGCTAATCTCATGTGCTGATAGCAGAATGTGCTTGGAGATTATATAGTTCCAGAGGCGTATGAATACACAATGTTGACAGCTTTTTTTTTTATCTTTGTGACCCTTCTCGGCCGATATTGACAGTTGACAGCACCGATTTTCACACTTGACAGTTGACAGCAACTATTTTTGATGTTAAAAAAAAAAAAAAAAAAATCACTTTTGAAAAAAAGAAAGAAAAAAAAAATTTCCCCTATAAATTGTAAAAAAAATTAATTTTTTTTTAATATAAGTACTTTTTTTGGCGTGAGCCTTGTCGGCCACCGTACATATGGGAGTTTAAAACGGTGATATTGATGGGGCCAATTAATAAGAAAAGAGGATTGTTTCCGGTCACCCAACCTGGTCTAGCAAAACAGTGCCGGGGCTCCCCATTTCTTTTTGATTTTTAGAAGATTTTTCTTTTTTCCCGTTTATACTGTTTGCTAAACGGGTGGCTCCAGAGGGGTAGAAAGAGACCTGGCTGGGGCTGTTTTCCAGGCGACCTGGCGACCTGGTACACCTAAACGAAAGGCAACTTTTGGAAAAAATATGTTTATAGCAAAAAAAGCAACTTTGTGACCTGGGGCCCTTAATTTCGGCGACTTTCCGACCTGAGGGGAGGACCCATCTGCACCCCCAAATGGACACTGAGGCCCTATTATGGATTTTACCGTGAAAACTTTAAAATTGGCCCAAAAAGGTTCATATATTTTGGTCTGGTGAACAAATAGCTTGCCATAGACGAGAGTAGGCCTATTGGCCTATAGGCCCTACAGGCGTTGTTTTATCTCATTGTTACCCTGGACCTGGAGCGAACATCCCGAGAAGGTCCGGTGAGAAGGTCCTTCTGCGGTAACAAATTGGAGGCTGCTGTGCGGGTTGCCTGAAACACACCTTTTATTTTTTTTTGGCCCAATGGGGACGGGGGTAGACATTTTTGGCTTTCGCGCTGGCAATAGGCAACAGGGACGTCCCCCTCCCATTGTTTGATAATGTCCATGCTCTAACGGACTACCTAGATCAAGGGGCTGTCCAGAAATCACGTGAGGCCGGAGGGGATCGGGGGGGGGGGGGTGGTGGTCTTAGTGTGAGTCGATGATGCAGGTATGGGGAAAAAGCATCTGTGTTTGTGATTTGAGTACGCTCAACAAAGGGAGTGATAATTTTCTAACGACAGGGGATGGGGGGTGGGAGACCTTCAAACGTAGCAGGTGAATATTTTTTTTACGACCCCGGCCCCTGGTACCATAAAAACCCGAGAATAAGAGATTCTGGTGACTTCTGTACTGTACTATCAGGTCAAAAAAGGCCGCACCCTGACCATGGGCCGATCCTATTCGCATACAAGCCACAGCCTACACACGAGGTTTTATGGTAGATCTACTAAAGGTAGAGTGTTATTCGCAAAAGGCTCCAATGCAAAGTAAATATATATATAGGCCTATACATGATTTTGGTCAGACACAGGCCTTAGAACCACTCATATCAGCCATGTACCATTGTGACCTCTATCTATAGCCGATCATGCCTTGTAGAGTTTACGGTAACCACACTATATTGGACTATGTCTAATCAGGATAAGATAAGCAGACGCAAGATCAAGGGACCATGGTAGTGGTCATTAAGTAATGGTGGGGGGGGGGGCGCAGTTGTTGGATTTTCACGAGAGCACGCAAAACATTTTTCCAACCCCTGACATTTTCCCACCCCATTTGAACTATATTAACGGGCAGGTTTTTTTCTTTTGCTGAAAAGGATGACATGTTTTGCCCCCCCCCCTCCACCCTAGAGGGTCGGATTTCTTTTACCCCCCCCCCCTTTCTAGAATGGTACCCCCTAAATCAAACAAGTACCCAAGTTGATTGATAATGACCAAGCCCACCTCATTATGCACACTTTATCAACCTGGAGTTGATTTCGGACCTGCGCTTATTTGAAACTGCTGCGCTTATTCAAGCCACTATGGTATTGGTAATGGACTTGTGCATCACATCAACCCTTTGGCTCGATAAGATGCGTGAAAATAGTATTAGTGACTCTTCTAGCCAAGGCTACATTCATGTATCATGTCAACCAAGGGCATATGCAATAAAACACTCCCCAGGGCTGCATTCAAGCATCATGCTGACCCTATAGGATTGTGAAACCTCCAAGGGTCTGCATGATAAAACAATGCAGCACTGGCGATTTACTCGCCGGGGCTGCATTGATGCATCATGATGACAAATGGCATAATTTAGGGACATGCCATCCTTAAAGGGTTAAAGGGTTATGGCAAATGGATGATTATTGTTACCTACCAGTACCCCAGGCAGGTGCGGTAGGTGTGTGGTAGGTGCGTGGTAGGTGCGTGACAGGTGTCGGTGGTGGCTATTGTCTTTTACCTAGCGCTGCTGTGTGTCCCGGTGCCGACTCCCGCTCTGTGGCCACTCCCGGTTACCGGTGTTTCTTAAGGCGCATTAGTTGATCGTACCGCAACTCACAAACAAGTACTTGACCAAAGATCCACAGATAGTTGGGACCTGGGAGGGGAGGCCTGTATATAGGACTCCTTCAGAAGAATCACGCCTCCGTAACGTGCTTCTTAACACTTTAAGGACAGATGTTGCTAAAAGATGACATTTGTCGTTATGATGCACCAATGCAGCCCTGGTGAGTAACTCGCCGGTGCTACATTGGCGCACCATGCCCAGCCTTCACGAGTGTCTCAACCCCTTAGGGTTGGCATGATGCTTGCATGCAGCCCTGGCAAGTAACTTGCCAGGGCTGCATTCAAGCATCATGACAACCAAGGCATTATGCCATCCTTAAAGTGTTAAGGTGCATTATCAGATACGTCCTGTCAAGTCAAAAACAAGTACTTGATCAAAGATCCCTGTATACTTTGGTCAGTTGGACTCCTTCAGGGCACTTCTCCCTCCATATCTTACCTACAGCGGCATGAGGTGTTGGTCTTAGAGCGTCTCATATCAGTTGTTTGTTTGAACAGATGACTAAGTCCTGAGTTCAGACGGACCTGACGCCTCTTGTAACACAGAGAGGGTGAGAAAGTTCAGCGTCTGTGATCAGATTACATTATCTCGAGACAACAGAAGAATGCCAACTTGAAGACTTCAGATATAGGGCTCACTCTCACTAAATCAATGCAGTTCAAATCGTAACGTACATGATCACTTGACATCACATATATACATCAGTATATTGGGAAAATCTTTTAGGTCCTTACAACTTAGGAATGTAGCTACCAAAGTAACCTCCCTTAGGAGAACAGTCTTGTGGACCTAAAGGTGTTTCGAGTTGTTTTATAGCATGTTCAAGGGTGGGGGGGGGGCAATCATATATACTGCCTGATCATGTATGTCACTTGCTGATCATGTATGTCATTCAGCAGTTATTTTTCTATAAATACCGTAAAACCTTGCGTGTAAGAATATGTGAATAAGATCGCCAGTGCAGCTTATAGGATGTGCACAGGGTCAGGGTGTGACTTATACGTGAGTTAGGCTTAAAAGCGAGGTTTAATGGTAGTGCATTTTCTTAACTGTGTACACAGTGTAGTTTGACATAATGCATACTGATACTAAAAAAATAATCATAGAAGAATACACCAAACTAGACTGTATATGGGAGAAAATGTTGAATTCATGTATTTTTTACCGTAAAACCTTGCGTATAAGCTACACCTATTCTATAGGACAATCCTATAAGCCACACCAGCAATCTGACTATGGTGACTTTTGTACTTTATTATGATAGCAAAAACTCATGTTTAAGCCGCACCCCTACTATAGGGTGATGCCATAAGTCGCACCAGCGATCTGACTGGCGTACTGGCTGCACCCTTTATGCGAGGTTTTACGGTACATGAAGTGATCATGTATGTCTTGTGATCATGTATGTCCCTTTTTGATCTGCATCACTTTGGTGATAGTGTGCCATAAGGACAACGTGTGATTACTTGAAAATAGTCGATCACAATATTTTCAATGTTGATTATGGTGATATCAATGTTGATCAATTACAACATTGAATTAGTCAATGCTGAATTGGCATTTTAGACATGATGTGAATTGACTCTTGATAGATACAATTGGCACCGTATACCAGACAATTTATCATGTGTAGTAAAAGTGGGAAGGTCTCATGTCTACTATTGGTATATCACTAGTTCTATCATAGTCAGCCGTGCATTTCCCATTGAAAACAGTGGACCAGCATTTTTGGTGTTGGTCAGAGGACCAACACACAGTAGTGACGTCATATAAAGCAATGTAATATCACAAAGCATAATACTTGACTTGTAGAGCTCCAACTGGCCTAGTTTCAATGCTCTACAACCATGTTTACACTTTGACGTCTTGGCCTCATGGGTTGGTCAGGGGACCAACACTCCAAACCAAACTGTAAACACATAGACATCAGCGAAATGTTGGTTGTTAGCAAACTCAGAAAGCACACAAACTCAATTACTGTGAATGCAGGTATTTGCGCATCTATTAATTATTTCTGGATTTCCCCAAAGCACCATCATTATTTTGTGTGATTTAAATTCTGAAATTTGGCACTTTTATTCAATACTGGGTGCTCCAGATATCTTTTTAGGAATTATTTTCGCAAAATCTGTGAAATAAGCTCATGTACAGCACTGTTTTATTATTCAAAGTGCTGTATCTGCAAGCATCATGCCCTTCAGCAGTGTACAGGCAGTTTTCTGGTACTGTTCTAGTCAGCTAACAGGAGCTGAGCAGTCGTGCATGTGGTAACGTTTAGGCAAATTGAACTCCATATGTGTGAGCCCACGAAATTCTTTTTCCACCCTCCTGGAACATTTCAACAGGTTACTAAACACTCATCTGAACTTATCCGCTATCACCACAAAACTGTGTTTTGGGGGAAATCCGGGTAAATTTGTATGCGCTCAAATATCTACCTTTACAGTAATTGAGCAAGTGCGCTTTCTGGGTTCGCTAACAACCAACATTCTACCTATTATATATACCAATAAGAGACATGACGGAGGATAAATTCAGATGCGAGAGAGTGCAGCTTTAAGTTCCCTGTTATGAAATCTAGCAGGTAAGACACACTGAGACCCTGGGAGGTGACAGTCCACTCTTGAGACATATTGGCACCATACTCATACTTGGGCAAATTTCCTCTCACCAAGGGTCGACTTTTCACCAAGTTCCCTTTCATCAAGGGTAAGTTTTCACCAAAATCCCTCTCACCAAGGGTCACTTTTCACCAAATTGCCTCTCACAATGGGTCACCTTTCACCAAAATCCCTCTCTCCAAGGGTCACCTTTCTGTGAATGCAACATAACCCCTCTTAACAAGGGTCATCTATCAGACTTTCTGCCAAGAATTCTTCAAAACAAAGTCAATTTTGACCAAAACTTCTCTAACCAAGGGTAGTTCTTCTGCTTTAAAAACAACAACTTAGCCACTATTCACAAAGATCCCTCTCACCAAGGGTAAGGGTTGTCAGAGGGCCTGCCACACACCTGTTACAATATAAAATTGAGTGCCCACCCCCGGGTATACAAGTATGTCTCACCTGACAGGTACACGTGTCAACGATGTAAGCTCAAAGGTCTAGAGGTAGGACAGTCTGGCTACTACCGTACTGTCGCGATATAATGCTGGGGTGTTCTTTAACTGGGGGTTTATTGACAAGTGCCAATAAGCACATATTTGAAACATACAGGTATAGGTGATGAGACTGAGGTTTTTGCCTAGGTTAATATATATTAAAGGAACGTCTATTGAGCCATACATGTATATATAATCATCAAAATCTATGGAGCCATGAATATATAGATCAAGAGCTCTGTCTCTAATTTCTATATCTTTATATTTAACTGCTTGAAAATACATCATTCCCTAACCAACTACTGTTTGGTCTAGGAAGTGATAAGATTACTTTTTATCAGATTTACAAAGCCAGTTTATTGACACAGTTTTATCACAATATGGTTTGGCATACATGTTGTTCTGCTACAAAAACATACAATCTGAAAATATGTGATGAATGTTCTTGCGGCAATGCCAAACAGACAAAATAAGACATTAAATGGTGTAATGTACCAAATAGCAGTGTATACCCAGAAAGTGCCTGCATCTTCTCACAATTTGTCACTCCCACGACCGTCATAAGAAAGAGGATAGTATTAGATGATAGTATTGACAGTTTTACATCTGGATGCCCTTAAAATCAGGATTTAGTAATCAACATCACCCTGATATCTGTATTACAAAATAACTCTTGGAAATAAGTATGTATGAGATAACGCCGCTATAGTCAGCATCCTAGGTGTGCCGACTAAATGATCATATGTAGTCATATATTGTATATATATTTGTACATATTTGGTCTTCAACTTTTGAAAATCGCAGTGAAAACCGTGATTACTGATTGAATAAAAATCTTACAATCTTACAATCTTGTACTCTCCCACAGAGCCCTGATGCTTATCGATCAGGCAGCTCAATTTATCCAAGTGCTCATAAAAGAGGGTCCTTCAAGATTTTAGTGCCAGAGATATTCTACCGCTAGCACTTCTACAAGACACACAATTTAGTGGCGGATCCAGGATTGTCTAGAAGGGGGGGGGGGCCAAAACCTGGCCAACCCAGAGTCACCATGTGTTTCCCGCTAGTGAAGCGCATTAGCTATATTAGGGGTGTTTGGGGGCATGCCCCCCAAGAACAGTTTGTTGATCTAGACTTGAAATGGTGCTCATGCATTTTAGGACACTATATTTTAAGACTCTGCCCCCACTTCCCCCTTCATCTAGATCAGAGGCCCTCAGTCAGGTCCTATGAATAATACTCCAATATCTCCTTATCTCTTTCCTCTTTTCTTTCTTCTCCTTTCTGTTCTCTTCTTCCTTTTTTTTTTAGGGGAGGGGTGGGGGGGAAGGCCCACTTGGCCAACCTCCTGGATCCGCTAATGTAATGATTGGAAAGACCAAGGAGGTATACTGCTGTGTTAGGCCACTCGGCTTTTGCTCTGAAGTTATTAGACAGTATACAACTTGTTTTACGCAGATGTATTGATATAGGCCACTTCTCTATGGGGTTCCTTATTCTCTCACTACGGGTCACTAGAGTCCCCTTAAGGTTAGTACATCTGATGTGCGGGACAGAAAATAGATTTCCCTAAAAATGAGTCAGAGTGTTCAGGAATGACCTATTTGACTTACTATCTGTTCCAATTAATTTTACAGGGTTTTGAGTATATTTAAGTAAATCTAGAATTTCAAGAAAAAACAGATATACCCACTTTGATAACTGGAGATACAATAGGCAATTCTTCTTCTAAAAGTGAAAGGGGCCGATTTCTCAAGTTTGAAAAATTCATTCTGCTTAATATTGCTTAAGTACAGCAATGAACGGTTCATGAAAGCCTTTCATATATCAGTGAACCATTCATGAAACCCTCACATAAAGCACTGAACCTTTCTTGCAGCCCTTATATATAGCTGAATTGTCCAGGTGCATTGCAGACCCAGAAAGCTCTGGATGAAAGTAAAGCTCTGGATGAAAGCTCTGGACGATAGCCATGCTTTAAACATAAAGCATCCCCAAGAATTTGAAAGTCAAATGATTCACACTGGACGATTCCCAAATTCTTTGCATATTTGCCAAAGGTGTGATCATTTCCCATTGAGAAAATGGGCCCCTGAGTGAGGCCTGAGGAGCACAAACAGAAAGGTCCTAAACAAGATTTGTCAGTAAACTCATACACTTCCAAGACAGAGAGGCCATCCAAACTTAACAGGATGATGAACGAACTATAACTGTGGAATTAAATGGTATTTTTATATTGATCAGATGTGCTTAGATCTTGGCTCTAATTATCATGCAATATTTTTATTGTGTTATCATTTATGCTATCACGGTCGCTTCAGTTATACATTGAAAAGTCACCTGCAATACAGCAGTGCTGCAGTGCTCCAGTGCTTAGGTGCTGTGGTGCTTCAGAGTGTTGTGGATGCAAAAACTATATATAATCTTTGTATATATTGAATTATTCACTCGATCATTTTCCCTTAAAAACAGAATCCATACCGTTCATGCATTTTTAATATGTACATCATAATGAATTCCATAACAGAAACAAAAAATACTTAAATGAATACCGAGAAGGCTACAGTCAAACCCTTAGGCACACATTGGAATGTATATTCATATCAGACCAGGCTAGTTTCCTGCCAAACTGGACTTTCCATTTCCCCGATCGGTGCATGATGGCACCTCCCCAGGGACGTCTGGGATTGCATGGCGCCTCAACAACTAACCCCGGGGCAGGGCGGCTATACCAGGACTACCTATCTAGTCTCTATCAAGGCCTGACAAATATTATCATATCATTTCCCTTTTAAGGGTTGAATAATGCTTTAAAGAGCCATTCCCCTGGTCTGCATACTTGTATGTAGCACTTGCCGGTCGGCTCGCTAAGGTTGCACTCATCCATTAAACTGGCCCGTCAGGAGTGTATCAAAGTTGATAATTACTGGAGATTAACTCACTGGAGCTGCATTCATGCATCATGAGGACCAAGGGTAAAGTACATCAAATCATCATAAGCAGCACTTAAAGCATTCGCCCTCCAGGGTGGAGGACTGGTTACACCAATACTAACTGCCTCCCTGCTGCAGAGATATGATAAGCTGTGTCTCACCAGATAGGGCCAATGTGAATGTCTTTGACTGGGTGCCATCTTTGACTGAGTGCCCTCTCTGACTAGGTGCCATCTTTGACTGGGTGCTATCTTTCACTGGCCATCATAAGAAAAGAGAATAGAAAAAAAAGAGATTTCTTTTTTGATATGTAAGGGGTAAAATGAAGAAAATGCATCTCCATATATCTTTAACTGCCCTAAATAAACTGTTTGCTGTAAAATAAAAAGCTAAACAATAGCACCCGGTCAAAGGTGGCACCAAGTAAAAGATGGCACATGGTCAAAGATGGCATCAAGTAAAAGATGGTACACGGTAGAAGATGGCTCTAAGTAAAAGATGGCACACGGTCTAAGATGGCACCAAGTAAAAGACGTTCACCTGATCTGGTGAGGCACAGCCATAAATTTGTGTGTATATGTAATAAGTCATACATGTACTCTTTTTTCCTATTCTGTCCAACTGTAATTGCATTCTTTTACAGAACATTCTTTAAAAAAAGCTGATGTATATATATTTTAACAATTTTAGTTTGCAATGAATCCAATACTAAATCACTGAACATTGCTGTACAAGTGTATTTGACTAAAAATGGAAATTTGATGATGCAATACCTGCAATATCTGATGTAAAAGTGACCAGAAAACTTTGTTGCACTTGGAGAATAGGAACAGATAATGATGCGAAGCTTTACAATGCTGTTGCTGAAGTCAGCTTGTAACAAAGGGCAGTACAAGTGACCTTCAATAGTAACAATGGTTGTTCTGAGAAAATACTCACCATCCGTAGGTGACCATTGTCAATAACGGGGTTAGGTTTACTGTAGGGAGGCAGGCTCCACAATATAATTGTGTCCTACATGAACAGAATTGTAAAATGTTGATTGAGTTGTGGTGGGAATGTGTGGGAATAGGTTCAAGAATTGTGTCGTCCTACATTAAGTCGTTGCTAAAGTGTTACAGGAACTAGATCCTGACCAGACTTTTCACAAACTTAATGAAGAGTTCAAATTGTCAATAAATGTACTCTTCTAGAACTGCAATTTTTGTATTGAATCACAATGCCACATAGCTTGTGGCAATCCTTTATTGATGAATACCGTGTGATTTGTACTGTTTGGGCATCCACATAATGTGATTGCCCTACATAATGTGATTGCATGCTTGCCCAGGTCTGTGTCTGAGTGGAAGTTAATGTTATATCTCAGAGGGATGTCATGGTGTCTCTGATCGTAATTCATTCATGGGTGATATATATGGTGTGCCCAAGCTTGCTCTATTTACTATAGTTTTAAAACAATGTCTTTTGGTATTGAAGACATGTTCCATAAAACCTTGCATATAAGCTGTGGCTAGTATGCGAGTCAGATCAACGATGCTGCTTATAGCATCGGCACGGTGTGGTTTATATGCAAGTTTTTGCTACTATGGCACAGTACTAAAAGTCACCACAATCAGATCTCCAGTGCAGCTTATAGGATCGGCCCAAAGTCGGGGTGCAGCTTGTACGCAAGGTTTTACGGTACAGGGTAATACCAATTAATTACTCAATAATTCTAACGTTAATTAAATGACAACATAATTTTATTGTGCAGTGACTAGTGTTTATTTGTAGAGCATTACTTAATGGTCCCATATGGGTTTGAGCTGGGCACCCACCTTGTCCCATTTGGATTTTGGGGTTTTCTGAATTAAATTAAACTGATTCCAAGTCTGCCTGTCAATTCACAGAGCGATAGCTATTAGCAAATGTTTGGGAATAGTGGCAAAGCTGGTCTAAAAGGTTAACAAATGTAACAAATGTAATCACATTATATGGGTGCTCAAGTTCAATTAACAATTGGTGTTTTCCATTCCCTTGATGGAGGAGCTCAATTACAAGGTGTTAGTGGCACTATTAATCCTTCAGACAAGCTCAATATTCTAGCAGTAGCTATAGGCCTTTAATGTCCAAAAAGCACTTGGCTAGTCCATGTGGCATTTCTATGGTTACAGAAAGTACTTGTATGATTACCATGTTACACATGAATGGTCACCTTGCCAAATTTGCATGGTTATCATGCTATACTTGTATGGTTATGGCCCTACATGTATAAGGTCACATGCTACAGAGCACTACATGTGTATGACCATGGTCCTATACGATACTAGCATATCCTGGTACTTCAGCTATTTGGGGGGTACACCCCATCTCTTCTTGGGACAAAGGGACTCCAAAGGAATTAACGCATAATGGACTATTCTGGAGTTGGCGGCCTAATCAGAATGTATTGATAGTAATCATGATGGTGGCCCCCATAGCCTAATGCGCTTGTGCTGTATATATATATATATATATATATATGTGTGGTACCGTATCTATGCAGTGTAGCACACGTAGTTTAGGCTACCTGTGCCATTTAATGCATGCCTTTGCCTTCTTCTGGATTAGGCTGTAATTCCCCTGTAGCCCTTTAAGGATGGCATGTCACTAAAAGTTGAATTTGTCGTCATGATGCACTAATGCAGCCCCAGCGAGTAACTCGCCGGTTCTGCATTGGTGCATCATGCCGACCCTTTGGGAGTGTCTCACCCTCGTACGGTTGGCATGATGCTTGAATGCAGCTCTGTCAAGGAACTGGCCAGGACTGCATTCATGCATCATGACGACCAAGGGCATGATACATTAAGGTATCATGCTGTCCATAAAGGGTTAACGATGGCATGTCACGAAAGGTCAACATTTGTCATCATGAGGCACCAGTAACCAGTGTCTCTCAGGAGTCTATCAGCCCCATAGGGCTGACATGATGCATGAATGCAGCATTGGCATTGCCCTGAGATGCATTAATGCATCATGATGAACAAGGCTATGAAACGTAAAAGCAGCAGGCGGCCCTTAACAGGTTAAACAGCTTTGCGAGGTAATCCGATTCTGCCGCAACAGGAGAAAATGGCTTCAGGATTTCTGGGTACAATTTCAGGTCACTATCTGAAATGCAGCATCTAGAGATGGTAACCATCATGGATGAAATGTTTGCACCAAGATTCCCTCAGATATCATCCCATATCTAGTAGTCACATGAAGGTTTTGAGTGGAAAGATGAGAATGGTATTGATATTGCAATTCTTTTTTACTAAATGCAATTGTCAAAATGTATTCATCCTGCACTACCAACATATTGATGTTAGGATCTCGCATGTAGGACTGTTAACTACTTTTCATGCAATTGCTGGTCCTTTCAGATAAGGCACATTGAGCTTTAATGTATTTCTCTGAAGCACTGTAAACTAATTTCACCTCTCGTTAGTGAAAATTGGTAATATAGGTAAAAGTGGATTGCTGTGATAAATTTGAACCCTGCTGGAGGAAGAGGACAGAAAAGATTTTAACCCATCAGGGCTGGGAGAAGCAAAGATATTTTAGCAGGCTCATGCGAAAAATCCAATAACCGCTCCCCAGGTGACCACTCCCTAACTTAAGAGACACAAAGTTGATCCTCTTATTTTAATCTCTTATCTGTTGGCTTCAGTGACAATTACTAATTAGTGATGGGCAACTTTTAGTTCCCTTAATTGATGAGTTCAACTGGAATGTGTCGAGGGCAGTATTAATTGGTCAAACAAAGACCTTTAATTGAGTATTTAAGCAGGCTGACCAATTAGATGAAAGTGTTCTGAACCGGCTCAATTACACTTAACACTTCAGGAACAGGTGCCTGTTTGTAAGATGACGCCAATACCTGGACAATCATCTTTTATCATACTGTATAAAATTGTTGATGTTGTCATGACCTTTTAGCACTCGTACAGTACAGGGACGATGACATTGTCCGGTTGCATGTGTACTAATGTGAGTGGGACTGACATATGTGGTAATCTCTGTGGTAACCTGTGGTGCTGAGGGCAAACTGAGCACAGCCGTAACCCTGTAAGGGTAGCATGCTGCTCATGGTCATTTCTTCTCATCATGATGCACCGATTCATCATTGGCAGTAATCCTATAACTGCACTGTTATTTGATGTTAGGGAAATACTAACGCTGAAATGTCGTCATGATGCATACATATAGGATTTTTGAGTTTGCCTTTATGCAAATGCATCATGCTGACAACAAGAGTTACAAAGTAATATGCCTCCCTTATATGGTTTATCACACACGGTGATGGCTCAGGCAATAAGGCAGGCCTGAGTCGCATGGTAATCGGTGTTGTAAGGGGATACCAAGGTCATCTGTAAACCCTTAACCCTTTAAGTACAGCATAATGCCTTAATACATCATGCTTTGGTCGTCATGAGCCCTAGCAAGTAACTCTCCAGTGCTGCATTCAAGCATCATGCTGACCCTACAGGGTTGAGAAACTCCCCTAGAGTCATCATGATGCACCAATGGAGCACCAGCGAATTACTGCGTTGGTGAATCATGACAACTGATGTTATCCTTTAGCAACATCCATCCTTAAAAGATTAATGGCAGCTCTAGTTCAACTGCTTTAATATGTTATGCCCTTGGTTGTCATTATGCATGAGCTGGGAGGGTGCATTCTTAATAACCTTTTCAGACCTTATCCAAGCCCATTGATGCTTCAATGCAGTACTTGTGAGTTATATGCATACTACTACTGCACTATGCAGCCATCAAAGGGTTATAGGTCGCATGAGGCTGATGTTTATCTCTTACTAGGATGGACTTCTGCAGCATAAGCGGCAAACCTGCCGTTGAATCTATCGGTTTTCCTAATGCTGCTTCTGGGATATATTAAGCCAATACCGGGCAACACGGTCCATAACTGCAACATAAACGCAGGAACCTCTGAGAGAGCATTATGATTATCAAATGTCCAGTCGTATAACAAATATGGTGGCATATGCAGCTATATATAGTAATAAAGATTAGCAAACATAATTATCATAAAATAGCTTTCCATTTATTACACTGCCACACGTTTTATACAAGTTTGCTACTTCAGTTATAATTAGTGTTTACAATCAATAGAATCTTTGACTATTAGACTTATAATACCTTCTAACTTCCAAACTGAACTCTTCAATTGAGGGGAACAAATCACTTATTTCTATTTGAAACTAGAGCAATCACTTTAATCAATTACATAAGAGCTTTTACCTTTTAAACTAGATGCACCCAAACATGGTTCAACTTTCTATTGATAACTAGCTTTTTGGCAATAGAAACAGTTTACCTAGAATTATCTATGTGCAAGGCCAATTGGTGAACCATGTCAGACACTTTGTCGATTACCTTTTATTGACATTACGTGTCAAGGGAGTAAAGGTCAAGGCCACCACTCATCCCCTGAAGCCGGGCTAAGTGCCATGTTGTGTCTTTGTGTGCACACAGAGCTGTACCCTCTATGTGGTAAAGCCTGGACTCATGTTCAATCTGGACCCACACATTATTTCTTGTTTTTTGCCCAGAATTTCCAGGTAATTGAGCCGCTGATTCACAGGGGCCAAATCTCAAAAATAAGCTTGGTAAAATGGTGCTAGGCATTTCAGGGTAGAATTGATTTTAGAGTTTGAGTCGGGTAATTTAGGTGTGCTGAATTCAGCTTTTTGATCAGGACTGACCCTTATTTGGTGGCCATCTTATACACCATATGGCACCATCAGGAGCCATTACTTGTAGCAGTGAGGGTAATGACACCAATATGGGGGCAGACCCCTAAAATCGACAGAGCGACATGGCTGTTTCTTAAAATCCACAGGTGACATGAGGCTCGGTGACAAATGACAGAAGAAATAAAAAGACGGGGGACATGAACATTTCTTAAAATCCACAGGGGACATGGACATTTCTTAAAAAACGACAGAAGGAATATAGAGATAGTGACAAGGAACATGGACATTTCTTAAAAAATGACAGGCGACATGGGGACCCCCCATTTAGACCCCCACCAATAGCATCAACAGCCCATTGCCCTTCAAGTACCTGAGGTACCACCTTCCCGCAGTGTCTGACATCTTGACATCTTGATGAACGGGCGTCAGCCGGAGAGGATGTTCCTGTTCCATAACTCTACACACACTGATAATAATTGACCTTATAAGTTAGTCACTATGAACAGTTTTATCCTAAATTGTGTGCCCGGGTCGATACAATTTGCACTCCTAGGAATTAACTGTGTCAATTAGGGTTTTTAGGGAACTACCGTAAAACCTCGCGTATAAGCCGCCGCTAGTACGCGAATCAGATCGCTGGTGCGGCTTATAGGATCGGCCCAGAGTCGGGGTGCGGCTTATACGAGGGGTTTTGCTACTATGGTACAGCACTAAAGTCACCATAATCAGATCGCTGGTGCGGCTTATATGATCGGCACAAAGTTGGGGTGCGGCTTATACGCGAGTTAGGCTTATACGCGAGGTTTTACGGTAGACTAGTTTTTTCAATGTAGTAAACTTGTTTTGAATGTAGCAACTTACATACTTAGTGAGACCTTGAATCTCAAACATTTTTGATTAATCACTAATTTATGTTGTCATCTGACTAGGGGAGGGGTTGAAGTATGATGCTATAGTCACTACTGACTACAGGTGTTATTATCAGTGCAGCAAACAGCACCACTCTACAGCAGGAAGTAAAGCTGTGAAGCAAGTACAGGGCAATAGTAACAATATACACCTGTTATTGGCTCTGAGGTGGTGCAGCATTTTTTTAATGTAGGTATAGTGGAGATAAGGGCAAAAAAGCACGTTTTTTATGCATTTTTAAAGAAATTCACGTAGTTTTATCTTTTTTTGGTCGATTTTAGGGTTTTCGGACCGCCGGCTAGTACTTTCATGTTAAAAAGAAAAAAGAAAAAAAAAAGAAAAATCCGACCTACTGCCCCTACATTTTCTGCCAATGTTACCTGAAACAACCCTTTTTTTTTGGCTAATATAGACCATGGCCAACAACAACGGGCTCCCTTTCCAGTCTTCTTTGCAAGCATCATGTATATACTGTCCTCAACCCTTTTAGAATTCCATGTTTATTATAGATGATATATGTGGTCCTTATGCACTAATACAGCCCCAGCAAGTAACTAGCTCATAGCTCATACTGCATTAGTGCATCAGGTTTGGCATGATGCTGAAATGCAGTCCTGGGGAGTAACTTGCCAGGGCTGCATTCATGCATCAAGGTGATAAATGGGCATCTGGCAGCAACGAATTGTGCCATCCTTAAAGGGTTAGAGGGTGTTCCCCGGTGTGTGCGGCCATGTTTGCCTTGTTGTCCTTATTGTCTCCTTAGGCTCTGGGCCTGGAGCTAATGACCATTATTTAGGGCCAGGCTTTTTTACTGCATTGTCCACTCTCCTTCCCTACCTCTACTATCTTCCCAGAATGGTCTTCTAGCCTACAACTACCTGCAGTGGTCTGTCTCTAACTCAATATATATCAGCCTGTTACACTGTTTTAACAAAACTCTGGATAATTATGTACCAATTGTACTTTTTTAAAAAGAGAGAACCCCTGGGCTTTGCCCAGTGTGACCCACGAAGTGGGCTCGACTGGGCAAAGCCCATTCTCACTTTAAGCAGTGGTCAGAATTTATGGAGGATTTGAAGCATTCAACTGAAAAGTTCAATGTCTGATTCCCGAGAAGTTCTTTGACATTAATCTTTAAAACAATGACAGATCATCTGCGATTATGACGATCTGTCACTCTGATGAAGATGGATTGCAAAGAAATTATATCTGTCATGACAGATGTCTACTCAATGCTGCAAAATTTTTGAGAGGAGACAAAATGGCCAACATTAAGCATATTCTCACATTCTTCTAACACATACAAAAGTAAATTCTCACTGCAACTAAACATTTGGATGGAGAGTGTCACTGTCAGTGACATCACTGCTATAGCTAAGTCGCTACATTGCCATGCCACGTCGCTATGTTACTAAGCAACGTCACCACTGGACGTTGCCATGTTGTTTTGATCTTATGTGGGCAGTTAGCAGCCAGACTTTGCCATCAGAATGAGTTGTAGTTTGTCTTCTGAATGAGCCGTAGTTTGCTGGCAGACAAAGCTGTTTTTGGGCATTAGAATGAGCCACAGTTGGCCCTGAGAATGAGCCATAGTTTGCCGTGAAAATGAGTCACAGTTTCACGTCAGAATGAGCCACAATTCGGAGGATTGATGGGAGATTAGGACCATATTTAATAGGCCTACTCATAATCATAGTACTTGTATGATAAAATATGGAAGAAGGGTCAGGATTATTTCCAATTTTAATTTAAAACATTTTTGACAACGTAAGTAATAGGTTTCCTGCAGAGTTCTAAAACAGACATCCATCAGTTGTAAATCTACCAGATGTAAATCTACGTCCAATTGGGGTATACACCACGTGATCTTGCCTTTAATTTATTTATCTTTATGAATATAGCACTAATGCAGTTTCGTCGAGTCACTTGCAGGGGCTGCATTGGTCCTACATGACAACAAATGTCATATTAAAGTGCTATGCCACCTTCAAATGGTTAATTAAGCTGAACCTGCATTACATCACACACACTTTGTAGGTGAGGATAATGCCCAGTCTGTGCTCATCTTCTGTTACATGCTGATGCCGTGCAGCCATATATCAAGGGATCTCTCTCATTAAAAAAATTACACACCACACCCTGTTTAGTATCACAAGACAACTACAATTAACCTAATTTAGTAATTAATTCAGAATCAGCTAAATTATTTTATATTTATAATTAATAGTCCATAGTTTAACACATATTGTTAAAATAATTATGTAATAGCATTTCAAAATCGCTAGTCCATAATTCAACACACATTGTTATAATTTGTAATAGTTTGAAATTGTATGCCATTAGTTTGATGTTGGTCTAAGGGTTGGACCACACCCTGGGTTAATTCTGGAGGATCACATTTCTGTGACAAGTATGCAAAATAAAAAACCTGTTAATCTGAAATACTGAATACTGTTTGCAAAAGTGTATGTCATAGATAGTAATGTACTGCCCAGTCAATAAGTGGAAGCATTAGCATTTATAAATACATATTGTATAATGCATTAGTCTCTCTCAAACCAGTCAGAAAATGCTGGACTCTCCTCACAATGAGTTTAGACAATGTCCGGCCTGACTGTAAAGAAGGTTGTGTATAGAGAGAGTCTAGCACTGCTAGAATATCTTGAAATAGAGAGCAAGGAAAAACATTTTGCTGCACCTAATGAAGTAGGTAAAGTCATCATCAAGTTAATATTCTTTTCAAAATAGACCAGAAAATATATTAACTTAAATATTGCTGTCAGCTCAATCGCTGGGACTGCATTCAAAATTGCATTCAAGGATCATATCAACAATATGGTTACAATAGGGTTGTCAGGATGCTTCAATGCAGGCTGGGGCACTGGTGAATTACTAGCCAGGGCTGCATCCATTTATCCATCATGACAACCAATGGCATAGTACATCAGTGATGGGGCACACTTTTGCCATGGTGCAGATTACAGCGTGCTCCATCTTAACCTGATATTAGTTTTTCTAAAATGGTCGGGGTTGTAGCTGTTATTTCATGGTGAATACGGCCTATCAAGGTTAAAGCTATGGAAGTGCCGTACACGAGGGGAGCGTGAAATAACCCTCGGCCGTATTTCACGCTCTGCCCATATCTCACGCTCCCGAGGGTCACGTGACCTGCGCGGAATTCAAAATGGCGGCCGACGGAAGTAAACAAACACCACAAAAGTAAAAAAACGCTGTGGAAGTAAGCAAACATGGACTGGAAATGTATTTTAGATTGAAATACCCTGAAATAAATATGGAGCGTCACTTTAAAGTAACCTCTTCAATGGTTATTGCACTCGCAGGGTCTGGCCCGTACTGCACTAGGCCTGCTTTAGTGTGCAGCTCTGTCTATGTATTCCACACTGGGATTTTGGGTTTGGGGTTCCTTTTGTGTTATCTGAGTGTCCCACCATTAGTGTGTGCATGGGCCACAGCACCCGACACTGCAAACATTACAGTGGTGTAAGGGTAGCTGTTATAGCGGATGCACACTGATACCTCTAAGTGCCACTCAAACAGGGGGCATGTGGAGGTGGATGCATCACAATCTCCCAGCAGATTCTCTCACTAGAGCCCACACTACTTTCTCTCTGCCAAAACACAGCGGAAAATTTACCAAAACCTCGCTTGAAAAATATCTAGTCATACAATTATAAATCCATTCAAATAAAATTATTCATTCATCCCTTTTATGAATGAAGAACAAACTTTTTGATTAACAGAACATGTTTCAATGTTTCGATCACTCTCTTTTAAATGTCTGTTTCTTCCCTGCTACTTCAAAATATCTTTTTGTCTCTGTCTGTCTCCCTATCCCTGTCTCCCCTTCTGCCATCCTCTGCCTACCTATCAGTCTCTCTTTCTCTACAATTTGTCATTTGTCTCTGTCTGTCTCTGTGGGTTTCTCTTTGCCTCCTCTCTCCTCATATGTCAATTTCTGCCCCCTCTCTCAGTACCCTGGTCTCTGGTTCTTCCTGTCTCTCTCTCTCCCTGTTTGTATCTGTTTATCACTCATCAGACTCTTGATGGGAGGGATGTTCTCATGTTACCTATTGATTCAAAGAAGATTCATCCATGTCACTATCTATCATATTGCTTATGTCGCATGCCACTAAGGCTCCAAATCCTAATGACGCCCTGTTGAATTAAGTGGTCCATATCCATTCTTAATCTGTCTATCCCTTTCTCTCTCTTTTTTCTCTCTGTCTGTCTCTCTCTCTGTTTATCTGTCACCCTCTCTTTATCCTATGTACTTAAATGTGTCTCCACACTTCCCAAAGACAATTCACCAACCCAGCAACCATGCCTGTGCCTGGGGAGTGCAGCAACTTAAGCCCATACAGTGGTGTCTAGTTCACCCAGTGTCCAGTAGGGGGAGGCTGTGTATCAATGTGCTGCTGGTAGCCCGTGTGAGGAGGGAGTCATGTCAGCATGAGGCCGGTACCAGCGGACTATCAGTGGAGTACCAGCGGGTACCAGCGGGCGGTGTGTACTGCAGGCCAGGTGTGGCGGGAGGCAGACGGCTCCTGCCGCTCAGTCTCAGCAGACGACAGTTGGTGCTCACTGAGAGCAGACGACATGTACCAGCTACTCCTTATCATGGGCAGCAGGCAGTGTGGGTCTATCTGAGTCAGAGTGGTAGTTTAGGCTCTGCTGTCATATCCAGCTGAAAGGAAACATTTTTTTGAATAGACAACTTTCAAATTCACTGAAAGCAGACTACACTCAATGAAAGCAGACATCATTTGACTTTCACCTGTGTGGTACACGTTGCTGGTACTTGTGGAGTAGTGTTACATTTCCAGCAGGCAGCAGACAACTTTATAACTCACTGACAGCTGCCTGTATAGTGTTATGTACAAGCAGCCTTTGGGGACCGTCATGCAGGTCCCAGGAAATGTGTGAGTAGCCGAGTGCACGGACACAGACCAGGAGGAGGAGGCACTTTAATAACAAAAGTATCATTTAGAAAGACTCATATAAAGCAATCCCCGCCACCACCACACCACCCCTGCTGTGTGTATAGCTATGGTTTGACTGACTGAGTGGATAGACTTAGACAGGTCCCACCTCGCACTGTGTATGTGTAGCCTATGGTTGGACTGACTGAGTGCCTTCACTTCGAGAGATCCCACCTCAGACTGACACGCCATGCTGACCTGTGAGGGGAAGTTCATTCAAGTCAGGACGCCTTTTATGGATAGATTCATTCACTGGACACTTTGAGTAGAAGGAGCCACTTCCAAGGACACTGCTCTCCTGCTTTTGAGGTTTGTTCAGCTGGACTAATGCGGAGTGGTGCAGTGTGTGTAGAGTACTGACCACCCTGCATGTGAATATACAATGTACGGCAAACTGACCTACACTGGAAGTAGGGGAGGGAGCTGAGGGGCTGACCAGCCTCTCCTTACAATTGGATTTCTATTCATCATCAGGTCATGTCGGGATATCTTCCTACTGGCTGTGATTCATCTGGGCAATAGAAGCAGACAGCTCTACTGTAGTGGATCTATTGAAGGTAGACAGAGGTCTGGAGTTGGGTAAAAATCCCTCTCACTGATCACTGGACCTACAATGGGAGTAGCTCCTAGCTGGTATCTCGTATCCCCACATGGTTTTCCTAGTCCCGCAGGAAGTGTAACTGTTACATAGCATGGAGTCTGAACAGTGCTGAACAGTTGAAAAGACAGTGTGGAAGCAAGTGATTCTCTGCTGTATACTAGTTATGCCTGGAGAGTTTCCCAACAGGGAGTAGTGTAGGGGTCAGCAGACCACAGGGAGCCAGGTATTGGTGGAAGCTCAAATGGAACTTTTTACATTGTCAGCTTAGGCAGTGTGTCAGTTGCTATAGGGACCACCAGTTGAACCGAAGATCCGGGCTTACATCTCTAAGGAAGGCCATCAAGGGAAAGTAAACCTGTATTGACTTGAAGCTGGCAGGTTTCAAATTTGAGTGAGTACCCCATCTATCCTATATCCCGATAGTATTCATGCTGTACCCTATACAGATTCAATTTAAGGTGCATGCTTTTAAATCTCTGTCCATTCAAGTTAAACTTTAAATAGGTGTAATCACTGAACTTGTTCCATCAACATTACTAGTACCATTTTAGTCTATGCTGTGGTTAAGTCTGAGTGGTGATATTGCCTGTTTAAATACATCATGAGGTCAGGCCTTGTTCTAGCTGCTCCCTGGCCATCTGCCTGTGTGTCACCTCGGGGCACTACAGGCGACTGATTGCCCTCTAAACTTGCCCATCCCTCTAAACTTGCCCATCTCATGCACGTAAAAATATGATATACTTAACTTCCAATTGATTCAAACATTCAAAGGATTGTATAAAGAGGACTTTGGTGAATAACAAGGAAATCATGTTTTTATGGTTAGAATTGAAGAAAATATTGGGAACTGTATTTCATTAAGGTGTAGGAACTGTGTGAGGGGTATGGGAGAGCAAGAAAGTAGTTTTCTGTCTTTCTTTCATAGAATCCAGTCTGAGCCTTTGAGTCTTATACATTTATATTAGACTGTGCTGGGAGAGTTAGACTGACTGAGAATCGTCATACGTAGACTGGTTGTATTAGATAGTAAGACCATTAATGAGACCCGATTACACTGCTGTTATATAATCAGTCCTAGGAGTGGCAATTAACCTCAAATGATTGCCTGAGCCAACAAATTGTTGATTCACGTATCGAGGTGAAGAAAGCTAGGACACTAGAGAGTCACTTGATATTTTGGGATGAACGCCCATGAACGGATAGGATCTGTGCAATGTTACTTCCAGCTGAACACTTGCTATTGGTACTAAAAGAATGTTTGAATGTTAGAGGCTAGGCCTATCTCAATGATAATACTGTCCTTGTATGACTCTATCTAGCATTATTACCTGATCTATGGACTATTTACAGGCAGATCTGTCAATGTACCAACTCCCTGTCTGCAATAGTTTCGTGCTAATAAGTTTGCTTTTTACCTCTTTTATTTAGTTGTTCACCATGTGACTGAGCTGGTTGGAAAGAAACATTATTATACCTAGGACAACAAAGCGTACAGCATCCCTATGTCTTAAGTATAGAGGCAGCCGACAGCATATTTATAGCATAAAATCGGTTGAATGCCACTCCTAGGCTCTGAGAGTGGCGTGCAACATCTGAGCGTGGCATACACGTCGTGAGCGTGGCGTACAACTGACCACGCACCTTCCTCTGGTTAAGATAACCTAAAGTATGGAAAATCACATGCCTAGATCTTTCTATCAGTGGTACAATTAATATTCAATTTGCAGTATTGTTATTAAAAAAATAGCTTTTGGAAAAGGACTATCGAAACTAAACCCATGCAAGCTGGCCTGTTTATCATTTCTAATGCCGTTTCAGTGCCTCAATCTTTCGTCATGCCAATAAAATAATAGAGTTAGGTTAGGTATAATAAATCCAAAACATCACAGCAGTTGCATACTCGTCATTTTATTCAATTTGTGGGTAAGTCTTGGGGCATCATGCCTCCATTAGAGTGTTGAGGAGAGAACTTGAGATTCAGATGCACTTAGCTGACTTCCCCACTCAATTTAAATCTCACTTATCAGGTGACATTTTGGCAGAAGTAATTTAGTTCCAGACAAGTCTAGAAGTCTGCCTGCAAATGCACGCAACTTCATAAACACACCTACTTAGAGCTTTCTACCTGTAGCTGGATTTCACCTTACCTAGTCTCCATCTACTGTGATAGGTCAAGTGAGTATTGGGTTTCTGCCTAAAGGGCAGCCTGTGATAAGTGATCAGGGTAGGGTGGTATTGTCAGGAAACCTACCTTCAAAATCTTGTGTTGGTAATGTTGAGATCTTATTTAAGTGGTGGTGTATAGTGTATTTGTCTTTAGTAGGCTTAATGAAGCTAATACATTAACCCATAGTAAGAGACAATTCGATCCATTAGGCCTTTCAGAGATTTCTAGTGATGTGCCTTTTGTTATCACGATACATATATGTAGTTTAACCATTACCTGCATAAATTTACATGCATTTTCACTCAGCACTTGCTACATTGATGATACTTATCTTACAGGAGTGTATAATTATTTGCATCAGGAATGAATCTAAATTCTTATGTTGAATTCAGGTTTCAATGACTCATGAATTGGTGTAGTCACTAGCATCATTAGGAAAGGTTTGGATGTTTTCATTTAGGCACTTGAGTCAGACACTTTAGTCAGGCCATTGCTTGTCAGTTGGATAATTCAAGAGCTTGTTAATGAACCAAAAGTAATGCCAAGAACTAGAGATAAATGCCTGAAGCACACCTGTTTTCTCATGTGGTGTAATGATACACATCATGCAAATAGCTGACAGTTATAGTGAACCACACCTGTTACCAAATAAACACTACAGTGTAACCTTTCTACTAATTCTAGTGTAAGGAGCACCAGTAGGTTTATTAATCTGATTATTTGTCTAAAAAGCAAAACAATCGGGTTCTTTTGATGCATGGATGCTTCAATACCAAGTTACTCACAACACAGGACAAAGTGCATTAACACACTCTGCCGTCACTCAGGAGTTTATCAATTCTTTTAAACTCATCATAGAGGAATAGATTAACCTTTGTATTAGTTCCTGGTCTCGCACTAAAACAAGATTCCTAGTTCTGTGTACAACGTCTCCATTGGGAATTGGCCGGGGATGACCCCTGTAACCACCATGACACCTTGGACTGTACAGAACCCATTTTCTCTCCATTGGACAGGTTGCACTGGGAGTTTACTGCATGCATTACAAAAGTCTAGAGGGGGGTGGCAAAAGGTTTGCTTCCTCGGATGTGGTGTGACTGTTCCTCTAGAGTAAAGTTGTTTCCATGCTCAAACAGAATCCCACCAACCTATCTTGCTTTTAAATAATGCTGAATCATGCATCGAAGCAGAATGTATTCAAGCATTATGTGTTTACAGGAGTAAGATAATCTTGTAAAATAAGGACCCCACAACCCTTTTTAAAAGGATTGCCACTCCCTTCCAGGTGGTTTAAATTGGATGCAAGTGGTACTATAAATAGACTCAGTGACAGTTGATATTTCTCAACGGTCACTAAGTTGAATGGGAAATTATTTGGGCCAAGGGCTGATTCTGAACCCTTACTTGGCAAATTGATAACCTTTTAGGGGAGTCGGGTCATTTTATGGGATGAGCACCCCATAGTCATTGTTCTTGAAAAGAAAGTGCCAGTCTCTTACATCTGGTATGTATTGGATGCAGGCAGTGTGATAGGTAGACTATTCTTGTATACACACCTGTTAATGTCAAACACCTGTTGACTGCACACCTGCAGCTTAACCCGCTAAGGGCTGCATAGTGTATGATAGTATGATGCTCTTTGTTTTTTTGATAACCTTTTTAGCAAAGTTTGTTAGCAGTGCTGTATTCATGCATAAAGCCAACCCTTCAACTCAATCAACATGGATAGAAAGACATAAGCCAAGGGCATTTAAAACAACCAGGTGTCTGCACTGAAAGACGGCACTCTCCTCCTGACAGAGCCTACATATCATGCAGCTGGACAACAAGGTTATAGGTCAGTGACCGATACCCTTTGGGTGCAACTTGAGAAGACAAGTAGAGAAATATAATCTCGGCTCCCTATTGGTTTTATATGATCTGCCAATATAAAGCTGGATTGGCTGAGGCAAAAAGGTGGGATGTCTGTTTTTACCTTGGGTTTATTGGACACAGCAAGCTGCAGGTACTATTACAGTCCATCTACACTGTCTTACTTTTATTGTACACTCTCACAGCAAAGGCTGTGTATGTGGTTCTACACTCTCACAGCAGAGTATTTGTATACTATACACTCTCACAGAGTCTGTGTATGTTGGTGAACATGATCCCCATCACACTTCACTCTCACAGCACAATCTGTGTGTGTAATTGTGTACTCTAACAGCAGAGTCAACTTAACCTGGTGTAAACAGGCAGGGACGGGCAGAGACTGTGTATGGCAGCAAAGATCTGCATGTAAAGTGACCACAAGCGTGATCTGGGAGTGAGCCTCATTTTAGACTGTCGTGTTGTGTTAGAAGCGTCTCACAGGACATAGAGGGAAAAATCTTCTACTACAACCACCATATCTTTAGGTTGGTGGCAATATGCTATACACTGTAATCTTTTATTATCTGTAATTGTAACTGAAGCAAGGATATTGGTGTCATTGGTTTTTATCATTCACATATTTCTTAACTTATTCAGGAAGAACTCAACCAGAGAGCACACACAACAGCAATAACATTGACCCACATCATATTTATATGGTAATAGTAGATGGTTGTTAGATGTTAGGCATCAGGGTGAGACTATGTATATCTAAAGACATGCCATGGGTGATAAAACACCAGCATATACAGCTGCCACGGCATTTAACCCTTCTAAGGTTCTACATGCATGATGTATAAATACAGCTTAACAGTTCTGTCATCATTCATGACGGCCACATACAGGGTTTGGGCACCAGCATGAAGGTCTAATGCCAACAGACTGCTGAGATGAAACATGTGAAGGCCTGGGTTATAAGACCTTACATCTTGTAGTAGGCACTAGGAAAATCTAAATGTGGCTAGACATTTCCATTGAAAAAATCAATTTCTTGAGTCAGACATTTTATTTAAGCGGCCACTATTGTAGCGTGTTAATAAACCCAAACTTATACTTTAAATTAGAGACTGATGCTTGGTTAAGCCATGTTTCTCAACTAGGGTAGGTTCCATGAAACACACCTCTTTCTTCCTTAGGCATTCAGATGACACAAAGAATATACCTGTACCATGCAGCTGGCAGTTATAATGAGCTACACCTGTTTCCACATCAACACCACATTGTAAAGTTTCACTCCATGTCAATGAACAGAGCAGTGGCAGGCAACCCCCATGTGATGCAATAATCCATCATGAAGACCAGAATGAAATCATTTTAGAAATATATTAAACAAAATTAGCCAAATTTGAGCAGGCTCCAAATCTCAATTTGATCATTTGGCTCACATTGTCTCACTTAAAAACATCAAGTAGCTGTTGAATATCCAAATAGCCTGATAATGACTATAGACACCGTGATTGAGACACTGAGACTAAGAACCTGCTTGGAGAGCATGTCTGGAAGTAAATACTAATGAGAGAGGACAAGTGATCTGATGACAAAAACGCGCTTGGAGACTGGCAGAAGCTGATCAGTCTTAAAATCTGTGTCTCTGCTCCTGTAGTCCCAGTATGACTAACCAATGTAGTATAGAAATCAGAGGCAGTCTAAACATTAACCAGTGTTTCTTTCCTTTGTGGAAAACATTTGAATATACTGACAATCATTTGGATATACTGGCAATCATTTTCCCCATGAATTGAAGTAAACAATGCCAAAGATATGCTCAGGTTTATACACTAAATAAATATACATGCAGATGTGTGACTTATGATGTAACATAATGACAACTTCAATAGGACCAATGTTTGGGTTTTGTTAACATCTTATTAAAATGCTTTTCTGGATGCCTAAGCATTTCACGCTTTTAATCTGTGTATGAGTGTGCTGTCATCTAACAAATCAAGGCATCATAAGCTATTATACAATGTTCATCACAGTGAGTTCTGACGCATGACAATAACTAATGACCACAAAGCAACACACACATATAGAGGTTCCCATCAGGGCTGTCATAGTCCATTTTTAGATATATATGTATGGATTGTCATTTGTTTATAGAAATGCTATACCCTACTGTTTTCACCTTGGCGCTTGTTAGGTTAAATTGCCTTATATATACTGGACCCTTTAAGCTGGTGAGATGCTGTCCAAAAATTGTTGTTGTGAAACAGGATGCAGCCTTGGCAGGAAATGTCATGCCATTCCTTCAGGAGCATAACAAACCCACATTGGCTGCATGCTACATGGAGGCTGTTCTGGTGAGTTCAGGCTGTGTCTAACGACCTTGGGCCAATGTTTTTGTCTCTGACTGGGTGCCAGCTCTGACTGGCCTGAATAAAAACGGGTTATTTAGGGCAGATGTAGATAGAATTTGGCTGAAATGGTTATTGGATGTTATAACCCTTTAAACAAGTAATTAGTTGCCCATTTTAATCACCGTCTGCCCTAAATAACCCGTTTTTATTCAGGCTGGTCAGAGCTGGCACCCGGTCAGAGCTGGCATCCGGTCAGAGCTGGCACCCCATCAGAGATGAAAACATTGGCCCAAGGTCGTGAGACACAGCCTTAATCCTTATCTAGCATGAGGGTGAAACAAACAATACACCTGCATCATGCAAACAGCTGACAGTTACAATGGAAAACACCTGTAGTTATAGTGGTTATACCAGATCAACACCACAAACAATTTTTTATTAAAAGAAACACATTACACGGTACTGCAATTATATGTGATGCCGTTAAATCTTAAATTATTTGAAAAGCACTTTTTATAGAATTGCTTAAAATAAAATAGGTTTTATCTTTTTGACTACGCTGATAACTGATTGAGAAACTCCACCCTATACTAGTATCTAGTTATTTCAGATTGGTTATTTGGTTCAGTATATAATAGCAACTGATTCCTGTTGATTTTCTCAAAGACATATAATTAACCTAGACAGT
The DNA here is from genome assembly GCA_947462335.1 of Harmothoe impar. Lineage (NCBI taxonomy): Eukaryota > Metazoa > Annelida > Polychaeta > Phyllodocida > Polynoidae > Harmothoe > Harmothoe impar. The sequence goes on along the minus strand of OX381719.1, from coordinate 9,196,156 downwards.
GTCACACTGCATGTGGATTGAGACAAGGAATCTGGCTGTAAAGCATGGCTGGAAGTCTAGACTAATGAGAGAGCACACATGACAAGATGATATGAACATGCTTAGAGACTGTCTGCAAGAGTTTCAAGGAGCAATTGACACAAGACTATCAGTCTTAAGGGGATATGTGAAAGTTACTCAAATTCCAGCTGAGAGCAAAGAATAGTAACTGCCTAAGGATACTGTTTTAACTAATTTTCTTGCCTTTTTGCATTCATGCAAAGCTGGCATGTTTAACCAGTGCAGTGGAATAAATAGAACATGTTTGAAAATTATCCAGTGCTGCTTTCATTTGTAGAAAAAATCTGAATGCATTAGCATTATGCAAAAGCCGGTGAGCCAGGAGGTCATGAATGATCCACTTAAATTGAAGTTTGCGTTGGTGAAATAAAACCAAGTGGATACAAACAAATCTATACACAAATATGTGACTTGTCATTGTGCAACATGATTGCAATTTCTTCAGTACCATAGTTTGCATTTCATGAAGCATCATTAAGAAAGAAAGTTCCCCACAGTAACCACCTGGGAGATGACCAAAGTATGACCAAAGGACAGCGTACTAGGGACTCCCACATGCCACGGGGTGTTACAGGATGGTATCATATAATATTCAGACCTAAAATTTAACATTTAGTCAGTGACAGACAATATGCAGCCATCTGATACATAGCCAGTACAGATACATGCGGGCACCAGTGCATGCTAGATGCTACGCAGTACTATCAAAAATCCCATACAATCTTTTTCATAAGAATCATTTATTAATGTAGTATCAGCAGGGCCCACATAGCTGATAAAACAGTTGTACCTGGGACGAGTACAGTAATGGATTTATCCTGGTCTGGCTGCAGTTTTATCTCCTACTGGTTGGACAAAGGACTGTCTGGTGTCATTTTGGCTCATAGAGCAGACTTACCAGACATATCTAGGGGTCAACAGGTGTAAGAGGGAGTGCTCTTTATCTAACAAATGGGAGGTTTTCTGCCCCCCTCTTCCCCTCCTTCTCAGAGAGTGTGAAACTTTTGAAAATGGAGTGCTGATTCAACCATTGAAGCATAGCAACGCGCTAGCTTTTTGGCTGAAAGATATATTTTCTCCACTAAATACAGCAACCCCCTTCTATTAAAAAATTACCCTTCCCTTAGCAAACTTAGCATATATTTGATCTACCCTGATTTGGTAAATGGTCTCCCTGGTGCTGTATTTATTTTTGATGCAACACAATTTGATTAGAGCATCACACCACCATGTTGTCATCAGAGGGTTCACATTTATAACCATACATTATACTAGCAGTAGGTCAGGAAGTTCATCCCTGAAGCCGTGATAGGAATTAGACATCAGTAATATAACACTAATACCTGGTCCTCAGGAAGACCACCCCAGCCAACATTGCTTAGTGGGACCCATATGTGTGTTTACGTGGGCAAAACGATTTGCCCATATCTGGGTTATGGTCCTTTGTGTCCAGGGCTACCGGTGGGATTCAAGGTGGGATTCCAGGTGGGCCAGCCCAGATTCAAAACGCCCAGCTCGAGCCCAATTTGTATATCTTTTTTTTTGTTTTAATATCATTTATTTGTCGATAAAGAGGGTTTCACATGTAATCCTTGTGTTTTCCTTCATTCTTGGACATATGTATACGTATGATAAATCCATATATTACCAATTGTATGTCGCAGATGACATGCTTTATAAATAATGCTACTCTGGTCGTATGGCATATTGTACATGAGTTAAAGGTGTAATAAAAATAAGAGTTAGGTCATATTAACTACAATGGAAGGAATACATTTGGCTAAATCAACCATCGACGACATGTTTTAGACAAAAAATGAAAGATTGGACGCTCATCCCCACTGAAAAGTGTATGGGTTGATTTTCAGGTCCATCTGACTTCAACAGTGGTATCTATAATACAATAAGGGAAAAGGATATTAGTGAGAATTTGGATAAGAAGGGAAGATCTTCTAGCCTTATAAAATTTATATATAAACAAATAATTTATTACGTCCGAGACACGATATTAAAATTTCCAAATAATTTAGTGGAGATGGATTATATTTAAGGTTGTGAAAAGAATAATTTAGGAGGAGATACCAGTATTTGTTTCAGTGAGGAGGAACAAGCCCCCACCCATGTCACCCCCTAAGATTTTTGAGAGTCCTTAGGCTCTCCTTTTTAAATTCCTCAAAAGTAGGAGTATTTCTTCTCATGGGTGGGAGGTTGTTCCAATGGACAGCACCATGGAACTCAACACTCCTCGAGTAGGTGGCACTATTAGAGTGTAATACCTTAACCATAGGGCCATCAAAGGCTCTTGTTCTCATGAGTCTAACATCTTTATAAGCGTCATCACGAGAGCGATGGTACATAAAATTTTCCAAGTGAACACCTCTTCTGTCGGATAAATAATTACATTTGGCATCATTATGAACTATATTTGTAGGTGTTAAATGTGGATACCTTAGGCACACTTTCAGGCATCTATTTTGGGCATATTGTAGTGGTTTTAACAGATTATCAAAAGTGGTAATAAAAAGTACATCAGCATAATCAAAATACGGTACAATTGTAGCCTGGTACATTCTAATTGCTATTTTCCTATTCAAGAAGGGTCTCAGGTTACATAATTTATAAGTTTTATAAGCCACTGTTTTTGCAACAAAATTTAGATGAAGTTTAAAGGTAAGTAGGGGGTCAAGGGTGACCCCTAGGTATTTATAGCTAGGAACCACTTGTAATACTTTATCATCTAGAGTAATATTTACGTCTAAAGTTTTCAATTTCTTATTGCTGGCCGAAAAGATCATTATTTTGGTTTTTGTGGCATTAACTGAAAGTTTATTTTGTTGACACCAAGTGGAATAACACTCGAGATCCTTCTGTAAGGCATGTGAGGCTAAATCAAAATTATTATGAGAAGTATAGATGACTGTGTCGTCAGCGTACAATTTAATTTTACAATTTTTTATACATTTAACCACATCATTTACATATAATAAAAATAATAAAGGTCCTAAAATGGATCCTTGAGGGACACCACAGGTTATTAACCTTTTACTAGATAGAGTACCATTTGCTAATACAGTTTGATGTCTGTTGAATAAATAGTTTTCAAACCAGTGATAATTATCCGACCTTATACCATAATGATTAAGTTTTAATAAAAGAACAGAGTGATCCACAGTATCGAAGGCCTTACGTAGGTCTATGAAGGCTGCTATGGTGTTATTACCCACATTTAGCTCCCTCCTGATATCATCAGTGAAGGAAGCCAATGTATTTATTGTACTATGTCCTCTACGGAAGCCACCTTGTGAATTTGTCAAAACATGCTCTTTGGCAAAGAAGCCATACACTCGATTGTGTACCACCTTTTCCAAAAGCTTACAGGGTAAGGGAAGTAGAGAAATAGGTCTGTAATTATTAACCAATTTGTTATCACCAGCTTTCGGGATAAAGGTAACTTTTGAAATTTTCCAAGAGGGAGGAATCGTATTTGTACTAAAAGTTAAGTTAAAGACTTTTACTAGTTTTTGGGGTATGTGTTTGAAGACTTTTTTGAGAATTTTTGAAGAAATATTTTCTATTGCGGATGATTTGTTAATATTTATTTCATTTATTAATTTGTTTATTTCCTGTAAGTTGGTTTCGAAAGGTTCTATATTAGCTTCTACTACATGATCATATTGTCGCCAGGGTATATGAAAATCTCTTGCAAGTTCAGGGCCAATTTGAGTAAAGTATTCATTTATAAAATTTGGAATTTCAGACGGGGGGATTTTATCTTTATTTTCAGAATTATGGTCAATTAAATTTATATCTTTAGGTTTATTTGGCTGACCAGGAATGAGGTTGTTGATTATCCTCCAAAAGGCCTTGGGGTCATTCTTATATGTTTCAAGTTGGTCCTTGAAGAAAGTATGTCGCATACGTTCAACTTTTTTGTTGCAAGAGTTTTTTGCTTTGTCAGCAATTTCCCAATCAGTGTCTAGACCACTTAATCTAGCTAAGGCTGCCTTAGAGTTTTTATCTCTAATTTGCTCATAGACATCTTGAGTAAACCAGGGTTCCCTGTATTCAGGTATATTGAACTCCTTTAATGGACAATGCTTATCTAATATATATCTTATACAATTTTCAATCTCATTCCAGCAATCTGTAGGATCATTGGCATTATCGAAAAGTTCCCAATCGTAATTATCCAATTCACGTGTTAGGAGCTCATCCGGCAATTTTATATAAGATCTGCCTTTAATTGTAACCTTGGGGACTTTGATATTGATCTTTTTTCTTACTAGATATATTGGAAAGTGGTCCGAAATGTAAATGTTAAAAACTCCTGTATTTATATAATTTTGTCTTAAATTTGTGAATAGTAGGTCTAAAGTGGCATTTTTCCTTGTTGATTCCTTAATTTCTTGTTTTAAGCCAAAAAGTTTTAATTTATTTAGCAAATTATTGACCAGATCATTATCTTCTCGAACATTAAAGTTCATATCCCCCATCATTATTACCTCATACTCATCAATATCAGTAACATCAGTCAATAGTTCAGCTAGACGAGCAATAAATCGATTTTTATCTCCCTCAGGGGGTCGATAAATATTGATTACCAAAATCTTTTTCATATTTTCCTGACAAATCAATATATTTTGAATCTCAATTTCCTCATCTGAGGCATTTAGTACAGGAAAGTAATTATAAATGTGTTCCATATATCTTTTTACATACATACCCACCCCACCCCCTGTTTTAATTTTCCCATCTACTAAGACTTGGCGGTCTTGGCGATATCTAATGTATCCAGCTAGTTGGTAATCAGTTTCATCGTCTTCACATTTAAACCAAGTCTCAGAGAAAGTCAATATCTCAAACTTTGAGTTAGATAACTCAATGCAAATTTTGGCATAATTCGCTTTAAAACTACGAGCATTTAAATGCAAAAATTTAAGACCCCTGGTGCTGCTAATTTCAGCTAAGGTAGGAGGCAGGGATCCATCGATTCTCCTGCCCCCTTTTCACAACCCACCATATAGTGTATAATTCTAACAATGATATCACTATATGTAATCGTTCCTCTTCTTACAGAACATCTTAAGCTATGTAACAACTGAACCCTTAGGGAGGCATAGACCTTAATGTCGCCATCCCATGAGGTTAATCTAATACTGTTTTCTGACGAGATTTCAGAGAGATTGCAGAGAGATCTTCTATAAAAGTTTACAATAAATGGTGATTTCTGGAGGAAAATCAGATGTCAGCATGTTTTGAAATATTCACAATGTATTTATGGAAAAAAAAGTTTTCCTGGGCTGGCCCATCTGGGCCCCCACTGGTAGCCCTGGACAAAAAGGACCCTAACCCAGATATGGGCAAGCCCAGCTAGCCTAAGTTAAACACACATGGGCCCCAGGGACCAATGCTGGCTGGGACCTGTGTTGCAGTCTTGTTAAGAAAGAATATAATACACATTGCTGTCAGTGCTGCCTATTGTTAGTTATACAGAAGAAGCCACAGGCACAGAAAGGATGCTACCTGAACTCCCCATACAACCTACATCATGCTTTCTTTGTTAATATATAGAAAGGAAATAGGCCCATGGTGCCTGTAGACAATAGATATGTAATACAATGGGGTCAGCAGTGAGCCAGATGTACACAATCCCATCTTTGTAAAGTAACCCAGTTGTAGCAGAGAAATTAGCATTGTGACTAGACATAACCAGCACAGCCTGTAGATGCCTTGGCAGCAGTGTAACAGACCCTTTCAGCAACACACATTGATCACTATACATATTATATCCTAGTCCTTACAGAACACATCATTATCTATGTTTCATTGTTGTCTTTCTTTGCTTCCCCACATCTATTGGGCTCCTCCTGCAGCAGTCCATTCTCTACAAATTGCCTAATTGAGACATTTTCTATTGTGTTTCTTGTCTGGAGGCTCCTTTAGTGAAGCTATAGTATACACTGTAAGGGGCCTGTGGGGACGCTCATTAGGTGTATGAAGGTACGAGGGGAGTCAGAAAAACTGTCTGAAAGTGTGGCATAGTGGGTAATTTGAACTGACTTCAGACAGACTAATATATACTTCTATGTATGTGGGATGTGGCATACAAGGGATACTATACAATTCCTTTGCGACCACAGTAGTGTTTAGACCTTCACTTGATCTCTCTTCAGCCATTTTCATAGCCCTATAAAAATAGAGAAGGCTCTTGCTGATTGGCTGTTATCCAAACACAGTTGTGAGGCTCACCCTGATTGGCTGAGAGCTGCTGGTACCAGGCCCGACATGTCTAACACCAAGAGACATGCAGGGAATCAGCTTCAGTCACACTAGTGTCTAAATATAACACCAGGTGGCCTCAGAGAAAGTTCCTGTGGCACCGATGAGTTACTCACCTTGGCTGCATTGATACACCATACAGACAAACATCACTTTTTAGCAACATACCATCTTCTGTTTGCAGGGTTGACAAATAGAGAAGTGGACTGCGTCTTTAGGCCTGCAGCCAGTGGGTTTTACAACACAGACCTTATTCCCCCCACCAACAGTTGGAGTGGGGCTGGGGCTGGTACTGTCAAGGGTCTTTATATAAAGGATGGCTTTTCTGTGACAAGGCCAAATGGGATTTGGCATGAAAATCCATCCTTGACTGTAGGTAAAGTAGGATTAACATTGACATTGACAGAAAGCAGGTGCCATCCCCTGAGATGATCCCATCCTCCCCCTAATCAGAGGGGACAGTTTACTACTGATTTATGTGTTTAAAAGCTTAGCACAGTGCTCTTTTCATTTTACTGTTTCTATTCCTAATCTGTGTGGTCAGCTTTTCTACCCTATGTTCTGTCACTGCAGATTTATCAGCTTCAGCTTTAATGCTGATGAAGAGTGGTGACCCCAGCAGCTTAGCGGTAGTACTTGATTTATGTCAAAATTGATTTTTTGATGTCGCAGAATCAGATGCAGAATTATGTGCAACAGTGCTTCATTATGGTCCATCAACTTATATTAGTAGGTCTAGATGCTGAGTGGCTGTGCAAACTTGATATATGTTTGAACCACCAAAAACGATTTATACCGTTTTAAATCCATAAACAACGCAGTGTGCAATGATTTAGCACTAGGCTCCCGATAAAATGGTTTTCTAAGATGAGTATCCAGGATTCTACATCAGAAATAGCATCATTTAACAACATGAAACAGTCCCCTATGGCTGCCCTATTTACTACCAATGTAAAGGGTTTGCCAGAGAGCGGGATGGGGATTCAATAGTATCATATCAAGTTTCTTTCTTACTGTAAATAATAAGTTCTAACAGCGTAATATTCCGGAGATGGATGAAAATAAGTTATTATCAATGGGTGGTTATAGGTACAAAAGGGCCCTATGAGGCGGAGTCATTGTTTTCCCAGTGAATTTCCAATGGGTAGACTTATATTGTGTACAATTTTAATCTGCAAGACCACACTTCAGCCAATGATCAGGGGAAAGAGGGAAAGGAATGGATAGTACCAGAACTATGCCATTGAATTGAAATGAGGATTCCCATCATTAGATGGCACAAACTCTTGAGTTATGCAGTTTTGGGGCAGAGGAGGGTCAAACTAGAAAATTCTTTATATGTTTCTAAAACAAGTTGATCATTTTGAAAAGTATATATCTTGGCTCCTTGGAACACTTTTTGATACATCTCTAAACCTAGCGGTTCAGTTTTTATTGCCTCGCAAAGTGGATTGTCATTATTTTGGGTGATTCCGAGACGGAAAATACATGGATATTTAATTCTTGGTGTTAAATACATCACAGAAACTCCTAATTTTGTTTACAACATGATACAACATGTATCTAAAAGCATACAAAAAATTGATATCCTCAAAAAAACAACTTCTTGAGTTGTAGCCCTATCAGTTTTGAATATCAGCCAAAATTACGACAATTTCCGTCACATACTCTCAACTTTACACATTTTTCCTCAAAATGGTTTAATTAGTCCTCAAAAACAATCTACCATATCCTCATCATATATACTTCAATATATATTGAGCATTAAGACCATTGGTTGTACCTACTATGCACAGTACTGGCCTAAAGTATGGCCTGATCACTGATTTTGCGTCTCGGAATCACCCATATGATTCACCCATTAAATTATACATAAATACCAAATATCATCATAGTAGCACTCTAATACCTGTATGGCACAATGTTAACATGTCTTCTTTCAGGTTAAACAGTAACAAAGGCAATCATATAGTCCACATATGGATGCTATCCCTTCTAATATGTATCACATTTCAGGAATACCAGGTGATTCCGAGACGGAAAATATATATACCGCTCCTGGAGGCTATATTATTGGATTTTGCACAAATCTATTTTTCTCCAGCATAAGACAAAACAGTTACCTTACCATCTGGGGTACAATGGATATATACACTGTGTATCTTCTTTTTTACTATATAGGGGTATCAAATTGAAAGGACCGTTGAAAATTGTGCTGACAATACACACTTAAAAGGCTCTGGTGAAAAAAATACAGTACATATCTAGTGTAATCCATGTAAATCAATTGACTATACCATAGGGCTAGTAGAAAATAATATAAGGGACATGCTGTTACTGTCCCAGTAGACATAGGAGATATGTAAAACATGTTATTTTAAGGGCTTTGATGTTTTTAGGGGTTTTTGGGCCATTGGAGGGCCAGAAAACGGAAAATATTGGGCAATGCATAAAAAAAAGAACATTCCTGAATTGTTAGGATGTTTTCTCACATATACCAAATTTTTGAAAAAATTGGTGCAAAACTGGTTATTCTGTAGGGCTATAAGCCTGAAAAGGGCCAGAAATAGCTAAAACAACATCAGTCAGAGGTTTGAGCCAAATATGCTCACATAAAACTAAACTTGAACAATGCAAGCAATTAATGGCTAGACAATCGCTACGCTCACCCTGCTTATTAGATGGGGCTTCTTTTATTGAAGCCATTCGTTCTTGTAATTTCAACTGTCATGCACCATAAGAAAGTCTGACGCCTGTAGTGCGTTCCAACAAAAGAGATGAGTCTACATGAATGGTGTGATGCTGTAACCCTTTCACCCGGCACAGCATAATGCTTTAATGCATCATATCTTTGGTTGTCATGATGCATGAATGCAGCAGTGGCCAGTAACTTGCCAGTGCTGCATTAAAGCAATATGCTGACCCCAAGGTCTTGATACACACCCGAAGGGTCTGCATGATGTACCAAAGCTGCACCGGCAAGTTACTTGCAGGGACTGCATTGGTGCATCATGCTGACAAATGTCATCTTTTTGCGACATGCATCATGGAAGTACACAGGCCTGCCCTTTGTCATTGTGATGCACAAATTCAGTTCTCGTGGGTGAATCCTCGGGCTACTTTTATGTATTATGCTGGCCTACCCTTTACCTAGCCTTGACTGAAATAGACAAATTATATTTTTTTGTTCCAGATGCAGAAGGCCTGACCATGGGTGACCAGAACTGGACGGAGCATGACCCGGGGTGGTACCCCCTGCAGGACCAGTTTGACTCTGTCCCCTACCACTCCCACGTCGTCATCGGGTCCTTCATGGTCCTCATTCTGTTCCTTGCCGTGGGCGGCAATGCTATAGCCATAGCTGTATTCATGGGGTAGGAGCACTTTTTGTATCATATTCCCTTATGCATCTATTTAAATGCAATTATATAGACACATATAGATTGAATCTGTCTACAGCAAATAGCATGTGAACTTTGGAATTTAAGCAAGTAAGGCAACATTTTATGTAACATAAATACCATGTTAAAGTTCATGTGCACTGCATTGACATGGATATATAGACAAAGGTTCACGAAATTTGGTCTCATTGTCGTGGTCTCATGAGTTGAAGATGGGGCCGTATTTCAAGGGACCACATGCTGAGTGAGATGTGGCCCCCACCTTCAATATTTACATTTTTCATTTCAAATTCTCCAAATTATAATACAGGGTTCCTAAGGTAGCTCCAATCTATGCATCGCACATGTTAACAAACCACAATTTTAATGATGTCAGGCAGCTGTTAAAAATAAGGCTTTGGGGGTTTGTAATACACAATTATTGGCTTATCAATTCCCCCCTTTATATTTTGTCCAGGTCTCGTAAGCTGCGTACCCCCAGCAACACGCTGGTGTTGAACCTAGCAGCTGCAGACCTCCTGATGGCACTCTGTGGGTTCCCACTTCTCATTGTGTCCAGTTTCTACGGCGGCTGGGTCTACGAACCATGGGGTAAGTTAAGTGGGGATGTCAAGACATCTTCCAATTTAACTTTTTTTTATGGTCCAACCACTCCCTCTCTGAACCACCCTTGAGCAGTAAATTTTATCTCAACTCTGTAAGGACAGTATGCTGTGTTAATCCCCCTCTTCAAGTATGATGCATGCATTTTCTGCTGCCAATCAAATAGTTAGCTTTCAAATGTTTGTCTCATATCTTGTCATGAAATGATATCAGATAATTCCTAAGCATACCAACAATTATCATATCAAAGTATAGTATGTCATAAAAGAATCAATAATAAGTTTAATAAAAGAGCCAAAATTGTCCATCAGATCATAGGGAAAAGATAATGTGGGGGAGTATGTATACATGTCTCAAATATATAGCTATTCTAACATGTTTAAGCTGTATGTGTAGAAACATATGCTGTGCATCCGTTTTCAATAATATCGCCTGACCTTAGGATAATATAATTAGTCTGGTTCATCCATTGCCTCACTTCAGGTGCTTCAGTCATCATCATGATAACAAATGATCAATCATTTTTAAAAGGGTTACGTATCAGGATGATCCATATCGGTGTTTTTGTTGCCAACCTAGATCTTTCAATCGATTACGTATATCCAGCTGTGTAACAGTGGCAACAGCTTGAAATGGATATTCAGTACACTACTTTTCTCTTTATCATAATCTAGTTCAAACTGATTCACAGTACCTGGATGTCTATGTTAGAAAGTATTTGGAACAAAAACACCACTAAAGCATGTTGGCTAAATATGCTCAAAAAACTTAAAAATCTGTTGTTGCTTTTTTTAACTCACTTCACACTTAATGGATCGGCCTTCACTTAAACCTCAATTTTTAGTTTTGACAATTTCAATAGTTGTTGCAAAATTGGTTTTGATTGACTGAAATCAACTCAAATCAGGATTTTGAAAAGAATTGTTTTTATCCAAAAAGATATGAATTACACATATGTTTACCCTAACTAAGCATTGTTTCATGGGTAACTGCGAATCATTAAGCCTATAAAATAGAACAGTGTTGACAAGTATTTTTGACCAATATCACTGTAGGTTGTGTCACCTTTTACAAGTTTGGTCTTCCACACAGAATAGCCGAACAACTGTTCTCAAATTGCAACCACAATAATTCCACATAGTTTTGGGATACAGAATTCAGGCAGGGAACAAGAAATTATCCGGGGCAACACATTTGGGCAAACCCAATCTCACAACTTTTGCTTGGCTAAAGAGAGATCAGATAGTTGGTCAGGACCTCAGAGTGGTCCCCGACAAGTATTACAACCCAACAATCTTCCTACTACAAGTTTACTAATCCGAAGCTGATATCACAGAAGAAAATTTAAAAAGCTTATTGGCAATCCCAATGAAAATCTAGACTATCCTTGTCAAGCACTTAATCAATTGGGATGTGGAGTATTTTCCCCTTACCTTGTTTGGCCCTGTTAGTGTGCTATAGAGTGCTCCTGAATTTCCTATGGCATCAGCATGTGAGTACAATGGAGATGGTAGGAGATGGTTATTCTGCTTACTTAAATTCAGGGTGCAGCAGCTCCTCCTATACATATGTCACTGCAATTTCCTGACAGAAATAACTGCAACCTAAGGGCATCCTCCTCTCTTGGACCAGTTCTGGGTATACCGAGGCATGCCTACCAATGCTCTGCATGACAAAACATCCTTTGGCAAATATTCATGCAGTATCAATGTTATTTAAAGCCCTACCCACTCATACCAGGAAACAGAGCACCTGACAATACTAGGTACACCATACCTTGGCATTGCAAAATAAGGACATACCTTAACTCCTTAATTCTTAAAGGACTGATGTAGCTAAAGGATGACATTTGTCATTGTGCTGCACCAATGCAGCCCTGGCAAGTACCTCATCTGTACTGCAGTGATGCATTATGCCGACCATTCAGGAATGAAACATTTGTGTGCTTTTGGGTGATTTTCTAGTCATAGAACTATGCCAGACTGATCTGATCTTTATCTTCATGATGTATGGAAGTGGCTGTTACAGAGTCTCTGCTGGCACTGTATGAATATGTCATGATGAAAAATGAACATGACATACATATATCTACTGTTCTTAAATGGTTCAATGTGAGCTATTTATTCAGTAATAGTGACGCTCACCCATTGTATGTCATCATAACTATATCCTGCTTGTAGCATCAGTATGCTACCAAACATAGTTCACATTTTCATTTGGGGCTAATTCTCTCTTAAATACTAGTAAGTAGTCATATGAAAATTTGGTAACCATTATCTTCCCTTTCTATCTATACATGGCCATTCCACCATCATAATCATGGGCCTGCAGGTAGGACACAAGTTGACACAACATTGATGTAATAAGTGTTCTCTTACCTGAGAAAGGCGTAGTATGGATACATATTTTATACCCTGAGCCACCGAGATGGAACTGGAGGAATATTTCATTATTCATGGCCAGTATTGCCTCCTAAAACATGACTCCTCAAATTACCATAGGTTGTATAGGTGTGACGCAGGCAGGTGCCATCTATGTATGCATCACATATCATGCTGATAAGAGTGCATATGATATTCTGTGTGTTTCAAAATAATTTTTAGAAAATAACTTACATAACATAATTATCTTCGCTATTACTTTTATACATCGTTTCCTATGCCAATGATGTTGTTATTATGTACCTAATGAATATTGACATGGACTTAATACATATGTCCATTGTTAGAGAACAAACATTTCTGAACAAAAGTGAGATCTACTAGAAAAGCGCTTGCATACAAATATGATACATATCATACATTGACTTATGTATCTGTTTTCAATATGCGAAACAGAAAAAAAGCAATAAGAACTCAAATTCAATTTCAGTGGGTGACATCTATGGTGCATGCATTAAGTATCATGCAGATAACAGATCAGAGTACATATGATATTCGGTGTGTTTGGAAATAATTATAGAAAATGATTTGCTAAATACATGTAGCCTATGTCTTCACTAACTTCAATACATTGTTCCCTATTTCAGTGTGTGACTTCTATGGTGCTACAGCAACCACCTTTGGCCTCATGTCCATCAACACACTAGTCTTCATCTCCTTGGACCGTTACGTCGTCATTGTGGGACCCCAGCACATCCCCAGTGTGACCAGTAAGAACGTACGCTTCTGCATCCTGGCTATCTGGGTGTACAGCTTCGTATGGGGCATCATTCCCATGTTTGGCTGGAACAGGTGACACATGCTCTTATCTTAATATTTTAGTATCTTGATAACGATGGACGCATTAACTGTAGTCCTTTACACCATTTTCAAAAAAAAATAGATATCATGATGCTGAGTCAAGGGATCAAAATTTGTCTCCAAGAAAAGATATTTGAAGAAGTATTTTCATTTCTCCAACAACCTTGATGTGGACACCTAGTTGCATAAAAATAGAGAAGATGTACAGATGTACAGATACATCTTGGAGGGGTATGGCACCACCTGCAGCATCGACTACTTCACTATGTACTAACCTGTCCTTGTTTACCTACAGGTACATCTTGGAGGGGTATGGCACCACGTGCAGCATTGACTACTTCACACGTGAGGAGCCGCACAACCAGTTCCTGCTCTGCATGCTGCTGGGAGACTACCTCATCCCCTGCTGCCTCATCGTCCTCTTCTACATCCTCATATTCCGCAACGTTAAACAGCACAGTGTCGCCTTCCAGCCGATGTTGTCAAACAAGGAGCCTCTGAAGCGGGGGTCATCCATGCGGAGCTCAATCCGTGTGTACACCTCGGCCGCCGACCAGCAGAGCAGGAAGGCAAAGCGGAGGTTTAAGTGGACGCAGACCGAGTATAAGATCGCAAGGACCGTGCTCGTTGTCGTGCTATTCTATTGTATGGCCTGGACACCATACGCAGTGGTGACACTAATTGGGCAGTATGGAGATGTCAAAAAGATAACTCCAACTGTTTCCATGTTACCAGCAGTTTTTGCAAAGGTCTCGACTGTCTATAACCCGTTTGTTTACGCCCTGACCCACCCACGTTTCAAGCTGCAGCTAAGGAAGATCCTCATCACAATCCTCCCGGCATCTATACTGGACCGCAGTCCACTCTCCCGGGAAACCAGCTCAAAGGTATCAGGTCGCATGCTGCGTCGTACCTGTGAAACATCCGACTCCAACTCTGCCTCTGGATCTTTCACCGATAGCCCGGCCAGAAATATCCACTCCTTCATGGAATCATCTCCTTCTGTGAAAAAATCAGGAAGCTTGTCCTCCCAGGCTACACCAATGAATAACTTGGAAACTGCTGAAGTCATTGCTGAAGTGACCCGGTTCCTTGATGATGAGGGAGTCGAGGACACTCTTACCCCAATCCAGGAGGATCAGGAGCAGTTCTCAGAGGAGGAGCGCTTCCTGATGAAGGTGGCCCTGACCCAGGACCGTAAGAAATTACATCAGGCCAAGTTCCTACCTAACCCTTGTCATACTCCAGACTCTGAGCAGTTCCATGAGAACATTAACCAGGCTACATGGAGGGATATATCAGGGGAGAGCCTCCACTCTGTGAACATTGAGGCCATCAGGATGGAGAGGATCAGTTAACTACTGTGGTACTAGTGTAGAGGTTAGACTGAAGTTAGACATGTGTAGGAATACAATGTCAGTGTGTGGCGTACCGAGCTGTCATTGCTACTATTGTAGAGGATTGCCAGAAGTTGGATTAGAACTGAGCAGGGGTACCATGTCAGTATAATAAGCTGCCATTTTTCCATATCTGACCAGAGGCCTTGTCAGTCACTACCCAGTAATGTAGGGCACGGGGAGAATGAGGACAGACACAATTTCTGACTCTACCATTTTAGTCCCACAATGTGGGTTGTTCTTGGTCATATTGCTGTCACCCTGAGAATCAAGGCAAGACTGGATTGTTAAGATAGGAGAATTGTACGATTTTATGTTACTACATAAAAGATGCATCTTCGAGAGGAACTCTTGTTATTGCATTGGTGCCCCTTCAATGACAAATGTACTTGGAACATTATATAAAGAATTACCATCATGGATGCTGACCTTCACTGTGACAGAGAGATATTTCTTTTTGATAAAAAAAACTGCTCCAATATTGACAACTGATCAGGCTACAGCCGCCTAGGAGAAACACTCTACAGTTTATCATCCTGCTCAAGGTACATATACTGATCTGTACTGATATTTCACTCACTGCCAGCATGTTATATGTCATATGTAAAACACTATCTATGGTATTAGCGCTCATCATCAGATGTAACACTTTGACAAAATCAATGTGTCAGTCTGGGGTTTTCCAAGTTAAACCCCAGGGCACATTCAGACTGAAGCATCACACACAGAGTGTCTATATAGGAACATATGTCTGGAACAGGCTGTCTGTATTTAATGAGGACTCACTCATTTTAGAAAGTCATATCATCCAGTTGAAACTTTCTCCGTTACAGAGTAATATAAAGTTGTACTCAGCACAAGATAAGGCCTGAATGTAACTGGGGTGACCATATCCAGCTATTATTAGTTTTTTCCCCTAAAGAACAAATTACTTAGATAATCGGAAACTACTAAGAACCGAAGCGGTGCAACAGGTTGATTTATGAATAAAATGCTGGTAATAAATTTCAGACTTTCCTGATGTCCAACACCTAAAAGATTCTGCTTAGACACTTTGAAACATAATTGTCTACTGAGGTATTAGAATTGAACCTTTTAAGATACTGTTCCATAGAGGCTACATAATTAGGAAGAAGTAGCTCTATCTAATGCTTTCTTTCAAGTCAGAACAGCCAAAAGTGCTATAGTGCAAGATGGTCATAAGCCTCAATTAATAATATCTTCTATATATTGTTGTAAAAATTAAATACCAGTATATTTGATAACTTTGTAGGGTTGTCCTGGATATGTGACTAAAGTTGATCTGTAGTTAGGGTGCCAAACGACTGACTGTTCTAAGTTGAAGCCCTGTCCACATGGGCACGATTCATTTGATATATTTGGTGTGAGGTACAAAGGAATGTGACTATCACTGTATTATATATATATATATCAAGGTCTGAACCATTAAGTACCATAAATGCCTGTCTGAGAAGAGCCAGCCTCAAATAATGCCGAGTGTAGAGGGGAATTGAAACAGCATGAACTACGGTAAACATTCTGTACAAGCATAACTCACTTACAAGCCGGATCTAGACTTTGGGAATATACTCTAAGCTTCACAGGGGGTCTGTTTATCACGATTATAGTACTGTAGGATACATCTAAAAACTCAAATTTAAGCCGCACCCTGACTTTGCTCTGCTTAGAGTAGCAGTAATAGAGTATTGAAATTAATAATACCTGGGGCCTTAACAGTATACTGACAGTGGAATGCTTTAGGTGGATATGAACAAGAAATGTAAAAAGTCTAAAATAATGTAATCATGGCGTTTTTTATGAAGTATGGTACCTATCATGATAATTCCTACTAGATGACAAGATAGTCTAACCTGTTGTGTGCGTATAGTGTTGCAGGAGGGCTTGACAATATCCTGATCAGATGATACTGAAATGAAGTCTTTTTTCTATGTGTTTTACCTCCGCGAGCTAAAGGTGGGTCTGTGTATCAAAGTATAATGAGAGCTGAAAGGTTAGAAAGTATCTATCATTGAACGTTAAAATACCATTATGTAAGGCTAACTTAATGGTTGTATAGAAGGAAATGATTCAATATTGTGAATACTTGTAATTTTATCAATTCTGTATGTACATAATATTATGATGATGAAAACAACATTATCAAGTTTGTCCCATTGTGATACATTATATATGAACCTATATAGCTATACCACATTGTGTTCAACATGTACCAAACCTATATACAACATACCTATCATAGACTATCATGATTATTTAATTATATTTATATTTACACTTGTTTGTATAAAGGTCACGGTGTGTATTTTATAAACTAAGAACTAGATCGTTGTCTCTGACTCAAAGATGGAGGCAATGATGCATGTTCAAGGGTTAGAAAGAGAACATTTTGTTGTCTCCTTTATCTGAATTCTCAATCAAGATAAAATCAAAAGCGTCCTGTAAATACAGCCCGAATCTTTTAATTTTATCAGAAAGAACCAGGTTTACTGATAATTCTGGCATATGAGCCTAACTCGAATATCTATAGGCAACACCCTTAACTAAAACTCCCAGAGGCAGCGTCCTGACTTGTTGCTATTCTTTGAGCATCACTGGGGATCTGACTCTCGGGACTAGCTGTGACTTCCCCGTGAGAATTGACGGTACCCCAATAGTCATGTGTGTACACTGGTATTCTGGTTAAATTAGACTGCATTGACTGTGACAACATGGGGAGAGCAATGAACGCACTTGACGTCTATGTGCATTACTGCCCTATGAAGGGAGCGAATGTCTGAATTTGGTTCTATATTTATATTTATCAGCAAATGTAACACAAAATTCGGAAATGGACTATACTGGATCTATATAAGATTATTTAATGCCTGTGTCATGTTTAATGCATGATATTTAAATAAGTATAGATGATTGTAATTTGTTAATCGGCCAGTGTAGAGACTAAGATGTCCTTTTTCCAATGGTACCAAACATGATATATAATATATTGTGACTTTGAGTGAAATATTATGTAAACAACTAGATGCACTGATGCTGGTGGGTAACCCATTATACTGGTACGTCCTAGAATGTGAGTACAGGTGCCGCTCATTTAGGGCGTACTAGAATAGTGGGTATGTCCTCAACCTGGTTATTGAAATGTATCCGGAGATGTTACAGCAATGTTGTTCTGAGATTGTGATGGCTGTTGATCTGTGATGTAGTTGATGTATAACAGACCTCACTGTTCTTGACATACAGTGAATAAAGTCAATGGTTTGTAAATAATATGGGTTCATTGTTTTCAATTTGTCTTTAACCCTGTCATGGTCGCCTAGCAAAATATTGCAGCCCTGACAAGGGACAGGACAGTTTCAAGGTTATCACTGTTTTATCAAAGCATTCAAAAATCTCAACGGTGACTAATTTCGGGAGTTTGTTTATCTTCATAGAGAAATATACTTATAATTAGTTTTAGCTAAATCTCTAGCTTTAATCTCAAGTCAAGGGAGCGTTTTTTATTAAAGTAAAGGATGTCCTCAACGTCTATCAACCATATTTTAATGTTTTGACAGAGGCTGAGTAGTACATCATATTTATACAACAGACCACTAGGAAAGACACTGCTTTATCTTTTTTTGGACTGAACACAAGTGGGGTCTTTGTAGTGTATAAGGTCAGCTGTTTCCTTATAGCACACTTGAGTCAGTCACACCATATTAATATAGGTGAGGATGAACTGTCTTTTGAATACCAGGAGGGTGACTGTGAGGGAGAGCACACTGGTCACGAGTCTGACGAGGGTGGAGTCACAAAAGGCTTCATGACACAGTTAATCAGCGGCCTCCACACATCTTTTAACAGCAAATTAACTGGGCTACACAGACTAATGGCAGGCTCCCACAAACGCCTGAGCAGGCGCATGGGTAACCTAGAAGGGTCAAATGTCCAATCCAAAAAGGATATTTCTGACCTAAAGACACTTTTTGGTGCACAGAAAGTGGAAATAGATGCCCTAAAGTTGAAGCATGATGGCATTGAGGGCAACATCAAGTCACAACTGGATAACCTGCAGCTCAAAACCAAACGCCCAGGGGGGGTACCCATCGACACAGAAAGAGGCTCAAATGAACGGCCACCGAGGCGACAGACTATCATAGTTGAAGGTATGGAAGTCACTGAGGACGAACCACCTTTTGACACTGCTCTCCGCCTGATGAAAAAAATGGCCCTCAAGGTCAGCGATGATGACATAGTTTATGCCACCAGACTAAACCGCCGCTTCCCAAAGGATGATGCCCCACCACCCCTCATTGTCAGCTTCCGCGAAATTTGGATGCGCGACACCTGCATGAGGGCTAAGTCATCACTACATGGCACAAGCATCTTTGTCAATGCCGACGAGGACAAGGAGACAAGGTCCATTAAATATGTCTTACGCCAGATCGCCCGGCACTGCAGATCCAAAGGGACTGAAGTGATCCTGAAGGGGACTCATATTTAGATATCACACACCCTATACGATGGTAGACTGCCACACAGAATCCCAGCGAGGTTTAGACCACCGACCCTGGTGGTACCTGCTGCCCT
Source organism: Harmothoe impar (assembly GCA_947462335.1). Taxonomy (NCBI): domain Eukaryota; kingdom Metazoa; phylum Annelida; class Polychaeta; order Phyllodocida; family Polynoidae; genus Harmothoe; species Harmothoe impar. The sequence goes on along the minus strand of OX381719.1, from coordinate 9,176,587 downwards.
AAACCGCTCACCCCAAGAACAGCCCAAAAATCCACAGGAACAGCTGACACCCCAACGCCCTCCAACACCGAGACAGATTTCCCCGGAAATTCCTGACCTGTCTTTGACCGATGACAGAAACCGGAAGCAGAAATCTGATGGCATAATGCCTCTCTACCAACAAGAGACAGAGTCGGGTCTCACTTTCTGCGGGGCCCGGAGTATTTTCAGCCCCCTCTACCAGGTTGCTTTAAAACATGACGGGTTGGACTTCCACTGTGCCGAACAACTGTACCAGTGGATGAAATGTAAACTGCTCAATGATGAAAGTGGCTGTGATAAAGTACTCCAAGCAACCGATGGACTAAAGGCCAGGGAGGCCGGAAATGCCTGCATGGGAGGCAAAGCCTGGAAGGATGCTAGATATTCCGTGATGGTAAAAGCCCAAGCTATCAAATTCACTACTGATTCTGATGAATACAGGGCCCTATTAGACACCGAGGGACCCCTGATCCTGGCTGAACTTGATCCCTACTGGGGAGGGAATGCCTCCTACAACAGTCAACAATATCAGGAATACAGCTGGGACGGCAACAATGCACTTGGGAATATACTACAAGATCTGCGGACCGGGTTACGACGGTCCGCACCAGCACCGCCACCTGAGCTGGACGCGGGAAAGGCGGCAGAGGATCCGGGGGGAGAGCAGGCCGCAGCGTCAGCACCTGACCCAGTTACCCGGGGCGAAGTAGGTCAGTCCGCTGCGCCCCAATCGTAGGCGGTCTGCGAGAGTACACGCACAAAACAACTTTTCTACTACTGTATTATCGCCCAGGGAGTGACAACAAGAAATCCCCAGGATGTATATTTACGATTTAATCGGGGATAAAAGGGTAGAAGGCCTAGATCAGTATCTAGCACCGTTGTGCCCCGGTCTCAGGACAACCCAGGTGGTGGAGTTTGGTCGATTGGAGGACATTTCTGCGGCTATAAAGTTCCTAATCGACCCGAACATTGTCATCGGTACGCCTCCAAATGCAGTGATAGTCATGGCCGGTATATATGAGGTTCTCAACATCAAAACCAGTCCCCACATGTCAGTTACACTACGCCATCTACACACTGAATATGCCTCCAATTTGATAACTGGTATGTACGAGGCTCTGGTGGAGTCCGCCTTCATCATAAACCCCCGGGTGAAAGTGATAAACTGTGCTATCTATGGTGCTAGCATAAACACCATGATAAATCCGGCTTCCACAACCCCACATCAACACCAAGCAATAGCCGACTGCCTCATCCACAACATCAATCAAAAACTACTAGACCTCAATGCTCGTTTTGGGGTCCACCTGCCTTATACCGACAGGGTGACCCATAGGTACCAGACAAAAAAGGGTCACTTCCAGAACTATGACAGCCTTGTTGAAGGCTACTTACCAAGCCAAAATGCCAAGGAAAAATGTGCTCGACTAATTGCATCTAGTCTAGACAAGGACAGCGCCAACTGGTGAGTGGCTGGTGTAGGCTTGATTATTTTATCATCCTCACTAGTCAGTAGTAACCACAGGCCGACGCATGTCTTAAACTATTATTTTATGGTTTGAGAATGTGTATGCCGTGGTTCTCCACATTTTCACTGTGTCTGGCTCCTCGTGGGATTATTTTATCTCACCTGGTTTAACGGACTGTGAATACTTGGCCCACTTTCAACACCTGCATACACACTACAGCAACACACCTAGGACCCTACCGGTAATACTAACCTGGAAGTCTCCACCCTACACACTCCAAACTGAGTAATCTTGAACAAACTGACGACTCGCCATGAACTGAATTATTGGAGCTGGTGCCCACCAAGTCGCCTGAGACCTTCCACACGTGTATTCTCTTTTATAAGTGTTACAAATGTATATAACCTCTCAACTCGTCTATGACTGATACCATGACTCTTGTTTGAAAATTATTTAATCTATGTCTGAAGTCAAAAAGTTACAAAGCAAAGTTACTACTGGCCACATGTCTTGGGCCTATAGCTACAGTTAGTATGAAAGTTTATTACAAAGTTACTGCCTGACGGCCACTCACTGAATATCAAAGTTACTACTAGAAAAATACGGATCAATTCTGATAATATGAAACTGGTCCAAAGAAACAAGGGACGACCAATTAGCATCCCATGTAACAAGAAGATCTAATAAACTGACTGACATCTGATCAGCAGATCATTGTGCACAAGAGCCTATGGTTCGGAGGGAGCCATCTATTTGAACTCTTTGAAGGATCAGTACACTGCACGCTGCAGACTGAATCACATATTATATTTAAAGCCTTATTGTCTGTCTATTCTTACTACATCAATTGGACACTTGTGTATATTATATGTAGCCGGGGTATATAGGGCTATAAAATCTACACTCACCTACACCCAGTGCACGCTGCAACCAGCGACGGACTAACCGGCAGTGGTGTTTTTGACCTGAACTTGTGTATTTCTGCACTACCTCACGTATATACCGGTAGTGAAACTTTTATACACCCCGGGCGCCTACAGTCTCTGACTGGTACCAGTACCCCATACACAGTTATTACCAGACTTTACGGTACTAGCCTAATAAGGGTTTCATTTATTGCACAAAAATGTGAGAGTACCTACATACTAGGAGTACCAATCTGTTTATCATCACAGCTTGTTCTGTTCACTTTATTGTTGCTAACAAAGAGAAAATTCCACGAGTGCCTGACACAATAAAGGAGCACCATTTATCTAATCAAACTTCATGTTACTTGTTTGTCTTGGACCAAAATGCACCCCCTTAGTGGAGACTGTTAACTCATACAACAGTCAATACTCAACTAGACCAGATACTGGGAAGTCCCCGACCTCTGATCTTGCCCTGATCACCACAACGTCCCTTGTGGCCAGGCAATTATTTATGCACCTCTTTCCACTGCTTTTGCTGCTGACTGTGATCAACCATATTGTGATACCGGCTAGGCATCACCACGACCCAGCCATGTATAGGTCTTTTGACCAAGTGAGACAGCTCAAAGGCCTGAAGCTGATGACCATAAATGCACGGAGCCTGGAAAAAAAGATTGGCCATCTCAGCAGGCTGGCCTACGGCCTAGACTATCTGTGCATTACGGAAACCTGGTTCAACGAGACAATACCGACTGCTACAGTGAACATGCCCCACATGGCCCTTTTCAGGACTGACCGCCCCAACAGCATTACACGGCGCGGCGGGGGTGTGGCATGCTACGTCAGGTTCGAGTTCGCGTGCTACTCAACCTTGTGCCCGGAATTATGCGCTGCAAATACACACCTGGAGGCAGTTGGCATCATTACCACCTACCCGGGCCATACACAGCGAGTCATAATTTGTGCCTACAAACGTCCGAGAGCAAATGTGAGAGAAGCCTATCAGCACTTGAAAACACTGTTGAACCATCCCATTGTGGGAAATAGGGAGGTATGGGTGTTGGGCGACTTTAACGTCAACTCCAGGGCCCAAGGAAGTGCTAAGCATAGACACATGACACGCTTCCTCCAGGATACTAACCTCAAATACCTCCAGACACCGCCTACTCACTATGACCCAATCCACGGTGCTACTACAATCGACCACGTATACACCAACTGCAGGTTTACTAGTACTTATGGCTTGGTTAGTGACACCATTAGCGACCACATACCTGTATTTGTCAGGCTGGCTTCTAGCATACTAGGCACTTAACCCTTCCAGGATGCTTGGGTGCATTTTACCTTTATCTTTCTTACACAGGATGGTAGCTGTGGTGAGCAACTCAATTACCATCAGTGTATTCATGCATCATGCAAACATCATGCAACTGATACACTCCTGATGGACCTGTATGATGTCCTGATGCAAATTCCAACCATAACCTGCACATAGTATTTTACCTGATGTTAATATTTGGTTTCTGATTGCCTTAAATGCATTTCAGTGTACTGCAAACATATGATTTAAACGTTAACATCTCATGAATCCATGAGGCAAAACTGTTTGTCACATAATTTTGATATGGTAAATATGATACAGCCTAGTTTAGCTTAAAAAAGAGGCAAATGGAGGAACAAATAGCTGTATGCACCTATCATTTTCAGCTATCACTTTGCCTCAGGGTTCATCGCATATATTGCAGTGAAACACTGTTGACAGGTAATTTGTAAATGACACCTTTTTCACGGCTTAGTTTAATTCTGCACTCAGTGACCCTACTTTACCTGAAAGGTTCTGCAGGTAGACAACCTGGGCCTTGCCATACTGTACAGGACAATTAAAAATATTCAAAGTAAATATCTTGTTCAGAACATACAATAGTTTATCTATATCTAATAGGCCACTAAACTGTAGGCCTTTAGTGTTAGGGCTATTGGCTTATGACTGCAAAACATAGACATACATAGCAGGTACAATAATTTGGTTCTTATGTCAATCTTTGATGGACGAATTTGAAATATTGATAGAAGATACTCTTTCAATACATAAACCTCAGTGGAAAGCACTGAGAACTTCACCCCACCTCCTCCAATATACAATCTACAGCTCCTGACATTACAGTCTCAAAAAGGTGACAAGTGAAACTCTTGCTACCCATGGCAACAGTTGAGCCAATCAGATAGAGGAGGTAGTGCTTTAAGTCCCTTCAAAGGTATTTATCATCACCACTCCATACAGGTAGACACAAACCGAAAAAGTAACTGTGAAGATGTAAGATATCCTGAGAGCAGCCATCCTGAATGGAGGCTGTTAGGTGCACAGTGCTGCCAGACTCTGGTCTGATAAGCGTCATGTAACCCCCCACCCCCCAAGTGGCAGGTACAGTAAAATTCCGTTATAACGAAGTGCTCTAGGCCAGGAATAAAGTTCGTTATAAACGAATTTTGTAGTATTCAAATAGAGCATTCTAGGCCATCTTTATACTGTCAGATAGTATGATAAAGATGTCCTTAACCCTATATTATATAGATAAGACAAATAATACAGAAGTAGATCTACATAATACAGGTATATATATACTTTGTTCAAATCATTAGGTGAAATTAAGTGAAATATAGACCAAATGTACCCTGGATATCCCCTTGGTAGGCCTATGGTAGATTAGTGCGACTAGGTGTAGGCACAGGTGTGTGTCGCGGGGGGGGGGGGGGGGGGGGGGGCACAAGATGAGGGCGAATCATAGGGAAAGCCCCCCCCCCCCCACTCCCCAGCCTCGGCACTCCGACCAAGATGAGTGGGAATCAAAGAAAACCATCCCCCCTGCCTCTGCCCCCCCCGCCCTAGGTGAGTGTGAAAAGCCCGCCATCTCCTCCCTCAGCCTAAGTGAGGGAAATCAAAGAGACACCCCCCCCCCCCGCGACTATGCATCCCAGCCTATGTTAGTGTGAGAAGCGCCCCCCCCCCCCTTGTGACCCCCTTCCCCGACATCCACAGGGCGGGGTGTGGGGTGGGTAGGCAGCAGTTGTATAAGAGAAGTTACTTCTGAATGGGAATATTCCCATGAAATATTCCTTGCCTGGTGAAAAAAAGTTCGTTATAAACGAATTTATACTGGAAAACATTCGTAAAAACAGGATTTTTTCCCTATACAAATGTATGGAAACGGTTTTGGCACAGCAATTTGTTTGTTATATCCGAAAATTCGTTGTAACCAAATTCGTTGTAGCGGAATTTTACTGTAATTCAAGTACTGTGATACCTGCCACGGGATGCCTCCAGTCTCACACAATACACAGCGGTCCCTATACTCACACCAGTCATTCACCATTGTTCACCACAAAGTAATGGTTAGTAATAGGTCCTCAATGCCCTAGGAACATTGGTGGGTTCATGTCCTGGGCTGCGGCCAGGAAATTCCCTGATCTTATTTCTAACAAGTAAAGTAGCCTTCCCAAGCATCCTTACCGATGCATTCTCATGCAAAATACAAATCATAATGTGGTATAAAGGTCTTTTGAAAGTAAAAAGACACATCCTGTGTAATGTATGCAGCCCTATGTTGTGTACACTGTCTGTAAATCCCCACTTATGTAACTTCAAAGATAAATCTCAGCATTAGCATTTTACTGTATTTTAAGGTGAAAGCCGTTGAGTGAGTATGTGGCCATTAATGGTTCAAAGAATTTCCCCAGTAGATCCCAGTAGAAAAGAGAGGAGAGAGAAATTTGACAATGATGTTGACATTTGAACTAACATTAGACAGACTAGTGCAAGAAAGAAGTGTTTGAAGTGAAGGCACTGCTTTGTTCAACACTTTTAGATATTTTTTGCCCAGCTAAATTTGTACAAGGTTACTAGTAACACTGAGATCATTAATGTATGTTGAGCCATAATACAATCCATGATGGAGGCTAGCTCGATGAAACAAATAGTGAATAAGAGATAAAGACCTACATTGGGCCCTGACAGGATGCACAGTAGTCATGCCTTCTGCTGACAAACTGTCTGCTATCCTTCAAGGATTGTTTATCTACGTCTGATATGATAATTGATTGACACCTCAAGTTCTCCCATGGCATATTGGTTTCATTGCTTTTGGGGGCAATTTCAATTATATAAACATGTTTTACGGAAACCTAGGACTTTAAGTGACGAGCAATTTAAACAAAAGGCCTTATTTCAACAAGTGTAAGCAATTTCAATCAATGCTAGTTAATGCTCAAATTAAATATGTATCAGATCTTGGAAGTCAGGCTGTAAACCAACTCATTAAAATTTTCAAAAAGCCAATTGTTTAGATTAAGTGCTTAAACAGGAGTGGTACAGAAATAAGTTATGGATGAGGCAAATTGGCGGAAGGTTTTAGCAGGTACAACAGCAACAGCTAGTTGCCGGAAGCTGCATCATCATTATTTGACATATGATAAGGTATGCAGCCAATCATAAAAGGTATGAAGCTACCAATGGATGTCATTGACACTACACAACTCTCACAGACCTCATTCCCTCATTCAGTCAGTGGCACATTGTGGGGCACTGGTTACAGCCTGAGGCAGGTTACGGTGCCAGCAGAAAGCCATCTCAATGTGATATTTTGTATATATTGGAAAGTCCCATTGTGTATGGCTGTTAATTCTGTACCTTGGAGTTTAGGGGGTTAGGTTCAATGCGGTCCAAATACAAGAAGTGGCAAATGCTGAATGTGCTCAGTAATGTAGGTTCAGCTTACCTACTGGTATAAGTAGGAAACTCCCCATCAATTGTACCCATTGTTTATAAGAGTCATATTGTTATAATTAAGTGATCATTTGTCCCTTCACTATTCAGGTTCTATTATAGAAAAATGAATTCTGTTCCTCTTAAGTAAGTAAAAGACTGTCCTCATTAGTGTGATACTGCCCCAGTCAGGTAATCAGCTCAGAAGCAGCCCTTGTCTACAGCTGTTTATCCTACAATTAGTGTCAAGGCCGAGTTCTGTCTGCCACTGTTACTGTCAGACTATGAGGGATAGGAGGCAAACTGAGGAGCGGCCAAGGTTACTCAGATTTGCAAAGCAGACAGTGCGCATCCCACTCAGCCTGGGCTTCCTGGGATACTGCCCAGGCCCCTCTCGGGAAATACATAAGAGACAGTATCAATGGGCGTTGGCATTTGTTTATATCCTTAATGTCCTTTTCTATGGTAGACATCAAAAGGCAAAAGCAGGAGCTATCCATGCATTTCAGTACAGACAATGGATGACTGTACATGTGCATGTTAAAGTATCACTGATAGGGTAAGATTAGCTTGTCAAACTACAGTGATAGATATAGACTGTGCCATGTATCCAGTCATGAGTATGCTTTATATACCAACACAATTTGGAAAAGCATAAACCCATAAATTCTTTTCTGAATCAAAGTTGTCTAATACCAGTATTGACCAATTTGAATCTTGCTGCTACAGACTGATCTTAAATGACTTGAATGTTGCTACTGCCTAGAGGTGTTAATCTCAATTGTAATCAGTAATAATGGCAGACCAGTTGATTGGGAAGGTTCTAGTGTTCAGGTAAAGACCCTCTTACCAAGAGCTAAGAGCTCCTTAGTCTAGAACTGCTGTCATCAATGGGGGACACACTATTGGCAGGTCCGGAAAAATGGAGGAAAACCCTCCCCAGAGCCCTTATTTACACCAGTGTTAATTTTCACAACGCAGGTAGGTGTGAAAACACTACAGGGCTCACTGCCTACTGGGTGAAATGGAGGAGCACAGAGGGAAAGTCTATAGAAAAAGTTTCTTTATATGTGATTTCATGGTAATTACCTGTATGATTCACTATTTCCCATGTATGATTCAAGAGCATACACTAATCTATATTATGGGATATTTACATTTGACAGCAAATTGATAGAAAATTCAGCAATTGGGTTATAAGAAAATCGTTGCTAATTCTAGCCCTGCAGTGTTTTCACACCTACCTGCGTTATTAACACTGGTGTAGTAAGGGCTCTGGGGAGGGTTTTCCTCCATTTACCGGACCTGATTGGAGGGAGCAGCTCTAATGGCTACTTTCCTGGAAACAGAACTGTGCCGTAGTAGTGGTACCCAGACAACCTTCACTGCCACTTACCAGGATTCCTGTCACGCCGCTTCTAATCACATGGTAGGTTGTCTAGACTGGTCTCAACTTAATTCTCAATTTGAAAAGGAATGTGCTTCATTTCTGAATCACTCTGTATTTCTTCTCACCCTACTTTGAGAACCTACTCATACTCTGTGATTCAGTACTTTTCTGTCTCTATCCAGATCTGTCTATCTTTCAATTATTGTCTCTGTATTTCTCCCTAGAGCTCTCTCTCCCTCTCAGAGGGACTATAGATACTTCAAATGTGATGCCTTACCTATTGGTTTACCTTTCATTCTCCTATGGTTTCTATGAAAGGAGTCTTACTTTGGTTATTGACATCTCACTGTAACTAATTTAATTGAGAAATTTGAAGTGAAGACAAAGATGGATCATGGGCCTGCTGTGCATTTTGCTCAGGCATTTAGCAAAGGAGAGTATGAAAGGAGACAACTAAGGAGGAGTTTTAATAGCGGAACATCTTAATCTGAGAAGAACACAGAAGAGCTATTCCCTGAGCCCCATTGGGTACTTTAACTTTCCCACATTGAAAAGGGAGTATAAATTTATGAGACATGGTTTTACTTTCTAGGACAAAATCAATCACAATTTTGGACTATGTAGATTATTGTGCTGCAGAGTGGGAGTCTGCTCGTATCATTGTTTATAGGTTAGAACTTCATACAGCCTGTTGCTTAGAGCGGCATTACCAAATCAGAATACAGGTTCATTCTGTAGTTTGGTAGGTGGGTAATGAACCTTAGGCTACACAACGCCTTAACTACAATGTGAGTAACGCACAATCACTCAATTGGTACACCATGTTGACCCTTCGGCAGACATATGATGTTTAACATGAGGGAGACAGTCTAGATATAGAAATGCTCAACTGAAATGGAAAAAAAGAGAAAAATTTTATGTTCAAACCACATAACTCATTTAAAGGAGTGGGGGTCTCACTCTGTCATACTGCCTAAGTTATGGAATGCTATTTATATCTGGTGCTCCTGGTACCTGTGTTTTATCCCTGTATGACTCCTTGTGAGATTGCCTATATCTGTTGCACTCTCAATATCTCTTTCACAGACTGCATGCTGCTAGAGTCAAAATCAAGAGTGTACAAGAATGTCATGATATATCACTGAGCACAGCAGGAGGACAGAAAAACACAAACAGAGTAGCTTTGGGTGGAAATATCCTTACTTCAATACGGTGCTCTGCTAAGTAAGAATACTTGTCTACTGTTCTGATATCGTGACAAACCCCTGACCGCAATAAAAGGCAGTCTTTAAATGCATCAAATAGAAAGGAATGTGAACAGGAGACAATTGCTGCTAGTGGCTGTTCTGTCATCATCTAGCTTCTGTAGAGCATGACTCCTTACTATAAAAGATTCTACAGCCATTACTCCTGCCCCCTGAGCCCCATTATCAGTCAGCCCCTTATTATGGTGGTAACCTTTGGTATATCCATCAGGGGATATTCTTTGTGTCTCTATCAAGAGCCATTTCTGGTACTGCCTCCCCCTGCTCCCAATGCTCCTCATGGATACGCTCCCAGGAAAACAAAATATTGATGATTTGGTACAGAGATAGACAAGCTACTTACTTTAGAATGGTTATCATTGCTTCCCCCCTGCCTCCCCTCACTGTCTGCCGGTTGCCTGAGATGTTTTTTCGTCATGTAGGTAATATCAGTGCAGTATTTTCCCTAAAGGGTGTCATTTTGTTTTCTATGGCCTCAATATGAGCAAAAAGAAAGAGGAAAGAAAAACATCAATCTTGAACACACAGAAATCTTAAACAAACTGATCTTATCACTAGAGTGACATACAGATATCAGATAAGGTCCCTTGACACATCTATTTTTGTTCCAGTGTCTACCATTGTTTGAATTGAGCTGTAAGAGTCTCCAGATATGAGAGATTCCCTGAAGGTGATTGAGGGAGCAGGGGGCAAAGGGGGACATAACAGGAGCTCTAAACACAATCCAGACGCCAAGGACGAGAGACAAAGAGATAACATAATATAGGGGTTTGTATAGATAACATCTTTCCAGACACTTGCACCAATTATGTGCAGTAACAAAGGCACTGGTGCATTAGTTGCGAGTATTGACACCAGGGGGAGGCTCTGCTCGTCATAGGTCGCCATGTTGTAAGGGTCATAGCTCACCTGTTATCCACTGCAGCAACATGTATGCTCTGAGGCTCGCTCGTTTGGATTAATGCTTTGATTTTCAATGGCTTCAAAGATACATGTGGAGATAGCAGGCAAGGTTTCTAAGAATTGTGGTACATGCTTCGGCCATCATCCTCCGCCTTTTGGTAAGAATTGCCAATACTCAGGGGAGACAATGGAACAGGGCCCTAGTACCACCGGCGAGGTCAGCCATGACACCTCGGAGCCGGGGACCGGGAGCAAGGGGAAATCACCCCTACCTTCGAGGGAGGACCATCTCAAAAAACTGCTTCAGAAAGAAGAAGCACAGAAGGAGACTCTGGAGGAAAAACGGCGAGTCAAGCAATTAGAGCATCAGTTGGCGACCTTGAGAATCTCCAACAAGGATATACCCACAGTATGTGTGTTAACATAGAAGCTGAGCTGTATACACAGCTCCAACATCATGTTATCAACTCTCACAGCATAATGCACCTACCATATAAGACCTAATAAGCGCACATCCCCTAATAAAGACCCCCCCCCCCTATTTTGGCCGATTTTAACATTTAAAACCCCGAAAAATATGTCTTGAGCCCAAATTAACCCAAGACATTACTAGAAATGTGTTAACAATAATTTGTTAAGCACTTGTTATGCTTGTTATGTTGAATAGAGTACAGCAAAAGCATATAAGTTAAGGTAAATATAAAGGAGGGTGTGTGAGAAGAGGGAAGATGACAAAAAGTGGTATTTGCATCCCACATGGCAGCTCTGTTATATGAACTATTTGTGATTGTAGACTTTATGGTGGGATCCCGTAGACAGTAGGCCTATCATGATTTAAGAGGCTACAGTCAGTGTTCTCAAGGCTACTGATGCTATCAGACATAAATCACTCTGTCACTGTAGACTTTACTATAGGAATGCCTCTCATGATTTAAGAAGTTGCAGTCAGTGATCTGACTCCTACTGCTGCTATCAGACAAACCCCTCAGAATGGTGGCATGCGAGGTAATCATCAGAACATTATCTGAGTCTGTCTACATTTGTCAGACTCCAGTTTCTACACAGCGATGCCAGATACAATATCTTCACTCCAAGAAAAAAACACCGCAGAGATGAGATGTTAGAGCAGCCATGACCCATATAAGACCCATTCACCTCACAGAGTAGTAAAGAAGATGCACCACAAACCTCTGCCTAGAGTGTTCCCTACAACACTGCTTGTTTTTATGTCTGAGCCTGCCTCACTATAGCATAATATATTCCAGATACTAAAGACTCACTTAGGAGCCCCTGAGGGAAAGTAGAGGAAATAGGATAGAGAGGAGTCCTTGGCAAAACCTGTCCACACAGAAACAGAGACCAGACTATGATCATAGTCTGGTCTCTGTTTCTGTGTGGACAGGTTTTGCCAAGGACTCCTCTCTATCCTATTTCCTCTACTTTCCCTCAGGGGCTCCTAAGTGAGTCTTTAGTATCTGGAATATATTATGCTATAGTGAGGCAGGCTCAGACATAAAAACAAGCAGTGTTGTAGGGAACACTCTAGGCAGAGGTTTGTGGTGCATCTTCTTTACTACTCTGTGAGGTGAATGGGTCTTATATGGGTCATGGCTGCTCTAACATCTCATCTCTGCGGTGTTTTTTTCTTGGAGTGAAGATATTGTATCTGGCATCGCTGTGTAGAAACTGGAGTCTGACAAATGTAGACAGACTCAGATAATGTTCTGATGATTACCTCGCATGCCACCATTCTGAGGGGTTTGTCTGATAGCAGCAGTAGGAGTCAGATCACTGACTGCAACTTCTTAAATCATGAGAGGCATTCCTATAGTAAAGTCTACAGTGACAGAGTGATTTATGTCTGATAGCATCAGTAGCCTTGAGAACACTGACTGTAGCCTCTTAAATCATGATAGGCCTACTGTCTACGGGATCCCACCATAAAGTCTACAATCACAAATAGTTCATATAACAGAGCTGCCATGTGGGATGCAAATACCACTTTTTGTCATCTTCCCTCTTCTCACACACCCTCCTTTATATTTACCTTAACTTATATGCTTTTGCTGTACTCTATTCAACATAACAAGCATAACAAGTGCTTAACAAATTATTGTTAACACATTTCTAGTAATGTCTTGGGTTAATTTGGGCTCAAGACATATTTTTCGGGGTTTTAAATGTTAAAATCGGCCAAAATAGGGGGGGGGGGTCTTTATTAGGGGATGTGCGCTTATTAGGTCTTATATGGTAGGTGCATTATGCTGTGAGAGTTGATAACATGATGTTGGAGCTGTGTATACAGCTCAGCTTCTATGTTAACACACATACTGTGGGTATATCCTTGTTGGAGATTCTCAAGGTCGCCAACTGATGCTCTAATTGCTTGACTCGCCGTTTTTCCTCCAGAGTCTCCTTCTGTGCTTCTTCTTTCTGAAGCAGTTTTTTGAGATGGTCCTCCCTCGAAGGTAGGGGTGATTTCCCCTTGCTCCCGGTCCCCGGCTCCGAGGTGTCATGGCTGACCTCGCCGGTGGTACTAGGGCCCTGTTCCATTGTCTCCCCTGAGTATTGGCAATTCTTACCAAAAGGCGGAGGATGATGGCCGAAGCATGTACCACAATTCTTAGAAACCTTGCCTGCTATCTCCACATGTATCTTTGAAGCCATTGAAAATCAAAGCATTAATCCAAACGAGCGAGCCTCAGAGCATACATGTTGCTGCAGTGGATAACAGGTGAGCTATGACCCTTACAACATGGCGACCTATGACGAGCAGAGCCTCCCCCTGGTGTCAATACTCGCAACTAATGCACCAGTGCCTTTGTTACTGCACATAATTGGTGCAAGTGTCTGGAAAGATGTTATCTATACAAACCCCTATATTATGTTATCTCTTTGTCTCTCGTCCTTGGCGTCTGGATTGTGTTTAGAGCTCCTGTTATGTCCCCCTTTGCCCCCTGCTCCCTCAATCACCTTCAGGGAATCTCTCATATCTGGAGACTCTTACAGCTCAATTCAAACAATGGTAGACACTGGAACAAAAATAGATGTGTCAAGGGACCTTATCTGATATCTGTATGTCACTCTAGTGATAAGATCAGTTTGTTTAAGATTTCTGTGTGTTCAAGATTGATGTTTTTCTTTCCTCTTTCTTTTTGCTCATATTGAGGCCATAGAAAACAAAATGACACCCTTTAGGGAAAATACTGCACTGATATTACCTACATGACGAAAAAACATCTCAGGCAACCGGCAGACAGTGAGGGGAGGCAGGGGGGAAGCAATGATAACCATTCTAAAGTAAGTAGCTTGTCTATCTCTGTACCAAATCATCAATATTTTGTTTTCCTGGGAGCGTATCCATGAGGAGCATTGGGAGCAGGGGGAGGCAGTACCAGAAATGGCTCTTGATAGAGACACAAAGAATATCCCCTGATGGATATACCAAAGGTTACCACCATAATAAGGGGCTGACTGATAATGGGGCTCAGGGGGCAGGAGTAATGGCTGTAGAATCTTTTATAGTAAGGAGTCATGCTCTACAGAAGCTAGATGATGACAGAACAGCCACTAGCAGCAATTGTCTCCTGTTCACATTCCTTTCTATTTGATGCATTTAAAGACTGCCTTTTATTGCGGTCAGGGGTTTGTCACGATATCAGAACAGTAGACAAGTATTCTTACTTAGCAGAGCACCGTATTGAAGTAAGGATATTTCCACCCAAAGCTACTCTGTTTGTGTTTTTCTGTCCTCCTGCTGTGCTCAGTGATATATCATGACATTCTTGTACACTCTTGATTTTGACTCTAGCAGCATGCAGTCTGTGAAAGAGATATTGAGAGTGCAACAGATATAGGCAATCTCACAAGGAGTCATACAGGGATAAAACACAGGTACCAGGAGCACCAGATATAAATAGCATTCCATAACTTAGGCAGTATGACAGAGTGAGACCCCCACTCCTTTAAATGAGTTATGTGGTTTGAACATAAAATTTTTCTCTTTTTTTCCATTTCAGTTGAGCATTTCTATATCTAGACTGTCTCCCTCATGTTAAACATCATATGTCTGCCGAAGGGTCAACATGGTGTACCAATTGAGTGATTGTGCGTTACTCACATTGTAGTTAAGGCGTTGTGTAGCCTAAGGTTCATTACCCACCTACCAAACTACAGAATGAACCTGTATTCTGATTTGGTAATGCCGCTCTAAGCAACAGGCTGTATGAAGTTCTAACCTATAAACAATGATACGAGCAGACTCCCACTCTGCAGCACAATAATCTACATAGTCCAAAATTGTGATTGATTTTGTCCTAGAAAGTAAAACCATGTCTCATAAATTTATACTCCCTTTTCAATGTGGGAAAGTTAAAGTACCCAATGGGGCTCAGGGAATAGCTCTTCTGTGTTCTTCTCAGATTAAGATGTTCCGCTATTAAAACTCCTCCTTAGTTGTCTCCTTTCATACTCTCCTTTGCTAAATGCCTGAGCAAAATGCACAGCAGGCCCATGATCCATCTTTGTCTTCACTTCAAATTTCTCAATTAAATTAGTTACAGTGAGATGTCAATAACCAAAGTAAGACTCCTTTCATAGAAACCATAGGAGAATGAAAGGTAAACCAATAGGTAAGGCATCACATTTGAAGTATCTATAGTCCCTCTGAGAGGGAGAGAGAGCTCTAGGGAGAAATACAGAGACAATAATTGAAAGATAGACAGATCTGGATAGAGACAGAAAAGTACTTGAATCACAGAGTATGAGTAGGTTCTCAAAGTAGGGTGAGAAGAAATACAGAGTGATTCAGAAATGAAGCACATTCCTTTTCAAATTGAGAATTAAGTTGAGACCAGTCTAGACAACCTACCATGTGATTAGAAGCGGCGTGACAGGAATCCTGGTAAGTGGCAGTGAAGGTTGTCTGGGTACCACTACTACGGCACAGTTCTGTTTCCAGGAAAGTAGCCATTAGAGCTGCTCCCTCCAATCAGGTCCGGTAAATGGAGGAAAACCCTCCCCAGAGCCCTTACTACACCAGTGTTAATAACGCAGGTAGGTGTGAAAACACTGCAGGGCTAGAATTAGCAACGATTTTCTTATAACCCAATTGCTGAATTTTCTATCAATTTGCTGTCAAATGTAAATATCCCATAATATAGATTAGTGTATGCTCTTGAATCATACATGGGAAATAGTGAATCATACAGGTAATTACCATGAAATCACATATAAAGAAACTTTTTCTATAGACTTTCCCTCTGTGCTCCTCCATTTCACCCAGTAGGCAGTGAGCCCTGTAGTGTTTTCACACCTACCTGCGTTGTGAAAATTAACACTGGTGTAAATAAGGGCTCTGGGGAGGGTTTTCCTCCATTTTTCCGGACCTGCCAATAGTGTGTCCCCATTGATGACAGCAGTTCTAGACTAAGGAGCTCTTAGCTCTTGGTAAGAGGGTCTTTACCTGAACACTAGAACCTTCCCAATCAACTGGTCTGCCATTATTACTGATTACAATTGAGATTAACACCTCTAGGCAGTAGCAACATTCAAGTCATTTAAGATCAGTCTGTAGCAGCAAGATTCAAATTGGTCAATACTGGTATTAGACAACTTTGATTCAGAAAAGAATTTATGGGTTTATGCTTTTCCAAATTGTGTTGGTATATAAAGCATACTCATGACTGGATACATGGCACAGTCTATATCTATCACTGTAGTTTGACAAGCTAATCTTACCCTATCAGTGATACTTTAACATGCACATGTACAGTCATCCATTGTCTGTACTGAAATGCATGGATAGCTCCTGCTTTTGCCTTTTGATGTCTATCATAGAAAAGGACATTAAGGATATAAACAAATGCCAACGCCCATTGATACTGTCTCTTATGTATTTCCCGAGAGGGGCCTGGGCAGTATCCCAGGAAGCCCAGGCTGAGTGGGATGCGCACTGTCTGCTTTGCAAATCTGAGTAACCTTGGCCGCTCCTCAGTTTGCCTCCTATCCCTCATAGTCTGACAGTAACAGTGGCAGACAGAACTCGGCCTTGACACTAATTGTAGGATAAACAGCTGTAGACAAGGGCCTGCTTCTGAGCTGATTACCTGACTGGGGCAGTATCACACTAATGAGGACAGTCTTTTACTTACTTAAGAGGAACAGAATTCATTTTTCTATAATAGAACCTGAATAGTGAAGGGACAAATGATCACTTAATTATAACAATATGACTCTTATAAACAATGGGTACAATTGATGGGGAGTTTCCTACTTATACCAGTAGGTAAGCTGAACCTACATTACTGAGCACATTCAGCATTTGCCACTTCTTGTATTTGGACCGCATTGAACCTAACCCCCTAAACTCCAAGGTACAGAATTAACAGCCATACACAATGGGACTTTCCAATATATACAAAATATCACATTGAGATGGCTTTCTGCTGGCACCGTAACCTGCCTCAGGCTGTAACCAGTGCCCCACAATGTGCCACTGACTGAATGAGGGAATGAGGTCTGTGAGAGTTGTGTAGTGTCAATGACATCCATTGGTAGCTTCATACCTTTTATGATTGGCTGCATACCTTATCATATGTCAAATAATGATGATGCAGCTTCCGGCAACTAGCTGTTGCTGTTGTACCTGCTAAAACCTTCCGCCAATTTGCCTCATCCATAACTTATTTCTGTACCACTCCTGTTTAAGCACTTAATCTAAACAATTGGCTTTTTGAAAATTTTAATGAGTTGGTTTACAGCCTGACTTCCAAGATCTGATACATATTT